>JAGPOW010001338.1:52222311-52261055 GCA_030014935.1 Caiman crocodilus
CAAGACCTGCCACTGATGAACCCATGCTGGTTGCCCCTGAGCATGCATTCCCCCGCTGGGCCCTCCTGGACATGTGCCAGGATAATTTTTTCAAAGAGTATTATCCCAAGCATAGAGTTTTCCCTCTTTTTCTGTATACATTCTGCTGAATTAACCTAGTTTTCAGAACCCCATTTGATATTACTTTGTTCTCTTGCTGCTTTATTTAAACAAACACACAAAACTTGTTCAATTATTCTCACTGTTCCCTGAAGGTATTGGTTGAATGCATACAGCCAAACACTGGGGCCCCTCAACAGCCTTGAGCACAAATGTGCATTTCACTGCCATCCTACATTACTTACCTAGGTTAAACATGGCTAGGAAGGACAGGCTGGATCTTCAAGAATGAGTGAGAAATTGGTGACACAGTTGATCACAACACAAGAACACAAGAAGTGGCACTGGCAAAAATTTCTGCCTCAAAAGGCAGACAATAATGTGGAGTTGTAGCTTTCGCTGGACCATGCAGCAGGAATGTGAATACATTTTTCAGGGCAATCCATGACATAGCATAGCATACAGGAGAAATAACCCTTTCTATTGACAATCTGCAAGGTACAGTGGGGAAGGCAAAGGAGTAGGACGTGTATTCTACTGATTGTCCTGATGCAGTTGGGGAACCTCATACAGGCCAAGCTGTTTATGATCTTCTTGATATTGGAGAGCCTCAGAAAATGTGAATGAGCGCATTCCTGATGCTTGTGCATGTCTAGTGAATAGCAGATCCAGCAACAAATTTGCTCATACCAAACTGGCTTTCTAAAGACCACTGGCTGTTGGGGATTTTATATCACTGTCCTCACCTGCTTCTCCACACACAAAAAGGAGCTCTCATGTTACTGGCCTGCCTCTTCTGTGCCCCTTGCTCAAAGAATGTGACTTCTTTCATCTGAAAGTTCTCACACCACTGCTGAGCACTCATATCTTCTGCATTGCCCTCTTTTGTACTTTTCTCCCAAACTTAGAACAGGAAGCAGGCAGTTTGAATAGTTCCCAGGGCAAGCCATCCTCATTCATATTTATGGTTTCATCTTCTGGCAGCTTATAGGCACCTGTTGTGCCTATAAGTTTTACTGTGCACATCTCATGAGAGTTTTGGTCACTGCAATCTCTTTTCCCTGGCTCTGATGAATCACCTTGCCCCAAGGAGTGTTCTTGCCATCGGGGTTAATGAATTGGTTATTGGGAATCAGCATTTCAGTGCTAAGTACATCAGTAGAAACTGACTATGGAAGGCCTTGAGATGGGAGGCATCCATGTGGGCACCAGCATGTATCATGAGATGGTGCAATCACTCTAGGCTTAGTCTTACTGCTTGGCCTGTGACAGCAGAAACCAAATTATGAGACTTCTAAGAACCTCTGGCCCAATTTTCCAGAAGGCATGGAGATTTCTGTCCCACAAGATACTGGGGAAGTAAGGCCCCAAGAGACATTGAGATAAATGTGTCCCCAGAGGTTGTCATGAACCAATATGTGGGTACAATAAGCCAGAACATGTGAAGTGGGCCCTATTTGATTTGGATTCAGATTTGGCCTGAATCAGGGACAGTGATTCAATTAATTTAATAATGTGGATCACTGTCCCTGATTCGATTCAGCCAAATAAAAATCTGAAGATTTGATGCTGTTTCAGAGAATCAGCAATTCGGACACAGACACGGCTTTAAATATTTTTTCTATATACCTCAAGGTACCAGCATGGCTTGTGACTGCTACGATGCTGGGGCACATGGAGCATCCCTCAAGAGCCCTCCACATGCTTGGTGGCAAACCCAGAAGTGGACCAGAAGTACTTCCAGTCCATTTCTGAGTCTTCTGGGGAGCATGCAGGGGGTCCCCATGCACCCCTCCCAACTCAGAAATAGGCCACAGGGGGACCCCAGGTGCCCCACCCCCCAGACGCAGGAGGCATCAGTGGGTGAGTCATGAGGGTATGGGGAGGTCCCCCAGTGTGCTGCCCAGCAGACCCAGAAATGAACCAGAAGTGCTTCTGGTCCACTTCCAGGCCTGCTGCTGAGCGTGCTGGGGAGCCCTCCACATTTCTATGGGACACTCCACCTGCCCCAGCAACACAGCATTCATGAGCCCCTACCACCCACAGGTACGTAGAAAAAACATTTAAAGCGATGTCTATGTCCAAATCGCCAAATCTTTCCAAATCTCTCCAAATTGATTTGGAGGGTTCCAATTCAATTTGGAGAAAGGGTCCTCTCATTCAATTCAGATTCAGAGATTTGACCACTGAATCGGGCCAAATCTCCACTGAAACGAATCAGGGACCAAAGCTTCACACAGCCCTACAGTACATGCTAACTGTCACAGTCCAATTTTGTGTAGCTATATACAAGACTGATTCTAGACTTGTTTTGCAAGTTGTTTTGTCCATATCCTAAAGATATTAGGCATTGGAACAATTTACCAAGGCATATGGTGAATTCTCCATCACATGACATCTTTAAATCAAAATTGGAAGCTTTTCTAAAAGATGGACTGTATTTTATCCAGAAATACTGTACTTGGGGATATGGGGATTACTGGGTAACATTCTAGAGGCTGAGTTACACAGAAAGTTAGAACAGATAATTCACCCAGTCTATCATGGTTTTACAAATCTATGACCATAGGCCGTGTGAGACCATAGCCTCATAGGGAATGGCTCTAAATGCCAGTGAGAAATGTCTCTTTAACTAAACCTTGAAATACTGCAATGGTAGTTTTAAGCAGACTACAGAACAGTTATTCAAATGAAGGCTTTACTTACTAAAGGTTAATGAAGTCTCTTCTGTGTGTTTAGAAGGAGAATATTTCCCCACCTGGCATGAGCAAAGGGAGCTGCTGAATCTATGCTGAAGATGGCTTAGTCACATATGTAAATAGGCAGTTAGATATTTTTCAGCACATGTTCAGCTTCAGCGATTGGTATCAGTAGGCACATCTACACAAGATGCTGTGTCATCATAGCAACACATTATGATGATGTAGCATTGGCAGGCACAAACCGTGATGCCACAGCTACGTTGTCATAGCAACATGCTCCCTCTCTATAGCACATCAGTACAGCAATATAGCAGCTGAAAATAACCATGCGCTGCTGCCATTTAGTACTTCCTAAATGAAGTACTAAATGATGGCACAGTTACAAAGGCACTGTAGGGTCACATGTAGTTGCTCCCAGTAATGAACAAAATGCCTAGTACAGACAAAACTTTTGGAAGTTTTTACAAGGTAGTAAAACTCTCTTTGGCAACTATGAGTCAGAGTGAGTAGGTTACGTGAAAGTTGTAGACATTACAACCAGCTTGGCTGGCAAAGTAAAGGAAGAAATCAATTTGTCTGGCCAAACTAGCAATTAGATCAAATCAAACAAGGCCTGAAAGGAGACATTGTAAAAGAAATCCTTAAAATAGATCATCAAAATATATTTCATAGTTTCCGTTTTAAAATGTTAATATCAGTGATTAATATAACCAAATGTATTAGATGTAGTTTTGCTATAAGAGATATAGTTGTGTTAAGTTTCTTAGATAAGTTTTAAATAAAATGCAGCTTTGTCAGTGAAGAACATATGTTAAGGTGAGAAAAAAACAGCGTTAATCAGTATTCTATTATAGCGCAGGAATGAGATATGAAAACTGCCATTCCACAAGTAATTTTTTCAAGGACATAAATACCAATTAATTGATACCTTCCTAGTCCATACAGGAACTAGTTCAGTTCAGTCCCAAAGGATTCAGTGAAACAAAGACATTGTAATAAAACTAAGTAGAAAATGTGTATTAGAATATTATAACAAGGATCTATAAGTACAGGGTATAGACTGGGGGAGGGGCAGTTTTGAGAAATCAGCAAATTCAAGACGACCTGCTGCTAGGCTGTGTGTCACCATCCTTGTCCCAATTTAGTCACCCCAGCCAGTATACGTAAGAATCTTTATTGTGCTGTTGCAGGAAGCCGAGTAGACATTGGGATAAGCGCTGGGTTTTGTGTTTTGGACAAACAATAAAAGGTCAGGCTGTAGACTTATCTCATCCCTCTTTTATCAGTAGCCAACCTACCAGTTTACCTATAATTCAGGTAATGATAGACTTAGGAATTGTGGGATACTTAGACCCCCCCCCCCCCAAAAAAAAAAAAAAAAGTTTCAGTAAGCAGACCCAACTACTTTGTAAACTACTTAGAACCCACCATTAAAATAGCTGAAAACATGGTCAGGAGATCTGAAATGCATGGTTACAACCAAGGCTGTAAAAAAACACATTATGGATGCGGCAGAATTTCAAAAACAGCATTGCACAGAAGAACAAAACAAACAACCATTTCATGCAGGAGCTGTTCAGACTAGGGTTTTCCTTCTTAATGTAAAATCCTCAGTACAGACACAAGCCTACCTTCATGATAGGCTATTGGAGGTGAGTGCAGCAGCCTGGACTTCTGGCAGATGAATAAGCTCTTCTTTGCTGCACTTCGTGTCCCCCTCTTTTCAAGTACTGAGTTGGTGAATCATTGAGACCAGATTCTCACCCAGACATTGTGGCATGTGACTGAACTTCTGCTGGGGAATCCGCTGATATGAAGGACTATTGCCTAGGCAAATTCATTGTCCCTTTGACAGCCTCTCTTCAGCTTTTCCCTCAACTGATTTTACTATAGATTCCCCGTGCGATTAATAATTCAGGAATATAACACCTATATTTGCTTTCTCACTTCCATAAAATGAAAGAGTAAGTAAATTATATGCCTTATTGCCTTGTGAAAGCCTCTTCACTGCAAGGTGTAAATGTAACTTTTGTTCTTCTGTTAATAAGAACTTTTGTTCTTCCTGCTCCTATCCTCACACTGAGTTGAGTTGCTGCAAACTAGAAAATGATTTATACTGTGTATTTAAAATATAACATAGTTCATCTTAGAATCAATTTGGAAGTGACCAACTCTTCAGCATTTAAAAGGTAGGGAATATCGCTTTTACAATTTTCTGTCAGGCTTCATGTTTGCTGTACTATTTGTACTGTGCAATAAACCATGGTCCAAAACAAATATATCTGGAAGTCTGTGTTATGAAGGTTCAAGAATGGCTTGAAGACTGCCACTAGAACAAATGTTGATCCCAAATAAACTTTTTTTCCCACAGGTTCACAGAATCTAGAAGTGGAGAAAACACTTACAATAAAATTATAATGTTTAATAAAAGTATTTCTAAAGTGTCTTTAATGTATTTCAGAGGGTGCTGTTCATCTTTGAAAAATTGGGCCACTTATTTAAATAGAATGAGACCCAGTCTTTAATATTATGATCCTGGTGCATAAAGTTTTGTTATTTATCATTTAATACATGTGATAATACAACACCAACAGCATTCAGTTTGTATGGAATCAGTTAAAAGACTGACTTGATGAAGTGAAATATTAGAATAACCAGAAGTAGGTGGGTGAATAAAATAATATTAAATTATGTTTCTATCATAGGACTGATGAGTCCTGTGAATGTAGGTCTCCCAAGAGAACAAACAGTATTAATTCAATTGAGTTGTGCTCCATTGAGATGGGCAAGACTACTGTACAGAAGTTATTTGATTGTTTATATAAGGTGTGAGTAAAGTCTACAAGCTTTTCAAAAGCCTTTAGTTCTTGTGTTCAAGCCAGGTTTAGAATTGTAATTCCACACACTGAGAATCATCTCTGTTTTGGATTATTTTCCCATGGTAGGAGAAAGTTTTTAAATTGTGAAAGTGCAAATATTTTAAATGGCCAGATTGGTTATGCTTGCAGACTTCAGTTTTGATTTATGTGACCATTTTTACAGCAAAGCTAATTGAATTATTTTTGAGAGTGAAATTTTGCAATGCAGGGTATCAAA
The DNA here is from genome assembly GCA_030014935.1 of Caiman crocodilus. Taxonomy (NCBI): domain Eukaryota; kingdom Metazoa; phylum Chordata; order Crocodylia; family Alligatoridae; genus Caiman; species Caiman crocodilus. The sequence goes on from JAGPOW010001338.1 coordinate 52,228,209, forward strand.
TGGAGAGGTTTTTAATCTACCATGTTCCCTTCAGCCACTAATTTGCTAATTCTACCAAAGCAAAAGCTATGAAGTTTGTCTGATAGGATCTGTTCTTTATGAAAAAAACACTTGCTTACATTTGGTTCATATGATACGTTACTGGACATCCAAAGATAATGAAAATTAGGCTGTGTCTTCCTGATTTCAAATGTGTAACTTAGAAGAAAAGGATGCTTTGAGGACATATCATACACAAATTGGATTTGTGAGCCTTATCTTAATCGTATTTTTCTTGTCATGCTTCATGCTTGCTTTATTATTTGCATTATGCAGTGAGCCACAATCATAAACAAACATATCAGAAAATCTTTATTGTGAAGATTCAAGAGGTACTTGAAGACATAACTGCCACTGAAACAATTGTTTCCTTTTGGAAAACTCTACTATTTTTTTGCTACTTTGTGCATTTGAACTTTGAACTAATTTTACTCTTTCAGTCCTTTTACTTTAAAGATGTCTTCTTTTCATGAAAGACACATTTTATTCAAAGGAGCTCTGTAAGAACCGATTGGATAATAGTCAGAGGAAATATTCATAAGTACACAAGCCATTGGAAGGTAGGCAAATTCACATGCAGGGCATCAGATCTAATTTGTAGTGGAGGAGAATGATAACAAAGTAGAATTTATCCAATTCCAAATATGGCAGGTAATGCCTAAGGTAGATTTCCCTGAGGACCTTCCACTGAACATCTCGATCCTGTACATGTTTGAATTGGGAGTTCAACACCCTTTCCAGAGCATGCATGAGAGAAGGGTAACTTAATTCTTTGCTTTCCTTTAAAAATCTTTCTATACAACTGTCTACATAATGTAATAAAACAATTTGCATAATATGAAGATTAGTTTTCTACCCAAGAAAAAAGGGGGTGAATCTGAATCAAACCCAGTTGTTTTCAAGTCCTGGCTCTATATTGAACTGAATGCTTATGCAAAGCTCCAGCTTTGAATTTGTTCCTTTGCTGCCCTTGCCACCAGACACTGGGATCTAAGTAGAAACTGTTTTTTTTTTTTAAATCCTTCTCTAGTCACTATTTGGGCTGGAGCTCTGAGAAGGATATGCAGCCTTTGGTAGGAGCTCTATCCAGTTCATTTCAGCAGACAGGAAAATCTGGCTTTTGTGAGTGAAAAATGGGGAGGCAGAGGGAAGATGCTGGCTAATCCTATCCTACTAAGCCCTTACTGTTGATTATCTTTTACTTAGTGTCTGCCAAACACTCACGTTAGGGGAACATGATCAGCTTGAAGTCCCTTTCCATAGATTATTTTTATGAACTAAACATACCTACAAGCCATTACCATAATTTGAGAGTTATACAATTTTATTTTCCATTTAAAAAAAAAAATAAAGTTTCTCTCTCAAAATGATGCTTAAAAGTCCCACACAAATAAATTGGGAAGCTCATCTATTCTATAAACATAATAATAAAACGGTGTTGTCAAAGGGGAATAATACTGGGTCCAAAAAGCCTGTGTTTAATTCATTTTGGCTATAGTAAATGTAGGTCTGCCCACTGTGGTCAGTGAGATTCTGCATAAGTACAGGGTCTTACATACACACTATCAACTATAGAACCAGGGACTTAGGTAATACATATTATAGTTCACAACAGTGACAAGTGTTATTTTTAAGTTTCCAGTGTCCTTTCAATATGATGGGAATTAAACCACATAGGGATCAAACTAGTTAGATTATGACCTATACCTAAATGAACAGCATTTTTCTTTTTCTTGGCATGACTTATGTATTGCCACTTTAAAGTGTGCAATGTGTTATTTATTAGCTTGCAACTTAATCTTTAGCACATTATCCATAAGAATTAAACACCATGCATGCTCTTTTAATTTGGGTTTTTGCTTGCATGACATTTATACTTACTTTCTCTCTTTCGTATGCTGATAAATTAGAAAATGCCCTGCAGCATTTTGCAGTTTATGTCTGTGTGTTTGTTTCCATGGAATTATACATCTGGTATGGCAGAGTAACATATTTATCTCTAGACCTCTTCGCTCATCTTTTTATCCTGCAAATATCAGTACAGCCAAATCCCTCCATCTTCCTCTTGTTTTACCGCATTAAAAACATTACAATTATATTTACATGCATTTTGATTAACTTTACTGCTTCCAATCCCATTGCTTTAATAGACACTTCTGCTTCTTTCTTCCCAGGATAAAGACCCCAAAAGCCAGATACCACTCCACCTACTAGACACCCAGATGCACTTAAGTGCCCAAATGTGATCCGATTCCATCCTGCTCACGTGTCTGAAATCAAGTAAATGCAAAAGACAGGTAGGTCCTCATCCTGATTGCTGTTTTATGTGAATTAGTGTTAAGGATAATGTTACAGAACTAGGTATATTAACATTTTTCAGGGATTCAGACAAACTGGAATAGAGTCACACTTATGCATTTAGTGGCTCTAGGCCCAAAGTGGAATAGGAAGGATGGGATCTGGCTCAAAAGTGTCACTTGTAAGAGATGTAATCTATAGAAGAACATCCCTGTCACGGCAGGCTTTGCCAGGGAGGGCTGTGATCTCCCTGAGGTCCCTCTCGCCGCATCAAGGCCGGCCCAAGGACACCCTCTTATTCTCTTCTGCCACGTCGTGTTCTTAAATATGTATGGGAGGCTGCCTTATACCGCCTTGGGCACAGTGTATCGGGACCTCTGTCCCTGTGGCCTTCTGGACTCTAGGTGCTCTTCCTGTATACTGGGTGCTCCCCCAGGCACCCTAGCCTTATAGGGCTACACGTGGCTCCGACCAACCCCTAATACCACACCCCAAGCCTCGCAGATTTACCGGACGTTGGTTTGTCTCCTCTGTCTTCTAGCCCGCTCTCGGGCCTTCTCTGTATGCTCACCCACTCTCGGGCTTTCCCTGAAATACTGCCCTTTCCTTGGGCTTTCTCTAATGCAGCCCCTTTTCCTAGGGCCCTCTACACCCCACACTTCTCTAAAATAATTGAGTCCGCTCTGGGACTGCCCAACAAGCCACCTGTCTCCTCGGCCCATCGCATCGCTACCCTCTCTACTGCTGGGCGTACCGTGCTGCTATTCCCTTTGACCGGGGACCACTGCAGCACTTGCCCCTCTCTGGAGGCACTGTGCTGCTAACCCCTTTTCTCCAGGTCCACCGCAGCACCCTGCCCCTGGCTGAGGTCTATTGCCACACTAGCCTATTGCCGGGCTCATCACACCCATCCTGGGTTTCTCAAAATGCTGCCCCCTTCTAGGGCTTCTCACATGCATTGCCCCTCTCGGGCTTCTCAAAGCCCCCTGTCTGGGGCTCACTGTACCCATGCCTGGACCCTTCTAATGCCCCTCCCTGGGCCTGGGGTCTCCACACCCCGTGTTGCACCCTCACCGGCACTAGCTGTGCCTTCCTTGGTGTTAGGGCCCCACACCCTGTGGGCCCCTATGAGGATGTCACATCCTCTCTGGCACCTATAAGGCACCAGGATCCCCACACTACTGTGGGTATCCCCTGAGGCCTCCCCTCACCCCCTATAGCCTCACCCAAACCACCCGGGTAATCCAAAAACTAAAGCAAACACAAGCCTCCTGGCTCTAACCAGAACGTAAGGCACCTGGCCATAACAACATAAGCCTCCTGGCTATAACTCTACATCAATGCTCCAGCCTCCGGAGCTCTCATGAGCTGCACTCACATTTTGTCTCCCAGAGCTCCTGCCCCTCAGGCTACTGGCAGGAAACTCCCAGCCTGGCTCTGGGCTTTATGAGAGCCAAGACCTGCCCCTCCAGGTCAGCTGACTCACATTAGTTGCCCCGGCAACTTGCAGCTGTGCTCATTTTCCCTGCTAGGGCTTTTCCCCAGCAGTTTTCCTCTCTTTAGGAGTGGGGTAGCAAGGTATGCTGTGACAGTCCTCCACCCCCTCCTGTGGACAAACTTTTCCATGCTAATAGCTGCCAGGGGAAACAGATAAGACTCCCCACCACACCCCAGTGCTGCTCACAGCACTACTTCGCCTCCAGTGCAGGAACCTCCCTTCCAGTTCCTATCTCCCCTTCTTCATCAGGGGTTGCCTAGGGTTTCCTCTGTGTGCAAGAAGGAGTAACCCGCCCACTGCTGCCACTGTCCCTGGCTGTCTCCAGGGCAGGGGAGCCCCAGGGCTGTTCCTTCTCCACTATAGCAGGGACTTTGGTAAGTATCAGTGTGGGGTGTTGGGCTTAACCAGGGTTAGCAGTGGCAGCAGGCAGGTCCCCCCATCCAGTGCCTGCACCCAGACCACAGGGGACACCCAGAGGCAAGCAGGGCACGGGTGTACCTGGAAGTCTGCTACCACTGTTGTTGTCAACTGACCTGGGGGTGGGGGAAGACCCAGGACCACTCCTGCCCAGCTCAGGCCAGTTAAGGAAACAGAGCGGAGGGGGAGGGAAAAGGATTCTGACACCCCAAGCAGCTGTTCCCTGCAGGAGCAGGGAAGGAGTAGTCCTAGAACTTCCCCTGCACCTGGGTTAGCTCGGGATAGCAGAAGCAGCAGGAGGGTCTGCCCTTCTGGAATTCAACACGGACAAGTGCAAGGTGCTGCATCCAGGGAGAAGGAACCAGCAACACATCTATAGGCTGGGGAATACCCTTCTTGTCACCACAGTGGCAGAAAGGGACCTTGGAGTCATTGTTGACTAGGATGAACATGAGCCACCAATGCAAGGAAGCAGTCAGGAAGGCTAACTGAATCTTGTTGTGCATCTACAGATGCGTCACAAGCAGGTCCAAGGAGATGATCTTTCCCCTCTACGCAGCATTGGTCAGGCTGCAGTTGGAGTACTGCATCCAGTTCTGGGCACTGCACTTCAGGATGGATGTGGCTAGCATTGAGAGGGTCCAGAGGAGGGCCACTCACATGGTCAAGGGGCAGTGGGGCAAGCCCTACCAAGAGAGGCTGAAGAGCCTGAACTTGTTTAGCCTCCACAAGAGAAGGCTGAGAGGGAATCTGGTGGCCGCTTACAAACTCACCAGGGGGGACCAGTGGGAATTAGGGGAGGCTCTGTTCCCCCCAGGCACCACCCAGGGTTACTAGGAATAACAACCACAAATTGTTAGAGAGAAGGTTCAGACTGGACATCAGGAGACATTACTTTACAGTTAGGGATGCCAGGCTCTGGAATGGGCTTCCAAGCGAGGTGGTGCTCTCCCCTACCTTGGGGGGTCTTCAAGAGGAGGCTGGACAGCTATTTGGCTGGGGTGATATGACCCCAGCACCCGTTCCCGCCCAGGGCAGGGGGTAGGACCTGATGATCTGTTTAGGTCCTTTCTGACCCTAAGCACTGTGATACTATGATTCTTTACCTGCTCCCCATCTGATCCCACTCCAGTCCAGAGTTCCAGCTGTGCCTCTGACACCACAGGGACCCAAGCATCTGGCACCACAGGGAAATAGAGCTGCCAGCACATGATTTTCACTGTAAAAGGCAGGTATGACTGCCCTCTGAACTCCTTTGAATCCACCTCTGTATATGACCTTTATCACAGATACTTGTTTCTTAGACCTAAAGCTCCCCCCGCTGAAGTCCAGCAAGGCACTAAAAGCATATGCAATTTTATTCCCATTCTTTCATTTCCTCAGCATGTCGATATTACATAAAACTTCAAATAGGTTACCTCAGAAATAATTATGAAATCATTTTTATACTAGATTTTTATACTAGATACTGGGTGCATCTACACTTGCATATTAATGCAACACAATACACTCCAGAGCTTATTGTATCAGTTTATTGCTCCCTGGCACCATATTTACATATGCTCCTGGGACTGCAGAGGGTCAAAGTAGTCCCAGCTGGTAGGGGTTCCAGGGAGTCTGTTACCTCTCAGATCCGTATTCTTGGGGAACCCTGGCACAGGATGCAGCCTGTCTGACTCACAAAGGACTCTCCCCCTCCCCACCTCTGCCTGAACAAGAAATGATTAGAGGGAGGACTTACTAAAGACAAGGAAGATGCAGTGGGATACACACCTAAACCTCTCCAGACAGTTGATAGGAATGAAGCAACTCCTCTGGTCTCATTTGCATCCGAGATGGAACCGGATGACAACTCATTTAAATGGGAAATGGGACAAGAATGCACCTTCATTAGCATTCAGGATGGAAAACAGATTCCAAGGCAAGGACTGCACTGAATTCTGGGACCAGAGAAGCAGAGGAGCACTGCATGATGGGGGATCCCTGCTCCAAATGCTAATCAACCCACGTCTAGGCACACACAGCTCAGCAGTTGTCATACCAATTCTAGTAATGATTCCTTTATTGGTACCCAAAACACTGAATCTGCCTGTCTGTATTGTGACCTCCCTCAGAGTAATGTCACCCATAGTCAAGAGTGATCAGTTCCTGTTATCCAGCATATGAGCCATTGTTTACCCATAAACAAACCTAGTGTTCTCCCTTGAGCCATTGCTAGTTCTCTACAAAACCCCTACCCAAAACTCAAGTTTCTGTACTGGTGCTTGGATCCAAAAAGCTGCACCAGTTCCACTCCTTTTCTGCCTGGAATCCCTCCATTGATCATGCTGAGGACTCTGCCTATCTGCAAGCTCCAACAAACACCTGGGAACCTCGACTGGTTCAAGCTTCACTGAGTGATGAAACCCCAACTCTCTCTCTCTCTCTGCCTCCAGGAACCTGACTTTTGTTCTCCTACTCCAGGCACAGCTTTTTAAACCTGACTTTTGCTAATCAAACATGAGTTAAACTTCCCCAAAAACCTAACTGAAACTATGTAATATTGTAACTGTTTATGTGTCACTCTTGTATGGCTGTTAATACTGGTATCATCATAAGTTCATACACCAGGCAATAAAAAATTTTTATGGTCAAGCTGGTTGTTATACTTTCTCTCTCTCTCTCACTTACTCTTTCTTCTCCTTGACCTCCCTATTTGCTCTGCAGGTTCTTTTTCCTAAGCCAAAGATCCCTGTAATGCCCAATACTACAGTGGGGTCTGCTCATCAAGGGGGTTACTACTAGGACCACTGTGACAAGAGATTAGGATGTGCTGAGTTTTGAGGCGCGCGAGGGTATCGGCTGAAAGTGCTGATCAGACCCAGCCTGCTCAGATGTACTCTGTTAGCGTGTGTGTATGTAAGTCTAACTGCATTTATTATTGTCCTGCTCAAATAAGGGATGAACTGAGTTCAAGGCATATGAGGGTGACAGTCTTTCAATGCTGAATAGTCTGGCCTGACTCAGATGTGCTCTGTTAACCCATATGCTTGTGTCTGACTGCATTTTATTGTTACCCTGATGAACTGAGTTCAAGGCATATGAGGTTGTTAGCCTGTCAATATTAAATAACCTGGCCTGGTTCAGGTGTGTCCTGTTAATCTGTGTCTGTACATGCGTACATGTGTTTGACTGAGTCAGTGGTTGGAGGAACCCAGCCCCATCAAAACCGAGTCCTGCAAGATAGCTCCATTGGGGGTGAGGACTTGCAGAAGAGAGATACAGTTCCATATAAAAACACAAGTAACACAAGCAGCACGTTGATAGAATTATAGAGACGCCAGAAATGTACTCCTAATAGATAAGCACAGCCCAAAGTGACGGGCAAATCTGGTAATAAGTCAGCCTGTCACCCCGGCTCAACATGCTGTGGAAGCCCTGGCAGCCCTGCACTGGAGCACGCCTGTGCCCCAGCCAGTCGCATCAGCACTTAGATGTACAGTGTTGCAGAATAAAGAACCCCTCACCAGGGTACTACTTATGGGCACCCATACACATGCAGTGAGGCTGCTCCAATGGGCTGTATGTCAGAGCCCATCAAGTCCGCTGGAGCATGGTAATTACCGTGCTCTAGCAGACTGCAGCATCACATGTATCAGTGCCCCCATGCTGAAAAAGAGTGGCTGCGGTGTTTTAATTGAAGCTTGTTCAACAAGCTTTAGTTAAAGCTCTCCTGCCATCATTTTTTAGTGCAGAGATGCTGATACACATGACGCTCTAGGAGCTGTGATTAGAGCACTCCCAGAGCACATATATAAACACCCTATATTTACAAGTACTACCCTGCTATGAATATTATTAGCTTACTCCAGCCTACTAGCCCTGAAGATGTAGATGCTAAGACTTTTACTGCAGAGCTAATTAGTCTACTTTGCAGTAAACAGTTCATGTAGACATGCCCACAGAGGCTATAAAGCAGTAGAAAAGAAGGGAGAAGGGTGATGGCAAAGAAAACCAGAATATATTATGACATCGATTGTAAATAGGGCATTTGTCTAGAAGAGACAGTGGGTGATATAAAAGTCTGATACTAGGTAAACTGACTGGGAAATGTTGGGCTTGAATATAGTGAAGGTGTCTAACTCTTCCAGAGTCAATGTGAGCACTCTGATGTGAGAGAGAAAACTGATCATCAGCCAGTTGCTATTGCACATTGAGCAGCCTGTGTAGATGGTGAAACCATGGTGATCTTGTGCTCCAGGCAAATCAGAGAGAGGGTCCAGTGAGGACTAGTGAAGTGGTGCACTGGGGCTTTTCTGTTTCTTTGCACTGTTTGTATTGGAATAGGATGCGTGGGAGGAGAGCAGGATCGTTCAGATGAGTGCCCCAGAAAAAGACTTGTTGCTCCAGAAAGCAGGGAGTAGAGTAATCCAGGAGAGAGTATTTACCCTGTTGAATGTGTTCACTGTGTCAGGACTGAAGGTTTCAAAGACAGGTACCTAATATTTTCCATCCCTAGAGATCACCAACCCATATCATGAATGTAGTCTAGGATTATTCAAATACAATTTGATTATTGTTAATCAGATAATCCAAGGACTCCAGAATACAAATCTTGCAATGTCACGGGCACTTCTTCCGGGCTTCCTTATGCCTCATTTCACACTGCTTTTAACTCATTGATTGTGGTTCTATGTTGTTAAAATTGCCACTCCACCTTCTTTTTATTTATTTCAAACAATTTATTTGATATCATACAAAAGAAGAATTCAATTCACGCCATTTTACCCAAACCCTTGGGATTATGCCAAATTAAACTTTTGCAGGGGATGAGCATTTTGACCTTGAGTTTTCTGCCTTGCTTCCCAAGTCACGGATATCAAAGAGATCTGTGGAACATTTTTTTCCCTGGAAAAGTTTAACAGAATTCTATTCTGTCATTTTGCATTATCTAACTGTGAAAATTAAAGTGTTTTTTACAGCAAAAGACACTTGTCACATGTTATTTTTAAGCCTAGCTAACTAAATGAGTTGCTTTTATAAACTTCAATCTTGCCATGGGCTTTTTCCTCAAAGAGAACAATGATATGTTTGAAGTAATGCAACAAAGTTGCAATCCACAGGATGTGACTTTTAAAAGGGATAATATTAAGTAATTTATGCTCAGCACTTACATTTTGTAAAAAGAAACAACAGTTTCTACAAATAGAAATGCTTGCTGCATATTTTCTTGCACATCCTTTTCCTTTTCCATATGATAAACCCTTTTTAAATTGTATGTGTATATAAAAAGTAACTGTAACTTAATCACTTAAGGGTAAATTATATTTGAAGTGGAAAATATAACTTTGAATTTCCTGATTTCAGTTTTATTTAAGCTACCAAGTTTGTCTTGGCCTGTGCTTAAGTTTTTCTGTTACAGCTATGTCAGCTATGAGAGTTCAAAAACAAAAAACAAAAACCATGCTCTTGACCAATATACCTATGCTAGCAAAAGTCATAAAGGAGATGCAGTCAGCTGAAATATCATTCTGATGAGACTGCTTATTTTATTTCAGGGAACTGATATAATCCATACCCACACCATTTTTTTCCAGCATCTCTACTAGGAAAGTTTGCTTCATAGATAAATCAACAAATTATTTCTAGTATAGATAAGGCTTTTTCAACAATGCAATTTTTTTGCAATGATGTGAGTTACAATTCTTCATTGTACTTGCATATCAATACTGTAATGATATTCCAATTTAAAGTAAAAACATCCACTGCTGCCTGGTTTGATTTAGCACAGAAATTAGACACAGTTTCTTAAAAAGGAGCTTTTAATTGTAGTTCAAAATAGATTGAAATGGCATAAAAACTAATGTCATGGTCCAAACATATGAAACTATTTTGAATCTCTAGACTATATCCTTACTGTAAATATTGTAAAATTTCAGTAAAAATAAAAAGAACCATAAAAACAATAAACAATTTAGTCAAATTTAAAAGTGATAATTTGATTAACAAGAAAGAGCCATATAAAATATATTTACTTTTAAAGTCGATTTGTTTCTTACTATGTCTGTTAGATATTTACACAAGCAGGAGGTAACAATAGGGCAAACTCACGCTGAGCAACTACCATATTCACTGTAAGAAGTTTGATAAGCATGTTGCTGTTTTAAAGAAATATTTTAACTGACAATTTGTAAATGAGTGTAGCTATCTTGAATGTGAATGGTTTGTTCCTTCAGTCCTTCCAGGGCAAAATTATTGGACATGATATGCCAGGGTAAGAAGTGCCTGAAAGTAGGAGTAATGAACTTCTGAAAATATTCTTGTGCAAATGTAGATCCGATATAAAGCATCTGATCCAAATTTCTGGTGGGTAAAGGAAATGTCAGAGGTGTGGCTGGAATGCACCGCACTATAGCAAGAGACTGAGGGACTTCTTTCTCTGAAATGTTCAGTTCTTCTTAGGTGCTTAAAAGCATGATTAGCTTTCCCACCAACCCCTTGTTCCTGGTAAGCATTGCCCCATCACCCCTCTCAAGGCAGCTGTGTTGGAGAAGCCAGCCGTATCTCTCTATTTTTTCAAAAATCTATTCCCAGTCTGGTTACTAGAGATATAGTAGCCTCTCTCTTTCTTCCATTTGGCAGCTTCTCTGTAGTTGGGCTATGAAAAATGCTCTCCATATTCTTCTTCCTCTTATGCATACCTACAAAAAAGTCATGGTTGATCTTAATGGCTTTTCTAGAAAAAAATTACAAATTACAATTCTTCAAGATGTTTATAGAACAATGCTGCTCAACGTTTTTCCCCCAAGGGTCAAATGAATGACAGTCCATGGGCAGGATCTGACCCCACACCCTGAGATTGGGCCCTATGATGCTCCTGCACACTGGTATCGGGGCCTGTTCTGACTCCGCATGCCAGAAAACAAGCTTAAACTAAGCTCACTGGGGGGTGGGAGGATAACCACCAAAGCAAGCTCACCAAGCATCAACCACAAAATCAGCAGGTTAGGATTCTCAAGGGAACCCACTCCTACCCTAGCCTAGGAACAGAGCTTCTCAATAATAACAAGGAAGCCTAAGGCCTCCAACAGTGTACTTATTTACTTGTACACCAATGCCAGGAATTTAGGGAATAAACAAGAGGAACTGATCCTTCTGTTAAACAAAAACAACTACAATCTTATAGGGATAATAGAGACCTGGTGGGACTCCTCCTATGACTTGAATATGGATATAAATGGCTACACCCTGTACAGGAGAGCCATGCACATGACCAGAGAGCAAAAGAACAGGCCTTATGATGAGAGGTTTAAAGGGAAAGGCCTCTTCAGTCTGGAGAAGCATAGGCTCAGGGTGGCAGCCTAAAAGTACATAAGGGGTATGCATCAGGATCTGGGGGAACGCTTGTTCACCAGAGCACCCCGAGGGATGACAAAGTCCAATGGTCACAAACTCCTGCAAAACCATTTTAGGCTGGACATAAGGAAAAACTTCTTTACTGACTGAGCCCTTAAGGCCTGGAATAGGCTCCCCCCAGAGGTGGTGCAAGCCTACTCTGGACACTTTTAAGAAACATTTGGATGCTTACCTTGCTGGGATCCTTTGACCCTAGCTGACTTCCTGCCCTTTGGGCAGGGGGCTGGACCCAACAATTTTATGAGGTCTTTTCCAGCCCTAATGTCTATGAATCTATGCATCTCTGTGGCCCCATACTGTCTCTGCCCAGGCCCTGCAGACTGGGATCAGGGTTTTGTGGCCTTGTGCCACTTCCATCCAGGCCCCATGTGCCAAAATCAGGGCTCCAAGGCCCTGTGTCAGCTCTGCACACTGGAATCAGAGCCCTATGGTTCTATGCTGCCTTTGCCAGGACGCAGAGTGCCAGGATCCGGGCTTGTGCTGCCCTGCATCCCAAATCTCGTACACAGAACCATAGCCTACAGAGTTCCCCACATACTCATGGGGAGACCCACAGGTCAGATAACCTGGTGCCAGGGGCCGAATTTGGTCGGTGGGCTGGAGGTTGAGCACCCCTACTGCAGAACATTGTTAGCAGGGCAAAGCATCAGGTTCAAGAAACTGAAAAATTACACAGATGCTCTGGAAAAAACTTGGAAACTCTAAGAACCAAACAGATCTTGACAGAACTAGGTAGTTATTTATTGGCACAGAATTAGTACTACTACCCATGTAGCTCACAAAATAGAGTTAATCTGTGTTTTATTTGACTACACATAAGTCCCTTAGCTAAAGCTAAGCAACCATCATCATGAGATGGGAAGTTTGCTAAAATGCAACACTGTTGGGATTGTTCATTATCATAACTGGTACCTGGCTGCAAACAGATGGCACCTGTGATCCAAGAGAAAATAGGGCAAAGTTGTTTGTCACAGGACAAACCCCCACAAAGGTTTGAGAGACAGTAAGTGCCAACAGTTTGTCCTATGCTATTGCAATGGACATTTAAAAGGTTGTCCCAGAACATCATCAAAGGATAAACAGGTCCTCCATTTGGTCCTCCAATCAGTCTTTCAGGCACCCAACAACACACTGCCTCAGCTCTGAGGCATCCTGGCTTCTTTTGATCTCCATGCTGCCACTCTGGTCCTGGTTACAGAACTCAACTATCCAGATGTGACAGGCTTCAGGTGGCTCCTCCCACCTATTAATTGCACTGCATGGCAGCTTGCCAACCATTTTGTGCTCACCACCCACCTAGGATTAGCGTCGAAGCCTGCATCCATTGAACCAACCTCAAACAACCAGCAACCAGGGACCTCCATCCACCTAACCTTTTAGCTTTTGAGAGACCATCAGATCCATTCACTACCCACTGAGGCAAGTTTGGACTTTCATACCACAACACACCCATCCACCTCCACTACACCATGGCCCTTCAATCTGAGTGCAGCATTAGAACAACTATAGCAACTAGTGAACCAGGAAGGAAGTAGTGGATCTCATTGCCATATGTGGGGAGATGAAGGACAAGTGTGCACTCTGTCAAGCCACTGAAACAAAGGGATCTATAAAGGGATCATGATGGAAATGGTGGCCTGGAGACATGACAGTGACTAGGCCCAGTACCAGTCCTAGTGCAGGGCACTGAGGCAGTAGTTCATAAAGACAGGACAGCAACTATGTGATGGGTGCATGCAGGGTCATATGCATCCCCTACAAGTACTGTCCCATATCTCCATGGTAATGATATAAACATATCTGAAAATGCAGAGGACACAGAGGCTCATGCTGGCCAGGAGAGCTATGAGAACACCAACATGACTATGGTCAAAGATGCTCAACCCTTGCAGGTTAGCACATCAGATCATTACAGCAACCAGATCACAGACTCCCAGGTCATCCTGTCAAGCCACACCAAGTCCTTGGCCATCTGTCTGAGCTGCATAGACTCTGAAATGGATCTGTGCTCAGCCAGTGAGGGCTTGCAGTTCCCCATCTTCAGCATACCAGCCAGCCCTCCCCACAACAGAGAGCCACTACCAAAGATGACCCAGGCTGTAATAGGACAAATCCTGCTTCTAGGGGTAAGTGACAGCTTACTTCTGTAGTCATGTAAGGAGAGGCCAGGCAAAAGGGCACAGTCCGCAAAGAGCCAAAGTGCTTCCTGTGGAACTGCAATGGCTCACTGGGTGGTTGAACTTCTGTCCTCTTCCTCTGCCCCCCTGCAGAATTTCACTTTGGGTCTCTCTGGAACCACATTGCTGTGCTTGGGGGATGTTCTGCTATGCTGTGCTAATAGGTACCACTTTAGTTTAGTTGGGCAATTAATGGAACTGGCACTATTTTTTGGAAGCGTGTCCACAATGGTCAACAAACCATCATTATATTGTGGTTCCCAGTTCCATTAGACAGCGATTAACACTATTTACAGTAATTGCTCACTTAATGCTTCATCCATTCCCCTATCAAAAACACAATAGTGATAGAGCTATAGAGACCATCCCTATTGTGCCTGGCCTCACTCATGCTCAGAACTTGAAATAAGACACTAGCCCAACTTCATGCCCAGATGTTAAAACAATGAACTTCTCAGCTTCTCTCTCCCTATTCTCCTGTCCCCCTGGTTTGCCATTGCCGTCACCTTTTTCCTTTAGATCCCACTCCAAGAAAGTAGTTGTGATGGCCTTCGCTCCCATGAAAATAGCTCATTAGGGATGGATAAAGGCTTTTTATTACAAGCAATGCAAAGCATGTGAACAAGGAAAAGAGAAATCAAGTGACTTTTAAATCAAGCATCAGGGTCGCTGCAAAATGCTGCAGTTCAGACTGTCCTTTAAGTGGCCACAGCATAGGTTGTACTGTCCTAGACTCTTCTAATGGTGATGCCAGCCCCAAAAGTCAGTCCAAGTTCCCTCTGGTTCCCTGTCCTAGCAAACTCTGTGCTATCCAGTGCTGCTTCAGGGGAAGAAATGTCAGATCACAGGATAAGCCTGTGGGTCTAGTGTCCATGCTGAGGGGGTGGAGGGAGAACTAGAGGCAGATCTCTCATTCCAGGAAGGTTTTCAGCCCCATGTCCACAATGCTTTAGCCCACCACATACAGTTTGTGAGGCTGGCTCTTTTACAGCACTGGTCGGCCATTACCCTCAAGGTAGTAGGAGATGGGGTGGAGGAGGGGAATGCTTGCTCCCTTTGAATGCTCAAACTTTGTGTTTGGAGGGGTGCAGCAGTCACCTCTCTGCAGCCTTTGCAAGTTATTGGCTGACAGTTAAACAAATGGTACTGATTTGGCAGATAAAGGGCCAAGGACACAAAGACAAGTGCTCAGAAACCTTCTAGGCAGAGGAAGACCTGTGCCCACACAACAATGTACACACTGGCTTCTCTGGTGGAAGCCAGTAACTCCCTGGGTCCCAGAAGCCAGGCTGTGGAGGGAGGATGAGTAAATGTACCACCACCAGTGCTTGGCCATTGTCAGGCATGGATGGGATCAACGAGTTGTGGAACAGAATAATCATACCTAGCTCATCTACAGAGAAGAGACTTACCAAAGATCACCCAGTAAAATAGTGGCTGACCTGGTAATAAAACCCTTCTCTCCTGTATCCCACTCCTATATAACAGCTATTAAACAAGAGATTTCATCTTGGCAAAAGAGCCTTCAGGTTGCACATATGTTAACTGTTTTAGATCTGAACCAGTCAGAGCTAGGAGAATGGGGTGCTGGAGTAGGCTTAAATATATGGCCTGAAGGCAAATCACATGGATTCAGTGGCTGATTAATACAGGCCTGAGCACTATGCCTGCTAGGAGAGTTGGGTTCTAGCATCTATACCACTGTGAATATAGGGAAGTTTTGTTTTAAATTCACTTGTAAGGAAACCCTCAATTATGATAATATTTTTTTCCCGCTATGGTCTGTTTTAAGAACATAGAGAAACAAGATGGGGGGGGGAGAAATTGTTACCCCAAGAGGATACATAGGCAATGGCACTTATATCCATTTATTAGTTTATTGCCTTAGATTGGAGTTCTGTGTTATATAAATAATTATCAAGGTCAGAGCTCAGTGAGGTGAGTGTAGCAAAAACTTCCCTGACTTAACTAGGCTTTCAGATAAAAGACAGTGTCCTGTAGAGTAAGAGCCTAACAGAGGTCCAAGGAATAGATATTTTGCCCACTGATCCTAATATCAGTGATATTTCAGATACAGACTACATATTTCCTTTTTCTCCAGCATCCAGGAAACCAGTCAACTGGAATGGGCCACAGTCCTTCCCTTCAACTATACTATCTTGGAAATGGCCAGGCTCCTGGAGTCTTGTATATGCATGCTGTACGCTGGCATCTTTTTCTAGCAGGTCACCATCTAGATCCTGGATAGCAGCTGACTATAGAATCCATTGAATCTGGAGTTTCACCAGATCATGAGCTTCCTATGATCCCTGGGTGCTGTGGATGGCATCTGAGTCAACATCAACATCAAGAAGCCCATAGGTGGCTCTCATCTGACTGAATAGAAACCAATATTATGCCAGGGGAATATGATGGTCAGCAATCGGGTACATTGGCATCACAGCTGATTTTTGGGATTCAGTGTGGGTCTGTTGTTTGGTCCCATTTGTACATTCTCAGGTGTTTCCACAATGGGGAAACCTTCAGGTTTACTGCCAGGTCAAGAGCTTTATTGTTGTCCCCTTAAGCCCACTTTGCCCATGGAGAAACTTGCAGCTTCCTCCCAAATTTCTCAGGTGTGCTGGGAAGACTGCCTCACTGCAGTCACCACACTTCTGTGGGCCAACTACAGCCAACCCAGATACAGGTCTCTCTGCAGATCCCCTTCTCTCTTTTCTGAGGTGATCACAGATACATGCTCCATTCTTGGCGCTCCACCCACCTACAGTACCCCAAGGACAAGGCAGAACAGCACTATGTTGAATCCCACAAGCTCACTTGGTCAGTCATGAAGAGAGCCATAGGCATTCTCAAAATGCAATAGCAATGTCTCCAGCTATGTGATAGAATATTACTATGTAGCCCTGAAAAGGCAGGTAGGGGTTTTTTGGTGGGTTTTGTGGTTTGGGGTTTGTTTGTTTTTTGGGGGGGGGGAGGGGAGGCTTGGTGAATCTGCACAATATAACTGGGTGCCACCCTTCAAAAAGGATGTGGAGAAGCTTAAGAGAGTCAAGAGAAGAGCCACTCATATGGTTAGAGGCCTGAAGAGCAAGCCATATGAGGAAAGGCTAACAGATATGGGACTGTTCAGTCTAGACAACAGAAGACTTCAGGGGGATTTGGTGGCAGCTTACAAATCTATCAAGGGAGAGCATCAGGGGCTAAGCAAACAACTGTTCACCAAAGCACCCCAGCGGAAACCCAAGAGCAACAGTCATAAACTCCAAGATGTCAGACTGGATACAAGGAAAAACTTCTTCACAGTTTGTGTGATCAGACTCTAGAATAGACTCCCAGTGGGGGTGGTACAAGCACCTGCCCTGGAGAGCTTCAAAAGGAGACTGGATGCATACCTTGCTAGGGTTATTTGACCCCAGCAGTCCTTCCTGCCCAGAGCAGGGGGGCTCACAAGATCCCTAAACTTTTCAGCCCTAAACTTTTGTGAACCTGTAAACCATTAAAAGTGAAATGCCTCAGTTCAAGGTACTCCACAGTAAAGGATGTGTGAGAAGGGCTAGAAGGAGGAAGAAAAGGTGCTTCTGAAACCCTCACTGTCAGAGCCGACAACCAAGGATGGGCAGGAGGAGTGCCCCCTGCAGTGCCTACACATCACTGATTATGGTGAGTCTACAATCAATGCTGAAGGAATGCTGTGAAGGGTTGGTCTGAGCCACATTGATTATGGTTTTGTTTGTGTAGACCCTTGCACACCCAGCTACCAAGTTCTGGGCATTCAGTAGTAATGATCAGGTATGTAGACAAAAAAGTATTAGTAGATCTCTGAGGGTCAAAGTAATGCCAAATGATTAATATTAATAATAACTCTTCCCCTCATACCCCAAAAGTGTCTCTGCATGAACTGAAGGATCTTTTAGATGGGTTCCCTCAGATCTCTGTGCTTCATTGGGGAGGGTGGGTGGTTCTGCACCATTCCATGTATATAGTTTTGGTTGGCAGCCTGTTTCCCTCATCCACTGGCATGTGCTACCTGCATCATGTACCAGTTTAAGCCAGCTGACATTCACAGGTGTCTGAGACAGATAGCTCTGCCCACACACAGTAACTCCTCTGGTCTACACTTTGTTGAATGGTGGTAGCTTGGGACTGGGACTGGGACTGGCATGGTGGCAGCTTCCTCCAAGGCAACACCAGCACCAGTCTGAGGACCATTTTTAGTGCAAGTGTAGCTGTGCCCAGTTAGCTGTGCCCATGGTTAGGCTGTGCCCAGGGTTCCCCAACAGCGCAGAGTTCCCCAATAGATATTTTATTACAATGGCCCCCAATATCCCTTGTGGTTGTCTTGCCTGTCTTTCCTTCATAGGGACACATAGGCCTCCTGGTGCTTCTTGAACCCCAGCTGTGGTCAAGAGTGGTCCCAAGGGTGAACTCTGGGGGAATGGCTGGACCAACTGCAGGATGTCTATCAGCGGTTGCTTGTGGCCAGTAGCTGGCCAGCTGCCTGGAACAGAAGCTTGCCTGAGATCCTGATAGCGGGACTCACCTACTCTGTTTGTAGTAACCTCTGCAGATAAGAGCCTGTTTTCAAAGCCAAACTGAAAGAGCTGTCTCCCCCACTTTTCATTGTTTGTAAACCTTTAGAGACTTTAAAAAATAAATGTAATGGCTCTGAGGATGCAGGATCCCACGCTTTCCTCCTAGGCCCAAAGCCTGTTTCTGAGTGAGTGTAGTGTGAACTTTTATAGATGCAGCAACTAACTTGGTCAGCAAGTAAAGGAAACTATCAAACACAGTTAAACAAAGCACAAGGCCTAAAAGGAGATAAGAGAAGACCATACATTAAATAACCCATATACGTTATATCATAGCTTTATCTTAAAATGGAAGTAGTAGTGATTGATGTAACCAAAAGTATTAAATATCATTTGCTATAGTAGATATATTTTTGTTAAAATGCACAGATAATTTGTAAAAACAAAAACAGCTTGTCAGAAAGGCCACAAAGTAAGGTAAAGAAAAAACAGAAACAGCACTTCACAATGGGTAAGGAAAGGAAATAAGAAACCCTCCCTCTTTCCCAAGGATATAAAACCCAAATAATTGACAACTTCCAAGTCCACAAAAGATCTGGTTTAGTCCAGTTCAAAAAGAAATTTAAATAAAACAGACTGAAGGTCATTTATTAGAATATTAAAACTAACCATCTATAAATATTGGGCATAGACTGGAGGGAAATTTGAACTCTGCAAATGCAAGAAAACCTGCTGTCAATGTGGGCCACCCTCCTCCCACCTCTCCCGTCTCCCCAGCTAGTATAGGTGAGAATCTATGTTCGTATTTTAAGGTGCAAGCAAATAGTTGTACTATAGACCTCTTTTATCAATAGTCTACACAGAGAGTTACGTGTAATGTAGTTAACACCTGCCTTCAATGTACCCATCTTGGAAATGGTGATCAGTCTCTGGTTGTGTGTTGCTCACTCTGTGACAAAAAGGAATAGCAGGTCTTTCTGTGCAGCAATGTGGTCGGGGGGGTAAGGGGGGAGTGTCTTAAAAGTACTTCTGAGGCTGTCTTTCTGTATTCTTTCTGAGGCCCTTGAGTGTTCAGAGAAATGCTCTGGTGTAGCCCCAGTATTAGGGTGTCAGGAACCAGGGCAGCAAGCTAGCCAAATTGCAACCAGCTAGCTGGATTGTGACCCAGTTACCTGCGTGTCTTAATTCATAGTTTCATAGTAGCTAGGGTCAGGAGGGACCTGAACAGATCATCTAGCCCGACCCCCTGCCACAGGCAGGAACGAATGCTGGGTTCACAAGACCCCAGACAGGTGATTATCCAACCACCTCTTGAATATGCCCAAGGTAGGGGTGAGGACCACTTCCCTGGGAAGTTGGTTCCAGATTTTGGCCACCCCTACTGTAAAATATTGCCTTATGATCTCTAACCTAAACCTATTCTCCAGCAGCTTATGACCACTCTTCCTTGCCACCCCAGGTGGTGCTGGGGAGAAAAGAGCTCTGCCTATTTGCTGTTGATCTCCCCCGGGTAAGTTTGTAGGCAGCCACCAGGTCCCCCCTCAGCCTCCTCTTGCTGAGACTGAACAGGTTCAGGTCCTTCAGTCTCTCCTCGTAGGGCCTGTCCTGCTGTCCTCTCACCAAGCAGGTGGCCCTTCTCTGAACCCTCTCCAGGCTGCCCACATCCTTTTTGAAGTGCGGCGCCCAGTACTGGACGCAGTACTCCAGCTACGGCCTGACCAAAGTCGCATAGAGGGGGAGTATCACCTCTCTGGACCGGCTTGAGATGCACCTTTGGATGCATGACGAGGTATGGCTGGCCTTGCCGGCTGCGGTCTGGCATTGGTGGCTCATGTTCATCTTTGAGCCAATAAAGACTCAGAGATCCCTTTCCACCTCTGTGCTTTCAAGAAGCGAACTCTCCAGCCTGTATGTATGCTGTGGATTTCTTCTCCCAAAGTGCAGCACCCCGCATTTGTCTATGTTGAACCCCATCCTATTGTCATCTGCCCACTTCTGTAATCTGTCTAAATCTATTTGCAGCCTCTCTCTGACTTCAAGTGTGTCCACCTCGCACCACATCTTAGTGTCATCAGCAAACTTGGACAGCATGCTTTCCACCCCTTTGTCCAAGTTGCTGATGAAGATGTTAAACAGTGTGGGCCCAAGGACCAAGCCCTGGGGTACCCCACTGCTCACATCTTGCCAGGTTGAGTACAACCCGTCCACCACTACTCTCTGGGTGTGCCCCATCAGCCAATCTTTAACCCATCCAACTGTGCAGGCATCAATGCCACAGTCACTTAATTTATTGATGAGGATGGGGTGAGAGACAGTGTCAAAGGCCTTTTTAAAGTCTAGAAAGACTACATCCATGGTGACACCATCATCCAAAGATTTAGTTACTTGGTCATAAAAGACAATCAGGTTGGTCAGGCAGGATCTGCTTTTGATGAACCTATGCTGATTGCCCCTGAGCATGATCTCCCCTGCAGGCCTCCACAGAAGTGCTCCTTGATGATTCTCTCCAAGATCTTCCCAAGCATTGAGGGGAGGCTTACAGGCATATAGTTACTTGGGTCCTCCTTCCTCCCCTTCTTGAAAATTGGGACCAATTATGCCCATCTGGCCCTAGTTGCCTGGACAGTATGACTTACTGCTTTTAAGCAGCAGCAGCTCTTCTAGTACCTAACAGGCTACTCAGCAAGATGGATACTTCCCTGTCTAATCCAGGATTTATGGCTCTCCTAATCCTGCTTGTTCATTCCTCGTTTCCTCTGTTCTCAGTTCTGCTTTCTGATTCTGTCCTGGTTCCTGCCTGCCAGAGCCTGGCTTGTGGCTTACCTAGGCAGTCACCCATGTCTTGGTCCCATGTAGTTGTAGATGCCTGCTCCAGACCCCCTGGCTAGTGATACTGGTTAGGATCCCTACCCTGCTTCCCCCACCCCCAAACTTTGGTGTGTGGCTCTATCTAAGTGAGTGCCTGTGTCCTGGTCTTTTAGGCTTCAGCCTCCTGACATGCCTACTTCTGATCCTGACCCCCAGCTCTGACCTGGACCCTTGCTTTCTTTACTTTATCTGTTCCCAATCCCCTTGACCTGTTAGCATCAAACCTCAAAGTGCTTGCATTGCAGTTATGTCCCACGTATAAGGTTATAGGATATGGCAATGGAGACTCCAGGAAAGAGAACAGGATTTGGCAAGGGATACATAATGACTGTTTTTGGTAGGAGGCATCTGAACCTCAACTTGGAAACCTATTTATGGTGGATGTGAGGAGGTAGCAGTTAAGCATAAACATGACCAATCTTAGAGAGAGAGCACAGCCCCTATTGTCCTCCTGTTGAAGCAAACCTTGTTTTCTACTTTGAGGTGGTATAGAGCAACCAGCCTTTGAGAGAGATGTAGGGCACAGATCAATAGTTGGCCATGAAGAATAGGGTGTTTCTGAAGTTTTGTGGGATGTGTTTGAGAGATGTATCTGGCAAGATGTTCCTCAGCCAAGCCTATGGGAAAGTGAGAAAGAGAATTTTGCTGTAATGTACAGTATAGGGCAGCAAACTCCCCATGCCAACTGACATGGCTCAGCTCCAACCTTGCTGTCCTGTGAGCAGCCACAGGCTATGAATAAATGTTGTATTTTTCCTGGGAAAAGAGCCTTTTGTCCTGGAATCATACATATATATCGCCTGTCCCACTTCAAGTCCCTCTGAAGTATGTCAGCTAAAAGGTACTAATACTTTTTTTCCTGGGACATCCAGGTACATGACTACAGTTCCTGAGGTTCATTCCAGGGATGTGGGGTCATTTCACTGTCTACCTACTGGCAAAGTAGCTGCAATGCAAGTTGGAAAGGCAGCTTGTGTAAATGACTGTGCTACACCTGTTTTGATCTGGGTTAAACCCCAGGACAATCTGTGGTTCAAATGAGACATCTGTTTACACCCACATGCTGCTGCTGTGATCCTGGATCCCTTGTTTAACTTACTATCCACAGTGCACTGAGGCAGCACAGTCCCAAGCTTTTCAGTTAGCTTATCCACAGCAGTGCTATGCAGAGATTGCTCTAGGATTTGACTAAGCAGGTGCCCTTATGTATTCTGTAGTGACAGCACCCTGTTTTAATCTGAGTGTAATATGTATAACAGCAGGAGGAATCTGCAGAGCTGTGCTGCCTGCTGATATGGATTACAACTCCCAGAAACCCCCAGATGTTAGGGGGCAAAAAGAAAAGGAAGAGGAATTTTGAGGCTGAAGTAAGAGGAAGAGAGAGTAGTGTGCATATGGAACCTGGTCAGCCCTACACAGAGGAGTGTACAGCAAGAAGATCTCATTGAGTCAGACAGCCAGGACTCTGGACTGAAAGAGTTGGACTCAGACTTGAGGGCAGCGGCATGCTGCTGTTTGAGCACTCTAGAAGATCTAAAGACTTCTTTGGGGACAAGAAGTATAGACAGTCGAAAACCCTGAGACTGAATTGATTCAGTCTTTGCAGTTTAGTCTAAACTGCAGGGACTAAATTAAAACAGAAGTAAACAGACATTTTCCTTTGATTCAGGAATGCAGTTACATGCCTGTAATGGCTCAGGCCAAAAGCTAGGGGTGTTAGAGGATAGTCCTCTGGTATGTAACCAGCTGTGTATTTGCTTTCTCTTCCTGCTACCCCCCAGGTCTCTGGGATTTGAAGTCCAAAATCACAGCAACAGGACTCTGTAGGGTTGCTCATCACTTCCTCTACCTACTTACAGGTACCTCTGGGATTTGTAGTCCACTTGCAGCCAGCAGTAAATTTGAGTGGAGGAAGGAGTATTTAACCCCTGCTCCCTGGCCCCAGCCCCCAGCCAGGGTTTGCCTCAGTCCCCTGTCCCCTCCAGTAGCCTGGGCTGCAATCTCTGCCCCTCCACTTGTCAGCCAGACCCTCGCTGCTCCAGCTAGCCCTCACTGCTCCTGCTCTCTGGAGCAGACAGCATAGCCCAGTCCAGGCCTTCAAAACATGCTGGGATGTTGAGGGATTGTGACTTAACTTGAATCAGGAAAGGGTCTGTGCAGAAGTTTCATAAACTGGTTTGACCCAATCAGTTAAGTCTGGTACTATATTCAACCAGGTTTATCTTAAATCAGTTTCAGCCACTGAGCTTCTGTTCTGTTACAGGTTTAAACCAGATTCTGATCACTTAAACCGGTTGGTGTAACTTCTGTCCCTAGTCTAGAGGTGTCAGAGGGAAATTAAGGTATTGAGTATATGATACCACAATGTTGATGTTTCTTTACCTATTCCTGTTCCCTCCCTTTGGCCCACTGGCTTATGACTCTAACCCCTGTGATTTTCTATATAGAAGTAGGAACTCCCCTTGCTTCTTGTGCCAGTTTCTGGGCCTGCAGATTTGGTACAAATTGGTGTTAGCAGAGGGATGCTGAAGGGGAGCAAATGAGGATTGGTGGTCACAAGCCAAAATGCGCTGGGCAAACTACTGAAGTGAGTGTACAGATTTTGTTTATTATATAGACATTTGATTAGGCAAGATGAGTACCATGGAGGAGGGGGTACCCTTAGTGGAAAGGGGAAATGCACATACCCCAGCAAGTGTTTCAAGGCCTATAGTCAATCCAGCACCCTGTGGTAGGGAGCAACAACAATGGGGTGATTTGCATGAATAATTTGAAACAGCAGCTGAGTTAAATGGATGGAATGAGGATATTAAGTTAAAAATTCCTGAGCCTGTTGCTCATATGGAAGGCCAGGGAAGTCTACCATAGGCTCATCAGTGAAGCCAAATAGGATTATAAGAACCCGACAGGGGCTCATGAATATTTTGGAAACAGGTTCAGGTCCTGACTGGGACTGTGCAGATTTCTTTAATAGTAGGAAGACTTTGGCAGAATTGGTGCAAGAGTTTGGGGTTTGAGGCCTAAGACTGGGGTTTTCAACCTTTTTCAGTCAGTGTACCACCAGCAGCTGGTCGAGAAGCAGGGAGTCCCCTGGCAGCCAGTGGCACCACACTGCAACTGTGGTGGCGAAACCAGAAGTGCCGGTGGTGCACATTGGCAGAAGTGCCAGCAGCACGCAGCTCAGGTGAAAACGAAAGTGCTGGTGGCATGCAGCAGCACAAGCACTACAAAGTTTTGGTGGTCCCACCTTCCACTTCTCTGCACCACTGCCATGTACCCCCAGGGAACTTCCCAAGTGCCCCAGGGGTATGCATAAACCTCCGGTTGCAAACCCTGCCCTAAGATGATTATCTGTAAAGGCCTTCACACAAATCAGCCCTGAGATACAGGATCTACTGGCCTATGACCAGTTCATCAGCAGTGTGGGCCCAGCTTCAGTTGGGGAAGGCCCATAACCTGGATGATGTTGTAAAACTAGTCACTGAGATGGAGTGGTGCAAATGCATGCTAGGGCGGAGAAGTCAGCAGCACACATGTGACTGGAGTCATCAGCCTTGTGAATGGTGATGGAGGCATTGAGCAAGATCTGAGATGAACTGGACCAGCTCAAGAAAAGTAGGGAAACCTAGCCCCAGAGCAGACATGAAAGGGGAAATTTTCCTGGACCACAGTGTCTAGAGTGTTGTCAGGAGAATGCTGTGGCAGCTGAGATCACTTCCAGAGGGCATGCTCAGAGAGAAGTTTGGCTGTGGAGGGGATGCCCATCCATTGCCAGCAGACAGAGCACAGAATGAGAGTTCTTCCTAAATTCAGGTGCTCAAGTATCTGTTGTATATAGCTGTGTATGGGAGCAAGCTACAACAGAGACAGAAAGAAGCCTTCAACCCTTTAGGCTAGCAGTCAAGTTATCCAATGGAGAAGCACTTCCAATTCTGGGAAAGAGGAGTACAACCATCAACTTCCAAGGCCTACAGATGCCATGTAAAATGTTCATAGCAAAGGATGCCAATTAAGCTGCCCTGTTAGGCATTGACTTTCTAAACATGTATCAGGTTTTTATGAATTTTGTAGATTTTTTCATGTTCCTTTCTGAGGAGGCATTTCCCCTTCTATACCACAGTTGACCAAGTGAGGGAACGCAAAGTGGTAATGCAGAAGAACCTAACAATAACTCCTAGAAGTGAGATGATGATCATTAATGAACTGAAGAGATGATGCCATGAAGAAGAGGACTTTTTAAAATCTAAGTTCACTGATGAATCGGGATTCCTAGTGGGAACTAAAGTGGGTAAGAACCACAAGGTAAAATTCCTCTGCAGGTTGCTAATGCCTTGACAGAACCACAGGTTGCATATCAGGACATCGTAATGGGGATGTTTGAGACAGGTGTGGCTGTCCTGCAGGAGGACCCTTGATCAGAGAGATTGGTTGCTGTAAGACTACTGAGCTCAAAAGAGAGTCAGGCACTAAACTTTGGTGGAATGCAGGAAAATTGGAACATGTTCATATTAAGTCATGGTGACCTGGAGCCTGAGCAAATGAGGACAATACAAGAAGTCCTATTGGAGTAAGCAGATGTAGTCAGCTTTGGAGACCACAACCTAGGGCATACAGGCTTAACAAATCACTGGATTCATACTGACAGTCAGGACTGAATTAACTCTTTAATGGGCCATAGTCAAACAAACTTGTGGGCCCCAGGCCAGTTAAGCCCAAAACAAGCCCAATACATTTCAAAGAAAAGAGAACGGTGCTAGGAAGTGTGTGTAAGAGGGTGTAGCTGTGTGTGTGGGGGGAAATATGGTATGTTGGGGTGTGTATGTGGGAGGGGATTGTGGGAGCAGAGTGTGGGTGTGAGGGAGGGTTGGGAGGTGTGGAGACCCCTCCCCTACTCCCCCACCATGGAGCACAGCCTCTGGTGCCAGTGGCAGCAGCCCCTGGGGCCCGCCCAGGCACCAGAGCCCTGAAATGTGCAGCTCCAGCTAGCACTGCACAATGGTGGCAAAGAGCGCTACCCTGCCAGCTGCTTCTCTTGCACCCACCTCCACGTAGCCCATGTGCAGATCTGGGGAGCTGCAAAGAGGGACGTGCTCTCAGTTCTGCTGCAGAGTAGACCAGGGCTATGTGCCACTTTTGATGTGCCACCATTGTCCATGAAAGGAGAGAGTTAATAATCACCAGAAAAAAGGGCTACATTTGGACTTGGAAGCAGATAGGGCTGCACTCCTTGCTCCCACCATACAGTGCTGGCTGGAGCTGTGCCCAGGCCTGAATGGGCCACGGTTGTCCCAAGGGCTGCTGCTTCTGGGGATGGAGGTTGTGCACCATGTGGAGGGAGTATAGGAGGGGTTCCCCACACCTCCCACCCTCCTTCACACCCACACCCTGCCCACCCAAGCTCTGTGTTCCCACCCAGCTGCAGCATGCCCTCTCCCTATGTGGTGCTTAGAGCAAGCCAGAGGCTGGGGAAGGCATGCAGCCCCTTGGGGCTGCAATCCTGCCCAGAAGCTGCATGCTGGCTGGGCTGGGCCTTTCTGTGACCCCATCTTGTTTCTGCAGCCAGGATCCACAGTTTGGGAACTGCTGCATTACAGAAAAGCCCCAAACAAGCAACCTCTAAATAAAAAAGCCCAAAACACTGCAACTCATGATTCTAAAAATCAAAGCAACTTTTTTTAAAAACAAGCCCGACTCCACTTATTATGAGCAGACTTGGCAACATGGGCTTAAAGCCACCACTAGGAATAGGGTGGCCATTCGTCCAGTTTCACAGAGGACAGTCTGGTTTTCTGGTCCTTTGTCCCCTGTCCCCTATTGATATGAAACCGGATGCCTTTATGTCCTCTATATTTCACCGCTAGGCCCACCCCCGGCCTCAGGAGGCATGTGGTGTTTTGGTGGTGGGGGCAGTCCTCTATTCTTGAGGTACCTCTATGGCCACTTTAGCTAAGAAGCAGCCTCTGCAGCAGTGAGGCTAGCATAGAGGAGAGGAAGGGAGGCAAGGGGAAAGGAGGCAGATGGGGCCATTTGCACCACCACTACGGAGTGAAGGAGCAGGCCTGCCCTCCCCACAACTCAGGGCCCCAGGCCTGTGCCTAGTTTGTCTATGTGTTAATCCAGTCCTGTTGGCAATGCCAAACCTGCCTAGAAGACTATACATCCATTTTCAGAAGGCGTTTGATTAGTAGCTGCAAGAGATGAGGAAAGAGGTCCTCTTTTAGCCATTATCAGGCCCTCTGTCAGCCCATGGACTACCCCTGTGGTGTTATTGCAGAAGAAAGGGGAGGTATGCTGGTTTATGTGTATTATCGTAGACTGAATGATGTTACTGTTAAGTATGCCTACCCCTTACCTCAAATTGATGACATGCTAGACCTCCTGGGCAAAGCTTCACTGGTTCTCCACTCCAGATCTAGCTAGTGGGTACTGGCAGCTGGAAGTGCATCCAAAGGACAGACCTAAGACAGCTTTCTTCACAAGAAGAGACTTTTTGAGTTTAATGTTATGACTTTTTGTTAATGTAATGCTCCTAATACATTTCAGAGATTGATGAATAGCATGTTAGTGGATTTGCAAGGGACATCTTGCCTAGTGTACCAGGATGATATAATTGTTATAGATCAAACCTTTCAGGAGAACTTGCAGAAACTGAAAGCAGTTTTTAACAGGCTGAAGGAATGCAACTTAAAAATTAAACCTACCTAATATCAGCTTTACTGCAGGAAAGTGAATTTTTTGGGATATGTGATCACCATGGAGGGGATAGGACCAGAGCCAGAGGTAGTAGAGGCCATTAAGGCCTGGCCAGAACTCCAAAATGTAACAGAACTGTGCAGCTTCTTAAGGGTTGGAGTGATAACTGTAATAACCAAATGCTAATTTGTCTAATAATTTCAATCTGAAAAGCCTAAACAAATAATCCAAGCAGTTTTAGTTAGATAATGGATTCTCACTTTGTGTCATAATTTTATGTGCTGCTGAATAATTGCCATCTTCCTTGCCAAAAGTGATTGCATTTTAGTGACTGGTATGTTAGTTGGGTCTACATATATATATAGTTTTTAAAGTGTGGGGTAAAAGTTCCTAGTCACAGAAAAGGTAAAGTTTGTAAAGCATAAGACAAAGGTAAGTGAAAGCATTTCTAATGTGGTACTGACAGGGTACTGAGGGAAATGCCGTATGAGCTGTTGGCAATCTCTTAGAAGTTGCCATGTGCAGTGTTAAAAAATTGTTAGAAAAATTAGCGTGACCTCTGCATGACCTCTGATGGATGCTGACTGATGCAACCTTCCACTAAGATTGCCATTGGTCTGTCAATCTAAACGGACAAGCAAGGTGATTGGGCCCAAGCATGTGGGATGAGCAGATTCATGCTGTGTTGGTAATTTTCCGCTGAGCATTTTGCACATGAGTTATGGAAAAGCTTATGTAACCGAAGTTTATAAATATGTGTTGAGTTGCAGTCGGGACCTCTGCCCTTACGAGGACAGGGGACATTCAGCCAAATAAACTGGAAAGACCACACCCTCGTCTCCCGCTTTTTTGAGTCTCAGCTGGGAAACGAGTCCCATTGGGGTCAGGAGAATCCGCAAGTGTTCCCTTACCAGGTTGGGAACCTAGACGGATAATTTTCTCTGACAATTTGGCGAGCCATCCAGGAGCACCCAGCTCGTCGCATCGCCACTGCCACTTGAACCCAAATCCCGGCCAGCCATAACAGAGGTGAGTTCACCATGGGAGTCTTGGGTTGAGGCTGCAGACATGGCGGGACGGTAAGGTGACTCCTTCAATTTTATTGGCATTCTGTGGTCTTTTATATGTCGTGTATGTCTCATCTAATGTGTTATAGGCCAGTCCGTTCTCCGGATCCTCAAACCTGGGTACACAGGCAATTTTAGTTAATTGTCCGT
Organism: Caiman crocodilus; assembly: GCA_030014935.1. Classification (NCBI taxonomy): domain Eukaryota; kingdom Metazoa; phylum Chordata; order Crocodylia; family Alligatoridae; genus Caiman; species Caiman crocodilus. The sequence continues at coordinate 52,257,340 of JAGPOW010001338.1, forward strand.
TTGACTCTTTTGAGCTGATAAATCTGTGTGGCGCATGTTATGTTTCTGTTCGTTCACTGAGGAACCGTCTCTGTCTCTAACCTCCTAACTGGATAAGTCCTCCAACCTGTTTGAGGTTCCCTAGAACTTGCCTTTCCAGATTGGTTAGGTCTGGGATAGCCAAGAAAGCAGGGTCCTTGGGGAACTTTATAGCATGTTAGGTTATCTGGGAAAAAGGATGTCTGCCAAGAGAGACAATGGGACAGAAACAGTCAATTCCCGCCAGTAGTCCACTTGGAGAATTGTTAAGTAACTGGAATAAGTTATCTGGACATGTCCAATTGAGTAAGAAGCGCACTATAGCCTTATGCACTAGTATCTGCCCAGCTACACTTTTGAGAACCCTGAACTCCAGTGGTTGATATTGGGATCCCTCAGTGTGGAAAAATTAAGATACCTTAACGGGTTCCTAGAGGAACCCAATCCCCGACAGATGGATTATTGGTATGTTTGGTGCAACCCTGTGCAACCCCGTGCAACCTTTAGATTTAACCCCGTCGGGGACCTGACCACTTCTGGCCGCCCAACAATATCAAACAGCGGTGTCTCCTCCCCCTTATCCGCACCCAACTGCCTCAGAAACAGATGACTGGCAGCCCACTATGCCACCACCTGTGACTGGGGAACCAGCTGCAATAAACCCGGCTGCTTCAGCCATGGCCCTTCCGGCACCTTCTACCCCTCCATCGGGCTCCTCTCCTCCCGCAACAGGAGTGTCAGGGTCTGTACCTGCACCCTTGGAGCCTACTTTCAGTCCCATAGCAGGACACACTAGGCAGCATTTAAATCAGGTCATACAGATGCCTCTCAGACAGTATCCTGTGCCCACTGCCAACGGGATCCAGTATCAATATGCCCATATTCCCTTTAATTCCCAAGATCTTCAGGCGTGGCAACAGGGAACACCGAAGTTTCGTGACAACCCAGAGGCCGTTCGATGGAAGATACAGACCATCATTTCCACACACAACCCCACGTGGGTATGAATCAACTCTTAGATATGCTGTTAACCTCTGCCGAGAAGTTAGATATAATAGATCAGGGGAACCAATGGCAACAGGAAGAACCAGCAGGACGAGTCCCTTGGCTGTTGGTTAACCCAAATTGGGAAATGAACAGAGATAATCATGAAAGACAAAGATTGCAATTGGCTAAACAGACCTTGGTAGAAAGAATGAACAGGGCAGGATGCAAAACTACTGTCTGGACCAAGGTAACTTCTGTGGTTCAAGGTCTGAACAAGCATCTTCAAGATTTCTACAGCAGGCTGCTGAAAGCCATTGTAACCCATGGAGGAAGTTTCGACATGCAGGCTCTGCAAAATCAAACCATTGTAGCATCCACCTTTGTAGGGGATTGCGCATCAGATATTAAAAAATACATAGTCAAATATAACCCTGATTGGAACACAAAAACAATACAACAATTGGTAGATTTAGCTAACCATGCCTTCGATTGAAGACCTGAAGTCCAAAAAGCTGAAAAGCTAAAAATGAAACAACAAGAAGCCAAATTCTTGGAACCTGTTGCTTTTAGTTCCCAGTTCCAGCCAAAAGGAAGAGGAAGGGGAGGTTATAGGGGGTACCAAGGGAGGCCTAATACCCCAAGGGAACCTGCCCCTGATGATATGTGTAATTATTGTAAACTATTGGGGCATTGGAAAGAAGAGTGCCCGAACTGCCCTAAGGCACCTCCCCCTTTTGGAGGAAGAAAGGGGGGAACCCAGAGAAACAACTGGGCTGCAAGCACCAATCCTACAGATCCCTGGATCCAGGGCTTGCAACAGGACATAGATGACATAGGTGACTCCCAATGAAATAAGTGGGGGCTCTTCCACATGATGGATCTAGGGGAATCTTCCTCTGTTGAGTATATCTGCGCCACTTCATCCCCTTATGTACCACTTCAGATAGCAGGGAAAATTTATAAATGTCTTATAGATATGGGAGCAGATCTGTCCTCACTGGGAGAATCTCCAAAAAGGGCGGGAATTGCAGTCTCGAGAACTGAAAAGATTATGGGAGTAACTGGGAAATCTATTCAAGTGCCCCGTGGCACTGAAATGCAAGTGCAGATAGGACCCTTGACCACTAATCATGATTTCCTATTAGCTGAGAGAACTCCAGTGCACCTCCTTGGGAGAGATTTACTCTGTAAACTACAGGCTACCATCAAATGATCTCCAAGCGGTATCACTCTTGCCTTGCCAGCGCATTGGACGGAATACCTTCGGATGGCATTGTTGCCTAGCCCAGAGAATTCTCCACTCCCAGATTTAGATGGGTTACTGTGTTCCTTGTGGGGTTGGGAAGTTATGGAGGTAGGCCTCCTGCAGTCTGCAGAGTCTATCCGCATCAAGGTGAAGCCTGGTCTGCCACCCTCAGTCCCTTAATATCCGATATTACAAGAAGCAGTAGAGGGTCTACAACCACTCATAGATAGCTACTTGCAGCAAGGCATCTAAGGGAATGTGCCTCACCCTGCAATACACCAGTATTGCCAGTAAGAAAACCTAAGCTTGATGTAGAAGGAAAACCTGTCTACCATTTTGTACAGGATCTGCAAGATATCAACAACTATGTGGTTCCCAGGCACCCAGTAGTTCCTAACCCAGCCACCATAATTACGTCAATCCCAGTGACTGCCACTTACATTACCGTTGTTGATCTGTGTGCAGCTTTTTTCAGCATTCCCGTTCATAAAGACTCTCAGTATCTATTTGCCTTTACATGGGAAAATCGGCAGCTATGCTGGACTCGCCTTCCCCAAGGATACATAAAATCCCCTTGTTTTCACAGATATTGCATAAAGACTTATCTACTATTACTCTGGGGCCCAACTCTGCTCTAGTCCAGTATGTTGATGACCTGCTTCCCCCACCCCCCAACTTCAATGTAAGCGTGACACGCTGACTCTACTCCAAGGATTAGCTGCCAGAGGCCATAAGGTATCCCCAACAAAACTTCAGTATTGCTTGTCAGAAGTAGAGTACTTAGGGTATATTATTGGTCCAGGTGTCAGTAAGCTGTCACCTAAACGCATTAAAGCAATACAAGATCTGCCCGTACTGAAAAATAAATGGCAAGTATGAGCCTTATTGGGGATGGTGGGCTTCTGCCGACAGTGGATTCCAGCATATGGAGAGATGGTCAGACCATTAGTAGAAGCTATGATAAAAGAAGCCCCAGAAGTGATTGTTTGGACTCCTACATTAAATAAAGTATTCCAGGAACTCAAGCATTCGCTCATGGTCACTCCAGCCCTAGGACTACCAGACTACCAGAAACCCTTCACCCTATTTACTCCTGAAAATCGAGGCATTGCTTCAGGTGTCTTAACTCAGCCGTGGGGAGTTTCTAATCATCCCATAGCATACTATTCTGCTCAGCTAGATCCTGTAGCAAGGGCATCAGTTCCCTGTCTCAGAGCAGCTGCCGCTGTCGCCATGCTAGTACAAAAGGCTCAAGATTTAGTGTTAGGACACTCTCTTGTGGTTCAAGTACCTCGTGCAGTGGAAGCTCTCCTACTACAACATAATACCCAACACTTTTCTAACCAGTGTCTAAACAGATATGAGGTACTGCTTGTGGCGGGCCAGTAGGGGGCGCTCCCGTTTTGAGCCGCCCACCTCCCTGCGCCCGACCACCTTCCAGGCTCCGAGTGCCTCCCCTGGGGTG
>JAGPOW010001338.1:52261155-52275960 GCA_030014935.1 Caiman crocodilus
GGTTGAAACCCCTGCCCTGAGGGATTCTCCAGCCGCCCCTCAGGCTGGCACAGACAGACGCTTGTGCAGGAGAGCGCCCAGGGGGGCAATTCTGCCACACTGCTGTTAGCAGCAGAAAATGTGCAACTTCAGCAATGTACAGTTCAAAATCCAGCCATTTAACTTCCAAATCCTGAGGATGGGGACCCTCATCACGACTGCTGTCAGTTGATAGAGGCCCAAGAAAAACCTCGTTTTGATTTATTAGACATCCCTTTAAGTAATCTTCGTCTCCCGCTTATTTGAGTCTCAGCTGGGAAATGAGCCCGGTTGGGGTCAGGAGAATCCACAAGAGTTCCCTTACCAGGTTAGGAACCTAGACGGATAATTTTCTCTGACAGCAGCCAGCAATAGTAGGGGACCAAACCTAATGGCTTTCTGTGACATTAAGAAATGATATTCCAGAGTGTTAAAATATGACCAGGTTTTTGACTTTTTGTGTTTGTTAGAAGTGTTATTGAATTAAAAATATATAATACAAATAAAATGGGAATGCTTGACCGTCATTCAATGTAGCTTTTAAACCTGATATAATGAATATGCATGCTTTTTCTTTTAGCTCTGAAAATGAAGAAGCCAGGGGCTCCCCTGCTTTAGAAACTGTGCTGGGGTTGCCTTCAGAGGTGCACTTTCAGAAATGAGACAAGGCCAAAGTCCAGGGCAGATCCAGGCAGGGAATCACTGGGGTATTTGTATCCCCCTCTCCTTTGATTCCTGCTCCACCCAACTGCTTAGCAGTAGCAGCAGCATTTCTAGTTAAGCAGTGTGGTGGCAGTCAATTGAGTTCATAACTGATTACCATCTACCTGATCCCTTATAAACTCTTCATTTGTTTCTTTTTTTTTTATGGTCTTGCTGTTCAAGAATCCAGCTAGCCTTTATTCTGCAGTTCTGCTGTTAGCTGTTCCTTGTAGTGAATCTCTTATTTCACAGCCTTGCAGATTGTTTTTCCAATGAAAATATTTGTTTTTGCTTCAATCCTCAACTGAATAATACAGTCCTAGGTCCCTAGCATATTAGTAAAGCTTCTCATTTATTTTTAACTGGAGAAAAATACATGTTGTTTTTCAAGATCCACTCATTGTCACAGTGATCCCAAGTAAGTACCCCAGTACAGGAACTCCATGACACAGCTGTCTAAATGGGATAAAATAGAACGTACGTAGGGAAATGCTACCTTGGAAAAAAATTAAATGTTTAGTTGCATATCTACAGCATGCTTGTTTAACAACATCTATGCATACCAAACATAACAGAGAATGAGTTAGCCACCTCTGCTTAAATTTAGAATCAGAGCAGCAAAAAAGATAAGTAGTCTTTTAATGACTAGAAATTTACTATTTACAGAGGAAATGAGCAGTTCAGGAAGCATGTTGAAAAATATGGGTCAGTGTGAAACAAATTAGAGACTTTAGGCCAGTCTGGTCCCAAGGTCCTTGTAAGTAGGCTCTGTCCCAGCATGATGCTTATAGGACTGAATTCGTAATAAAAGAAGCAGTAAATCTAAATATATTACATGCCAAATTCACAAAACTTATAAATGCTGAAAAAGTAGATGTTTTTTGTAAATATTGGTGGATATTTGGCAATATTCTAAAAAAATATATTCTTTTTACTCCTGAATCCACTTAGAATAATCAATAATTGATACTTTGTTGTTTATGATATCTAGTTCAGCTATATATAGAGACAGACCATACTTGGACAGTTGCAGACTATTCTCCAGGATGACCCTCATGCCGTAGATTAGGCATATCAAAGTAATTTGACTTTGTGGGCTAGATCCATGCCACAGGGTTCCTTGCTAGCCAGATTCAAACCGATCTGCAGCAGTGGGGCTGGTGGAAGTGGTTTTAGTCCCCATGGCCACCTGAACTGCTGTGTCAGCTTAGGGGCAGCTGGGGCTGCCAGAATCTTGGCCTCTCCAGAAACAGTACTGGCCAGATGACACAAGTCTGAAGGCCATATTCAGCCCTCAGGCTGGAAATTTGATGCCCCTGTTGTAAATGTATTACAGCAGGGAGCTGAAAGTTAAACATAGCAGACTTAATTTTCAGAGATGCTAATCACCTGCAGTTCCCATTAACTTCAGTAGAGGTTATAGATGCAAATTGGACTTGCTGTACCTCAACATTTGGGGTTTAAAGAATTTTATTGCGCATAAGATTAGGAAGTATGCTGATATGAATAAAAGCTCCCTCTAGCAATCATACAATATGGTATTACATGAAGATGGAATAAGATTGGTGGGAAAATAATGTTTAGAGACTTCCTACCATCATGCAGTATGAGAACAGGTTGTAAGAGATGTGTAACTGATATATTATAATCAAAGAATACTGATATGTAATTTAGTTCTTAATATAGACTACATAATTTGTATTAGGGATACAAGAATACTTATTATATGCTTATAATGCCTGAATTTAACAGGGACTGTTCAAGAGGTCACACAGGTAGGAGTACAGAATAAAAACAATGAAAAAACTGTTGGCTTTGAGGAGCTTTCCCCCATCTCCAACATATTGCAATAGTTTTGTCAAAGCTGGGAAGTTGCTAAAGCAGAAAGCCATGAACAGTTAAAAAGTGACTTGATTCCTGTGGAAAAGATTAGTTGCCAAGAGCTGTCCAAGGACTTGCCAGTGAACTCTGACACATAAAATTTGATCCAGAGAGAGTCTGCGTAAAGGAGTTCATAGGAAGTTAAACCTACTAGCCTCTCCTGTGGAAGATGATTTAACACCTGGTAAAAGCTGCATATGCATAAAGTCTGTTTACGGTTTTGGATTTGTTTTTTTTTCCTGAAATACTGTGGTTTTAATAAATACTGCTTTGTTTTAAGAAGACCATCTGGTTACTGGTTACTTGTGTCCTTCCTCCCACAGGGGGAAGAATTGCAGAATCTGGACATAAGTCAGATTGGCTGAGTTGATCAAAATTGATGTACCGGGACTGCAGCCAGGACCCAGTCTGAAAGCAGATGAATCATGTGATTCCATTTTGAGAAAGGTGATGGCTTCAGGCTCAAGACCTGAAAGGGGGTGTACTGGCAAAGACCAGGGTGAGTCAGTAATGCAGTTAACCTAGAAACTTGGACACAGGATTTTAAATGGTGAGGGGATAATGTAAGAGAACTGACAAAGCTCCATAAAAATACATATATAAACAACTAAAATGGGATTTGGCAAACTTTGAAAGCTCTTGCTAGAGCTAAAAGCCAAAAAAAGCCTAAATAAAAATATTAAATAAATTAAATTAAATTAAGTTAATCACCAGTATTATGCTAGGTCATAAAGCAAAGCAAATTTTAACTTTCCAGCTTTGTGGGCAACAGAGAATTTAAGTGAGAAACAAGCATCCTATTCTCCAATTCATTCTTCTGAGGTACATCAGACCAATTGAGTGTTTTATTATTTTTAATGCAGCTTAGATGCAAACGGAACTGTTCCGTTAATTAATTAATGAACCAAATTAATTAATTCACAAAATAATGTAATTTAAAGAAATACCAGAGGAATTGACTGACTCCTATATGACTCTAATTATCTTGGAAAAAAAACTTACTTGATAAATCCCTTTCAAAATTTATTAAGATTCTAGATATTGGAAAATAATGGATCTGGAGGAAATCCAGAAGGATTGTCATGAACTATAAAGTGGAATTCGTACCCATACTGGATACTAATGGGTACTACACTTGACTTTCTTTCCAGGCAACAAGGAGTTAATTTCCTCATCAACCTAACATCCACTACAACGAAAAGAGCAAAGTTGGGGTTTCAAGACCCAAACTGATATATTCAGGGGAAACCTGGCAAATAGCATAAAAGCTGAGAGAAGCAGAAAACAAAATTCCACACTCATTAGTCACAAGATCAAGTTGCATGCAAGCTGGGTTGGTTTTGTGTATTTTCTCATTATGTTAAACTATTTTGTTGTTTTGCTGTACACACCACCCTCAGGCCTTGGGGGTAACAAACCTTGAAGAAGAGACCTTACTGCTTGACTTTTCTTCAAGCAAGGTCATTGCTTTGGTTTTCAGTTCTCTTACTGCCTGAAACTTATAACTATACCCTTCAGTAGGGGCCTATGTGAGAAATGTGACATGTGACAAAGAAAAGACCAGCATTTTGCAGTTTATAAGGACCGATCTCTTTTCTTAATGCAGATTGCAGACTACAAACTCGTAAACTTTTTTATCAAAAAGATTACAACCTTTATTTTCCACTTAAGCTTATGCTGATAAGACAGTTTTTACAATGGCATGCCATTCATGTGATAACACAAGACATGTCTTTAAAATAGTATATAGTGTTTAAAGCTTCAATGAAGATTACATCTTTTATCTTGACATTAGATGTAGGAAAAGTCTTTAATTGACTAAGATGGCAGAGCTGATTTTATATCATGGGGACAATGGGCTTTAATGAGCATTTTACAAATTGGATAAAAAGGAGAAAATATGAGGCACCTTTTTCATCAGTGAGAGTGAATGGATGTAATTTATAGGCTTATACTCCAGAGCAAAATGAGGTAAGTATTGTCTTATTTGCATTAATTTTAGTGTTTCTCATGCTAAGCCTTATGGGAATGTCCTCAGTTAAACAGCAAAGACAATAAAATCATACTATATACAGATAAAGGGTACGTGTATCTGTGTGTGTATCAGAATCTGAATCCTCTGCCCCTTTTCCCTCCATTATTTTTCTAGTGTGAAGAAATACTATGCTTAAAAAATAATACAATTAAAAGCAATGAGAAACCATGAAATTTCCCTCAAATCTCCAAGAAAATAGTTTCAGGTGGAACACTTGTGTCTTATGGCATAAGATCTATCTAGCATGGACCAACCCTACATCCTTACAATTTAATTGTTAAATATTTGTGTAAATGGAATACGAGACTTGGATGGCAATGTTCTGATAAAGTACTACAGCACTACATTATAGAAACAACATGTATTCAAGCAAAATCAGTACATTTCCAAGCATATCATAGTTCATTAAACCATCCATGAGCCATGGAAGAGTTTTTTCTATAGCTGTCTAGATTGCTGGCCTTTCCATTTTGTGTGGAACAGCAAATCTTAAAGTAAGATATACTGACCTGCAGTTTGGAAGAGAGGAAGGAAATATCTGTCTGGATATTTCATTATTCCACAATTAAGTCGAATAGTTTATAGATGGTATTGTCTGGCTGAGGAATATTGCCTTTCCAAAAGTTTCTACTGAATCTCACTTTTATTTATATATAACACGCTATAGACTTAATACCCCATGGATTATTCATACTGTAAAGATTTAGTATAAAGTAGTTTTCATTGTCCTAGTAATCAAATTGTTTGAAACTATCCAATTATCTAAGGCAGAGGTGTCAAACTCATACCAGACTCTAGGCCTAATCCAAATTGTAGGACTCCTCATAGGCTGGATCTGTGGATCTGATGCCACCTGCAGCAGGTCTGGAGATAGAGGTACAGAGGCTGACAACAGCAGTGGGTCTGCCAGTGAGGGTCTGTGAGCAGTGGCAGAGTTCTAGGGGTAGTGCAAAGGCTGTACCTGCACAGCTCTGGCTCTGTGCCCTGCTGCCAATTGACAGCACCATTGGGGCCCATTGTCCTGACTTCTGTGGCAGGCCCTGCCTTTGGCTCTGCCTCCAAATTTCAGTAGCCCAGTGGGCCAGATGGAAGGGGCTCCACAGGATGGATCTTTGACATCCCTGAGCTAAACTAACATCCAAATGGATTTAATTAGAGATTAGGTACCAAAATAACACAAGACCTTTTCTATGTTCACCAATCATTTGATGCTATGAATGTGGTCATTGATTTTTCTAGATTTAGTAAGGTGTTTACTACAATGAGTAGTCGAATTGATCTGGATGAAAACATTCCAGGAGTTCCTTAAATCCATAAACCTAGCATCACTTGAAGAACTGTGACATGGTCCGGCCTCAACTGGAGTACTGCGTCCAGTTCTGGGCACTGCATTTTAAGAAGGATGTGGCCTACCTTGAGTGGGTTCAGAGGAGGACCACCTGCTTGGTTGGAGGGCAACAGGGCAGGCCCTATGAGGAGAGGCTGAAGGACCTGAACCTGTTCAGCCCCATCAAGCAGAGGCTGAGGGGGGATTTGGTGGCTGCCTACAAACTCATTAGGGGAGATCAGCAGCAAATAGGAAGGGTCCTATTCCTCCCAGCAGCACCTGGGGTGATGAGGAACAATGGCCAGAAGCTGCTGGAGAATAGGTTCAGGTTAGAGATTAGGAGGCACTATTTCACTGTCAGTGTAGGCAGGATCTGGAACCAACTTCTTAAGGAAGTGGTCCTAGCTCCTACCTTGGGTAAATTCAAGAGGAATTTGGATGAACACCTGTCTGGGGTTGTGTGATCCCATCATGTGCTCCAGCCAATGGGGCGGGTAGGGGGAGGGTTAGACTAGATGATCTATTCATGTCTCTTCTGACCCCTAACTACTATGAAACTATGAAACTTGTATGAAATCCAATAATGAGAACAGAGGTAGAAGAAGTAGGCACATTCATTCATCATTATTATTCCATTACACTTGGTAACTATGGGTCCAATTCCTTGACCTGCTCTTGCTCTGGCCATTTACAGCAATGCAGCAGAAACATGAAGTGTTACCATTCTGATTTGGTGGTGGCTTTATTTTTGTGTAAATTACTGTCCAAAGCATAAGACCATGCTGAATTGGACCCTGTCTACTTGTTGCTGTTCAGGACCCAAAATAAAGTCAGTGCCCATAACTGACATAAGACTGACAATAGAAGAGGAATGGGAATAAACCTGTCAGAATGAACCCTTGAGAACTTTTTTCTGAGATCTTTATATGATATATTTTATACCATTTGCATCTTGAACAAATTAAGCAAGAAGTACCCAAAAGCACTATAAGAATTTCTGAAGAAACAAAGACACTCCCAAAAACATTTAAAACAAAGAAACATCTCTTAAGATTTCTTTTGTCACTTTCCAATATTAATTTTGTGAGGCTGACCCCTAGTAATAAATATGATTTTAAGGAATGCTATTTGAGAAAAAAATTGTGTATGTACTATTAAAAAATAAAACTGCATGCTACTTTTCAGGCAAAGGGGGGAACCACTCGTCAAAAGAGACTAGCTGTCTAAGATGAAAGAGAGCAGAGAAATGGTGAGAGCCATTTTAAACATACCACACAAGACTTTCATCTAATGTTGGACCATATGGGACAATGCTATTAACCTTGAAGAAATCTGACAATGGTGAACAAAAATTAAAAAGTAATATATTGCTTTCAGTAGCTTTTCTGATCTTTACTGACACACTTGGAAAAAGTCTACATTTATTCTGGTTGCATCTCACTATTGAAAGTTTTGTCCTCTCTCTTGCTCTAAATCCTTATGCAAGCAACAAACAAGCTTTCTTTCCCTTGACAGTTTTCTTTAACATTCTTTAACTGTGTCTTCCTATCTAGCACTGCATTCTTTCAGCTATTTGGTAGGAATTTATTCTTTGAATATATATAGGAATTCATACGTCTAGAGTCGCATGCTGTAATGTGCTTTCACCCCAGCAGTTTAAGAAACTGACTGACAACCAACAGCATATAAAACTGGGGTCAGCAGCCTATGGCCCGCGGAACCACTGCATCTGTTTTGTAGACCTGAGGGGCTTTTGCTGTGTTTTGGCATAAGGGGAGCTTCTGTGCAGGTATTTGGTGGCTGGGGGCTTTGCCTGTGCAGCAGCTGGACAGCAGAGAGAAGCTATGGTGCCGGTACTTCAAGGACAGGAGTAGTGACTGCAGCTGCAGCAGTGGTAGTGCAGGCTGAGTGGGAAGCTACCTGCTGTCAGAGCTAAGCCCCCCACTTCAAAATGTTGCCCATCCCAGTATGAAAAGTAGGACATATACTATGTTATCTCTGAATGATATGCAATTTCATTTTTGCTGCTAAGTATAGATTTATCTATATTTCTATGGATGCTAATTAATATATACACAAACATTCCAATATTTATGAATATATAATTATATATGCAAGATGTTTACATAATTATAAATTGTAATTCTTTCTCAAAAGAGTTATCTCCCTTCTTTTTTCCCCTTTCATCTTAGTCAAAAGTATTTGATTGCAAGCTATGGAATCATGGAAATCATAGAAAGGTATGCCTGGATGAGATCTGAGTTCAGCACTCCTCCCCAAGCAGGAACAAATATATCTAGATCAACCCTGACTAATATTTGTCTAACTAGGCTCCCTAGTATGTATATGTGTGTATCACACAATTACCCGGTTAATTGTACAATTTAGACTGTACAAATTAACTAGCTCACCCTAAAAAAGTCCAATCAGCTATAAAGTTATTGCTGGAAAATGCGTAATAACTTTATAGCTGGTTTGTATCCAGCTTCAGTTTGCAATTTCAGTAGCAGGGTCTGCCCCTGCGGTTAGGAGCCATATTAGCTGATGTGACTCCCAGCCACAGGGGTGGACCATACACAGCCAGAGCTGGGAGTCCTGCAACTGTGGGGACTCACAGCCCCAGCAGTTGCACAGATGCCAGCATGGAGGGTCCCACAGCTGATAAGACTCTGCTGTCCAGCAGTGCCCTGTAGCTTCAGACTTTGAGTCCCTGCAGACCTTGTGGTAGCTGCGGAACCCTCAGCCCCAGAAGCCATGGGACTCACACTTATGGGAGATTGTTGCTTGCTGGTGCAGACCAGAATGGTGATCCCAGGATCCCTCTGTACCAGCAGTAAGGCATGAGAGGTTCTGCTGCTAGATCCCACAAGCATGCCTCCTGCCATACATGTGTGGCATGGCAGGAGGTGCAATTATATGGATTGCTCAGCAGATACTACCATGCCTTTGCCTGAACATCTAGAGGAGTTTTCACCTATTTTACTTACAGGGATCCCACTAACTCTGTAGTTAGCTTGTTTCACTTCTTATCTATCCTCCTAGTTAAAAGTTTTTTCCATCTATCCTAAATCCCTCTTGTTGAAATTAAGCTAAAATGACCATATTTCCTGAGAATTGAAAACTATCCCTTTTTTAACAGCCTTTTACATATTTTGACTACTACTGTATTCAGTCCCCCCTCAATCTTCTCTGTTTTGATCTAAATAAACCCATTTTCTTCAGCCTTTCCATGGAAGTCACATTTGCTAAGCCTCTAATCATCCTGAGCTCCTCCCAATATGTCTACATCTGGAAGGGCAGTGTTGTGAGCTGGACACTGTATCTCAGCTGAGGCCTCGGAAGTTGAGAATCTGACTTTATGATGTCTTACCTGGACATACTTCTATTACTGCATCCCAGAATCCTCACATCAGGCTTTATTTCTTGCAAATGAAGTAAACTGCAGCTATTGTTTGCTTTTATTTTTTCTTCCTTCAGCCCAATCCTACTCTGACCTTCCATTGCAAGGGTTGCCTGGAGAAGGGTTTCACCTAGGTGCTGGGCAGGTTTTAAGCCTGCTCTGCCAGGGAATCTGATCCCACCCCCTAGTATTTGAACAACACATCCTAGGACCAACATGCTGCCTCTTGCAGTTGTGGGATCACCTCACCAGATCAGTAGTTGCTAACTCCGGAGAGCAATGATTTTGGGCAGAGGGCCATTTCCTGAGTTTTGGAAAGCCATGGAGGGCCGCATGATGAGTAATTAACTAATTATTAACTAAATTAATTAATATTAATTTTCTACATTTTTTAGGGGCCCCGCGGACCAGATAGAGTGGCTTGGTGGGCCACATCCAGCCTTGGGGCCGTATTTTGCTCACCCTGGTGCTAACTGCACCTTGGTGGTGGGGAATGCGGCCTTTCCTCTAGCTCAGTGGTTTACAACCTTTTTTTACATGAACCCCTTTGGAAATTGCAGATGCCTCTGACTTGTGTGGGTATTCTCATACTTTTGATTGATCACAATAATCTGTTGGGAATCCCTTAGACATAGTCAGGGGACACCCCCTTCCCAGGGGTCCCTGGACCACAGGTTGCAAACCACTGCTCTTCGTCAAAAGAAACACCAATGACAGCTCCATCAAAGAAGAGCGCACACGTCCTCTTGTCTAACCAAAGGTGTTGCACTCCAGTAAAAGATACTGGATTTACCCAAAGAAGCTTGTCTGCCAGTGATTTGTGAAGAGTTTTCCACACCAGATCCTCCACTGCCGCCATCGGAGGCGTGGGGGACGAGTTGCTAAGCTCAATTTAAATGTGAGGTGGGGGGAAGCGCAAAGCCAGCCCGGCGGCCCCGAGACAATCCGGCAGCGGGGCGGGGTCGCGGGAGGAGGCGCGGAGGCGGGGCTGGGGCTGGGGCTGGAGGAGGAGCAGGTGGTGTTTGTTGTACTCCGACAACTGCCCGCGGAGGCGCCTGTCCGTGCGGGTACTGGGGACTGGCGGCGAGGCTGAGCGCGGGACGGGAGGCATGGAGGGCGCGCTCCCTGCTCAGGGGCTCGGACGGCTGCTGGTGCTGGTGGTGCTCCTACTGCGCTTTCCAACAGGTGCGACCCTCACGCCGGGTCCCGGCTCGCTAGCTTGGCTGCGCTCTCGGGGAGCCTCCGCGTGGGGCGTGCAGGGAGGCAGGAGCGGGTGCGCCGCAACTTTCCCCGCTCCCAGCCCGGGGAGGGAGGGAGCCCCTGGTTCCCGGCCCTTGGCGCCGCTGCAGGCGGGAGCGCGGCTGGCCCGGGGGCATGAGCCAGCCGGTCGGGGGCTCCTCGGGATCAGCCTTGGTTGGGGGCGGGGGTTGTTGTGTGGCTCCCCGCACGGCTCGTGGGCACAAAGCGCCGATGTCCAGTGAATGATAGCCCCGGGAACTAGGAGATCAGGTGTCCCCGCGGGCCCCCCTCCCAACTCCTGCAGGGGGGAAACATCCCCCTCAGGGTGGCTCTGCTCCTTCCCGGGGCCACAAGGGCTGGGAAGGCTGGCAGAGGCCATCTAGCACACTCCCCTGCCTGGGGCAGAAGCATCCCTAGCCAGATCTTGGCTGTCACTTGTCCTGGCTCCCCGCAGCGTGTCCCCACACCAGGAGCTTGCAGGCTTGGTGATGGAGAGAGACTGCGTGGGAGCTGGTCTTTTCTGGTGAAAGTGCCCCACACTGCTGGTTTTTAAAGGAGTTGTCTTTATTCTTACGGGTTTTTTAGCCCTGCTGCGGGTGCAACCAAGAATGGCCCCAAGGGACAGCTGCTGTGCTTGCATAGGGAGGATTGCCAGATGCAGTCTGCTCACCATCACTGCTGCATTGCCATCTTTTCTTTGGGTGGCTGGGTCGGGAATGGCAGTGGGTTTGAAACAGTTGCACTTGGGGAGTAACAAAGGCATTGTGCTCTGGGACCAGATGCATGTGTAGGAGCTTGGCTTCAGAGGCCTTTCAAAGGCTGCTCACAAGTTGACCCAGTTGTAAATGGTCCCTAGTTGTTCAGATTGAGTCGTCTGAGTCATGTGATGCTAAGTCACATCACTCTCTTCTGTGGACCTGTTGGCTGTAGAAACGGTTGTGCTTTACTCCTGCTGGCTGTTTAATTTAGTTGGACTTTTATTTGTACATATATGTATGTATTGGCTTTGAGTTCTGCATTCCTCTGAGCAGTCCCGCAGATGTAACTGAGACGGCTTGTGAAGGAAGCATCTGTACGTTATGAGGAAAGGTTGCAGAATCAGTCTCTTAACAGCTTAAGCATGATATCGCTGCAGTCTACCTGTTGATTGCATAGGAGATCAGACGATGACAAAATCAGCCCAAGCCACTAATAGCACCTTTGCACCCATAATGTTGATATGTTGGGCTGACATATTCACCTTTTCCTCCTCAAATTCTTTAGTGAAGGAGGAGAACGGGAGGCATTAGTGAACCAGTTTTGTCTCTGGTATAATTGTAATGATACAGACTTTTATTCTTGGTACCAGCAATAGCCAGCTGCATGATTTTTGCAGAAAGTTGCTTTTATTCTCAGTTTCTCCACCTATAAAAGAAAAATAATCATTTGAAGATGAGGGTGAAAGGGTCATCTACAGTCCCCTAGAGGATCACCTAGTCAAAACTTTTTTAGCTCTTTTCACTTGTAGGTCTCAAGGTGCACTGCAGTATTATAAGAGCCAGACATTAATATTTGAGGAGTTACTCCCACCTGGGAATAAATTTGGCCCACTGTTTGCACCAAAAAATGGTAATGTGATTCCTTAAAAATACTTGCATTACTATTTTAGATGCATCTAAAAATGAAGGAAAGTAATGAACGGTGATGTAAAATGAGAGGTGGTGGCACTTGCTCTCAACTCCTTGGAGCAGAGGTTTTCAGATAGCTATTTCAGGAACAGGGGGAGTGTAGTAGAATTTTTAGCCACAGGTTTCGTATGTTAGCAGTAAATAAACCTAAAAAATAACTCTGGTAGCTGCAGTAGTTGGTTTTGTATGTTTG
Organism: Caiman crocodilus; assembly: GCA_030014935.1. Lineage (NCBI taxonomy): Eukaryota > Metazoa > Chordata > Crocodylia > Alligatoridae > Caiman > Caiman crocodilus. The sequence goes on from JAGPOW010001338.1 coordinate 52,273,618, forward strand.
CAAGCATTTTATTGTGGGATGGGAGTTGGGATAAGAATGGATGCATAAACATGGACTCCTGTTTTATTTCATGATAGCCTGTGATCTATATTGTGAGATATACTTTCAGTTAAAAGATGGATAAAACACATGTGCATATATAAAACCTGCTCAGAGTTGCACTGTGTTCCCTGAACAAATTAAGCAACAGGTCAAAGGAGCTACAAAAATGAACAAACAACTCTTACAAGATTTTACTCCCTCAAATTTCTTACAAGGTATATAAAAGCCAGCTATGCTTAACTTCCCTCAAGATCTCTTACCTCCAAATGCCATTTCTTGTCCCAGCCCCTTATTCAGTCTGCTGGTTGTCTCCTGTCTTCCAATTAACCAACCCTTCCCTTCCTCAGGAAGAGCCTGAGAAAACAGGTCTGTCTTGTGACATGCCCTAAAGGTCACCAGATCCAGGCTCTAACATAGAAAGTACAAGGTTTACTTGCACTCACCTTGAATGGCAACCTTAGATGGATTTGTTCATACTAACGAGAAATGAACAGTCTAGTGTGTAAGTCTCGCTGTAGTAAAGACATGTGTCTTTGGGCAAAAGTATAATTATTTCCATATAGTCATATACACATTTACATTAGATCTAATGTAAGTAGGTCAGGCATTTGTTTCCTTAATGCCTCTCTCCATTGCAATTAAAGAATGAATTGGTATCATGAACTATAATACAGTTTCTCTTGTCAAATTAAGCCATTTACACCTTGTCCCTTGCATCTCACTATGCTGTCACCTTTTTCTCTTCCTCCATTTTGTAGCTTGCTCTTTTTTGTGAGGTTTGAGGTGTTCTTGAATCTCCTCTCATCTTCTACCTCCCTCCCTACACCTCTGGTGCATGCTCAGAAGCCTCCAACTGTATTTACTCTGCAACCAAGGAGGACTGAACTCTGTTCTTTTCAGAGCCCATCAATACTCTGCCCCCCACCCCCCCCAATGAACTGGAGAGTAAGATGAGGAACTCCCCCTCCCCAGAGAGAAGGGAGTTTGTCTGCAGAATCCAGTACCTGCCAGTCTAGGGTGCAAGAGACTTTCAGATATGCTGTCTTTATGCCATTGGTTCAGCCCCTCAAACCATTTGAATGCCCTCCCCCCATTTCTGAGTTTGTTTTGTCAGCCTCTATCTTCTGTCTCTTGTTTGTGGTTTCTATCTTCTCCAAAAGCAGTGGAGAATAGGTGTGACTCTCTTGCACTTAAATGTTACTCAAGGTCACTGACAAAAGCAAATGAGAAGTATCCATAATTGTCCATTACTTTACTCTTTTCTTACCATTGTCACTGAGAGAGTGCTCTGTGCCCAAGTTTGATTCATCTGTAGGATTTCAGTGCTGCGTAAGAAGAAAAGAAGTGGTGCATTTGAGAGGAAAGAAGATTCATATTTCCATCCAATTTAAATACTTTTCATTGAAATTGGAGACCTTTTCATGTAAAAGTGTCTATTAATCCAACTGTAGTACTGTCCTGTTATATGAAGGTTCAGCATATTTTTTAAAAAAATGTTACTTTTGTATCTTACAAATGTATTGTTAAAACAGTATTTTTTCTAGTTTATAAATTGTAGGATCTTGCCTCGCCCTATAAAGAGAATATATACACATATAGAAACTGATCCAAAAAGATTGAGAGTCCACCATGGCTAAACAGTAAATAGTAAGTAGTAGAGTTGAAATAAGTCATAGCGGTAATATCTTAGTCCAATGACTTTTTTTCATTTTAACTCTCCTAAATTAGTGGCGTTTCTCTCTAATATTACCTCTACAATCTTAATATTCCATTGTGTTTTTTAATACAAATAATGTAAATCATTTGTTATATTTCTTCAGAAATGTAGGGTAATTAAGTTTTTAAGCACTGTTTTGACTAAATACAAAATTTAATATTTATATATTTTTAAAAAACGTTTCTACCCTGAATTTTCATTAAAAATCTGAGGAATCCTCAAGGTACAGAGTAGCAGGTTCTGGAAGAAATGAGAACTAAAAGGCATCAAAGAGTTACAACAACATATATATCTATATACAGTACATGACAGCCAATCTATTATGATATTGGTTCTGTGAGGAGAACAATAATTGCTCAAAGTTAAGTGACTTTTGAACTGTCTTTCTCTCTACCCCTGAAGATAAGACAGCTTTTGAGCTTGTCTTTCTCTCTGTACCCCTGAAGATAAAATGCCATTGGAGAGATCAGACACTGCATATTATCTTTTTCTATACACACACACACACACACACACACACACACACACACACACACACACACACACACACACACACACACACACACACACACACACACTCTAAT
>JAGPOW010001338.1:52276060-52356288 GCA_030014935.1 Caiman crocodilus
CTTTTGAGCTTGTCTTTCTCTCTGTACCCCTGAAGATAAAATGCCATTGGAGAGATCAGACACTGCATATTATCTTTTTCTACACACACACACACACACACACACACACACACACACACACACACACACACACACACACACACACACACACACACACACACACACACTCTATTTTACAGATATTGTTTTTTTTCTTTTTCCTTTTAGCATAACACAGATCTTCCAGGATTTTGACTCATTTCCTCAGGTCTCTTTCAGCTGTTTAAAGAAGGGTTAAAGGAAATGAGTTCTTATATCCTGCAAGAAATGTTACTGTAGGTAGTCTTCAGTGTGCTGACATTTCTCATTTCACATGTAGTCCTTTGCTTTTTTTAATCCATTAGTATTTCACATGAAGTTCCCCTACACAAAAAAGTATTTGAACAGTACACTACAAGTCGAGGAATAAAAACACTCTTAATATAACTTAAATTATTTAATGTATTTATGAAATTTTCTGTGAAGAATGAGATTTAAGGCAAACACTCAGGTGCAGTAGAAGCTAACAACCCAGTCTCCAGTTTAAGCATTTATCTGATTCCAGATTTTTTTGTTTGTTTATTTAAACAAAATTCTGAAGAGAACATATTTTAACTAGTTTGGGAGTCGACTAAAAAAAACTGCTTTTATTCTGTCATCTCTTTTACTTGTTTGTTAGTGTGTTGTTTTTGTTTTTGTCCATGAATTTTGAGAGACTAATGCACACTTGCTGCCATTAAAAGTTAGCCCTGCAAAGTATCGGATGCGGTCTTAATTTTATGTCCATAGATTCACGGGCTTTGTGGTTGACACAATGGAAAATTAAATGTATAGTTTATTCACTGGTTAAGTTTGCAGTTAATGATGAAAACATAGTGTAAACAAAATGTTACTTGTATTTTCTAAGTTACTCCAATGAAAGGCATAGTAAATGTTAATTTTCTTAGTAGATTTACTCTTTGGAGTTGCAGTGAATTATTCTGAAAGTAGGAACCCTAAAAATGTCTTGTTCTTGATCTTTTAAATTTTTTTTTACATAATATAAATTAATATACTGTGAATAAAACTATTAATGATACTGTCTTTTACACATTGTATAAAAATCAAACTATGTAAAAGGTTTTTGTGTAGATTTACAAAATATACCTCTCTTCTGGTCTTCTCAAATGCCCTTTGGCAACTTAATTGAAATAAAGTAGTCAATCATATGTTTCTGTAATTGTGGTTTTAGAATATCAAGTGATTACAATTTCAAATATCAGAAGACAAATGAGAGCATACCTATGTAACAACTACTAAAAACTTTAAATTGAGACGTAGGTAAATTATAGATCTGGGAGTTAGGGGACATTAGACAACATAAACATAGAAAAAGGTTGATTTTGAGAATAAATTGGTACTTGGAATTCTGACAAAACTTACAGTTTTGGGGAAGGGAGATGAGGGAGGCATTTTGATTAGCATTTTTTCTCCCTTCCTGGTCAGTAGAAATAGTAAACAGATATGTTCCTCATGGCTTGCTACAAATACCAAGTTCAAAAAAATTTTAACTTTTTGATTCTAAAGAGGAACTTCACAACTAATCTCTCCATTGTTTAGAGCCTGAAGTACTCTAATAGAAACAAAAATAAAGACAAAGTCATGAGAAATGTTTTGAGTATTCATAACTTTGGACATTTAAAGTTATTAATCAGACCCAAGGAATCATGATAATGCCTCAAAGTCACGAGATGTTTAAAAAATACGTTTCAGGTATTTTATTTTCCTTGGGTTCTTGAGTCTCTAGTGTGACCTTGAGTTATTTTGAAATGTTTGTTTGCAAGTACCAAGGCTAGGAACTTTATTCCCTAGTGAAATCTGAAATCCTCCCATAGTCATATGACTCCTGGAAATAAGTGTCTATAGGAAATAGTGAATACATTAAGACTCGGGTAAAATAATGCACACAGGGTGGGAAAGGATCTCAAGAAGTCAGTTAGTCCTTCCCATTCTGAACTTGGATGGACTTTATAGTAGACTATCCCTGACAGATGTTTTTTGAGCCTGCTCTTAAAAATACATGTATACCAGGGATTCCATAGTGTCTCTAGGTAACCTGTTCTAATGTTTAACTATCCTCATAATTAGAACATTTATCTAGCTTACATCTCTATTGCTGCAAATAAAGCCAGTTACTACTTGTCCTAACCGTGATGGATTCAAAGAACAGTTGACCACCACCCACCATCCTTTTTATAACAATGTATATATTTGATGATTGTTATCACATCTCTCCCCAGTCTTCTGTTTTCTATATTAAACCAAATTGCTTCAGCCTTTCCCTGCAGGTCACTTTTTCTAAACCTCTTACCATTCCTTTTGGTTTCCTCTGAGTTATTTGTAATTTGTCCACCTCTTGCTTTTGCGGTGCATAAATTGGGACATAGGACTTCTGATGAAGCCTTTACCTGTGTAAACACAGCAGAATATGTAGTACCTTACCTTGCATACAAGGCACATTGATTTAAAGTGACTTAAATGATAGAGGTTCTTTAAATAAGCAAACACAAAACTTTGATTTAAACTTATAATCTTGGTTTTAATTTTCCCTTCTTTTTAGTTTATTTTCCTAAATAAACATTTGTACTCCAAATGGTAGTTGGTAACCAATTAGATCTGTTGATTTGCAACAAAATATGTTAAATTTAGTACTGCATTTTGCTAATTGGGATGATACACTACAGGCAGTCCTCGACTTAGTGTTTCGAGTTACAACAGTTCGCACTTACAACATTTATATCTTGATGCCCTGTTTCAACTTTCTGACGTCAGTTTCAACTTTACAATGTTTGATCTGATGCAGTGCCATGCCAGTGAACAAGTTCACTGTGTTGCCCATCTGCCTGGAGAACATCTCTCTAAACTTTCTTGGACACTCTCTTTAAGAAAGCAGACAAGACTCCAGAAAAACCTGCAGACAAAACTTATGAGAAGACTTCAGCCAAGAATCCTTCAAAAAGTCCAACCAAGAGCCCTTCAAAAAGTCCAGTAAAGTCACCTCAAAGAAGTCCATCCAAATCAATGTGATTGCTATTTACAATATAAATACATTAATGTACCTATATTACTCATCTGTAATTGAGTCTGGGTTATGTTTAGTGAAAATAGGGCATCGGGCCTTGGTTCAGGAACCAATCCCCCATTTATAACACTGTATCCTATGGGAAAATCGGTTCTGAGTTACGTTTTGACTTAAGACACTGTCTTCAGGAACCAATTGTGTCGTAAGTCTGAGGGGACCGCCTGTATATTATATGTACCTGAGCAAATGCGTAGTTTAACATAAATTTATTCACATTAGTACTTTTTATATGTTATAATGTAAGAAAATAGTGACTGACACTGCTTAATATTTTGTTGATTAATATTTTATTAGTCATTTTTGCCAAGCTGATTTTGGATGGAAATTGGACTCCAGGTAAAATAAAACTAGCAGTTTAGAATTATCTGACTATTTTCAAATAAACCAAAATATGATAGATTCATAAAAAAATTCTCAAAACAGTTTTCATTTAAAGCTGTTTCACTGATTTATTAAACAAAGTATGTATTGCCTATAATCAGTAGATAACACTAGTTGCATCTGGTTACCATGTCCTTTAAGATTTTAGAAGTAGTAGATCTCAGCCTCGCACACAATTTTTATTCATAGGATGAAAGAGGAAGTTTTCCTTCTTCAACTTCCAGTAAGTTCCTCCCCTTTGAATGAAATAGTTAATAAACTGAAAACAAATAACACATTTTAATGGGAAAATACTTTTCCTGAACTTCAAGACCATCTCCAGCTCTCAATTGCTGCTTTATGTCTTCAGCAAACTATGAATTGAGGTACATGCACAGTGACTTCCCCAGTTTCAAGGCTTGACTTTAAGCCTTCTGGAATATTATTCTGAACTGAAATAGCTTTCTGAAATATTATTTTTATTTAATTTTAATGGTTTAATCAGTTAATGCAAATGTAGGTCTTAATACAGGTTGTCCTAATTAAAACTTTTCCAACATATTTTTTAAAAAAATGTTTAAAATAAAATAACACTTTTTTTATTTTTAAAAGTACTTGATTATTATCCGCCTGGTTTACCTGCAGCTTATGAATACTGAATTGATGTATACCGATTTTATTTTATTTTTTGCAACAGCATCCCATTGTTACCTCATTCCATTTGTGGTTCACTTTAGCTCCCAAATTCTTTTCTGTCAGATTACTTTCTAGGCAACTATTGCCTATTTTGTATGAAACAAGTGCATTTTATGATTGACAACTGTCACATCATCTTTGACAAAAGTAATGGTCCTCCTTAGAGTTGTTTGGTTGTTTTTTTTTTTATAGCACAGATTTTTTTTTTAAGGCTTCCTATTCCATATAATTTCTAATGTTCTAGTATTCTGTAGCCAGGACACTTACTTTGCTTTAAAGCTAATTATCTTCACACCTAAGGAGGATTTGGGGTTAATACAATATTGAAAGAATGCTTTCCTGGACATTAAAAATAGGTAAAATCAGGGGAATAAAAGTGATGGTACACTTCCGAATTCCACCCACAAATTAAATTCCTTTCATACGAGATGCCAGAACAGGATGCCAGACTTTGCAGGTGTTCAAAATGTGATCATGCTGAGAGGCCCTTTTATGCATACTCATGACTATTTCCTTGAGCAGTAGAAAAAACTGGAACTTTCTAGAGTCAACTGCCTACAATCCTCCACACATGTGTAATTGGACAGTACCTAAAAGTATAAGTGGTTTCATTATATGATTATGTTAATAAATTGGGAAATAAAAAACCACCTTGCAGATAGCATAATCAAATGGTTGTTTGTGATACCTGTGGACACTAGAGATAAAGTAAATATGCAGATGAGTTGTATCAAAAGAAAACCAGGAAAAAGTATGACAGATTGTCAGAAGCATATCCAACTCCCTATCTATACAACATTTCACAAACAATCTTGCATAGCTTTACTGATTATTAGAATGACTACATGTAGCAGGCTTTGCTAACAATTATAAATTCTGAAGATGCTTCAACCAGGCCCCTGTAATTTTTCCTTTTAACATTGCACACGTGTCAGTACACATTTTGTGATAAGTCATTTCTGTTGTACTGAATGCTACGAGTTTCCCTCTTTACATATTTTAAGTTGGCGTTCGCTCATATACATGAACATGCACATCCCTATATACAGACTATCCTAATGCACATACCCACACACATGTTATATCTGCGTGCCTTTGCCCATGATTTGGTGAATATTATTGTTATTTTAATTTTAAGGTCTTATTTATTGTTGTAATTTTCATGAAATAAAATATCTAGAGATAGTAAAAAGCATTGATCCTCTTGTGGTATTTAATGGGATCCATTGTAAGAGCAGTAGTAACACAATTATCCAATCATTGGCATTTTTTCTCTCTAGGCTTTATCTAGATGACTACCAGTGAACCTTATAATGAAACTGCTACTATTTGATAAAGTTGCTGCCAAGGTTTGAAATAATTACCATTCGTATTGCCAAAAGTCCCCCATTTCCTTCCTTCATTGTACCTTTTTCAAACAAGCATTGCTTTAAATTGTATTAAGGGGATAAGCAGCTCTGCATGCTCTAGAAAATGACCTTTTCCATAGAAATCAAGAAAGCATCTTTCAAGGCCACCTCAGTCATTACAAGAAAAAATAATTTAAAATGGAAACAACAAGAAAAGATAATGTGTTTGTTTTAAAAAAAAAAAATTGTCACCCAAGAAAAGTTTGAGGAGAGTGAAAATCCATTAAGCAAATTGACCAGGAAATGCTGGCAATGAATGAAAAATTAAATTTGAATATACTGATTTTATCCATTAGCATGCCTTCCTTCTTGATTCATTTTAATTGTTCTGTCTAAATTATTTTTATTTTGTTTATTTAACTGTGTGATAGCCATAATAATAGCTATGTGAGCACTTACTTGATCAGGACTTTTGAAAATCAGAGGAAAAAAGAAAATAAAATGCTGTGGGGTCAGTTTAAAGGACTTGCTACATACTGAACGTACCAAGTGTTATTGCAAGTAGTTATTTTATTAGGGCAAATGCTGTGTTTATACTCATGAAAGATTTGGACTCTGTGGGTGTTCATTTTAGTAAGAATTAGCAATTAAACTGTTCTAAGTACAGGCCCTTTTTTCCTAACTAGAGGTAGTTCAGTTGTGCTTTAGGGCTGATTTTGTTTATTAACCCATCACAAAAAGATAACTACTAGAACAGTAGCTTTGGGTAGAAAGCACATAGTGCTGAATAAGATTAATGTGTACACTTAAAATGTATTGGTTCTACGAATGCTCAAAGACAAACTGTTGTGGTGAAAGTCAAAAGAATGCCTTTGTGTATAGAATCAGAATTAAAAAAATAGTATTTTGTAGAGCAAGGAGGAATTAGAAGGTAGCATTGTGGAAGAAACTGCAAAAGCAGCAAAGCTGTTAACCTTGTTGCAGCCATTTCTTGTATTTCTGAGCTAAGTTTGTTAGGTATGTGCCTACATCTTTAGAAATGTCTTTATACTGCATTTGTAGAGTGAGTTAAATTAGGAATGATAGACTTGTTCCTTTGATAAGAAGATTTAAGTTTTTACAAGGCACATTCTTTGCATGGTTTGACTGCTTCATTCTACTGAGGAAAGGGGAAGCTGCTTAGGGAAAAGAAAGTTTAGAACCTTTACCTTTGGAGGTTCCTCTTCACATGCAGGTAAAGGCGTGAAGGGATCTGATGCGTGATCTACACAATCTCACTTCCTGCCATGCCACATGGGCATGGCAGCAGGCACTATTGTGTGAATTGTGCATTAGATCTCATTGTGCCTTATTGCCAGTGCAGGGAAAGCGTGATCCTGGGCTCCCCCTGCACCGGCAAGAAGCAAGCTTAGATGCATCCAAAAACTTAGTGTAGTAGCTCAGGAACACCATTATTTGGAGTAAGCATAATGCATTTTGTTTATCATCATGGTACCAGCTCTGTTGTAGATCCGTGGTGCTCAATCTGCAGCCCATGGAGCCATGTCATTTGGCCCATGGTGTTCCCTACAGGTCCAGAAACCTGGCAGCAGTGGAGCTGTGGCAGCAATAATAGCTGCAGCTCAGGCAGTCATGGCAGTTAATGCTGCCTCTACTCCCCCACTGCCAAATTTTCAGATACATCAAGAACCCTAAGGGCCAGATGGCATGGCCCTGTGTTCTTGGTCACTCTGGAGCATGCGGGGTTGGTCTGCAGCCAGCGTGCCAGAATCCACCCACAGGCCAGCTCCACACAATTCATCTAGTCTGCAAGGCCAGATAAATTGAGCACCACTGTTTTTAGACCAACAGTTCCTTAGTTTGATAAAACAGGGGTTGGCAACCTATAGCCCATGGGCTGGATCCTGCCCAGAGAGCCATTAGTTCAGCCTTTGGACGAGGAGCTTCAACAGCAGGGGTTTCTCTTATGCCATGGTGTGGAAAAGTGGTGGTGATAGGTACTTCCCCCTTGTTGCGGTGGGGAGATGTGGCAATGTGGTGGCTAGGTCCTAGCATCTACCCACCTGCCTATGACCTGAGCTCGGTCATTCTGCTGCAGCCTGAAAAACTGACCAGTGCTGTAGAAAAATGAAATTAATTTCTATGGATCCTAAAGCATGTATAGGTGACAGCAGTGAAAAGGTTTTTTTGATCTTGCCTTCTGATACCAAAGTTGGAACATAAAGGTGAGAGAGTACCTACTCAGACAGTTGACCCATGATCCAAGTTGAATGCAGTGGGAGCTTCAGGTTATCAGTATCCCTGAACATTATGTCTTCTGTCACGGAAGTGAATCTAATTCCCCATTGAGGAAAATGAAACAGATCTGGCATGGGTGACTTTCTTTTGCAAAGTAAAAAGCTGCATTGCAGGCCACCTTTGCCTAACAGCATAATTTAAATGGTACATGATGTGATTCTCAAATCAAATTATTTAAAGTTGACACTTTTCCATTATTAAGCTTCTAATTAATATAAAGGTGAGTGGCTATACAGTGGCATGGTGGAGGATGAATGGGAATTACTTTGCTCAATTAAGTGAATTATACCCGTTTTGAGATATTTGGGAGAGTTTGAGGAATAAAAGCATAGCTCTCATTTGGGTATCAGCTTTTGTGTCTTCTTATCATAAACTGTAGGACAAGAAAAATTTAAACTAGGGGTGCACTGATTAAAGATTTTTTTTGGACGATTATTAACCAGCCATATTGGCCAGGAAAAGTAGGTATCAGCTAGTTTACTACAGCCTTGCAAAACAATTAGGAAAATTTAGTAACTTAAGTTTATACCCTAATGTCATTTGGGAAAATATGGGGTAGTTCCACTTATCTTAATACTTGTATGCATCACAGGGCTGATTATTTAGAAAATAATGATGGATTAATTGTTTTCACTGTAACATTAACACAACTTAATTAGGACTGTTCATCTAAATTATGAAGGGTTAGCCATGTATAAGGGGTTATTTTTATTTGGATTCTTAAAATGGATCCCATGACCATAGAATAGTGGGGTGGGTGAAGGTGAAGGATTTTGCTCTAACAACATGGTAATGAATCATCTGGCTTATTGCTGAGCACCTTTAAACCACTTTGCTGAACAGGAGGACAGTCATCTAGCCAATAGTAGGTTCCTTATATTGCAGTGAATGCAATGTAAGGAAGTACCTGTTCAGGTCAGAGTAGCTAAGGCATTGTTGGGGGAGCCATATGAGTGGCTTCTGAGCTGGCTATGGAAAAAAAATCTGAGCAACAGACAGCTTGGGGCCTGAAAGTAGGCAGGGGAGCAACCTGTTGCTGGAAGGGGGATCCCAGTGGCCTTCAAAGAAAAAAAAAAGAAAGAAGGGGATGGATAGGCAAGAGCAGGAGATTGTGCAGGGGTGACTGTCCGTCTCAACCTATGGGAGACCAAGCTTTATAACATTCTACTAGCTCAATCCTTAAAGTTTAGAGATGTCTTGTTGAGGTTTTTTCTTTTTAATAGTATCTGCTGAAGAGCTAGTACTAGGGTAATTGTATCTTTCATTTGTTGGAAGTAAAGCAATCCTCTCTTTGTCATAATTTGAGAGCTTATAACAGGGAGCTGTTGACAATGAGAGCCTAGCACTTGGAGCATCAGAAGAGCACTTTGGCAGCCATGTAGAGCAGGGGCTGGCAGTTGAATCCAGTCCACAGAGCTGTGCTTCGGTAGCATTTGGCAGCAGGGGGCCTTGGCAAAATTTGGCCAGCGGGAAGCTGAGTGGCAGGGAGCTTTGTCCATGCTGTGCTGCAGCCAGGTGGTGGGAAGAAGTGGTAGCAGTTGTAACTGGCGGCAGCATCTGGATTCTGGTGCCAGCCTGCCTTGGACCCAAGCCGGACCATTCCAGCCTGCCATGAAAAAATTTTGCCAGTCACAGTTATAGAGCAACTGTTGTAACACAGCACAAGTTACAATATCTTGTAGAGGGTTGGTGACAGTAGTATAAGCTTATAGTACAATATAGAAGAATATTTTGCCAGTTTGGCTCCCCAATTTGCATCTGTTTTTAGAGGAATGAAGCTTGTTGAGAAGTACTGAAAATAAGTTTTGGGCTGTTTTGAACTAAGAAAAGTTCAAAGATCTCCTTTAAACCTAGCGGACCATAGGGCTTTTGTGCTTAAGGTGTGTTAGTTCCTGCACAGTGATGTGGATAGCTTGACATCTAGCCATCTTTGAATAACCAGATACTTGTATGTAGCCTCATTGATTGAGGCAGCCCTTGACACACATCCAGACCAGGCCTTGAAGTCATGTCTCTACAGCCATAGCAATGTCTCAATGACTCCACTATTGTGCCTCTTAACCTAAAAGGTAACAAAATTGTTAGAAAAAACATCCAAAATATTAAGAGTCCGTCTCTTGAAATGTTTATGTTCCAGCTAATAATGGCGCTCATATTATACTGCTTCAACTGTAGAGTTCAACTATGCTATATTTAACTATGCTTCCACATGCTAGGGGTGGAAAACAAAGCAGCCATGGATGGTTTCAGCTGGACAACACTTAACATGTGAGAGAGATTTTACTATACGGTCATTTTTTAAAATCAGTTCCCAAGATGCATATTTAAAGCAGACCTTCTAGGAACTTCCTCTTCCTTTCTTGCTTCTCAGTTGTATGACAAGAGAGGAAAAGTTAGGTATTGAGCAGGTGGTTGGTCTGTTGTCAGACAGGAAGTATGACAGAGCAAGGAGAGCCCCACTTGTTTGTGTCTTAGTCTTGTTCTTCAGTTTCAGCACAACCCCTTGTTATGTGCTTGGTGATTTGATGCAGCATGAAGATGCTGATGAATATGCCTTAAGTCCTTTACCAGTAAAATGGAAAGATGCTAATGAAAATCCACCAAGATAACAAATTTTATGATTTTTTTTCTGGCATCTTGTTATGGATCCAGAAATGTGACTGAGCTTTGCTCTGGTCTTGTGTCTGAGCTAGGCTTAATGCCCTTGGAAAGGCTGCAGTCCAGTTATACATGGGCACCTGGCTGGAAAGTCTCAAATGGCCAGAGGTAATACTAGTTTCGTGACTTATGTGAATGCCATTAACTACAGATGCTGGTGTGCAGCAGTGTAGCTGGGCTGCTGCAGCTCCCAGCAGTGGTGGTGGCTATTATTGTTGTACACGCTCACAAATCAGCACCTGGGACTGCTACCCTGGTATCTCTCACTTATTTTCATTACTGTTGGTGTGCCTAAAGCATGTTGGCCCAATGGGTTTTTAGGCTTGAGTGGAAGGTTGATTCCACCCCCCCCCGCCCCTCCGGACTCCGCCTTTTTTCTTTTCTGAGTGTGTTTATTCCATATGCTTATTTGTTTTCCATCCAAGTTTTCCATCCCAAGTATAGGGAAGTTAACTTGCTGTTCTATACCTGCTGCAAGCTTTGGAGCAGGTTTTGGATTTTGGCACTTCCTGAGAGGTAAGGATGTTCCACACTTTCCAAGATGGGGGTGGGCAATTATTTCAGGAGGGCTGCTTACTGAGTTTTGACAAGCCATCAAGGGCTGTGTGACAGGCAGCCAGGGGCAGCTAAATATTACTTTTCTAAATTTTTAGGGGCCCCGCAGGCCAGATAGAATGGCTTGGCAAGCCTCATCTGGCCCACAGGCCGCATTTTGCCCACCCCTGTTGTAAGAGGTGCCTAATGGCAAACATGTTAGACTTTGAACTCCAACCATAAGAGTAGGTGAGAGAAGAGTAAACATGGCAGAGACATAAATTTGGAGGTCATACATTCAGTGATGTTTTTATGTCTCTTTGTGGAAAGTGAATATTATCATTATTTGGGACTACTACACTCCAAATGTACCTGTTTACATTTATCCTGAAGAACTTCAGCAGAATATTTCTGATGGTGCTAGAAAAATGTTTTTCTTTCTAGTCAAGCAGTGATAATTTTTTTTTAATCAGCAGGGACATGGTTGGACATAAAGGTCTCGCTCCCTGAAATCTAGCCTGCAGACTAAATAATTAGACTCTGTCAGAGATCTGACCTTCATTGTTTCCCTTGTGCTGCTTCATTGTCTTTGGATTTATCAGCAGTAGGAGTATGTACCTGACTTGCTCTTAATCCATTTATATACCCTTAAGAGCAACTAAAAGATAGACAGAAATGAACTAAGGCTAGAATGTAATCTCTGCCAAACTAATTATAAGATTATTTTGACTGAACTTTTGGCACTTTTCTTATTATTAAGGAATTTTACCACATGAGAAGGAGGGAGGTTACACATTTTTTAATGGAAATTAATTCAAGGAATTTTGGCATCTGCTGCCCAGGTCTTAATTGCAATATATATGTTTTCACTTCAAGTCATCAGGCCATGAGATATGACAGTAATTATGAGAACCAAGTGGTTATTTACATGACAGTGCATATTCAGAGTGGGCAAGGGGCTGTCCTAGATTGCTGTTGCCAAGCCTCATCATGATTTGCATAAATTACCATGATGCTTATGGTTCAGATAGGTCATCATTAGTGAGGCTTTGTCTATATTCTCATTCTGAATTCTCATTTTCCAGTTTCACTTTGAATCTCATTGGGTATGCTTAATAATTTTAGGCAGGTAATCCCTAATATGTTCTTTGAGTGTTTGGTGCAAATGGAAAATGAAATTGTGTATTTTAGAGTGGAACTTGCAATACAATAATTTCACTTTTTTTTTTTTTTGTGATCACTACATTGTAGAAAAGACAATGCTAATTTAGATCAGCTTTGAGGGGACAAGTACTGCTCAAAAAGTACTAAATAAACTTATAATGTTGCACGTGGAACATAGGGATATCTCTGTTATCCTGAGATTTTCTATAAGTAGTTACAAATTTGGACTTAAAAAGAAAGGAAATAAATGGACACCGAAGCTATTTTTATCATCCATGAGGTCAGCAATTCCCTTTTATGGACCAACTAAAAGAATGATGGCTATTAAGCTAGAAAAGTCTAGTTGTAGAATAAAAACATTTAATCAGGTCTGATTTCTTGTTTCCTTGTACTCAAATTGTATTAGAATCCATCTTATACATGTAAATTAAAATTATTTTGGTCTTCTATCAATGAACTATAGTATATGCTAATATAACTGGAAGTAGTTTAAAGTCCAGTTTCAGTCTGTCATAGTTTATTCTGTGCACATTCAGTCTTTAACTCTAAGCAGTTTATGGAAACCTGGAGAGTCAGTAAAGTTAAATGCTTTGTAGTTTGTTTGTTTGGTGCTTTTTGAGCGGTGTTCCCCCGCCAGGGAACAAAATCCTGAATTGTATTTAAATGATACATTAAGTATAATATTTTCATCTGTTCAAGCTAGAGGTGGTTATGTAACAAGGTGCACTGAATTTGTCTTTTCTTGCAGGTGATACAGTACCTTCTATTAATCCAGAAAAACCTGTCTTCATTCTGAATAAGGGACAGAGCTTAAAACTGCTGTGCAATGATACTCTTCCAGTGAGTTGGGATTTTAAAAACCCAAAGCCATCAGCAAAAGAAAAGACTTCCGATAAAAAGGAGTGGCACATAACACATGCAACAACTAAAGATGTAGGCAAATACACATGCAAAAACAGTGAGAATGTCAGTGCTTCCACTTACGTTTTTGTTAAAGGTAAATATTTATGTGTGGTCTTCTCCCTTTCCCTTCCAAGGCATGATATTGGAAATTTGATGGTAAGGGATGTGTGTGTAGTGTTCCTTTATGCATGAATACTTGGAAGCTGCAGCAAAGCTAATTAAATTGGATTTGTTTATCATATAAAGTTGCTATATCATACAGAAAGAATGAAAATTATTTGTAAGGTAAGCTCAGGTAAAGAGCAGCCTTAAATCATTAAAGAAAAAAAGAAGAAAACATCCTTCTAGTCAGAGCTTCCAAGGTTAAAAGAAAGCAGGAGTTTTAGACAAATAGCCCACAGGCCAGATCCAGCCTACAAAGCTGTTTCACCCAGAGGAATTTTTGCGGGGGACTTGCTGACAAATGCCAGTTATAGGGTTCTAATAGACACGTGTCGGCAGTGAGAGGAGGTGGAGGGGTGTGAGCAACCTCTGTGCTGCTGCTGGGTCTGGAGTCAGCCTGGGAGTCTTGCTGCTTGGATCCATCCTGAGGCTCAAGTGAGTTTGAAATAAACCATATTTTACCAATGTTCAGTAATACAAGATCAGGAGAAATACTGTAATGTGGACAAAGAGAAGATATGGACTCCCATAACATTTGACATAGTATTGTGGAAAAAAATCCAGTAGGAAAAAATAACACTGCCAGCTGATCAGTAGGAAGCAGCAGGGCTGCTGGGACTCCTTGTCCAATCAGCACCAGGAGGTATAAACTGCAGCATATTTAAAAATGTGTTTTTTGCTTCCCGGCCGATCAGCAGCAGGGCCAACAGGACCCCCTACACCAGTCAGCAAGGGGTGGGGGAGCTAGAATGCCTGGCAAAAAGTGTAAGATTAAAGGAGCTACTGCACAGCACACTTGCGCTGTGATTTAGGTAGGTTCCTAATTATAATACATCCTCTTGAGCTTTCCGTTGTCTTCTGTCTATTTCTGATTTCTTGAGTTTTCATTTTTTCTGTGGCCTTTTGGATTCTGACATGTGGCTCCATTAAGGTTTTTCAGGTTGCCAGCCTGCCTCAGTGAATGGCTCAAACTGATTTCTAGAGAAGCCTGTTCCTTTGTGGCTTATGTGGCTCAGGGCAGACATTTGCATTCCTGCAGGTTGTTTTGCTCAGCTTGCCTTACCTTTCATAGAGATTGCTGGCTGGAGGTAGAAAAAGAGAAATAATTCTATGGGCAGTAAGAGAACTTATTTAGGGACATGTTTAATCCTTCCTGAAGTGCTCTATCAAGGTAGTGGTGCCAACATAGCATAGCAGGGAATTTTTTCAAAGTGAAAGACTCTCAGAAGTGGCCCTGTGATCTCTCTGGAGAAGTTCTGCTCTGGATAGATTCATCTAATTCACATTGGTTATTACTAGTACATACCTTGTATATGTATATATATGTATATACCTTGTATATCTTGTGCTGCCCACCCATTCACAGTTTGTCTTTGATCTTCCAATCAGGGGTATAAGGCCAAATATTTCAGTGGAATTCCCTAACAGTCATACAATTTGCTAGTCCTTTGATTCAGTACCAGCTCTTCTGCCTGTCAGTTTCTCTAACCAGAAGCTTGGAATTCTTGGAAAGCATCTCCCAAACTGGGTCATTTCTTATTATTTGTTTTTCAGAGCAATTCATATCTTTGCTTTCTTTTGGTTTGTTAACTATGCATAACAGACATGTTTTGGATCTTATCTACCAGGCATACATTTTTGAAGCCCATGATAACTTTCTTAGCTGTCTTTTGTTCAGGAGGGCATTTGCATCCCCTTAAATTGGATGGCTTGTTGGATGGTGTCTCTTTGCTTCCAAGGGGCGGACATCATTCTGACCATGCAGGTGAATGTGAATGTGGTTTTATAGTTACAAAAGCTGTTCAGCATTCATACAATATGTAGTTAAACTCTTTGTTGCATTCATAACTTCCTTGGGAAAGGTGCTCCATTTTGATGGGCTTCCAGAGGTAAAACAAATATCTTCAAGCTGCGCCATCTTCCTTTAGTGTGAAGTGTCATGGTCATCAGATCCTGGGCCTGATGGTGATGCATACAGATGTGATGACAGGACAATGAGTTCATCTCCATATGAAGTCCCAGCAGGCTTTCTTTTTATACCGCTGGTACCCAAAAGGGAACAAGAACACAAGTTAGTAATGTCACTGAAAAACACATCTTCTGTTTCAGTAGTCATGGGCATTGAAATAACAATTTTATATAGAGTATATTTGGGCCACCAGACTTGTCAGGACCCGTGGAACTAGAGATAATGCAGACTTATCTTCAGTATTTCAGGGCAAGGGCCCAGTAACAAGATGCTTCCTTTATTTCCACAACAAAAAATTATGTAAACTTGTCTGTCAGCCACCTATTCCACTCTTGTGGCATCCAGCTTCCTTTTCTAGAAGGAAACAAGTAATACTCTCTTTCAAGTAAATATAATGTAGAGCAGTCCTCTTAGACTGAGCAATATCAAAAGGCATCACCATTGCTCCACTGAGTGAATGCAATAATAAACAAATCACCATGTTGTGTTGTAAAAGTGAGCTGAGCTTCCACTGTCTGAGATATACATAAGGGTGGGAAAGTAAAGAAGCTGAATGAGAGTAGTTTTTCAAGTATCTTAATGCCCTTGGACAGATCCTCTTATGCCCGCCCACTTTTGTCTTTCCTTTCTATGTGTACTAGGAGGATTGCAAAGGATCAAGCCTTGGCAATTCTGCTCACCCCCGCATTTTGGTTGTTGACACCTGCTTCAGCTCTTGGTGAACCAGCTGTTTGCTCATTTTCCCTCTATATTAGGCGGTTGTTTTTGTGGAATCTTGCTATACCTGTACTCATCCAGGTTGAAGCTGACTGTGAAAATTTGACTGATTAAGCCTTTACCAGCCAAGACATTTACATGAGCTCTCTAATTCAGGAGAATTTTAGTGCTGGGATTTTATGGGTATGTCTATCATTTCTGTGATGCCCTAACCAAGAACATGACCAGCCCACCAGCTCCTGCTTCCCACATGTCAAACCCAAAATCGGGCACTGAAGCTGCCTTTGGACACCTGCCTTTGGGTATCTCAGGTAGGCCAGAGATGAAGAGCTCAAAGTTAAGAACTTGAGGGACACTGCTAGAGCAGCAAATGTGGCTTAATTTCCAAGTGTGGCATGTGCCAAGTGAGAGTGCATTGGTAGGGTTATGTTTCTTGGTTGGTGCACTTGAGAGCTCTATAGAAGAGGTATTGACATAACCAAAATTACTCGCCTGTTTATAAACCATTTCTTTCTTAATGCAAGACATCAAACTTTGGTCCCATTCAGACCTGCTTTTCTTCTACATTTTTGTCAGTAGCATACAGTACAAGTTTCAACCTGAACTTCATTTGTGTTCAGTTCTTAGAGTTTTCTGCAACTCACGAAAAATCACAGTTAAACCTATGCCCTCCGCTCCCTAGCAACTAGTGGTATAACCTCAGTGTCGCTTGTGTCCTTCCACACACAGTTATGAAGTGGTTGCCAATGTGAACTTCAACTTTAGTCATAAAAATATTTAGTAAATTACATATTACTTCACATTTGATTGGCACAAAACATTTTATAGAGTGTGTCTCTTGATACTTCTTAATTTTTCAGTAGTGTGTTCTTATATACACATGTGGTTTAGTACTTGTGTATCATTTCAGATTCTGTTCCACCCATTAGCAAAACAGAATTGCCTTCTGTGCACACTTGCCTGAAGGAAATGGAAGAGAAGGAAGGATGTTCCTTGCTAATTTTTAGCTTAATAGCCTAGTAGATTTGAGTTCCAGACCCCCCTTTCCTCATCCTGAGGGGGTTTGAACCTGCCTGTGGGACCCCTTTCCAGCCCTCATCTTCAAGCTGACCCGCTCCACCTTGCATTTGATATTAATTAAATAAAATAGGTGGAGAGTAGTAGAGAAAGTTTCTGCCCCATTAGAAGCAAGGGCCTAGGCTAGAATTCAGAGCCTCTTCCCATCTGGGGCAGTAACCATCTCATTGAGCCACACAACTTCTGACTTGTTTACTTCCTTTTTTCTCTGCATATTTCTCTTTTCATTGTTCAGGGTGTCAGCTTGAAGAGGAGGGCTAGTAGGGTATCTGGGTACCTGTGGCCTGGGGGTTAGAGCATTTTGCTGGGAAGCAAAAGATGCAAGTTCTGCATCTCCCCTTCTGGGTATGGCAGGATCTAGAACTGGGTGTCCTACTTCCTGAGCAAGTGCCCTAGCTACTGAATTATTGGACTCCCAGAGGCCATCCTCCTTCTTTCCCCTCCCAGTCTTAGGTATTGCTACGGTTTTAGGACTTCCCAGCCTTATGTGCATGTCTGGGTGAACATGCAGCACTATGGTACTGCATATCTGGCTGGAGCATAGCCTTACTGAGTATGCTCTGTGGGTGAATGGACACTTGCTCACCCAGATCTGAATCCCAAGTTATGCGCCAGTACCAAAAAAAAGCAGTTATATGAATACGTAACTGCCATCTAGACATATAAACTAAAACCAGAGTCTGCTTTAGGGTTTTTCTTAGTAACCTAAAAATACCCCAATATTTTAAGGAGAGAGAAGTTGTAAGTTTTGGGTTTCCTTTGCAATGTGTGTTCATTTAGATTAAGTCTTTTAGAGAAGTGAAAACCATAATTGAGGTTGCTGTTCAACTTTCACTTGGTCATAAATTTCTGAAAATTCTCCTTTGGGCCCAATACTTACAGGTCTGTTCTTAGCTCAGAGCTGACTTTAATTTTTTTTTATACTGTGCAAAAAACCAGGTAAAAAAGTAATTTCCTTTTTTTTTTTTTTTAACTGAACAAATAAGGGTTTTTGCACTAACTTTTTAAATGACTGACTTCTAAAATTATTTCACACATATATAGTGCTACCTGCAATATTTAAATTGTTTTTTACTAAGGTTTCTCAAGCAGTTTTGTTTAGGCAAACATGCCTCTGCACTATTCAGTTTATTGTTTCAATGTATAGCTTAATGTACTCTTTGTACAAAGTGGCATTTAAGGTTTTTGGAACCTTAACATTTGCAGTCTATCTTACAGATTTACCTTTCTTCTAGATCCAGACATCCTCTTTCTTGTTGACTCTCCCACCTATGCCAAAGAGGACAGAGAGATTCTTGTGGTATGTCCATTGACAGATCCAGATGTGTCAAATTACACTCTGAAAATGTGTGATCGCCCATGGCTGCCCAAGGGTATGGAACTTGTTCCCGATCCCCACAAAGGAATCCTCATAAAAACTGTACAGAGATCATTCAAAGGATGCTACCGGTGTTCAGTACAGAAGAATGGAAGTGAGATAATGTCTGAACCAATTTCTCTAAATGTAAGAGGAGGTAAGCCATTTTAAATATTCTGTATGCATATGGACACACTGATAAATGCCTTAATGTGAATTTTTTCCTTTTCATGGAACTTCTTTCATGGAAAACTTTCATTAAATTATGTCAATTCAGGATTATTACATTCTTCACATAACAAAATCAGATATATTTCTAAATTATAATAATATAATTCAAAATCTAAATCATAATCATATAATTCTAAATCATAATAATATAATTTCTAAATACAGGCCTAAACAGTTTTTGGCAACAGCTTGAGAGATTTTTCTGATAAGGGGGAGCAAGCTTCAAGGGAAAAGGAGGGTATCGCATGATGTTTGCCGTTGAGACAATTCAGAAGGTTCTGTGCTTTTGTCCATACTAACTTCCATTTAGCTACAAAGAAATGTGAGGACCCTGGATTTTCTGAATCAGGTTCTGGTCCTGAGATACTAATTGGATACTAGCTTTTTAATTTATTTGATCTGTTAAAAGTTCAACAGAACCCATTATTCAGTAGACTTTGGGCATGACTGTCCTGCTAAAGAATAAACCTGATCACCTTCCTTTTGTCTATGTGATTATTAGAACAAGAGAAACTGATTGTTGGGAAGGATGGCATGTACATCTAATAAATAAGTGCCATGTTTCTTTATGTAATAACCATGCTTTATATCCAAAATTTTGCTGTCAAAAATTCAGTTGCAGCTTTTATATGCATTCCTAGATTTAGGAAGTATCACTGTTTAAAAAAAAAAAAGTTATGATTTCGAGTTTGTAAATCCACCCATGCTTAATGTGATCTAGTGAGCACCCACCTTTTGTATTAATTATGTGCCAGGGACTCGGGCAGGGTGAAATAGGATTACACTTTGGTGCCTGAATCTACCTAAACACCTGATAGGAATATAATTTAGCTTTTTAGTTTTGAAGATAATCCATTTCCCCATGTTATGGAATACCCACTTTTTTTCTATTTATCGTACGCTGGAAATTATTATACTACATGTCTAAATTGTCACAATGTCAGCATTATACTTTTTGAAGACCATTTCTAGTAAGCCTTTACAGTGTTTCTGTGAGGTAATTACACAGGTAGTTGATGCACATTTTATAGATTAATTTAAATAATTTGTCTAATATTACACATCAGCTAGTAGCAGATGGAATTCACGAACACACATTCCCAGTCACTTGAACCATAAGTCAAGGATCTAGTCTCATATAACATACGAATTATAAATTAAGTGACAGAGCTTCACTTTTCAACAGCTTTTTCAGCACTGCCCATCCAAGCGGTCACCTCTCCCCAAACTCCTTCCTGTATGCCTAGCTGCATTTTAAGAGGAAGAGTAGGGGTGGGAACAGAGTCCAGAGAACTTAGTGCTTTTGACAGCTGGCAAGGTGCAAGGGATCTGTAGAATTCAGGGCCCCCAAAGTATTATCTAGATAGAGCTCTAAGTCTGTGTCCTTCTCCACTACCACTTTGAGTGCTTAAAACTTCTAGCATGTGCTAGCAGGGCCTGTAATGTCCTTGTCCTTGATCCCTGGTCTGTGCTCACTGAGCAGCTTTAAAAGGAATTTAAAAATAAAGGGTTTTTAATGAATGAAACATAGAACTACATAGTATATTCAGTATAACCTCAGTGAGGCCTTTTTCTTAGTAGTAAATTCAGTTTATTGCTTGCTGCTTCCATAGTTTCACTGGCTTACAGATTTTGTATTAGAAATGCATAACAGCATTGCCCACATATTTCAGGGATAGGGATGGCGGAAAGACTGCCACTTTTGAAACAAGAAAAGTTGAAAAGAAGTCAAGCTTTTGACACTCAAAGACATGGAAGGTGACAGTTTATATCTGGCCATTGAAGCTTTTGGTATTGGTTAAGATTTGCATCTTTTACCCTTTCAGCCAGATGCAGCTTTAAATTTGAAGGTAGAATAGTTGAATTTCTTTATCAACATCCCAATAACCATTGATGGCAATTTTGTGCTCTGTTGCACAGGGTTCTAGCATGCATCTTCACTCCAGTATCACTGGTGGTAGCATATTAGTTTAATGCTTCTGCTAATATAAACAACATTAAAACTGGTAACGAGGCTGACTTTACAATTGCTTTCCATTACATTTAAGGACCCATTAAGATGAAAGGGTGCTGTTTCCAGTTTTATTTTAGTTATTGTTTCAGGTTGCTTGAAAAATTAGGCAGCTACAAGTCCATTGGTTTACCTTTGACAGGTTATCTTATCAAGCAGAAGGAATAGTACTTAAATAAAAGAAGCTTAATTTGTTGAGCAGTTATTAAACAGTTTACATAACAAGTGCAGTTATTAAGACTTTTGTGTGATTAAAAAATTGCCTGGTACAGAAAATCATGTTCCTAGGAAAAGTTTCCTTACTATGATTACTATTAAATGTTAGTATCAGGCTTTCCTATAAACAGTGTTTTGGAAACCTGAGGATGATTGTTATTTCAGTTTGTGAAGCCAGGGCTTTTCGGACATTTTATTATTTTGCTATTGTACTGTTGCGTTGTCATTAACTGTTAGCATGTCACAAAAGGATTCCCATTCTGTACCAACTTCCTCTTGTCTCTTGGGTACTATAAAATACGCTTGGGAAGATGTTATTTAAGATTTAGTTGAGAACCAGTCTGATTATTTATTGGCCTCTATAGCCTTTCCTAGTAGAGAGGTCTATTAAATATATTACTTTTTGAGGTGCCATTCTGAAGTTTTACATGTCCTAGATTTCTTTTCAAGTAGGTGGTAGAACCAGGCATAAAATTCCTACCTATATACAAGTGTCATTCTTGGCATCTTAAATGACCAAAAATTCCATGCAGATGACTGAAACTGGATACTTAAATGACCAGAAAGGGAACAGAAGGTCACTCTGAATTAACTAGTAGATGTTATATTTTAAACATTGTATTTGATTTTTGCTTTATAATTCCATAGTACCCATGATTCTAACAGCATCTATTTTTTAGCTGTAGACTATAACATTTTATTGTAATAGAATATAATGCATAGTTGATTGTTAAATATTGTCCAAGTTTATTCATGCAAACTGCAAAAATTTAATAAGTGTTTCCTTACTCTAAGTATAGTTCAAAAGGGGACAGAAATGAAAATATTATTGGAGCGAAAGCCAAAGAGGACCTCTAGGTCTCAGATTTCACTGGGAGGCTAATTACTTGGGTTCGGTTTTTTATCCCTTTCGAAGGCTGTGAAGGTAATGAAAAATAATGTACTCTTAAATTGTTTTTCAGTTCCCAAAGCCTCTCCAAATGTCACTGTATCCAAACAAACCCAGCTTCTGAAAGAAGGAGAAAAATTTGAAGTTACATGCACAATAAAAGATATAGATAGCACTGTGAGTGCCTCTTGGACTCAGCCTTGGATTCATAGAAATGTGGTGAGTTCATTTCAGTCTTAACTAATGTGTAAAATGCAGTTCAAAGAACAATGGGACCTTGGTAATATACTTGCTAATAGAACATCTTTCAAGCAGTGTTTTGAGAACATGACACTCAGGCAGTTTCAGTTTGTTGCCTTTTTAGTTAGAGCAGGACTGTTCTGTTCCTACAGAACAATGCAGAGATGGGAGGTGCACTGAGGATCCTCCTGTGTGGTTTTACCACGCTATGAGAAAAGAGGTGTAAATAGCCATGGGCTCCTATACATGCTCTGGAGCAGACTCCAGCATGAGTTGTATCAGCATCTGTGTTGAAAAATGGCAGCAGGGATGCTTTAACTAAAGCTTGTCGAATGAACTTTAGTTAAAGTGCGCCTGCCACCATTTTTCAGCATGGGGATGCTGATGCTTGTGATGATCTGAGTGATTTAATTAGCGTGGCTCTTGGATCTATTCTAATTAAAGCACACACACCACCACCTCCAAGAGCATGTCTATAAATGCCTCATGTTAGTTTGACATCAAGTAGAAGGCAGGGTATATATTCACTGTATCTACTTTGGTTAGTCTACAAGTTACAAACCTACCGTGCCTTCTACTTTACTACTTTATTTGTTACAGTACAGGGGTAAACTGTGTGGTCAATATTGGCAAACCTGAGCATATGAAATTAAATCTGAAAATCAGGCAACTATATTAGGATATCAGAACTACTGAGTACTTTCAAATCTCATTAAAGTGAATAGTAGCTGCAAGGGATCAACATATGGACTGTCAATTACACATCCCATTAACAGTAAAAGACCTGCCAATTAACATGAGATTGTGTGCTGCAGGAGTAGCAGTCAGTTTTTATAGGAGCTTTTAATTTGTCTAAATTACACAATGTACCTTTTTGTTCTAAAAAACAAAGAGCAGACCAATGAACACGTTTGAAAATATTGGCCGTAGCTCATGTGTGCCTTAAATTACCAACTTCCATTACCAAACTTTTTTGGCAAATAGAAGCTCTTAGAAGTGATTTTTTTTTCTCCCTACACAAAATATGCATTGCCAGCTTCTTATAAAGAAATTCAGTATAGTCTAGGAACTGTATATTAAAATATATTTCATAAGAAATGGTCTAAACAACGTCGCTGGCTTGTCTTTTTACAACATGTTTAGTCTTCAGGGTATATCTTGTCATTTAAATGAATTAAAAGCTCCTATGAAGAGTTTCTACTGCTTCTGCAGCATACATTCCCATGCCAATTGGCAGGTCTTTTACTGTTAATGGTAATGACTGGAATATATAATTTGCAATCCATGTGTGCAAAAAAAAAAAAAAAAAAAAGGCTTCTGTGATATTATGATGTTAGATAAATCACATAACCTCAGGCAATATGTGCTGGATACTATTTCCCTTGGGTTCTCCATGCCATTTCTAGCTAATCCATTGATGCTGGCAGAATTTCTATCACTAAGTGCTTATCTGTTGGGAAATCCTAGCTCATGGTTCCAGAGGTTATGAATGCCTAAATGACGTGCTGGTTGTATGGGACTTGCAGATGGGGCTTTTGGTAGCATGCCAAGGTCATTTGTAAATCTTTCATTTGATAACTTTCTTTTTTTCTTTTCTTTCTTTCTTTTTTGCTTGATTGTGGTAAGATTGGAGTCTTTTCTTGCCCACTTTTTCATGTTTGGCTGCTTCATATTTTTATGAATAAAAATCCATGTGGAAAATATTTTTTCCCAAATGAGTTTGACCTTTCAGTCTTGTTTGGTAAATACCAGAGGATACGATCTTGTAAGTATCCAATATCAAATTAATTTATACTGGAACAGCTAGAAAACAAAATATTAATGCATTTAAATAGAAGCAAAATTGCATTTTGTCCTGAACAGGTCAGAGTAAAAAATGTTCACTTCTTTCATAGCTGGTAATAGTTGTTGCTGTTTTTGAGAGAGAAATCTATTCCAAGCCAGTTTATCTATGTAGTCTAACTCCTACTTAAAATACAAAATCATTATTATAAAAAGGGAAAATTAGAGCACTCTTACACATATGAAATTCATCTTTGGCAACTCCAAAAACTGAAAATCTTTTCATTAACTAATATAAATGAAAAATAAATTAGCACTAAGCTTGAATTAATCTAATATCCATGTATACATTTTCCCAATTGAATATGTGATTTCCACAAAAAGATGGTGCCCATCTAAAATAATGTTTTAATTATGGCCCTAGCACCTAGAAATAATCTTCAGTGTAGCAAGTACTTGAGAGGAAACCTTCAGTTTGCCAAGAAAGTTAATAAACGCAGATTCTGCCAGACCAAGGACTAAAATGTAAGGAGTTTCTCTCTCTCTGGAATACACAGCATCCTAACAAGCATTTCTCTTGTCTGTTTTGAGGGACCTCTACCCAGAGCATTAATACTGAGCCCAACTGTGGTAGAATAATAGTGAAGAGAACTGGTTCCTCCTATAACTGTGTCTTAAGCTACTTATCATTTCATAGTTTAAAACCAACACCTTAAAATGTGCTTGAATGGTGCATCTCACTTTAGCCCAGATACCGTGTTCTGAAGGATTCTTAGCTTCTAAACAAGGTCAGAACAAAGATTAGCAGTCTAGCCTCCATACATAAGAACTAGAACTAGTTTACTGTAAGTAGAAGTTTGCTTTCTGCAGAATCTGAATTTTTCTTGGTACTGTATTAGAAAATTACCCAAAGTGAACCCAATATGACTACCCCACATGACACCAGTGCAACAAATCTCAATACTGGTGTAAATTTGAATTTTGACTTTGTTACTGGGGCTTGTATCATGTGGCACTCTGCAAACACGTGAACAGATTGGATCCCCTGACTGAGGAGCTACAAATCTAATCACAAGGTGTTGCGTGTCCACAAGTCCCACTGAACTCATTTGGTTTGGGAGTGTTCATGACCTTATAAAGTTGAACACAGTGAAGCACAACACAGTAAGGGTGTATGAGATAGCTTTGAAGAAGAGGGAAAATAAAGAACAAAGGGAAGGGAATTTAGTTATATGAAGTGCATTATTTTTCAAGGACAGCTGATCATGTAGTTGTTATGTATGGAGAAGATCCAGTGACAGGTTTGTCATGATTATTATTCTGGTTTAAAGTTATGAATATTAATATAGTGAAGTTATAATTACTTCTATTTTTAATTTATCTAGGAAAGACGCTGCATACACAGTATTTTAGATGTTAATTGTTTTTTACCGACAGAATGTTTCAAGCAAAAGCAACAATGTGGGTGATTATGGATATGTAAGGAAATTAACATTGAGCATCCGTTCAGTGGGAGTTAATGATTTTGGAGTATTCACATGCCAAGCAGAAAATGCTTTCGGAAAATCCAAAGCCACAGTAACCTTGAACGTTCTAGGTAAATACTTCTTGGAGAAATGTAACATTTTTAGGAGGTATAGAAACTTTTCAACCTCCACCTTTAAAACATTGACTAATAGAGGCTTATTTTACTAAAATGTATTGTACATTGGTGCTGTGTTGAAAGAAAGAAATTAAGTCTTTTTGTGTATTGTTTGTCCTTTAATTACTATAACTTAAGGTATGTCAATGGTTTGCTTTTCTATCCAATATGAGTTTCCAGTGTTTCCATCTCTCTGGTTCATGCACTCTTAACTAGTTCAATTTTAAAACTAATTTGATCTTAATGAAGCTCATAATTTACGTTTCTTCATCTTCTTACCCACTTTACAATGGAACTGTATGCTGGAACCTTGCCTCCAGCTATGGTTCTTGCCTCAAGCCATCTTGCTAATATGCAGAATTATTATTAATTATTAAAAATTACAGAAGTTTGCCTTAATATTATACCTCCACTTAAATAGTTTTAGCAGCCCATTCCAGGATTTTCTGTTAGATCTGTTGGACACACAAATGTGTCATTTGACGGAGAAAGCTCATATTTATCTTTATTAAATGAAGTCCTAATTGGGAGAAATCTTGGCACATAAAAAAAGAATGGAGTATATTTCCCTTGTAGTTGCTATGTATTACAATAAATAGGACCTTGGTTCAAAGCTCCTTGTAGTCAGTGGAGAGTCCCATTTAATGACGTTGGACTTAAAAGCAGACAGATACTCTTAGTGTGCTTTGTTTATTAACTGGCTGCATTGAAAGGACTATTTAGACCTCAAACATTGTCTATTAACTTTTATGACATGCAGTGCTTTTTAAATATTAAAAACCACCATAAGTGCTAATTTGCTAAATTGATAAGGGACATATTAACATAGTTAGCAAGAGAATTCTGAGCAAATCTTTGTAATTGGCTGAAATGTTTTCATTTCCTCAGATTCAAAAGATGTAGAAACTGAAGAGAATATAGCCATAAAACCTCAGTATTTCATTATATTGTGATTATTTGGGCATCCACCTGTTCGTTTTAAAACCTGTTCGTTTTCAGTCAAAAATATACCATTACAAATCTGCTTTTCATAGCTCTCCCTGCTGCTTCAAAAGAAGCAAAAGTGCAATACATCTGTGATGCAGATTATTAGCTGGTACAAATCAGCACAGTTCTACTGACTTTAGTACCACTAACCTATTTACACTAAATGAAGATTTGGCTGATCATTTTGATGCATGTTTTCCTTAGATTCCAGTATAAGAAACAAACCTGGTATATCATTGTTTATAATAAAGGAAGGGAGGCTGTTCAATACAATGTCTCTTGTTACTACTAAGAATGCAAATGCAGAACTGAATTGCTCATGATATCTTTGTGAAATACATAAAAAAGCAGGCTTGCCCTGTGCTTCTGTGTTGTATTTAATGAAGTGTGAATGACTTTATAAAACCCAGAAAATATTTCCAGTCAGAAAAATACAGATATGATTTGATTTTATAAAACTAAAATTTCTAAGTATTAGTTCCAAGCTAGAATCTTTTATTTTCAAGGCAATAATATTATTTCTTGAGTTTTTCATACAATCATAGAGAAATAGGGCTGGAAGCGACCTCCACAGGTCATCTAATCCAACTCCTTGCCTGAGGCAACATCATTCCTCTTCAGACCATTCTGTACAAATCTGTTGTCTAACCTCTTAGCAAAACCATCCAATCAGCCCTGACACAAGAGAATACATAACATCCTAACCTACCATAGGCAAAGCAGGGGGACCAACCTTCTGCTGCTATAAAAGTTGTTAAAATATGCTTCAGAGATTTCACAAAGACAACCTCTCACCCTCCTCCCTCAAAGAGCAAATTACCTGCCCCCTCCCAGTCAGCTATTTTAAATCCAACAGCCTCTTTTGGATTTATTTACTTCTTTTAATGTGAATTGTCAGATGAGCTGCTGTTTTTCTTTGTTGTATCAGCTCTCTACATCATAGAAGTCATATACATAAAATACCTGACAGATCCTTTTGGATGTGTCACGCAGTACTTTAATATGCTTTTTATGTTAGCAATATAAGACTTAGAAGAAATAAGATGTATTTTGGTATAATCTAGATAATCAACTTTTTAGTACAAAATTTAAGCAGTTTCTAAAAATCTGTTTTGGGTATTGGCAGCTTAATCACTGAATTTTATTTGCAAATTTCTATATATAATCTTAATCTTAAATTTAGCTTCAAAGTAGGATGGAATATTTCTATAGGTTGTACAAAAACTGAATTTGGGAAGGGGAAAAAATTCTCATGTTTTAGCATCGAACTAATTTCTCCCTTCAGAAGCAGATTTTATCATACTTGTCCCCTGTGGGGTTTGAGCCTTTTCTGGACATTCTGCAGAAATGACTTGCACTTCTCAGAGCTATTGACTTTTTAGTCTGGCTATTCATGAGCAAAGGTCCAAATAGGCAAAGTACCTTGTAAGCTAAGATTTAACTTGTGTGATAGCTTTTATGGAACATGAGCTACCGACAAACAAGCTTTCTCATAGCACAGTCTGTCTGTCAGATAGACCAAAACTGGCAGTGCACAGATGAATTGAAGTAGGAATGAAGAATTTGTCTTTTAAAATGGGTACTATTAAGGCTGATGGATTTATTAATGAAATGAAAACCATCTTAGTAAAGATGTTGCTGTCCGTGATATTTCAGAATGTAAGTTCATGGTGATAAACGATATCTGCCAGGTAAGGATTAAGACACAGCAGTAGATGCCTTCATTTATGAGGATTGTATCCAGACATGTGGACGTAACATTTTTTTCTCTAATGATGACTTTTAATTGCTTCATTTGTAATGCAATTCTTAATTACACGTGACAGTGAAAAATGAAATTCTGAAGCATTAAATTAATTGTCATAAGTGATCAATTCTTCTTGCTTTTATTCTCTATATTTCTTAGCCAGCAACAAATCAAGGACTGTGATTATGGAAAGATTTAACTTAGTGAGTAAAGTTAAGCACACACTTAAGTTTTCCCAGGAGTTAAGGCATGGATATTCAGATTTATGATCAGAAGGTTAAATTACTCTGGTAAAAGCAACTGGAGATTTCCCAACATTTGCTCTTAGGTTGTCATCTATTTCTGTGTATATCTAGTGGTGTTGACTTTAGCACACCACCTCTAAAACAAGAGTTCCTGTTTCATAGGTTGATGGATCACAGCCTTAGTAGTAGTGAATGATGTATTACAGCACTGAAAAAATGGGCAAAAGTTATTTAAAATTGTTTCTCTTATTACCATCAGATAAAGGATTTGTCAGTTTGTCTACTCCGAACGAAACAACATTAGTCATAGATGCTGGAAAAAATCTAAATCTAGTTGTTTATTGTGAAGCATATCCAAAACCCGAAGAACAAGTGTGGATGTATATGAATGAAACATTACAAAATTCATCTGATCATTCTGTCCGCTTCAAGGATTTGGGCAATAACAGGTAATATGAATGACTGACTGTAAGCATGACAGATACTGGAATCTCTTCACAGAAGGTGAAGGTGGAGAGATGCAAAAGAAATACTTTTTCTCCAATCCCAAAGGGACTGGGGGAAGAGAAATGGCCAGGCAATGCTTCTGTCACAGATTGGGGAATAGGATCATTGTGCTTTGTGATTCATGCCCCCAACTCTTTGGTCCAGAACTACCATTTTTGCTGCTCCAACGGCCATTGAATTGTGGATGGTAACATAAAATCTCCCTAGTTTGTGCTGTTTATGGTCTTTGTGTTCATTCTGTTGTGCCTGTTGAGTGTACTTCCTAGTACACTTGTTTGTGCTCCAGTGTTGAGTACTTGCTGTGAACCCAGAGTGTGTATATACCCATAATATGTATGTACTGCTGCAAAACTTTTTGGCTCATTTTCTAAGTGGGGGTTTCTTTTTGTACAAGGGTAGGATTCAGCCCTGTAGGGCTTAAATATGGTAGAGCTTGGTTTACAACATAAATTGTGACACAAACAATCTGTTTAATTTATATTCAGAGTATCTTTAAGTTAACTGTACTGTGTTGGCAACTGTTCTTTCTTACCGTTATGACTTGTCTATGTGGGGAAGTTACAACATAGTAAACGAAGGTGCAAATTTACAGTAATACAGAGTTAGTCTGGATTGATTCCCTGTTCGGACACTTAGTCTACTCCAGTGAGGAATACATCACACACAAAGATACTTTGGACTGAGTGTCTGTATAGAGAGTTAGCACGGATTAGTGCACTCTGAAGTGATGTGTTAGTTTTCTGTGCAGTGATTTCTTGCTTAGATAAATCCCCAGTAAATAATAAGTGTAGCAGTGCTTAATGCCTCCTTCTTTTACAGCTATATGAATGAGCTTCACCTTACCCGATTAAAAGGAACAGAAGGAGGCATGTACACATTTCTTGCATCCAATTCTGATGCCAACTCCTCTATAACATTTAGCGTCTATGTGAAAAGTAAGTAAAAATGAACAGTTTGAAATATTTCATTATGTGATGATCACATTTTACAAAACATAATAGATGTACAAGATGTCACAATGTAGTTCAGCATATGAGATTTTTATCACAGAGTAAATGCTGTAAAACTAGGTAATTGTCAACATATAAATGCACAGGATACTTTTGCAGGAGCATTTTGTCATGCATGAATTAATTTCTAAGGAATACACCTCCCTAAGTGTCCTCATAAGGGAATTCCAGAGGGTAAGCAAAAAGAAGCTTTAAAAAATTGATGTGTTTATATTGTGGGGTGATACCACAGCACCTGAATAGGTGTCCTCAAAAACCAAGCCTGTCCCATAAGTCTCCAGCAATTTAGGGTGGAGAAGGATATTTTAATAGGGATTAGATATCCAACTTGCATTTTTGGTAGTTGGTTTAAACTCTTATTTGTCAAAAATTAAGTTGTATAAAATGTTTAAAAATCTTTTCAAAGGAATCATTGTATCTGTTCATGCACACAGGGATAGTTTCTGCTGTACCTGTTAGGTGTATATGTGGACTTCAGCCCCACATATGATTTTTTTTTTTTTCAATGCTGTTCTGTGTCCTTGAAAAGCAGCCAGTTTAAAAGGTGGGTGGGTCTTCCTCTTCCTTGCTGCTTTTTCATGAGTTAATTTGGAGGGTTAAATAAAGGTGTATCACAAAGATGATATCACATTGATGATTTTTTAGGGATTTGAACAAGGTGAAATAGAACTGCACATGGGCTCTTAAATCTACTTAGATGCCCCGTAGGTGGAATAGAATCTGGCCCAAGTGACCTTTACTCATCTGCTACTACATCTGCACAATAATAAGCATCTGTGTGTTTTCAACAAAGGTCTGCATAATTAAATTATTCCCAGAAAGATCTTACAAAAATGTTTAGATTCAAAATCACATTCTCCAGAACAAATGCTAAACTTCAAAATGTATGAAGAGAAATCTTTAGGGAACTCTTCTCTTCCCAGTGAAACCGTTTTGTAAGAGAACTTCATGCTCAGCAGATATATATTGCCATGTAACGAAGATCCAGTTTTATTAAACTAAAAGCAATAGAGTATTGGAGGGAACTAAGGAGAAAAGAGTTCTCGTTCTCATTTGCATACAACCTGAATTGCAAATGAAATTACTTGTTCATTTTAAGGTAGCATTGGAGTGATGATATAATCTTGACAGTCCAGGAAATGTGCAGGAGGCACAGATTTTTGTAAGCGGTATCTTTTATTGGACTGACTGCATGTTGGGAGAAAAGTTGAGTCAGGCTTTCAGGCATAAAGTGCTATTCCTCAGGTCAAAGAAAGAAGCAGACAAGGCTCAGGTAACTAACAAGTAGCACAATGACCTGGTAAAACTCCAGGTGTAAATAAAAACAGTGAACATTTATACACGTATCTTTCTGTCCCATGACACACTGGAGATCTGCTACTTTGGAACAGACTTGATTAATCGAGTCTGCTCCTCATGCAAGCTGACATGCACTGCCCTGTGCCACGTACATTTGTATAAGCAGTGAAATGTGTATCAGCACATGGAAAATGGCGGCAGTGCACTTTTGAACTAAAGCACCTCCAAAGTGTTTTAGTTCAAAAGTGCACCGCTGCCATTTTCTTTATGCTGACACATTTCACTGCTTATACAACTGCAAGCATTGTGCTTTTCAAGGTGCCCGGTGCTGTGGCACTTACACTTGTAAAAAAGCCCAGTCTTCTTAGAGCAGGCTTGTCCAACATATGGCCTGCGGGCTGCCATGCAGCCTTCCAAGCTGTTTTCTGAGGCCCAAGGTGCTGCAACGGGAAATGAAAGTAAACGCTGTACTTTTGTTTTTGGAGGGTGATGTGATACTGCTTCCTGTGAGGTCTTTGAATATGGCTCGCCAGCCCACTGGGTGATAAAATGTTCGTGATCCGGCCCCACATTCAAAAAGGTTGGACACCCCTGGCTTAGAGGAATGGAGCTGGGTTTGTTGACTAAGACAAAAGAAACATTATCAGGTAGCTAGCAAATGAGAGGAATTCAGCATAAAGGATAACCTGATTATGGGAAGAGCAAGAACACTCGAGGGAAGAGGGTTGTTGCTATTATCTAAGGCATACAGAGAGATTAGTAAGGGTATAAGGTGGATTATAATGATTTATAAAATCATTTCTGTGTTTAGTCCTTGTTTTTCAGTGTTCAGTAATCTTATCAGTTTTAGTTCTTAGACCTGCTACCTGTGGTGTTTTGTAACTATCCCTTGAGTGTGAGGACTCTGAGGTCAGAAAGAAAGTGGCTGTTCTGTGAAAAGTGTTCTTCTACCTCTGTTTGAATCTCTGCATTCAGTCTTTTTCTTATGATCATTCGTTGTTTTTCTTCAGCTTCAACCACATAATTTCACTTCATTTGGTGTGCTGGAAGAGGATGCTACAGTCTGGGAGAGACATTGTGGATTCTGTTGTTTTTATCTGAGGTGTTGATTTTGGTGGCAGTGGAAATGAATTGATAGGTTTGCATATATATTTAAGGCAGGGTTATGTCCCACTTTGTGCTTGCTGATCCTATTCATTGAAGTATTAAATAGGATGGAGTGTCAATGGCCATGTGTAGGCAAAATGAGGGGCATGTGTGCATGACACTTTAAAGCGGGCTAAATGCTTTCGCACCATTTTAATGGTGTCAGTGTTTGCATGCCTTAGTAGCATATTGCGTGTTAATTACAGCCACTGTCGCAAATTCAGCAGTGTAACACACCTTAAGTGACTTGGAGTGAAGCACCAGGCTCCATGCGGCTCAGGAGTTCTGCAGAAAACCCTGCAGGCAGCCTGGCAGCAACTCAGAAAGGCAGGCTCTTGCCCAAAAGAGGGGAACCCCCCCACCTTCCCCTCGCAAACCGCAAACCTGATTTTCCTCCCTCCCTCTGTCCCGGAGCCTGCCTATCTGCCTGAGCTGCACAGGTGCCCGGTGCTTCTCTCCACAGCTGTTATGCCCTCCAGGACTGCCTGACCTGGGTGTCTGCGAGTAGGTGCTGCTTGGGGATTGGGGAGGGGGATGCCACTGCTGCAGAGGGAAGCACCAGCCCCACTGCAACCCAGGGACTGCTTCGCCCACTGGCAGCTCGCCTTCCCCTCCCTGCAGCTGGAGAGGCAGGTAAGTCGGGTATGTGTATGACATGAGGTTTTAATTGACCCTAAACTGAAGCAGTGTTTTTAAAAACCGACTACTTCAATTTAGGGCCCCTGTTTCATCTACACACACTCTTTGGAAAAAGCTGTTTCTGGGTTAGTGACAAGTATCACAAGTGTCTCTCTGCAGAGCCAAAAAGTGGTATGCAAGGGCCAGACTGCTTTTTTCATGTGTATGGAATGACTTCTGGTTTTGTATGTGAATGGTGGTCTGTGATTAGTTTGTATGTTGCCATCCCTGGTGTGGACCTTGATATCTAGAAAGTTTACCCAGCAAGGATACTCCAGCAGAGAACTAGACCATATATTTGAAAGAACCATCCAAATCCCTCATATTAACCTGTACCAGACAGAAGGAAAACCCTACTGACCATACATCCCTGATAGTCACCTACTATCCCACATTTGACTGATAAGAAGGAACATCCAACAATTACAGCCTATACTTTAAAAGGGTCAAACCTTGAGAGAAACATTCCCAACCCCTCTGCTCCAGTCCCGACTTTCAAAAAACTCCCTAGCCTTTCCCAGTTCCATCATCAGAAGTAAACTTATCAGGCACCAAATGGAACACTTCTCTGGCTTCTATGCTTTTTTCCATGCAATTGGTTCCTGAAAACTGTGTTTTAAGTCAAGACATCGTAACTTGGAACCAATTTTCCCGTGGGATCAATGTTATATGGGGGATTGGTTCCTTTAAGATGCTTGATACAGCTGCAGCCAACTCGTAAGTCTGTTGTGATGGAAGGGGAGTGGAGGGAGGAATGAGGTGGGGCACATAAAGGCCCCTTCACAATGAGGGATGGAGTGGAGCTGGGGCAAGCGCTGCCCAGTAGGGCAGTGTGAAGCTTTATTAGCTGATTCAATTCGGAGGAAATTTGGCCCAATTCAGGGACCAAATCTCTGAATCCAGATTGAATCGGGAGATCAAGTAAAAATGCCGAATCAATTTGAAGCATCCAAATTCATTTGGAAAAGATTTGGCTGATTGAGAGATTTGGCCATAGACTAAAAAGGCAACTGACAGCTGCCTCCAGTTGGTAAATCTGTTGGTGTTGGGGGAGGGAGGGATTGGGTCTGGGGCTTGGGCTGGGACAAGCTGCCCAGCAAGGGGGCAGAAGGAGTGCAGGATGTGGGCATGGCTCGCTCCAGGTGGAAGGGGGCAAGCGGCTGCAGGGCATAGCGCCTACTTCCAGCGCTACTGCACCCATATCCTGCATTCCCCGCACCTTCCACACTGGCTAGCAAGCGGTGGCAGAGCAGAGCCCCTGCTCCCAGGGCTGCTGCTGGCACTGGCACTGGGACAGGGGCTATGCCCTGCTACCACCTGGAGCAAGCCATGTCTGCATTGTCCTTCCCCCCACTTCCCCCCTGCCCCCCACCCCATGCCAGCTGGGCAAGCGGCAGCAGGTTATAGCCCTCACAGCTTCCCACATCGGGGCAGAGACAGGCACAGTCAGGGGAGCCATGGGAGAAGCCCCCATGGCTCCCCCACCGAGCCCCATCCCCACCCAGCCCAGCCTCTGGCACTTAAAAAAGCCCCATACTCACCAGCTGCATCAGCAGCAGCAGCAGCAACTGGGGCCTCTGGGAGCTTATGGCAGAGCCCTCCTATACAGCGTGAGGCAAGGGGATCACCCCCCACGTGGCAGCTGCCCCATTGTGCGGGTGCAGCTTCATAGTTGATAGGGTTGGAAGGAACCTGAGCAGATTATCAAGTCTGATGCCCTGCCATGGCAGGAAAGAATGTTGGGATCAAATAACCCTGGCAAGGTGATTGTCTAACCTCCTCTTGAGGATCCCCAAGGTAGGAGCAAGCACCACTTCTGTTGGAAGTTGTTTCCAGATACTAGCCGCCCTGACCATGAAGTAGTGCTTCCTACTGTGATGTCCAGCTTGAACCTACTCTTAATCAACTTCTGGTTGTTATTCCTATTTATTCTGGGTAGTGCTTGGGGGAACAGGCCCTCTCCCTTTCCTCCCTGGTCCACCCTGGTAAGTTTATAGACGGACACCAGATCCCCTCACAGCCTTCTCTAACTAGGTCATCTCTGACCCTAGGCCTGGCAGTGCCTCTCATGAGTCTGTCCGGAACCCCAGTGGGGGAGATGTCCCAGTCCCTGCTCAGAAAAACGGAGGCAAAGAATTTGTTAAAGAGGTCAGCTTTCTCGTCTGGTGCAACCACCAGATTGCCAGGCATGTCCTGTAGGGGCTCAACATTACCCAATGCTTCCTTTTTACTCCCCATGTATTTAAAAAAGGACTTCTTGTCATCTTTGATCCTGGTCACTAGTTCTAGTTCTATCTCTGCCTTAGCCTTCCTAACGGCCCAGCTACAATCCCAAGCAATGGAGGTACAATCCTCCTTGGTGATGGCCCCTCCCTTCCACCAGGGGTTTTTCTCCTTTTTAGCTTTCAGATGTTCCTGAACGTCTTTGGTGAGCCATGGGGGCTTTTGAGCACTCTTGCCCCCTTTGATTCACTTTGGGACTGGCGGGCATGGAGGATCGTCTCTTTAGGGAATGACCACTTGTCTTGGACTCCCAACTCCCCTATCCTCCGGGATCTCTGTGCCTCTCCTACAAATCTCCTTACCTCATTGAAGTCGGGCCTCCTGAAGGCAAGGGCTACTGCCCTGCTGCAGGCCTTTGACACCCTGCACTGGATAGTGAATTCCAGTAGACAATGATCGCTATCACCCAGGTGATTGAGAACCCACAGTCCACTCAGCAGGTCATCAACTGTGGCCAGTGAATATGGGGCTCTTTTTTTGAAGTGCTGGGACTAGGCTGGGGTCAGGCAGGGGATGGAGCTGGACAGGGCAGCCATGGGGGCTTCTCCCATGGCTCCCCCATCCAGGGATAGGCAGGCACAGTCAGAGGAGCCAGCTGGCTGTGCCTGCCTCTCCCCAGCCTATCTGAATCAGTGCTGAATCTTCCAAAGCTGATTCAGCCAAAATCAATTCAGGACAGTGATCCAAATCTCCAGCTAGAATCACTGTCTTCTGAATCAGCTGAATCCAAATCAAATATTCCCTCTTTGCACAGGTCTACTGCCGAGCCGGGGCAGGGCAGGCACAGGATGGAGCTGCGGCTCGTCTGGGGGGTGCAGGGAGGGAGGGATGGCTCCCACCACTGAGCACTGCTCATCTGGCAGCTCGGCCAGTTTCTCCTGCTGCTATACCCGCTGCTTGTCTGGACAGGAATGTGGGGGGAGGACATCTGCCCCTCGATCTGCATGGTGTAAGGCAGGCCAAGCTGTGCTTGGGGTGGGCAGTGGAGTGGGGGCTATGGGAAGCTGCAACCATCTGAAAATTCACCATAGCCCCCATTCCAGCACTGCCGCCACCTGCCTGGATTGCAGCCCAGTGCAACCCTGGACCTGCCCTGCTCCATGCAGATCTTGGGGCACACCTCCCCCATGCCCTCCTGGACAAGTGGTGGGAGCAGTGGTGGGAGCCACCCCCCAACACACCCTCTGGACAAACTGTGGCTCCATTTTGTGCCTACCCCACCCTGGCTGGGCAGCACTTGCCCCAGCCCCTGCCCCATTCCCTCTCTCACTGTGGGGGCCTTGATGTGTCCCCCAATGCCTCTTCCCTTCCCCCACCCCTTCTACAACAGCAGAATTACCAGCTGGATGCAGCTGTATCGAATGTTGTAAAGTCAGCATAGTCAGACCTTCAAGATGGTGTCAATTTATAAAAACCATCACGGGCAACTGGTGCCACTTTTGTCAGTGCCTCCCCTGTGACCAGTCCCGCCTACTGGGGTGAGGGAGGGCCACGGCTGATCCTACCATCTGGGGGGGTGTCCCCCCATGGCCAATTGCATTGTCCGGGGGGGGTGACCCCCTGCACCTGATCTCGCTGCCTGGGGGGATCCCCATGGCCAATCCCACGACAGCCGATCTCTGCTGCCAGTTACTGCAGCCACTTCTGGGGGTGGCTGTGGCCGCTTCTGGGAGTGGGTGCAGTGATCGGCTGGCACTTGCAGGGGGGGCACTGATGCTCCTGCCTGTCCCCCAAGCCCATGACCTAAGAAGCGAGTATAGCCAGTCAGAGGGAGCACCAGCGCTCTCAGTGTGCATGTGAACCCTCTACACATCGCCACTGAACATCATAAGTGCCGTTCACTGTAACTCCAAGTCGTAAGTCAAGGACTGCCTTTAATTTCAATGGGAGCGCTCCCCACGCATTCCCCGGACCAGCCTCTCCCCAGTCCGGGGGATGTGCTGGACAGTGGCTACTCTTCTCCTTCCTGCCCCCCAACTGTCCCATCCCCAACCTTTCCCTGATATGCAGGTCAGTTATGGGGTAGTGTTCCCTGTGTCTTTTGGTTCAGCTCCTCTGTGATGATCAGGGTATTTTTGCTATGAAAGCTTTGAAAGTTTTTGCTTTGAAAGCAACTAAATGAAGGTCTGTATACTAACAATTTCTACCACTAGGCATTCTGTTGCAATATCAGCAGACAGGCAGTTTGAAACATCTTGTTTTTCTATTGATCTACCAGTGTGTTGATCTGTATTGTTTGTCTTCTAACTTCAGAAATGGCAGTTCAGAAAGGCTGGGGAATCTCAGATGTCCTTCACCAGCCAGGAAGGGCATGGAAAACAGTCATGTGAGATGTAGAACTACTAGAACTTATTCTTGCACAAGTGGCCTACTTCTGAAAGGGAGCCAAAGGAATTGCAAGGAATATATTGTTACTGCCAGTTCTGTGAAAATGATGCTTTTAGATTTGGGATGTTATATATATTGTCCATAAGTAGCTTGTCAGTTCTTACAGCATGTGCACTAAGTAGATGCTCCAGGTTTGGTTTGGTTTTTTAACAGGTGAGTAGTAATTTTCAAGATAGAGATTACTACGTGGCTGCAGGAATGATAAAGATGAGACTCTCTCAGCTGCAGCCCACGTAAAAGTAAACAACTTAATTTATCTGGGGGTGCCCAGGCTTATGACCTCTAATAATGCAATTTCTTTCCTTCCTGGTTCAGCTGTTTATATCCAGTTTCTGGACCATTAAAGCAACAGTTTCTTTTCTAAGTAGGGCCCAATCCTGTAACATAATGTGAGTTTAGAGCATACCTCAAAGGAGGCATGCAGCATCTCCTAAGTGCCATAGCATCAATGCATGGATTGGGACTGCAAACATTGTAGAAACTGTTAGTTTCCTCAGAGATGATTTTGAAGTTTTAAATAACTAAATACAGCATAATAAAACAATTCCAAGTAGTCTCTAGTTTCTGTAAAAGGTATTAAATTAATCTTTTTTGGTAGTCTTCTGTTTCGAAAGGGTGACGTATATTTGAGCATTGTAGACAATTTTCTTTAAAATGCTGATTTTTAGTTGCATAGTTTTATATAAAGTGTTCATTGTTTAATAATGAAAGACAAAGAATAATAATACCTTTTTTATATGATTTGATCTATAAAGTAGCTGCATAACTTTTCATCCCGGTGCCTGACGTCAGGATTCTCATCCAATTTTCATGAGGAATGGCCACTGAAATCACTTGGAATTCTGCACAAATTGCTGGGGTGCAGTCTTTAATACAGGGGTGGGCAAAATATGGCCTGAGGAGGGTCTATGGCCACTGTGAGTCCCTCAGTCCCACTTGGCCCAGTCACTGTCTGGCCGTGGCACATCCTGCCATCCCCTGGGCACACAGCATTGCTGGGGCAGCCCCAAGGCTGGACTGCCTTTCTAGGCAGCACAGGCAGTGGCGGCTCCTGGTTGCCACCGCTGCTGGTCCCAGCCCCACAGTACTAGTGGGGACCCATGCGCACAGCCTCACTCCAGCCCTCCCTGAGCCTCGTCCGGATTTGTCTGCCCTGGCTGAGCAGCAATGGTGGCTAGGCAGAAACTGTTGCTTGGTGTGGGGGGAAAAGTAGCCTTTCCCTCTTGCTCATACACAATCACACCCCCCCACATACCCGCGTGCATATGGGGGGGACCCAACTCACTGCTACACACACACCCCACCACACACATG
Source organism: Caiman crocodilus (assembly GCA_030014935.1). Classification (NCBI taxonomy): domain Eukaryota; kingdom Metazoa; phylum Chordata; order Crocodylia; family Alligatoridae; genus Caiman; species Caiman crocodilus. The sequence continues at coordinate 52,315,059 of JAGPOW010001338.1, forward strand.
CACGCATACCTCTATACACACTTTACACCCACCACCCCACACATACCCCCAGCCAACCACCCTCCACGCACCCCACAAACCCTATACCCATCCTCACACATACCCACAAATGCCCCCCCACAAAATCCCCATATCCACACTTACCCCTACACCCTCCCACCCACCCCACATACACACCCACAGCCCGTCACAAATCCCATACCCCCCCCACAGTATACAAGAGTAAGACTTCATTTTGAAGTATTGTGCAATCACTTCTATATATGCAACACAAATGCACAAATCAGGACAATATTTTTTAATAAAATTAAAATATTCATTAATTAATAAATATTCGTTAATTTGCTAAATTATCGTTAATGTTGATTGTTAGCATATAATTTGGTTTCTTTTCTGGTTCCAAGATGGCAAACCCGCTTCCCAAAAGGAGTACTTCTGGGGGCAAGGGGAGAGACTTCCAGTGGCAAAGGTCAGGAATTAGGGGGCATGACTTCCAGTCCCAAGATGGCAACCAGGGGGCAGGGCATCTGTCAAAGGGTGGAGCTACCCTTATGGCCCTCGGCAGCTTGCCAAAATTAATTAAATGGCCCTCCAGCAGAAATAATTGCCCACCCATTCTCTAGTGCATGTGACTCGGACTCAGACAGGGGTGATAGTAAACACTATTTAATAGTTAACCTGGTAAAACACTATTAGTTTCACTATTCCACATGACAGAATAGATGCAGCTGTCCACTACCTTAAAACGATACCTCTTCATTCCCATTAGACAGATGACCCTAGAAAGAACTCCGTAGTGGGGAGAGAGGCTACCCCAGAAGAATGAAATTGCTTACAGAAAATTAAAATGGCCTCTTGCATTTGGGTCCTTTAACCTGCCCTTACAAGGATTCTGTAAAGGAGAAACTGCTGTAACATCAGCAGGTTTTAAGTTGTGTAGCTAAATGATGATTTTAAATGGAGACCTTTATTCTGATTTCACTTGGGCCACTTCATTGCTGCCAAGGTGTGGTGGCATTGTTCAAGATGTCTTACTGTGACTCCACAGTCTGAGCCATGGCTTGGACTTCTGCTACAGGCTGCCTCTAGTTGCTCCTGTTGCAAATAGTTACCTGGTTAATTAGGCTGGAGAGTCCAAAGCAGTTGGATATGATGCTTGCTCTGTGTGCTGGGCTATAAGAATTGCCATATCTTGATTAGTGTCCTGGATGGCTTGTGTGGACCTTTCATGTTTTTTTGACTCCCTATGGTAGTGTAATCCAGATCACGTTCCAGCTTACTGTCTCATTTTTCTCCCTTTCATGTTAGAGTACTGTTAGAGATTTTACTGAACAGTAAACCTGCACACTGGTTTGTTTTCTTCCATCCAAAGCCAGAAAGATCTAGGTTCAGGCCTCTCTCCCAGTATGGTACTTTCCAGTATCTCATGTTTACTTAATTCATAAATTTAATTTAATGCTTTTAATTTCTCCAGTTCTTTTTAGCAATGATTAATGTTGGATGATTATGCTGCCTACTTCACACTTTGTATTTCAAAAGAAATGTGTACATCTGGGTCCCAGGTTAACTGCTTTTTAAAACATTCTGAATATGGCTTTTTTGCAGTTGAATTTAAAAAGAATACTTGCATCTCTTCAATGAACTCCCCTGTTGTTCAAGATGTGCATGACCAGAATGTCTACACTGAATGAGCAATGTTGCCATTCTATCTTAGCACTTTGTTTGATGCTTTGCATCAAACACTACATGCAAATTTAGATGAAAGAAATTCCTGTTATATGACTTGTTAGTTGGTGGTACATGATTGAAGACATGCATATGTGTGATTGTCTCCAATTCAGTCAACAAGTACGTTATACAGTGAAAATATTGGTACAGATGAGTTATAGTATGCAAATCTTAACTGGTGTAGATCAGTATCTTCATTAGAGTCAGCATAGCTTGATAAATTTACAACACACTAGACTCTGATCCTATCTGTAAAAAATAACACATTAGTAAAGTTCTTTCCATTTTTTTTATCTGTAAATTGATCAGTGCCTTTAAAGATTAGATTGAAGCTTTCATCAATCTCTCTTTCAGATATTGGAGAGGAATGGTGATAAATAAACCTTTTAATCCAGGTTCTCCATCAAATTAATCTTTATGAAGTGTTCCAGAAGTTTCTCAAAACTCTCTTATAGGCAGTCCCCTTTCCTAAAAAAAATGCTAAGATCAATCTAAATTCAATTTTATTGCTATGTTCTCCTTTAGTGTTTGCATAATCTTTAAACAAACAACAGAAATGTTGTTGTTTCTTGATTTAATAAAACAGACTATAGCATCATAGGAAATAGAAAAACTCACTAAAATGTTTGTTGACGTAACAAGTCAACTGTGGCTTACATTTTAGAGTTCTTCTATATTCCTTTAAAAATTAAGTTTGTCTTGTAAATTCAGAAGCTTTTAAAAACAAGCTTTGCACACCTTAAAATCCCAATAATAAAGTATTTGTATATCGCTGTTAACTGTTGTATGTCATCTATCCATTTAGCCAGTTGCCTTCAATATTTGCATTTAATTTTCTCAGTAACCCATTACAAGCTTCTTCTACTGTATTTGCTGTGATCTTGAGAGCTTGCAGGGAGGTTCAGTGTACAATAAATCCCTACTTTTGGGTCATGCAAATAAATACTGGTATATTTTGCTAAAGTTCCTTTCCTGGCTGTGATATTTTATACAGACAGATATAGTACAAGCATGGTTTGGCAGATACGCTCAGAAAATCATGAAAAAGTAGTGTTCTGCCTGCATGGCAGTTAGGTGATCAGCAGAAAAACTGAAATTTCATTAGTGTTCAAAACATGGAAAGCATTTGTATGTGTGTTACACTCTGACTTTCTCTGCTTTTGCTCTGATTTTAAATTCTTGTAGAAACCGAGAACATGACAAAGGTAAAGATACTTAATCTAACCCAGAAAGTCAATATAAACTTTTAAGTTGAGTATATTTTCATAGGTTGTCAATGCTAAAGTGATATAATTGGTGAAATATGGTAATTCAGACCCTGATTCTGCAAACATTCATGTGCATAACTTTATGTACATTAGTCCCATGGTAATTAAATGTAGTTTTGGGTAAAATTAGGACCTGAATTAAAATGTAATGGGAATGCAGGTTACATATTGACCTGAAGCATAACAGTTCACTTTGATCTTTGATTTGTTACAGCAAAACCAGAGATTCTTTCTTCAGACAGACTCAGTAATGGTATGCTCCAGTGTGTGGCAGCTGGCTTCCCAGCCCCTACAGTAGAGTGGTATTTTTGTCCAGGAATTGAGCAGAGGTAAGTGAGAAGACAATAACATAAATCTTACCTGGGGCCCCTCACTTAATAGTCAAACAATAGGAAGCTGAAATAAGTTGGTTGAGAATGTAGTCAAATACAGGCAACCCCTGCTTAACGCTGTTAATTGGTTCTGGAAAAACCAAGCGCTAAGCGAAACCCATTTCCCCATAGGAATGAATGTAAATGGAGATAATTAGTTAGTGCCACTTCTTGCTGCAGCTTCCTTGTTTTTTCAGGTCTATATCATTGGTTTGTTTGCAGTGCTTACTCAGTGAAGGATATTCAGCGTATATTACAGAGTAGACCAGTGCTAGGGACCCTTTCTGGCTGTGGGCCAGAATGATGCATTTTAGGTCAGAGGCAGGTGCTAGGAGCTGTCTGCCTCCAATGCATCTCTCTGCAGTGGCACAAAGAAAGTGCCCGTACTTGAACACCCTGGCTCTGAATACCCCTGAAATCCCATGGACTGTACATTGCCAATCCTTGGAGTAGACAGCAAGGGCTAGTATAACTCTGCTGTTAGCTAATGAGCTTTGAAGGCACTGTAGCCACTAAACACTACACTAAACAGAATATGTCCCTCACTGTGAAACTTTGCAGAATGGCAACTTCAGAACAGCTGCTGGATATGGCTATTATATGTTGTATTTATTATATAATAACACAATTTTCCAGGACACAGGATAATTGGATTTCCATGTATATATAGCATGTTACATGGTAAATATGGCTGAAGTCATTATGGAAAAAAAAAAAATTTCTTCTAAAATAATTACCATGTTTTTTCTAAGGTGACTATAAAGTTACAGTTTAGCTACAGTAGTTGTGAAGCACTTTTTAACACATCCCTCACTTCTTCCTCTGCCATGGATGTAATGCTAGCAAGGCATGTATTTCCTAAATTAATGATTTTTCTCAGGCCTCAGAAGTCTTTGGCACAAATCCTATTCCACCTCTGAGTGGAATCTTTCTCTTCATTGTGATCTTGTTTCACTCAGCACAGGAGCCACAAAGGTGTTAAGGTGCCTAGGTTTCTTATGCTGCTTCCATTTTTTTTTTGAAAGATCCCTAAATAACTATAGATTTGGATTACTGAGCTTGTTTGAATGGATTGCTAATATCTAGAGTGACCATGTAGATGTCTATCCCCATCTCACCTTGGTTGTGATCCATTTCTATTGTGTACCTGCATCAGTTCCTGATTCCTGAGAGAGAAAAAAACCATGCAGAACAACTGAAGCTCTGATTTATGTTTGCAGTATAGTTGTAAAGCACTGACCATTTTCCCTATTAGTGTTTAGAGTACTTGCCCAGGAAGCAGGAGAGAGGTTCTAGATCAACTTCCTCTGAGGGAATTTGCATTGCTTACAAGTGGTGTCAGTCTGGAGTAGTGTAATAGCAAGTAATGACATTTTTCTCAATTATGCTTTTGTAAAGAGGACTGATTCTAGCTTAGTGGAGTTGCATCAGTGGCCTGCAGTATACAGGGTGATTTGAAGAAAGTAACAGTAAAATCTAGCTTTCCCACTCTATCCAGCTGTATAGGTGGCTGTGTGTTGAGTGGGGTTTCAAATAAAGTGTGATATCAGGACAGATTTGACAGTGGAGAGAGTAAGCTTGTATCCTATAAGATAGGGCTAGAGAATGCTGAATATTCTACAAAAATTTGAGGTTTATTTTTTCTGTCTGAAAGGTCAAGGGCTTTGAGGTTTACATCTGCCAGTCCCCAAGGTTTCCTTTTTCTCTCTCCAAGCACTGTTTTATATTCCTTTCTGTTAAGGAGTCTCTGTAAAGTATTCTAACAGGCCTTTTCTACATGAAGTACTGTAGTTGAGACTTATTATTTGAAGGCTTTCCAAATAGTACAGTAATGGGCATCTATTATAGCCCCACTAGAAGGGAGTTTCAAGCACGTAGAGCACCATGGAAAGAACCCTATTCTCTGGTCCTAGTGCTGTTTGTGCATTTTTCCTAGTGGCTAATGCACATGCAGAATTGGATCCAGGGACTGTTGTCCTTCCCAGGGCAGTATCAACCTTCCTGTACCACAGACTGGCTCCTTCCTGCTTGTTCTCCTTCTGGCCTCTTGGCTCTTACCCTCTTTGATGTTCAGTGTCCCCATCTCAGCACTGCCTTGTCAGTGAAGAAGTGCTAAAGGCACTGTTGGAATGTGTGACATCTGGGTTCGAAGCCCCCTTAATAGAAGATGGGTCTCCCACATCATGGGCTTTTGGACTAAAGATGAGTACCACCATGTTTCAAACAGTTGTGGATTGCATTTAATTTACCAACTATTGTTTCAGGAGCTGATCACAACAATTCTGCATCTCCATAGCAAAATAGAATTACAGTGGAGTTTAAACTGAGTTAGAGGCCTCTGTGGTCATCCTGGATTGCATCCAAGCATGCACTATAGGACAGGCTTAGCCACATATGGTAAACATGGAGATGCATGAGGAATTTAACCATCTTACCAGGATTCAGGCTGTTGTACAGGATGAAGTAGAATTTCCTTTGGTGACTCAGATGCCTGAAAAGTGTGTAAGTGCCAATCAGACAGAGTAGTAAAATAGAATTTGGGTGCATCTGCACATGCTTTTACATGCGCCTAAACTTTTAATGCGCAACACCTAATGTGCATTAATATAATTTAGGCGCATGTCTATATGTGCACATGCTAAGGAGCATTAACACGGTGTGTGGACCGACTTGGGACTAAAGTTAGTCCCAAATCAGTCAACTTACAGAGCATTAATGTGTCTTAGTGTCTACAGGTGTGTTCAGGTACTTTAGCTATTCATGTGTAAATTTGATACCTGTTTTTGCAGGTATCAAATTTAGGTGCCAATAGCCTACAATTGCCATTTTTAAGGTTCATTAAAGGCACACATGTGTAGACCCATACCTTTAATGCGCCTTAAAAATGGCTAATGTGCCTTAAATTCACATGAATAGACACTCCCTTTGTTTTTAGACACCTAGAGGTGGAGTAGGATCTAGGTCATGTTTTTTCCTTACCTGTGGTACCACTATTACTCCTAAAATAAGTGTACTTGCTTCATATAGTAGGGGAAGTATAAAGAGCAAAATCCTCAGCTCAGTTCTTCAGTGGAGTTGTATCGACTTATGTTACCTGGTTGTAAATATTTAGCTGTACCGTAGAAGGAAGTTTAGATAATGAGGACTTCACTCCAAATATCCATAAGAAAGTAATTGCCATCATTGTTCCTAGCAGGTGTTTTGATCCACCAACTATAACTTCATTTGATGTGAAGATAAGTTCTAAAAACTCATCGAGCCCATCATTTGGTTGGGTAGTAGTTGAAAGTACCATTGATGTCAGCTCATTCAAAAACAATGGCACTGTATCATGCAAGGCTTCCAATGATGTTGCAAGGAGTTCTGCAAACTATTTCAACTTTGCAGTCAAAGGTAATGACTGAAGTGAATTTTAAAATTGCATAAAATGCTATTAAGATGATGGGATGGTTCAGCTCTTTTCATCACAACAATTATTATAGGACCCATATATGAAATGCATTGCCTGTGTATTTCAAGCTTTTCTACCATAATCATTTTTTCTGGTATAGAGGCTGAGTATATGATAATACAGGTCAATTGCCCATCATGAATGACAGATTTCAAAGGAGCATTTACATGGCCAGCCCTGCCCCTGCCCATTCTTTTGCCCCTCACTGCCAAGCCACAGCCCCTCCCAGCTATGCTGCTGCCCTTCACTCCCAACCCACTGATCCCAGCCCTGCCAGTGCCCCCCTCACTTACCAAACTGCAGTAACCTGTCATCTGGGGCCCTAATGGCACCCTCACTCCTGAACCACAGTCCCCTACCCCCATCCCTGCTGGTGCCCCTCTCTCTTGTGCCCCACACCCTCAAGCCCCAGCCCCTTAGCCCTGCAGCTGCACCTCACTCCCAACCCACTGACCCCAGCCCTGCCAGTGCCTGTCACTCACCAAACTGCAGTACCCTGTCCCCCTGGGCCCTGATGGTGCCCCTCACTCTTGACCCACAGCCCCTTGGTGTTGCCAGTGACTCACATTCCCAGCCCACAAGCCCCATCTCCGATGCCTCTCACTGCTGATCCCCAGCCTGCCAGCCTTACCAGAGAGACCCCAGCTGTTCCCGTCCTGCCCAGGCAGGAGTGCAGCAGTGGCAACAGCGAAGCGTGTCCAGCCCCAGCATGGACTGGAGGGAAGAGGAGGGGAGGCATGTTGCTTCCCTGCCCTGGGACAAGGCTGCAGTGCTCTGCAGGCAGCCTGGCCACAGCCCCTTCCCCTTCCTTTCTGCCCTCCCCAGGCAGCAGGTCCTGGCTGCTCAGCCCCTCCAAGCATTGGCGCCTGCACTGCCACTTGGCCACAGAGCTCCTTGCTGCCCCCTGCCCCTTCCCCCCCCCCACTGGAGAACAGGCAACCCTCCCCTCCCTCCTGCTTGTCTCAGCTGCAGCTCCCACTCCCCTTTTGCTGACCAAATGTCTGGTTTTTTCCTGTGCTTCACGGGTGGGAGAGGGGGAGATGATTGGAGTCAGCAGCAAGCACCGTATAGGTCTGCGTGCCCTTGCAGCTGCAGGATGGTCCGTATGTGCTTCCTGCTGCCTGCAATCGCCCTCCCCCTGCTCCCACCCCAGAGCAAAGGGAAATCCTGGAGAACCTGCCCAGACAGCAATCAGAGGGCTTAAAAAGGGTGGGGACACGTCTGGGGAAACTGTAGGGTAACTATATGTACACTTGAGCAAAAGCATTATGGACAGACAGACAGGCAACACCCTTTATTATATTAGATAGTAAACTACATTTTCTGCCTATAAAAAGATTAATAGTAATTCTTAAATGCTTGACTCTTTATTATAACCTTTCAGAAATTTAAAACTGGGGTCTGTAACATTTATTCTAATATAGAGACAGTATTGTTTAATGAAGAGCATTCCAGCTTGAAAACTAGGCTTCTGTTTCTGGATCTGTCACTGACTTACTGCATAATGTACAGACAACTTCACCTTGTTTGTCCATTTGCAACCTTTCCTGTCTGTTCAGGACACAAGCTCTTTCAGGGAGGGACTGACATCTACTCTGTTTGGATGGTACTGGGGCCCTCACTTGGAACCTTTAGGTGCTACTGTAATAAAAGTATTGAAGAAAAATAATATTCCATAAATACACTGGTTAGAAAGTACCACTGACTCTTGGCTTCCATAACAGCACAGGAGAAACTGTGGTTTTGTAAAAGCAGAAACAGCAAAAGATGTAACATTTGCAACATGCATATATTCATGGTTGATTTATTTTTTTGCAAAAAACAAATGCTTTGCTGTTATTTTGCTTGCAACACATGTGTTGTATAGAGCATATCAGCCACTGGCTAAATTAAGAAATTAGGATTCTTAGGAAAACGTTGCATTACAAGCTTTGCCTTGAAACAAATTTGATTCAGATCCTATTTTTAAAACTACACATAACAGGAAGAATCTCAGTGGCCTACAGTAGAACTTTTTGCTGCTATGTAGGAACCCTGAGTTTAATTTATTTTAATTTCATCTTTCCTAAATGAATAGGACTAAGAATGGTAAAGAAACAAATGACTCAGATTCAAGGCAAAAAATTACTTCAAGGTTGCTCTACAGTAGCACCTCATGCCACCAACCACAACCAGTGGTTTTTCAGACCTCTATCCATTCAAAGTGGCGGTGGGTTTGATGCTCCACCTCCGGGAGAAAAGGGATGCATAAATCCTGTGGGCTTGAGTACAATAAATATTCCCAAGGGAATAAAATTTGACATTTGATTAACCTTTAGATGTTGGATTTCTTGCTTGGTGTTTAAACAAAATTTCCTTTGTCTTTTTCTAGAACAAACCAACACACATACCCTTTTTACTCCTTTACTGATAGGGTTTGGAGTAGGAGCAGGACTGATGTGCATCATAGTAGTGATTCTTGTGTACAAATATCTCCAGGTAAAATCAGATGTGTACACTTATTTTACTGGATCATTTTGTGAGAGGTTTTGTGGTGAGATGGTAATTCTTTTTCTTTTTTCTTCCCCTTCCCCCAGAAACCCAAATACGAAGTTCAGTGGAAAGTTGTGGAAGAAATAAATGGAAACAACTATGTTTATATAGACCCAACACAGCTTCCTTATGACCATAAGTGGGAATTTCCTAGAAATCGACTGAGTTTTGGTTAGTTCAAATTTATTTGCCTGAGTGAGTGTTTAATATGAATTTTTCAAACACTGTAAAATGAGAACATGTCAAGCATGGTGACTGCCGTCAATAAAATGTAAATAGTCAGCTGTAGAAGATTAGCCATGTCTACACCATAAAATTGCTGTGCCCAGCAGCAGCCCCACTCAATTTTCGTGTGTTGTTCTGGCAGGTTGCTTCTTACACTAGAAGTAGTGTAGCTGTTTGCCTGCATCCTGCCTACAGAGCTGCTGCCTGGACTTGGCTATGTTTTTTCTGGCTTAGGTGGCAATACATCAGGAGCAGTACGTCTGATTTGAGGGCTTCTGTACCAAGCTCATTAAGTCTGTTGTGCCGGCATGACCAGTGAATGCTAACTTTGCATGCAATTTGAAGAAATTATTTCTTGCCTTCAAGTAGTTCTTGTTAACAAAGTAGGCTTAAGTGGATTCATTTATCTAGCACTGTGGGCTTTTTAAAACAAAGAGAACCATGGAATACTTTTCAAGATTGTAATAAACTATTTTGTCTGGCATTAATTAGGTAAAACTCTTGGTGCTGGAGCTTTTGGAAAAGTCGTTGAGGCTACTGCATATGGCCTGTTTAAATCTGATGCTGCAATGACAGTAGCAGTAAAAATGCTCAAGCGTAAGTTTTTGCTATGTACTTAATGTTTTTTTTCTAACTTCTCTTAGATGTTTAGATGCTTAATTTGCTGAACAACATGTTTCTCATTTCAGCAAGTGCCCATTTAACGGAACGAGAAGCCTTAATGTCTGAATTGAAAGTTCTGAGTTACCTTGGTAACCACATTAATATCGTGAATCTTCTTGGAGCTTGCACTATTGGAGGTAGAGTTAGCCAAATTTATTGACGTTTTAAAACTTCGTATTGTCAGAAGAAGAGACCTGGTGACTCCTTAGTGGTGTTAAGTACCAGGACTAGAACGCTGAAATCAGATTCCTACTCAGCAGTAACTTTTAAATGTCTGTTCTGAGATTTCTATTCCTGATTTTAGTCCATGTTTAAAAAATGGTAACTGTTCATGGAAATAAAGGTTGTTTTGTTGACATGGCCTACTGCTTTCATGAACATTATTGGATTAGTACATATAATATTTTCTTCATAACAAACTTTCCTCACAAAATGTGTGGTATACATTGTTTTCAGTAACATTAGCTTTCAAAAATAAGACAGATGTTAAAATTGGTTATTCATTAGTGCCTATGGTAGAACTGGCACAGGTAACTACTACATTTCTGAAATAATCTATTGAAACTTCAAAAAAAAATGTTAATGAAATGCTGAAGTTATAAGCCCTAAACACATATCAGACAAAGTTGTGGAAAAGGAAGTCTGTCTAAGCAAGCAAATTGTGTACGTTGCACACCCTGAACATTTTCACCATATTTACATGAATCCAAGACAAGTTGTTCCTCCCCCTTCAACATAGAGGCGGGGGCAGAGCCCCTTGTCTTGAATTCAGGGTGGCGGGAGCAGGAGGCTGCTGTGATTCTGGCTCTGGCCCTAACCCCATATTGGTGCCATAGTCAGTGCTGCAGCAGCCACCTGCTCCCAGAACTTCTCTCCCCTCTCTCCTCTCCTCTTCCCTGCTGCTCAGTGTCAGGCCAGCCCTGGCTCCATTCCCTCCTGGAAATGCATCAAGTACATGGAACAGGTTGGGCCAGCCAGGTTGGGGCTGTGTGGGGCAGCAGGAGCTGTGGTTGGCAGAGGTTGTGGGGGGCAGGTGTGGGGAAGAGACTACAAGGGGCAAGTGGCAGGGGCACAGGCACCATGAGAAGGGGGACACTGCAAGGAGTGAAAAGGGTCAAGTAGGCTGCCTGCCCCCCACTGCATGCCTCCTACTGCTGCTTTCCCCACTGCAGCAGTGAGAGTGACAAATTTAAGATGATCCTGTGATAATTAGATTCTATACATAAAAAATTATAGACTTATTTAAATTTATAATTGTTCCACATATGACTCCCCAGGTATCTCTCCATTTTCATCCCCCTTCTCTCTCTTCCCTGCCCCAGCCTGTCTCTTACCCATTGACTCCTCAGTCTACATTTTCACTGACTACCTGGCTTGTATGCATACCAGCCCAGCCTCTGGCTATTTTACTTTTCATTCCATCCAGGAAGAGCACACACCGATTGCTGAAACTTCCTTAGCCTGACTAAGGGTTTTTGAATCCGAAAGATTGCTTAACAATTGTTTTCCAACAATTTGGGTTGGTCTAATAAAAGATATCAGATTCACCCAAAGAACCTTGTCTGCCTACATCCTTAGACCAACACGGCCAGAACGTAAACCCCTGCCACATATAGAATGTAATTATTGAGGGAGGAGTCATCTTAAATTCAAAGTCATCTTGAGTTCAGGCAAAAACAGTATATATTTAAGAATATAAGAACATTAACATGCACATAAAAATCAGCAAAAGAACCAAAGCTTGTGTACAATATAGCTAAATATATATGATCTACCGTCTCTTAACTTCAGTGCATCTGAATTCATACCTTAAGGTTTAGAGACTCTCTGGGTTTTATTTTTAATATTATTTTTCCCCCAAGAGCAGAACCTTGGAAAATCTAGAGCTCAACGTATATGCAAAGCATTGAATATGTTCATGAACTGAATGGTGAAGGGATGTTACTCAAGTGTACCATAAAGCAACATTTTTTAGTTTGAGTTGGTACATGAGGATTTTATAAGTTATAAGCATTTGAAAATAGCATGACTATAATGAAAATCCTAATGTAATTTTAACCGTAGCCTTTGCTAATATCAAATCCGTAATGATTAATCTTATGTGAAACCATTCAGATTTGAATGTACTGGTACAGAATAATCCTACAAATGAAATAATGGGCAGTGTGATTACATATTCAAGTGTCATAGCTGCAGTTATTCATTCAGAAAATATATATTTGATCTCTAAACATCCATTCTGTAGATGACTTGATTCCCCTTTCAAATTTAATTTTAATATTCTAAGATCTAGTGCAATGTAGTTTTCTGTCTCAGCAGGCTGTTCTATTTGAATGATTTTTCCTATTATACTGCTGAATATAACACTCTACATCATTACCAAAACACTACTGAAGGAGTGTGAAGCTCTACTGTACACAGAAGTGAATCAAAAGGATTAATATCTAAAGCTTGAATTACTCTAACGTTTGGAACAAATAACTTCCTTCAGGAAGTGAACAAAATCAAACAGATGTGTCTGGCCAGAAACAGTAACACGTGAGGAAGGGAAAAAGACTTATTTGTTTAATTTTTATACAATGCAATGCTATTGGTGGGGGAAAAATTAATTGGGAATGACATAGTTGTAACTGGACAATAGTTACTAGTCTGTGAATGGGGAATCTGTTGGTGTAACTTTTCTTTGACTTTCATGTCTAGTCAGCAGTGCAATGGCATAACTTAAAAAGAACAACTTGTATGCTTAACTGAATAATATTTTTGCATAAGGTTTTTAACTCTTACAGCAAAACTCACCTTTTTAAACTCCTGCATCTGTAGGTCCCACTCTGGTCATTACAGAATATTGCTGCTATGGTGATCTTCTGAATTTTCTGAGAAGAAAACGGGATTCATTTATTTGCCCAAAGCATGATGAACATGCAGAAACAGCAGTTTACAAGAACCTTCTGAATAAAAAAGAGCCTTCCTGGTAAAGATGATCTATCAACATGTAAATGTATTGTCAGAAAGTTCAGAGATGGGAGAAATCAAAGATGACTTCATAAAGAGAATCACAACAGGCTTGTTTTGTGGTATTTTTTCAAGATTGGGTGCATTTGAAAGAATAATCCCGCTAAAAATCACCTGAAAAACAATGTCTTGCATTCAAAAGCTTGTCTAACTTTGCCCCAGCTACACAGTTGGTCAAACAGATAGAACTCTAAGAAGACCTTGTCTCTTGAATAATTTCTGGACCATTACAGCTACATCATGTATACAATGTAATAAGGCTATAAAGGTTTTTAAGGTTATAATCTAAGTTACTATACACACTTTAATTTTTACTTGACCAAATTTCCTTTGAATATTTAATTCTGTTCCTTGGCTCTAATCATCCACATTTTTTATTATTACAATTTATCATTGCAAATAATTATTTTACAACTTGAATGACAGTTTGCTTCATACTATAGTGTTAATATTCTGCATTATCATGAGTTTCTGCAGTAACAAATGGATTTTCACATCAAAAATTTATTCCTTTATGTATTTGGGAAAAGTTGTTGCATTAAATCTCACCAAATGTTGTGACAGGACAACATGTATCACCATTTTGACATTAGGGCTTCCCCAACTATCAACTCTCACTCTCACCATTATTTTGTGGTTGCTTTCTGTCTGTTTGCTGGTAAACTCTTTGGGCACCTATACACGAGCAGCAAGGCTGCTCTAACATCATGTAATTGCAGCACGTCAGAGCAGGCTTGATTAATCGAGTCTGCTGCAGCATGGTAACTTCTATATTGAACAAGCTTTAGTTAAAGTGGCCCTGCTGCCATTTTTAAGCATGGGGATGGTGATATATGAGACATTCTGGGTGCTTTAATTGGAGCAGCTCTCAGAGGTGCTCCAGTTAAAGCACCCGCCTCTCCCAGAGCATGTGTGTTTTCATTCTATGCACAGCCAAGTGTTTCTACCAAATATATTTAAAAGTAGATTTGTTTGGTAATTCTTTGCTTTCTTTAAAGTACTAAGGACACCATTTGGCACATCAGGCTACAGCAACATGTGCTCCTTCCTGTATTTAAGTCAGTTCTCTGTAGCCTTGAGGCTGTTACTCTGATTAGTGACTAAACTCCAAAAAGGACTGACAGGACACTACGTATTTAATACCTTGTACTACAGTGAACTTATGCTCTCTTGGTATGTGCCACATGCTTTGAAGGAGAAACAAGGTCAGGTATAAGCAATGCTTGGCGAGGTGATACTTGGAGATACCAGTGCTTCTGGTATTTTCCTTCACTGCCTTATGATGGGATTCAGTTGTGTTCCTGGAGGTGCCATCTGCAGACTCACATAGGGCCTTATTACACACTAATTTTAGGCAGCTCCTGGAGCTCTTAAACCCTGGATTGTCCACATGTTAACACCAAGAACTGGTATTAAGCATACTTTAGACAGCTTAAAATTACATGACTCTAGGGCAAGTTTAGCTGTGCTCCATATTACCTAGCTTATGTCCCATTGATATGTGGCTACTCCCCACAAATGAGCCACCCAAGTTGCAGTCCTCGACAACATAGTTTCTCAACCTGTGGTACATGTACCCCTAGGGGTACATGAGACGTGGGCGGGGGGTACGTGGGTACCCCAGCACTCTCTCTCTTGCTTTCTCTCTCTCCCTCTTTTCATCCTTTCCTTAAAACTATGGCAAAAAATTTGGTGTGCTGTGCATTGCACGGCACTTTATATTCCCCAGCAATAATTTGGTGTGCCGTGCTTTACGCATCACTAGGGTCAGCCCTCCTAGCTTTGGCCAGCATCACTCCTAGCTTTGGCCAGGTACATACTTGAGCTGTGCACCCCTGGTGTAAAACATGGCAACCCTACCCACACCAGATCAGACATCTGTCATATCACAGCCTTATATACACAACCTTTCTTCCAACATGGCACACATTAGTCTGCAAATATGAAATCCCCTGGAAAACTGAGTGTTGGGGTACTTATTAAAATTTTCATAAGTTAGGGGGTACTTGCTACTTAAAAGGTTGAGAAACACTACTCCACAACACCCCAGGATGCAGTGTCCTGTCCCCCACCCTCTTGTGTTGACAAACTTTCTACCCCTTAAACTCTGTTGGCCAGGGGGTAGTTCTGGCACCAAGCCAGCTTCCCCTCCCATCCCTGGGGGTGTGCCTTTCCTACTTCCAATGAGCGGAGAGGCAACAAGGCTGGGGGACAGATCAGGTCCTCATGAGCTGACACTTTCTTCCTGGGGCAGGGGCAGTTGCTCCCCAAAGTACCTTCCCTCACCCCCTCCTACCTCCCATACACTGTAGGAAGCACAACCAATATCACACACACCCCAGTCCTAAATCCCAGTTTATTAAAACATGAGGCCTACTTTAATTTACTTCCTCTTTATTTCTTTTTAAATTATTTTTTTTTAACTTTTTTACTTTTTAATTTTATCTCTTCAGTGGCTGACTTCCTTCATTTCATCGCCCTTTCCCCACCCCCATTTCTGTTCCACCTTCCATTTCATTACCTACCACCATCCCACTAACTCTCCACCTCTCAGCTTCATGTTCCTGCTGCCTTCTCCTTTTTCCCACCCTGAACCCAACCCATCTCTCTCTCTCACACACTCACAGAGCAGAGATAAGAGTCTGTTCTGGCTCTCCAACCCTCTAGTGGCAAGTCACAACTGGGCAGGTGGAGGACAGTCAAAAGGTTTACATCAAACTGGAACAAGCATTAACACAAATCAACATTTGAGCAGCTCAGAATACAATGTGTAGCAAGGCTCACAGAAAACAGAATTGTTCCACTCAAGTGCTTGTTTGTAAAAAGATTGAGGTTTAACCTTGAATTCTGCCAGATTCTAGTGTTGCTGTGTGCTGTCACATTGCAACTCTTTAACATCCCAGAAGATAGCACTTCATTGGTGGATAAAGTTATTGGTATATGTCTCTTAACTACCCCCCAGGTTTGGCATGAGGTTAAACTTGGATTCTTTATAAAGTAACTAGATAATTTTGGATAAAAGGTATTTGTGCAGTTCAAATTGACTTTTATTTGTGTTTGTACAATTTTAGAATATATTAAATGAAATTATACTCAGCTTTCCAAAAATGTTCTTAGATCCGTATTACAAACATATGATTTTAGAATCCGTATCTTTGAATTTCATGCAAGGAAGGAAAACTCATTTTAAAAATGTACAGAAACTGGCAGATCTAAGTGGGCTTGTAACCCAACTAATGTTTGGGACTTCTTCAGTATTTAGTTGGCTTTTGTCACTAGAACTACCAAAAGACAGTGAGAGAAGTTATGCTGAGTTTAAAAGGGAATCGTTCGTGTGTCATCTGAAACACCTAGCCATTTTTATTTTGGATTCTACATTAGCTAGACACCAAACATTTGGGTTCTAATCTGAATCAAACTCCTAATTTTGAGATCTGTTTAATTTCTTTAGACATATCCTTGCAATCTATGTCAAATCTCATCACTTTTTATATATGATTGTTTTTCTTTCATAAAAAACTATTAATTCAGTGTTAAATCATTGTCAAATGTTATATTCAGATTTGTTCTTAAAAGTGTTTGTGCTAAAATCACTCTCATCCACTGTCCCTACAGTGATATCATCAATGAATACATGGACATGAAACCAGGAGTGTCTTATGCAGTTCCACCAAATGCTGAGAAAAAAAGATCAAGGAAGTCAGGTAAGTATGTAGCTGGGACATTTTTCCAAAAATTAAGAGTACAGATTTTTTTTCTTTTTTTCAATTTGAAAACTGTTTCCACTTAATGTGCTTAGTTAAAGCCTTAGTTCAATGTAACCAGGGTTAAAAATAATGATAATAAAACAATAAAGCAGATTTATATTTTTTTCCATTTTTAGAATGGGTCACATTTTATTTTTTTCCCTCTGGTAGTTGGTGTTTAAATGACTTGTATTTGTCTAGTACCACAATTTTGCTAAATGCAAACCAAATGTATTTCTAGGCAATTATAACTAGCCTATGCGTAAGTTGTTTGCATCTGTATCACTTAGGAGCATACATTGATCGTGATGTTACCCTTGCTATGCTGGAAGATGATGAACTGGCACTCGATGTTGAAGATCTGTTAAGTTTTTCTTACCAGGTAGCAAAGGGCATGAGCTTCCTGGCCTCAAAAAATGTAAGTTGTGAATGTGAGTGGTGGTAAGCATCTGCACTTTTCTTCACATAATGACATTGAAATAATGCCACTGTATTCTTTTTAAAAAAAAACAACAACCCTATAAATTGAACTGATTCTGCTATATCCTGAAGACTTGATTAGTCGGTTTTTTTGAGTAACTTGAGTTATTGCACACTTTGCTAATCCATAATTTTGTACTGAAAATTACTGTTCTGCTTGGAATGACTTGTCCCTCAGCCTTACTTTGGTGGTGTGTAATGCAAGAGAATAGTTGCCTATCTACTACTGAAGATAATGGGAATTGCAGCTCCTTTTTTGTGTGCCATAGAACAGAGATATCTGACATGGTAGGGATTGACTGAAGGAGTTGAAAACCTCTGTTCAATTTATCCACACACACTAGCTTTGTGTCTTTAGAGTGGCTGATATGCTTCTGTTTCTATAGCACTTGCTCTACAGTAATAATTATGGGGTAGCTACTTAAAGTTTGGGCTCAGGCCTCTGGTCTTCAGCCTTTGCTTTCTTCTCTGGAGCACTTAGCTAGTCTAATTAAAGCTCCAGCTGGTTTCTTTGCTATTGGATGCTACACAAACTATACAGAAGTTTTGTGGGGCCTCTTTAGCATAGAATCAGCATTTTTGAATGGATGGAGTTTATGAATTAATCCAATCCTGAAAGGTGACTATCCCTCCAAAATGGATTAAAATGCTGAATGCTTTAGAACACTTACTCTAAACCATGGCATCCTTAAACAATTACAAATTAAAGACTGGTTGGAGGAGAGATGAGCAGAGGTCTGCCTGCTCAACAGTCCAGGAGAACACTGCCAGTCTTATATTGCTGTGCAAGTTTATAGGAAAGTGGAAGGAACCTCATGATGTCTTCTAATCTAGCCACTGGTCAAAGTAGATCATCTCTGACTAAACCATCCCAGCCCAGCATCTATCTAACCTCCTCTTGAAAAATTCCAAAGGTTGAAATTCCCAACTTCTTTAGGTAGTCTCTTTCAATGCTTGACCACCCTTAGTCAGAAAGTTCTTTGTAATCTCTTGCCTCGATTTTCCTTGCAGCAGTTTGGAGCCATTGCTCCAGTCTGCTCCAGGCACAAGAAAAAGGCTATCTCCATCCTCTTTATAATTGCCCTTCAGGTTTTTGAATGCTTTTATCAAATCCCACTTCAGTCTTCTCTTTTCCAGACTAAATAACCCTAGTTCTTTCAGTCTCTTTTCATAAGTCTTGCTTCCCAAGCCTCTAATCATTTTGGAAAGGTAAAATCTAGAAAGGTTCAAGTAAACATTAATACAATGTTTTTAACAAAATCTATGTAATTAAAAAAACCCACAAAGCAAACCAAGAAGCCCATATTGCGAATGGAACTTTCAGAAACACCAAATATTGGGCCAGTTCTGCCCTCATTGAAATCAATGGTAAAACTTCCATTGACATCAACAGGTACAGCATTAAAGACTCTTGAGTGCTGCTTTTGGATAACCCAGCTTTAAAAGCACACTGGTCTACTTTCCAACCTTAATCATCTTTTTCATAGCTCCTATGTATACACATTACAATGCAGGGTTTAATGTGTATATTCAGGACCCCTGTCTCATCCACTGCACAAGATAGACATAGCTCTGTGCACAAAGTGTCTGCTTATTATTTCTTTTTAGTCTCCTCATTGAGTGACCCCACAGAAACTATTTGAAGCAAATCGGCCCAAAACCTGCAGTGAATATGAAATGTTTTCTTTCCATATATAGCCTTCTTATTAACATTCATCACTACAGGATCTGCATGTATGAGAGACATTAATGAATCTGATCTCACAGCACTAGTGTAAATTCATAGAGTAGTGTAATATCCATTATACAGTACAAAGCTGAGGTGAAAGGATGTGTCTATGGCAGAGACAGGGATAGAATTCCTAATTGGAGCATATTGTCTTAACTATAAGAACATTCCTCCTCATCCAGTGGACCATTTTCCGTTTGCTTCTGCAGGAATAGGCAGGGGTACTTTTAACCCCAGACTGTTTCATCTTGTTCCTGCTTCACTGGGACTACTTATGTTGTTAATGCAGCACATACTGAGTAAAATATTTTGTTAGATTGTGGTGTGAATGAGGCAGTGGTCCTGTGGGAAAAATAATAGATAGCCACATAATTAAAGATAGTTTCCATGATGTACATCCAAAAGTCCACCTTAAATTGTCATTTCTAAAACTTGGGGTGCTTCACATGTCAACCTTAGTGTTATTCTTAAGTAATTTTTATAATGGCATTTCTTATACTATAGTTTTAAAAGAAAAATGAAGAAATTAAGAAGTTTCACCATGTGGCTAGATAGTTGTGTCCTCCATAATATGCACTTTAAATCATTCCAGGCACACTTTATATGAGAAGAGAACTTTTTTAAAGCCTCGTCTCCCTCCATGCTCTCCCTTACCAGCTGCACAAAAGAGGTGCTTACATGGCCCATCTGGGTTGCTTCTGAGAAAACACAGTTGTACAAGTCTTTTCAGTTCAAGATAGAGGCACATAATTATATAGGCACCTACATGGTTTTGTGATTACTGAGTGGGGTCAATCTGGATCAGTCTTCATGTCTTAGATGCCTCAACTTTATCTAGCATCTGTTTAGCCACCTACAGGATTATCTGGTCCCAACTAATTTTTTTTAATGGAATCCCAGTGCCTGAGCTATTTAAGTGTTTTTGAAATTTTTAACCCGTTTCTGCCATATTTCAAGTTTTCATCATGTTCTCCTGAGTCATGGAAGCTATTTAAAAAAAATAGGGGTGCGCTGATAGAATTTTGGGGGGCCATTACCAATCCAATTTCTGATATGCAGCCAGGCAACTTGAAGAGAATTGTCCAGCTGGTACATCTGTTGTGCTGGAGGGGGAGGGGAAAGGAAAGATCTGGGGTGGGGAGAGGAAGGCAGTGCCCAGCCAGGGTGGGGTGGGGCACAGGACAGAGCCACAGCTTATCCAGGGGGTACAGGGAAGGGGGGGGTGTGCAACTGCTGGAGCACACACCCCAGGAGGGCATGGGGGGCATGTACCCCCCAGATCTGCATGGAGCAAGGCAGGCTGCCACTGCAGGCTGGGTCCAAGACTGATCTGGGCTCTTCCTGGTGGGGACTGGGCCAGGCTGCGTTCAGGGCGAGTGGTGGCAGCACTGGGAGAGGGTTACAGAGGGGAGCAGGGGGCTGCAGCCACCCCAACCCTCCTTCCCAGCGCTGCCACCTTCCCTGTCCCAAACACAGCCTGGCGTAGCCTCCACTGGGAAAAGTCTATGCAGCCTAGGCCCTAGCCCATAGCAGCCACCTGCCCTGCCCCATGCAGATCTGGGGGGCACCCCCATGTCATCCTGGAGTGCATGCAGCAGAGGGAGCTGCCCCTCTTCCCTGCACCATCCGGATGAACCACAGCTCTGTCCTGCACCCCAGCCCCACTCCCTCCCTCACCGCTGGGGCTTTGATCTGCATCCCTGCCACCCTTCTCTCTCCTCTCCCCTTCCACCACAACAGAACTTCCCAGCTGCACACAGCTCTCCATGCTGCTGGGCTGTAATCCTCACTGCCTATGTGATGCGCTGTGGCTACACACATGCAGGGGGTGTTTTATACATATATAAAATAAAGATTTTTTTTTTCTTGGAAAGTAAACTGATTTTTTCCCCACTTGTCATAGGTTAGAAAATATAGTTGGAATACTGGCTTGGAGCAAACACTAAATTGTAGCTGAAAATATAGAACTTCAAGAAAGTTTTAAGAACAGAAAACAACTCATTCTATGGGAATACATAGGCAAGTTTCACTCTTGAAAGTACCACACATGCTCTATCTGATATAATAAAGGATATCAGGCACTAATTGCTAGCTGAGTTTGCACCTAAGACTAAAATAACTTTCAGTTTGTATTATTATGTATAACTAAATAAATGTGTGTCCAAGAAAATTTATGCTCAAGTAGCAGTTTTGAAAAAAGCTACTGAATATGTGACAAAATAATCAGAGGTTTTATTTATTTCTTCTACCTTAGTGCATACACAGGGACTTGGCAGCAAGAAACATTCTCCTCACTCATGGTCGCATCACAAAAATTTGTGACTTTGGCCTTGCTAGAGATATCAGGAATGACTCAAATTATGTGGTCAAAGGAAATGTAAGTACATAATATTTATTCCAGCTACTCTAAATGAGGAAGTGTTCAAACTTATTCTGATTTCCAAAAATATCTCAGTTTCAGTATGTATTTACCCTCCTCATTTTTTTTCAATATGTTTCGGCTTGTCATGGTTATGAGGAGGTGTATCAGTGTCCAGATAGCAGCGCCAACAGAAGCTCCTAGTGTATGTGCAACTATATTGGCAAAGTATGCTTTTATTCATATAGTGTTTCATTCAAAGGGTTTTTTTTCTATAATGATTAAAAATAACATCTTTTGGTGTAGCTGCAGCTTCACCAGTATAATTTCACACATTCCTATAGCAATAAAGTACTCCTAGAGTAGAGGTAGCCAAAGACATTTATTTGAGAATCTTCTAAACTTAGTGGTATTGCATTTCTTTTGTTCATTTCTAAAATGATTTATTGTTACAAAAATATTCTAAAATTTGAGTTGCCTGATGTTTGCTTTGTTTTAAACATCACTCAGACAACTGAAACTTTATTCAAGTGTGGTAGGACACAAAGTGGGAAGTGGAAACAAGTTTGATTTTCATTGGTTACACATTCTGAGGTTAGCAAAAAACACATTTTAACCTATAAATGGTAACACACACAATGTATAATCTGTATCACAGATATGGGTTGGAAAGAGATGTTCTATCTAGACAATAAACAAAAGTTTGAAAACTCAGTTTGGGCAATTCTTAGTTATGCTAAGATACTTTCATACTTTCATGGCAGTATAAAGAGACATTAACATGGGGGGGCAAATTATTGCCAGAGCAGTAAAGGAACCTAAATAGAAATGAGAGAGAATTGAGCTCATGTAAGAGTAAACTAAAGCATCCTACTAGGATGTGATTTGCTCAGATGCTGTGGATTTGTTATCCATGGTGTTTTTAAAGTTGACTAGCCATACCAATAGATATTACTCTGTATTTGTTGTTCCCACCACCATCTCTGTCCTACCTATATGTGCTGTTACCAAAGTTCAGCGTAGGATGCAATTGGAGTCCACAGAGCAGTGCTGGAAAATGGCAGGTTGACTGAGAGCTGCTTGGTGGCATTTACACAGAAACTAAAGTGAAAAGGTAACTTTACTTTTCAGCGTCGGCTCAGGCTCTCCTTGGTCACTCAATGAAGCCAGGATTTTTAAGCACAGGCCAAGAGCTCGTGAGACGGTCAATAGTTAAATATTGATTGTCTAGACTATGGTTTAGGTTGCCTGACAATAGGATTTTTCTTAGACTAAAAAGGAGGAGGAGGATAGAATGCAGCTGCCTGGGGAAGCCATGGCTGTGGGCTGCCTGTGTCTGGCCTGATCTTAAACCATGTTGGGAAAACAGACCATGCTGAAAGCCACTTGTTTTCCAACTAGCTACACAGGAGTCCGAAACCTTTTAGGCATGACAGGCCAGAATTATACAGCTCTGTTCAAGGTAGTTTGCTGTTCACAACCTAGCTATTGCTGCTGTTTTTTTCCAATGCCTAACTTCACTACTGCCAATGTCTGAGCTCCGCGAGTTGCATGAAATCACTTGATGAGCTAGATCCAGCCCCTGTGTCATAGGTTTCCTTCCTCCCCCCGGCAAAGTCTAAATACTTTCAATATAAATGTTACTCAGATTGCCTCTCTCTTCTCACGCCAGATATTCTTCAAATCACTTGCAGTGTTAAACAATTGGCAAAGAGTATTAGCCTTCCTTTTCCTTTTTATTTTTCCTGCCTTTTGTTTGCATTTACTCTTTTTTACCCCTCCTCCTCCTGGTTCCTTTCCATACATGAAATAAAGACTTTTCCTTACAGTATAATTGTAATATATTTTGTATACACTGTTTCAAAGCTGACCTAGAAGGAAGGGGCTGGGATTCTCCCCCTACAGTTACAAACTGTGGGAACCAGAGTGAAGGTGGTTGGCAGAGAGAATGAAGTCAGTCAAAGGAATGGGGGAAAGGGTTTTCAGCTTTTCATTTAATTTCTTCCTTTCCAGCATTTAGTATTCTAGGGGAGAGAGTATGTGTGTGTTTGCATTAATATGAGTAGACAAAATACAAATGCACATATATATTTTTTAATGTGAATGTTCAGGTTTTCCTGCTCCAATGAGGAGCTAAAGAAGCTACCTTGGGTGTTTGCTAACATATTGACACATCTGAGGAGGTGACATAATCAGCATGCATGTAATAGCCAAACCAAACTGAGATTTTTGCATATTCAGTGAATGACTATTTGAAATCACCATACTGTATTTGTACAAATCTTTTACTGATTTGCTGTCTTCCATTTAAAAATATATTCTGGAAATCACACAGTGTACAGAAAAACAACTATATAACAATTATGCAGCTAGGAGACACAAAACAGAGTGTAAGGAACCGTGTTAAGTGTAAACAAACTTGTACAAAGATGAATCCATTCCTATACAGCATTCTTGTTCTCATGACTTGCAGAGAGATTTTTTTTTTCAGTAACACCTAAAAAGCATCATCTACCTTTTAGTAATTTATATTTTTAAGTTTTCTTACCTGCTTGTCTAATTTATTTTTTGCCCTCATTCCCTATAAAGGCTCGACTACCAGTAAAGTGGATGGCACCTGAAAGTATTTTCAACTGTGTTTACACCTTTGAGAGCGATGTCTGGTCGTATGGAATCTTACTTTGGGAACTGTTTTCTTTAGGTAAAGCATTTATTGACCTCATGGGTACTGAGCTTTTTTCAACTAGCTTTTATTCTTCATTTTATAATCAAGAATATTAATCAATTGGTATTGATCAGTCACATGTTGTATTGACAGGAAGCAGCCCCTACCCTGGAATGCCCGTGGACTCCAAGTTTTATAAGATGATCAAGGAAGGATACAGAATGTTTAGTCCAGAATGTGCACCAGTTGAAATGTGAGAGAACAACTACCTCTGTTAATCCATAAAACAGTCTTGCAATGCAGGAAACAAAGCTTCCTGATTCAAACTAATGCATCTTATGTTGTGTTTTGGGGTGTTTTTATTTTTTTTTAGTTGCTTAAATTTTTTCAACAATTTAAATTAATCTTAATTATATAATGTATACAGCAGAAAGAGATATCTGTGTTAGTCTGCAGTCAGACAGAAGGCAGGGTAGGGTGGCACCTTTAAAGACTAAATTGGTAGTTAAATTTTTCAAATGATTTGATACTGTAGATTATTTTTAAATAGGAAGGATGTTGTGTTGCAACTACTCTGTATGTAGAATGTCCATTGCTGTAAAAGAGATTTTTGCCTAAGAACTACTGAAGTATTGAATGTTTTTCATTCACAACTGAATGTGCTGGTGACACCATTTGTATGGTGACTAATTTTTTATTAATAGTTTTATGTAAACCAAGTCAGAAATAGTTAAGCTGAAATTGCTTGTATCTGACCTCAGTTTTATTATCCACAAATAATAATCGTTTAAATAAAAAGGTATTTCTCATGGAATTGCCCAGTCAATAATATTTCATTTAATATGCTTACAGGTATGAGATAATGAAGAGTTGCTGGGATGCTGATCCTTTACAGCGACCAACATTTAAGCAAATTGTGCAGCTAATTGAGCAGCAGCTATCAGATAATACTAATTGTGTAAGTATGAGCCTCCAGATTGGCGCTCAGTCCATAATAATAAGTTCCTCAAAATCCAATATGATTTAGTCAAGATTCTGAAAAGATCAGGGGTGGGGAGAGGGAGGGTAATACTCTGTTTCCCTTTGTGCATCATGGTGGTACAAAGTTTCTTCCTGCATAACTGGCATTTTTGGCACTTATGCACAAGTAGTAGTGTGGACACAGAAGCGAGCATACAAAAACTAAGCATTCATATCAGCCCACGTACTGGCCTGACAGTTATGCGCATGTATACATAAGAGCATTCTGTATGCACATTTATCTCTAATTTATGAAAATATAGCTAGCCAGAAAACCAGGATTTTGTGAGGAGGTGGGTACTCCCATGATTTAGCTACAGTAATTGAGTTGTTGGGGCATTTGGCCAAGAAGCTGGAGACTGTTTCTCGGCGCCCTTGCCCAGAGGAGTTTGAACCCACATCTCTCTGACTTCCCAGCACAGTGCTGTAACCATCACACCTAAGGTTAAGCATCATCAGGACCCTTCTCCAGTGCTCTTTTTGAAGCTGGCCCCCCCCTGGGAGGGTGCAGCCCATGGTGATGTAAGGCTGTTGCCTTAGAAGGGAGTAGGCTATTGCCCCTAATGGAATGGACACTGTGCTGCTCTCCATTCATTTTATCCAGTGACTGAAATGCAGGAGCAGTGTTTCAGCCTTAAACCACTCAGCTACTGGATTTGAAGGTGGTGGACCTCCTTCTCTGTGGTTTTGTTTTGTTTTGGGTTTTTTGTTATTTTTAGGGGGGGAGCCGGGAACTTATGCTCAGTTATGCACACATGTAGATAGCCAGTGCGTATCCTTACTGCATGCGCTCAGTCCATACCTGCACACTTACATCCAAAACATAAAGCTAAACCAAAAACAGATAGAAAACTGGCACTTAGATACACTAAGGAGAACCTGATTCTATCCTTAGCATCCTTTCAATTTATGCAAGAGGCACTGGTTGCTTAAGGTGATATCTTTTATTGAACCAGCTGTGTATTTGGGATAAAGTTAGACAAGCTTTCAAATGCAAGACATTCTTCCTCAGGCTTCTGATCACAGGAAGCCAGGCATGGTATATCTGTCTAACTTAAGGAAGAATCTTACATTCAAACTTTATACTAACTACATAGTTGGTCCAATAAAAGAAATCATCCAAAGAAATCCTTGCCTCTTACATGATTTCTGGACCACCTTACATGATTTCTGGACTACAGTATCACTCTGGCATAACATTTAATTTATATGCTTTTGTCTGTAGATTTTGTTTGGTAGGATAACCACATGACTTTTTTATTTTTTTCTGTCATTCATTTCCAAATGGCACAGTCATATCACCTTCTAAGCATTATGTAGAGGCATAACATAACAAATAAAAGTTAAAAGAGTGTAGTTTTAATGTTTTGAAAATATGGTGGCTTTGTAGATGTCATAAAACAGGATGTATTCATATCATAAAATACAGAAAAATAGTGCAGCAACCATGAAAACAGAGCTTAATCTTTACTCAGTGAAGCATTTTCAAGACAAAGGTTTCTTGCTTTCTTAGCTTTTCAGGCTCTTTGATTTGCTCTTTTCTCTGTTTTACTTGTATAGTATCTGTCATCTTGGAAATTAAGTGTTGCCAGACTGGCATCTTGCTCTGCTTACATGTCTTAGGGCTGTGTACAGAATACCATTTTACATGGTTAATTGGACAAAAATAGTAACATAGAAAATAGGGCATTTTAGAAATGTGGCTCTTGCTCTGTGGGAAATGACTTATTAAGCTTCACTTAAGGAGCAAGTGACTAGACATCCCTGAAGCTGGAGTACAAAGCCAAAATGCATTCCTGAAAATGTTAGTGCTTTGTTCTGGTCCAATGTAAGTGATGCCCTAATCATTTAAGAAAAGATGAAACTGCATAACTGCATCTTCCAGTGTCCAGTTGCTTCCATTAACATTTAGGCAAGCTTCAAGGATTACTGAAACAAAGGCAAGAATGTGAAGAGAAATCTGAATATTTAATGGAAGGGATTTTCAAAGATAACTTCTATTTCATGCTTTTGGTCTTTGTTTAAAATCTTGTGTCATTTTAATAAGTGAGTTTTGAGGTTCTGAATCATTTTAAAAACAAGCACTTTCAAATTCTGCTTCAGTATGTTCTTAAATTTTACAAGAAAATATTTTTGCTGGATACCTGTCACCATGGCATGTGGTAAAACAGGAATACTAATGGCAAGATTGTACTCAGATTGTTTGAAGGAAGCAAGTGAAATACTGGCAGGTGGCAGTGAAATTATGATAATACCACTTGTGTTCTACAGGCTTACTTGAACCTTCCAGCAAAACTTGCCAATCAAGGACATCTTGCAGATCACTCTGTGAGGATTAATTCTGTGGGCAGCAGTTCTTCATCAACTCAGCCTCTCCTGGTACGCGAAGATGCTTGAGATGAAATGGGGCATCTGGAAAGAAAGTGTCCCAGATGGCACAGCTGCTCTTATTTTGAAGTGGAGGAAGACAAGGTTACTTTAATCATTTCTCTTCTTTCCTTACCACTGGATAGTGGAAGTGTTACTGTAATACTGTACTTTACCACAAACCATTGTACATAAACTTAGTTCACCCAGCATAGTTACAGCTATTGTTGTAGCATTGAATGGAGCTGCATGTATTTTGCTATTCTGTGTGTATTTTGCAGAAGGGAACCAAATTAAAAAAAAGTCTGAATCCTCAACCTAGGTTTGGAACTAGTCAGTTAAAAGCTAGCTCAACTATTAAACAGTCTTCTAGATCTGTGCTAGGAAAGCTTATATACATTGTCCAATTAGTATTTTTTTTGGCCAAATTTTAGAAATCAATGCAAATAGTTGCTTGTTAAGCTCCTTTCTGCAACTCCCAGAAATAAAAATGTCACTGGCAGATATTCTTGATTAGAAGTCAAATGAGAAAGAGGGTACCTTCTATTCATAGGACAGGATTAAAATGAACCCAGAGCTTGTGTAGTTACTGTACCACTAGAGGACTTTGCATGTCTGAACACCTGGAAGAAGGTGATTATTACAGATCCTTCCACCTCCTCCTTGGGGATCCTCCCAGCTCTTGTTTCACATATTTTTGGTTTTGTTTCATTTCAGGGAAGAAGCTTAATATTAAGGGGTGTAAGCAAATGAGTGTAGAGCTAATATTTGTATCTAAAAGTAGGCACACAAATGTGAATAAGGTCCTTTCCCTGCCAAATCCTAGAATTTGATCAGGATTCAGAGAAGGCTTTTCTTGTAGATTACATATCATAAGGAGAGGCAGTCATTGTTTCGCCTTATTTGAAAAACAGCTCTCCTTGTTTAGCCTTTCCTACATGGGTGCAACTTTCCCACAGATGGATCTATATATGTACCACAACCTGGGAAGGGCTTTCTTAGTCACTTTGGGCACTTATACACAAGCAGCCTCCAACATGCTGAAATGACATATATTAATATGAGTCAGCTGGAGCGTGGTGATTACTGTGCTGCAGCAGACTCCAGTGTCTCATGTATCTGCATCCCTGAGCTGGAAGATGGCAGTGGGGGCGTTTTAAGCAAAGCTCATTCAAGCTTTAGTTAAAGATCCCTGCTGCTATTTTTCAGTGTAGGGTTGCTGATACACAAGATATTCCGGGTTCTTTAATTAGAATGGCTCTCAGAGCCCCCAACCGTAGTCCCAGAGCATGTGTTTAAATGCCCTTTATCTTTCTGTCTGTCTTATGTGAGGGGGAACACTTGGAAGAAGAGAAGTGTGTTAACTGGCAAACACTGGCTGGATCTTTGTGTAGCTGCTTCAACTTTGTTCTGCAGGCATGTGGATATGGGGCCAATGTATATTGCACCTAAAAAAATATTAGCTCTGAGCCTAAGTCTGTGCTTAAGTATTCAAAGGACCCCTCATTTTCCCAGCAGAAATATTGCTAGTTCTTCTCTTTCTGTGTTTTCCTCATGGACAAATCTGTAAAGAAGCATTTAGGAGACAAAGTACTGGTTAAGTATCTATTTATTTACAATGCACTTAGACACTCTCTTATTTAAACTACCAGGTTCTTAGTGGCATTTACATTAATTTTTGTTGTGTAACAAGTGCCCAAATAGAAGATAGTTGTAAATATTGACACTGGTAGTACAGCCTATAGGTTATATTGAATGCCACTCATCTTCACTCTTTTTATATAAGCACATGTTTGGATTATACTTAAATTTGTCAATCTTAAAATACTCATTTGCACTGGACTTAAGCTATTGCACCTTTCCAAAGTTAGCCAATTGTTTGGAGGAGTTCTTATGTATTTTTGTTGTTAAGAATTCTCATTTTAATGCTATGAAAGTTATTTTGTAGCGTGCTGACTTTGAAAGCTACTAGGTGTTATAATTGTAGATGTTTTGGTACTTCATGGGCACTTCGCTGAAAGAGATTTCTTTTTGTTGTGTACTTGAAATTTATATTTTTATAATTTAGGGTCTTTCGAAACTTATTTTGCTGTGGCTTATTGTTCTGAATGGTTTTACACACTTCTTTTGTAAATATGGAAATATAGCAATAATGTCCTTTTGACTATTCTCAGTTCTTGGGTCTCAGAAATATTTTTATATGTGTGTGTGTGTTTGTATATATACATGCAAAAATATCTGTATAAATAAGTGTTTGAAAGTTTATGAAACACGTATGGATATGTTTCCCAGTTGTAGAACTGAAGTTCTGAAGACTTCAAATAAAAATGTAAATATGTATTCTAGTGCTACTGATGAGTAATAACTTAAGATGTAATATTTTCTTTACTCATAAATCTTAATAAATTTTGGGTTGGAAAAAAGCCACAGTTTGTCTATGGACAGAGATGAAGGTTGAAATTCTGGAATTTTTTTGAAAATTTGTGTCCTGAAACTGATCATTTGTTGATTCTGTTCTGGACTTTTCTTTATATGTGACTAGACACAAGCAGTATTTGGAAAACTTTAGGAATCTGTGCATACAGGTTGCTTTTGACATCCATGAGAGAGTATATTTTGCTACTAAAATATTTATCCACAGCTTGCATTTCACTGACCTGGGTAAAAACTTGAGCTAAAATGTCAAAATGCAATGGATGCCTTCAACCAGATAAGAGGGTTCTTACTGCAGGTATACATTTTATCTTTCATGATAATTATATTAACTTCCCTTTCTTGCTTCAGTAAGTGCTTCAATTAAGGTATATCACTTTGATATGTTGCTAATCAGTGGGGTTATTAATATCACAGAATAATGCGTGGTAAAGTGTCTTCTATAACAAAGCAGGTACTGGTAGAAAATTATTTTACTGGTTTTGAGAAGAAAAACTAAGTTGCAACCATGAATAATGCCAAACACTATCTGGTTTATGGGGGTCGTTATAGTTGCAGGGTGAACTGTACATATATGCCCTTTCTGGTGTCTCCAATATAGCCTGTCAAGTGTTGGACATTGTGCCTTTTACTTCTAAGGTATACTGATGCAGTAGGTCTGACTCAGTATAAACTCCTATAGTTCTTCCTTTCAGGACTATGAGAAATGGTATATTGCAACCAGACAGCATACCTAAAATCATATCATTTAATGTAATAGTGGTAACAAAGCATTTAGATCAGTGGTTCTCGGCTGGGGTGACTTGAGGCTAAAAATCTAGCTAGAATCTAGTGTATGTGACAGAGCAAGGGAGGAGGAGCCCTTGCTCCACTGTGACCTGCTTTTCCTACTATCTCTCCCAGCTCCTGGTCTGTATCTGGGGGGACAAATGTTTCAATTCTTGGGACTTGAAAGCTGGCAACTGGAGCCATGTGTACCTAATGGCCCTTCCCACATGCCCCATGAGTACGAGGGCCACAGGAACAGCAAAGCTGAAAAGTGCAGCCCCACAGCTGCCCATTAGGGCTATGCAAAGCTTTGGGTGGTGATTCGATTTGGAGGAGATTCGGCTCAATTAATTGGCCAAATCTCCAAATCCAAATCAAATCAGGGGGCTAACTAAAAGGTTTGAATCAATTCAAACCTTCGATGATTTGGACAGTCCCCGATGGCTGCAGCACCCATGCTATGTGCGGGGCTCTGCCACAAGCCCCCTGACTCCCCCACCCCCACCCCCCTGGCTGCTCCACCTGGGCCAGCTCCAGCCCTTTAAGGAAAAAAAACAAAAACGAGAAAATTTCCAGGACTCGCCACTCCTGCAGCGGCCTTGGGGCTTTGAGGAGCTAGTGCAGAGCTTCCCACGTGGCACAGGGCAGTGGGGATCGCAAAACATGCCCTTCCCCCATCCCTGCCAAGCAGGAACAGTGAGCGCAGGTTTTTTCTCAGGGGGTTTTTTTTTTGTTTTTTCTTAAAGGGCCAGAGCCATGGTGGTTGGGGCAGCCATGGGGGGGCTAAGATGGCAGGCGAGGGGGTTGGGGAGCTCGTGCAGAGTCCCCCATGCAGCATGAGGCAGTGGAGGGAAGCAGGTATTGCCTCCCTGCCCCAGTAGCACCCAGTGAGTTGAGGCTCCCCCCCCCCGCCCCCCCGAGTGCTAGGAGCTGGTGTGGGCAGGGCAGCCATTGCTGGACTAGAAGAGCGGGTGGGGGATGGGCCTGGCCTGGGTGATCCGAAGGTTCAGAGATTTGGCAGCAGCAGTAAATTGATTTGGGACAGTGATTCAAATCGCCTAATTGAATCACTGTCCCCTGAATTGGCCGACTCCGAAGCGAATACTAGCCACTTTGCACAGGCCTACTGCCCATCCTCCAGCTTGTGCCCAGCACAGTATACTCCTGGGAGCATACTAACACAGGAGCTGCCTGGGGGCAAGGAGCAGCCAGAGATGCTCTTTGTCTGTGGGGCACTGGGGTGCCCAGAACAGGAAAGGAGAAACGAACATTTACTGCCTGTCACAGGTGCTGGGCATAGCAGCATCTTTGAAAGGGTCTTGCAGCACCCTGAGTAGGAATCACTTATTTAGACATAAAGAAGTTTATATCTTCAGTTTGTAGACATCTAATGTCACATAAAACCCTATGAACTAAAGCAGCATTTTCATTCAGTAAACATCCAAATAACCAGGTCAAAACATAGAATCCACAAATCATTGTAAAGCAGCTCTCATTCCATTCTGGAGCAATTTCACAGTTTTCATTTGCACTTTCTGAAAGGTTTTTTCTTTCAAAAACAACCTAAAATATAGTCTCTGCCCTTTGTCAAACTTAGAAAAATTGCCCATGTTACTTTTCTATTCAAGGGGCTGGAGGGATTACCATATCCTCCTTTCCTTCCTATTGATGACTCAATAACTTTCTTGTCTGCAACAGCATCTGCTTACATGGATAACAGTATTGGGAAAATGTTTAAATATTTTTATCTGTCATTTAATTCAAGAGTTTCAGCATCCCATACTTCATGACTATCTGTAAGTGATCCATGTATTGCCCTTTGGGAATTTCAGCTGTAACATCAGTTGACAGGAAATATGGAGAATACCAATGTTCTGCTGAACACTAGGGATTGATTCTTTCCCCTGTCTCCCTACTTAAGGGAACACAAGGTCTGTTAGAGAACACAATGTCTATTGCTTGTAAGGTAGATGACAGGAATGAAAGGATCCTACAACTGTTATGAGTACATATACATCAGATACTGAGCAGTATCCTACTTAAATATCAGCAATATCAGCCACCCATCTTCAGCCTACATACTGGAAAGAAGAGACCATTAAAAACTGACATGGGTGATGAAAAAGTCCTGAGTGATCTATCTGCACAGGAGCAATCAATCCATTGGCTAGAGAAAAGAAGAATGATGGACACATTCTTTTGATAGATGCTGCAAAACTTGCTGCCCCCACCTTCAGTCTAGCCTGGAGTGGGGCAGGGAGTAGCAAGCACATCTCATGTCCACCTGTTTTCAGAAAGGTTTGGGCCCAGCCAGCCTGAGGCTTTTAAAAGGATTGCAGGCTATCCTGGAGGAAGGCTGATGGGTGTCCTTTGACTGGAACAAAGATGGGGAAATAGGGGAGACATCTATGTGGGGAGTCCCCCTTAAATAGCACAATGGTTAGAGCATTTGGGCAGGACATGGGAGGACCTGGGTCCTCAACTTCAGTAGACTTAAACCCATATCTTTTATTCCTTGGGAAATCTATTGGGCATATAGGGATGTGAGCACCTTTGACCCCCTGCTTTTGAAGCTAGTCATGATGCTAGGAGGTGAACAAGCCAGAGGGAACCAACTATTTAATGTCAAATGCATCCTGAACTCTGGCTTGTCTGGAGCCATGCCATTGTAGGCTACAGATGATCTGAAAACAAACATGTCACCAATCGTTAAGTCTCCCCACTCTCTCTTGCTCAAGATGGAGGTGTGACAAGGGGTGTCCCAGAAGGTGGGGTGGGCTAGTAACAGAGGGCTTTCAAATAGCTCAGCAATCAAAATAACTCCAAACAAAGGAGCTAGGTGTGTTCTAGTGAAAACTGACACAAATGTGACCAATATGTGATGCTTTGAATCGAATGGGCCAGACTCAACGCATTGGTGCTGTAACTCGACCCTGCCTGACCTGAATTGCAAAGAATGCTGATTTTGGAGAGAAATCTTCTGTCCCATACCCCATGCTCCTCTGGCCCAAGTCTTCTGCAGAGCATCATATTGGAAAGCAGCTGTGTCCTGAGATTGGGACCGTAGACAGTAGAACAGGGCTGTGCAACATCCGTCATCTCCTAGCATCCACACAGTTAAGGACACTGGACCAACCTAAAGTAACAGCTCTAAGTCATGTTGTGCTAAAACCAGCTGTGATAAGGGGGAGCCATAGTGAATTCTCTGACATCTGACCCTTTCTCTCCTGGGCTAAGCATAGAATCTAGTGCCATGTGATACAGATGTGTGCAGTACATTTTGTGCAGGACTTTTATTAAAGCAAAGTGAGTAGCTAAGGAAAGCTGTGCTGCATGCTGTGTGTATGTACATAGGAAAGGTCCCCTGAGAAGTGTACCTAAACCCCAGTTTGGCAAATAGAACTGCCTTTGATGACGAGCACTGGCCATTGGAGTTCAGGGAAGAAGCCTTCTGTGTGAATAGTACTTTAAGCCAAACTAGACCCAAAAAAAAAAGCCACTAACCTTTTAACTTCTGCATGGGCTGCCCTAGGACCAATAGGAGCTAAACCAATCAGCTTGCTTGGCAAGTGACCCTTGTTACATTTCCAGGTAATTCAGCAGGAAATATATAATCTGTTTCTTCCTTAAGATTAGCCAGTGAAATGACCAAGAAATCTATCCCAAATACTGGGATATAATGGATAATGGGATATTGTATACTCCAAATATATAATAATTATTTCCCAAATAAGGGAAATAATGTTGGGGTTCTTACACTCTTTTCCTTTTATTAGTCACTGCTCAATATAGCTGCTTCACAAGCCTCAGATTTATATTTTATATTTTTATTTTACTATCAGAGGTCAAAGTAATCTAGTAGCCCAGTAAAGGGGGAAGATATGAAAGGGGTTTGGATTTGTTTTATTTTGTAATTTTGTAGCAGCAGCAGCAGGGAAGTCTTAGTAAACCATATGACAGATTTAGTAAGCATGTTTCTACAGGGCAAATACACTGATGATATAGGCGTATTTTCACAGAAGCCCCGTGGCAATTTTCTAAGTTGCCTTTGAAACAAATCTCCTTTTAATCATTTTAGAAACTAGTGCAGCCATTACGTATTCCTCGCATGCATATGATAGTCATGTGTGCTGATCACAACCATGCCACTTTTCTATTTAAAAATAACAGGACTGATTTACCTCTTTCAAATCAGACCACTGGCATCAGTTTTGCCCTAAGTTATGCGTGTGTGTATGGCCATATGATAGTGGTTTGGACCTGTTCTTATCATCCATTGAAAGCAATGAGTGTTTTATAACTTCGCTTCCTGAAGGGATACAAAGGAGGGGGGGAGTACAGGGAGTAGGGGGAAGAGAGAGGGCTGTGTTTATCAAGCTTTCACTGAAGAAATGACTTAAGACAAAATACAGTCCACCTGCTTTATCACATACTGTTTTATTGGAGGGTTTAAAAAGAAAGAAAGGGTCTCAGGAATTCAGGGTACTCCACAGCAGTCTGTATTGGGCCCTGAATACTGTAATTATAACTAAAGAAAAGGTCACATGCTGTCTTGGAAGAAAAACTGAATTTTTAAATCCTTATTGAATATTATAGATGTGAGTAGTTCAAAGATATACTTACACTAAATAAAACATTTAGCAAAATAGTAAACATTTCACACCATAAGTAGGTGAGCTTATCTGGCCTGATGCATATAATATTGTAAGTCAGACTAGTGCTCATATATTTTATACAGAAAGAGCATACAGAATGGTTAATCTTTGTTTTTTCAGCAACAAAATATGTTTTGCATCCAAACTGATTAAGATAGAGCCCTGTTTTCTGATGACTCCGCCAGTGTCAGCCAGTTCAATAATACATAGTAAGAAACAAAATATTTCTTCTTGCTCTCCTTTCCTGCTCTTTTACAGGCCATCTGTCAGTGAATACTACTTTGAATACTGTCAAATACTACTTTGGTAGTATTTGAATGATGCTGTAGCCATGATGATCCAGGAATTTTGCCTTGCTTGTAAAAAAACCCTTAAAACTATACTACACATTTCAATTTTCTTAGTATAAGAATCAAGAAGCTACAGATAATTATGATAACCTTTTGTAGTGATCTAGTGTGATTGTTATGGTCACATGACAAACTCTTTGTTACAGGGCACTCCAAATTATAGTAGTTGGTTATAGACTAAGCCAATCACACCCTGAAATGTGCCTAAAGCTGAGCAAAACATCCTGGATGAAGGAAGAGATGCTCTGCCTCTTCAAGTGAGACTATGAATAATGCTTTATCTTTTCCCTATGCCAAAAGTTTCACTTTTAGCAAAAAAACAACCTCATGTCTCACAGGTGAAACCTTATGAAATGGTCTCAAACAACTTTCCTTCAGTGAAATGTAATATTTCTGCCTGGGCTGGCTCTTTCTGTGGCTATATATACTTTTCAAAAGCTAGAGGTACAAATGCAGATGGAAAACATGTATATGAAACTGGAGGCTTAACTTGCATACTGTGTTCTGCATACACATGTAAATGGACATCTCCCTACATAAAGTGACTGAACAGGTCTGTAAGTAGTCTTTTGCAAATGTAGATGCTTGTAATTACACCAGCAGTTAACATAAAATTAGATGTTTACTCTGACTCTCTAGCTCATATTAAAATGCTGCAGACGGAAAACATGGGGTGGTGAAGAACAATTGAGAGGAAAGAAAAGGATACCAAACTCTAACTCAAAAACCAAACCGACCCTTCTAGGTAGTTGATGGGTTGGATAAGGATTCAATAACCATGAAGTGCTGTGTCTTATCCCAAATGTTGCTTAAGTTTAATAGCCATCTCATGTTTGGGTTACCATACATCCAGGTTTTCCCAGACGTGTCTTCTTTTTAAACCCTCCAGTCGCCATCCAAGCAGTTTTTTGAAATCTGAACCAATGTCTGGGATTTTGCTCAGCTACACTAGCAGGAGCAGGGGGAGAGCAATTGGAGGCAGCAGATGCATGTGCATCTGCACATGCACGCATGTGGCCAGCATTCAGCCTGGCAGGGTTGTGGGAGCAGCGTCAGCAGCTGGATGCAGGTAAGTCTGCAGGGGCAGGGGCTAGAAGGCCAGGGCTTGGGGACTTATGAGTGCATGTGTGTGTGACCAGATGTATGGAGGGGCATGTGTGTGAGGGGATGCCTGCCAGCATGGGGAAGCTATCCAGGCACCAGGGCTGCAGCATGGCAGGGGCATGGGTGGCGGGGGAGCAGAAGGCACCTTCTCCTCCAGTGAGGGAAGGGGGCAGTGGGGAGCTCTGTAGCCAGGCTGGCAGCACCAGAGCCAGTGCCTGTGCTTGTGGGGCACTGCTTGGAGGTGCATGGCCAGGCCATCTAGCATGGTGCTGGAGCCCCAGCCCAGAGCAGGGGTTGCCACAGGCATCCCCTCTTCTCTCCCTCCCATGCCGGTGCCGGACTCGCTTTGCTGCCACCCACAGGAATCAGAGCTATCATGCCCCAGCCCTGTCGGGATAGGGGCAGCTGGGGGCCCCCTCCAGTAGGCCTGGGGGAAGCAAGGAGCTGCAGGTCATGAGTGAGGGGCACTAGCAGGGCTAGGGGGCTGCAGGTCCGAAGCGGGCATTGGCAGGGTAAGGAGTCTGCAAGTCAGGAGTAAGGGACAGCAGCAGGGATTGGGGTCTTCAGGTTGGGACTGAGGTGCACCAGCATAGCTGGCGGGGGTTGAGGGATTGCAGGTCAGGAGTGAGGGACAGCAGGAGGGACAGGGGACTACAGGTTGGGAGTGAGGGGCACTGGCAGGGCCAGGGGGCTGTGTGTGGAGAGTGACGTGTCCCCCAACAGGTGTCCTTTTATTGGAACTGAAAATATGGTAACTGTTAGGGTAACGATATGAATTTTGGGAAGTACTGAGTGTGCAGCTGAATGAAGGCTTTTTCCTGTGTCTCAGCAAAAGCTGCTGGTCATAAGGCTGGATGATATATTAAAAGTAACTAACTTTGCTAATGCTTAAGTAAGTGGATTCCTGACAAAAGGATAAGGCACAAAGCGCATGATGTGCTGTGTAAAAATAGGATATAGATCAATGGCTATTGTTAGGGGACAAAGCAGAAGTACAGACTTGGAGATGGTGCTGAAGTCAGTAAGAAAATGAAAGAGCCAGCAAGAAACTGCAAGTGACCAAAAGAAGCGGAGGTCAGAGTCTTACGCATGTGCTCTTAGCAGAGAGGCATGTAAAGGAATGAAATGCACAGGCAATACCATGCTAAGGAAGCAAACAGTAAACAGAGGTGGAGCTGGAGATTGGAGGAGAAATGGGTGGAACCGAAGGAGGGACATAGGCGGAGTGAATGTTAATGAACCTGAACTAAAGTGTATAAATGTGAAAAAAACTATTGTTTATTGCAGCTCTCCTGGTTTCATGGGCTGTGCGTCTGTGAGGGAGCTC
Source organism: Caiman crocodilus (assembly GCA_030014935.1). Taxonomy (NCBI): domain Eukaryota; kingdom Metazoa; phylum Chordata; order Crocodylia; family Alligatoridae; genus Caiman; species Caiman crocodilus. The sequence goes on from JAGPOW010001338.1 coordinate 52,353,312, forward strand.
GCCCGAAGCTGTCTCCATTCTGAATGAAGCTGTTGCAAGCAACGTGTGTTGGTGTTTGCTCCCTGCTTGCTCTGGGTAATGAGTACCAGGATCCATGAGCAATTGGACTCTCAACTCCTTAGTCATTAGGCGCCACATGGAATCGGGGTCTAACATTAACCATATCTCATGTAGTAGGGGCATGAAGACAGCTGGGTAGTGAGGCACTATGGAGAGGACAGTATCAGATGTCAGAGCAGCAGGCAAGCTAAATTGCCCCAGCTGGCTACTTGAGAGAGATTGGCTGCCAGTGGCCTGTTTCCAGCTGGCCCCAGTTCCCTGCATGGGCAAGACTTCCTACTTATAAGCAGCAGCTCTTTCAGTACCCAGAAAGCTACACAACAGGACAGATGTCTTTGTCTATCCTTAGTCTTTTGACTGCTTTTTCTTACTGTCCTGCCTGTTGATCCCTAGTTTGCCAGTTTCTTATTCCTGCCTGTTGACTCCTTGTTCCAGAATCTAGCCTAGACCCCACTGCTCTGGACTTGCTGCCCCTTCACCTATCCTTGTTCCTAACTCCAGTCCAGACCTCTATCTTCCAACAGTCAGTTCCTGCCTTGTGGCTTTACTTGGGTGATCACCTGCACCCAGATTCCTTACAGCTGCATCCACCTGCTTCCTGGCTAGCGATTCTGGTCTGGATCCTTGCTTTCTTTTCCTGTCCATGTGAGCTTGTGGCTGTAGTCAGGGTGACCAGCTATGCCTCTGCCCCTTGCAGACCTCAGTCTCCTGAACCATCTACTCCCTGATCCCTTTGATTCTTGACTCTAGTCTTGACCTTATCTATTCCTGACACCATCTGATCCAGCTACAATTACACACCCCTGTCATGACTGTACCCCTGACAGACAGTCGCATAGCAGAGCAGGTTGAGCAGAGCAGTTTGCTGAGTAAAGACGGTGCCAGATGATGAGGCCATTAGGTACTGTACAAAGACACCGAGGGAACATCCCTGCCCCCCCACCAAAGATCTTATAATCTCAATATATAAAGCACAGAAATCCGGAGAAGTGATGTGACTTTCTCAGTAAGCTCAAAGTAGAACCAGACTATATAGTGGACTATGCTGCCTTTCTAGAGCAGTCAGCACCATCTGATCAATTTAGGCCCCTAGGGTAAGCATCACCCTTGAAAAGACAGGAGGATATTAATGTGTATTCTTGGATATAATGGAGGAAGGGCAAATCCACCAATATTTGTCAGTCAAAATGGCAGAATTTGGGGCTACTGTGCAGCCTCAGGCTAACAGTCTGCCTGTTTACTGTAGCTCCGAGTTAACACTCAATTTTTGGCATCTCGCCATTTTTCTGCTTAGCACTGCACCTCTCCCACCCCTGTCCCTATTAAATCATGGCAACAGCAGAAACAAATGGAAGCAGGAGATTGCATACTTGGCTGCTAATTTGAAAAAGCAACTCTAAGAAGCCAAATGTGAAAGTATTAGAAATGGGCAAATCTCTAGAGCTCTGGGGTGCAGATAATTACCATTATCTGAATCCTTTGAGTCCACAATACTGGAACAAAGGAATGGTATTGTATAAGACCAATGGTAGCTATCTATCAGTTCATCCATCCAGCTACTGTATACTCCATCCGGACAATGTCTGCCTGCCTACTATCTAGTTACACATTCTCTCAGGTGCAGGCCAGTAAAGATGTTTCAGAGAAAGGTGCACTCATAATAGACAGTTATTGAGTGATCTGCCCAAACTAGAACTTTTTTCCAACCCAAGGCAGTTAGTGATTGGTTTATGCCCTGCAGCATGAAGTTGGATATTTCTACTAACTTTTTTATCCTTTCAAATGTCACCAGGGATATTTGTAACAGAAATATTCCAAGAACAGGTTCTTTCATGGCATGTCCTGTACTTTCTACTCCAACTGTAAGTATCAAAAAAGCAACATGATCCATTGTATTTTGACATCTCATTTTCCAGTCCAGTGTGAAACTAAGAAGTGCAAAGATTCTTCAAGCAAAAAAAAGTGTATGATAAAAAGCTTAACTTCAGAGATCTCTGTTGCATTTTGTTTCAATTTGCTAGTTAAATTTAAGATCATTACTTAATTTATGTACCCATGTAGTATGGTGATAGGTAATTAATAAACAACCTAATAAGTACTATTTAAGCAATAATAATAATGTGAATGATACTGTACACATCACCCAGTACAGTACTTCTGAAAACTACGATCAGGAGCTTTAGTATGTTCAAAAGTTCTCATATATCCATCCTAATAAGGCCCAACTTTTCCTACATTATACTTTACCATCTGACTCCTAATTTTAAAAAAGGGCATTACATTGTACACTTACTTACATCTAGTAAGTCTAGATACTGAAAACCAACCTTGGTACTTGTACTTGTACCTTTGTACATCTGTACTTGTACAGATGTGTATGTATATTCCAAAACAGATCTGTGTACAAGCAGGGGTTTAGGTTGTAGCCGTGTTGGTCTAAGGACATAGGCAGACAAGGTTCCTTGGGTAAATTTGATATCTTTTATTAGACCAACACAAATGGTTGGAGAATAGTTATTAAGCAAGCTTTCGAGTTCAAAAACCCTTCGTCAGGCTAAGGAAGCTTCAGCAGTCGGTCTGTGCTCTTTTCATTCCATCCAGAAAGAGCATATACCAACTGCTGATGCTTCTTTAGTCTGCCTATCTCCTTAGACCAACACAGCTACAACCTAAACCCCTGCACCATGGAAGATATCAAATTCAGCTGTTTGAAATGGAAAGTGTACAACATGAAAAAGAAAGAAGCCAGACTCAACAGCAACATATATTTTCTAAGCCTTTGCAAGAAACACAACTTCATTCCCTGAGGATTAAACACCTACAATCCCCTGACTACTACACACAACTCCAAATATGCTGCACAGCTATGCAGAAGAACTTCAGAGAAAATTAGAAATCATCTACTTCACCTACTCTA
>JAGPOW010001338.1:52362986-52417693 GCA_030014935.1 Caiman crocodilus
GCCCTCCTACACTCCCGAGCACAAGAGGAGTACTCCTCTTTGGAGACTGCTTCTCTCTTCCAAAGATAGTAAGCCTCCCGCTTAGCCCTCAGGGTCCCCCAAATATCCCTATTAAGCCATGAGGGCTTCCGGGCACTTTTGCCCATCTTGCATCGGGCAGGAACGGCTGCCCCTTGGGCTCGGAGGATCATCTCCTTAAGGAACATCCACCCTTCATGGATGCCCATGTCCTCACCCCTACAGTCCTGCAGCGCCTTCTCAACTAGCCTCCTGAGCTCTCTAAAATTGACCCTTTTAAAGTCTGGGACCCTAGTCATAGTGTGGGTCCTAGCTACACTGCACCAGACCATTTTGTCTGTTAAGTTGTTGTAGTTATTATTGTTGCATTTTTTTTTTCATAGCAATATGTTTGGATTGCATCTCCTGGAGAGATTTTTAATTGTAACCACAGTTTTTTGATGGCATATAACATTTGTGAATCCCTACCTGAATTGGTTTCCTAGTGGATTTCCATTTGAGCAAACTAGCAACCTAATACACATATATTTGAAACCTATATTTAAAGCTCCTACAATATTAACTTTTTTTTAACAAATAAGCTACCATGTGCAACTCAGTTTGTCTTCATTTTTTCTTTATCTGTTTTGCCATTGTGTGATCTTAAGTAGAATAAAATGTATGCTTCAGGAATTTAATCTGTATGTGGATTTTTATTTCTGGAGTATAAGAACAAAGGTTATGTGTATTTTTAAAGTAAAATTAAGTGCTGTGGAAGGTTTAAATTGAAAGAGAATTATTTTAGTGTTGTTTTCTGGACCATAACAAATAGATGAGCTTCTGTTGCCCTGAAAATTATACGAAATGCAGTCACCATGCAAAAATCAAACAGTTCTGAAATGATTATTTTGGCTACATAATCAAGCAAGCAATTATTACATTATCTTCAAATCATGGTCATACATTATTAATGCATTTTCAGTGAAAAAGGGTGTAGTAAATGCAGCTTTTTCTGGTATGTATGATACTCTGACCCAAGTGTAATTATAGCTGATCAAAAAAAAACATACAAACTTACCATATTCCATTTTTAAAAGATTCTATTAGTTATGGCATGATACAGAGATGGGAAGGAGAACCATTTATTAACAGTATGTACACCATTAGAATGTGTCAAATTGGAGGGTAAAGTTTCAATGGGAAGAGGATCTGGTCAGTGCAAACAGTACACAGTCAACTGCTATCTGTGCGCATATACTTGGCAGGTATTGCACCCATAGGTGTAGATTGCAAGGAACTTGATGCACCCTATTGTATGAGCACACAAGTAAATCAGTGGGAGTTAAGGGCCTAAATAGAAGGTAGACACATAGCTCCTTTGTGAATCTGGGCCACTGTGACTTCAAAGAATTGTGAGACTTGGGCTCCTAAATTAATTTTAGAAATGGGACTTAGACTTCTAATTCTAACAGAATGTTACCTAAAAGCTAACCCAGAGGTCAAATGTACCTCTGATCTGCATTTCATGTTCTACAAGCAGAACTTCTACTGATTAAAGTTGTCTGGTATGGTACAGAACAAAGGATCTTTCCTGACCCACTCATAGTTTCTCTTCTTAAAGATGCTTCAGAAATATCCTATGACATCAGCAGGAAACATTGGCAATGCATAGGGGGTGCACACAGATGCACAGTGCACCCCCTGCAAATTTGCCACTGCCAGCGGGCAGTTCCCACTTGCCACCCCACCCTGCTTACTGCTGACACCGCCAACAGTGTCTGCAGGCAGTCCACTGTCGCCACTGGCCACTGCCGACACTGCCAGTAGTATCTGCAGGTTGTCTCCAACTGCTGCTCAGCACTCGCTACACTCTTCTCCCCACCCCACCAACAGTGCTGTGGCTGCCACACTCCCACTGCTGACAGTGCTGCCAACACCTGCAGGAGCTCACCCTGCCCCCCAGCCTCCAGGGGAATGCAGTGTTTATGGCAAGAAATGCCTTCTTTAATAACAAATAGCCTGGAGTACTTGAGGATTCATTAATAAACTTGACTTTTAAGACAATTAATTTCTCTATGAACTAACCTTAGAGGAAGGATCATGCAAAACTCCTGCTAGTTCCAAAAAAGCAGATCAGAAACCTCTCCATGTATGTCCAAACATGAATAGGCAAGAATAATAATAATAATGAATTATACAACTTACCACTAATGGGTGGTAATACCAAACACTATGGGACAAATTTAGCTTTGGCAAAAGAAGAGATAATTAATCCCATATTCACCCTTGTGAAATAGGTAAATATTGTTACCCCCATTTGATAAATAGGGAAAAAGATCAAGAGAATTTGTAGTTTGCCCCAGGCAGCATAGTTTGAAAGAAAGCTGATTATAAATAACAGAATTGATAATCTAGAGATTCACTATGCTATTTAGGTTAAAAGTCACATAATGTCACATTACTCTACTATCTGAAAAGAGATTCATTATACAATGATAGTTGATTACCTAGTCTGACAATTCAGAAGGCAAGGCCATGCTCTGTAGTAGATTATTTGGAAAATCTTCAAATACAATACATAATATATTAATAAATGCTGCAATACAAATGGGCAGTAAAGAAGCTTATTTGTCAATAACTGGAATTGTTTTTGTATTTCCTTTGCATATTCATCTCTTACATAGTCCTGCTTGGCTTCTGGAATCTTCTGGACCACAGTGCTTGCTGAGGATGCATGAGCACCTTTCCATGGCTGTGAACGTTTGGCAGTGAAATAATGAAAGAGCTGTGCAGCTACATCCCATTCCTCCTGCTATCTTTAGAGTCCTAGAGAAGAAGTCTGAGGAAGGAGAGTAGATGATAGGATTTTTAATGGTTATACGTAAGTACGCTTGAGGACACTCAAGCCCTACTTAAGATCTACAGTTATGGAGAAATAGCCTACTTGTAAAGTGAATTATATGCATAAGTGTCTGCAGGATCAGAGGTAAATTCTAAAAGCAAGCATCTAATGTTATATAAAATTCTTTTATAGATAATTTTTAAATCTACAGAATAGAAAAATTATCATAATTTGACTATATTTTCCAAAAAAGATGGCCATTATGCAAGTGTGTATATATTGTTTTATCTTTTAATTGATGGATCCTTTGCGATCTTATGTTTCCCCATAGTAAGGTGACACCAGCATTTTCAGCTTTAACAGTTTGATGCTACGTGCAGGGAAAACACTTACAGGTAAAAATTATTTAAATCTTGCCACAGCCTGGTTTTTAATGGACTGGCTTAGACTGCCTATAACCAGACTTAATATGTATATCTTATAAACTGCCAGCTCCTGTTTGCTAAGAACAGTTGCTGAAAACATTTCAAAGACTTCAAAAGCATATATGTTCTCCCCTTCATTGGTAGTCTTCATTTACCTGCATATAAAATACAACTCAGGAAAACTGTAAATCAGGCTCATGAAAATTATAAATCCTAGCACACATCTGAGGCTGTGGCTGTAGGGGAAAAATAGCCCCAAACTGCAGCAGAAGCAATTTAGGTTGGAGATGAGGAAGAAATTTTCTGATTGTGAGAGTGGTTAATCACTGGAATAGGCTACATAGCAAAACTGTGTAATCTGTATCAGGGGAAATTTTCAAGAGAAGGTCAGGCAGACACTTGGCTGGGATGGCTTAGTCAGGGATGGACAAGAGGGCTGAGCTAGATGACTTAACAAAGTCTCTTCTACCCCTAGTTTCCTATAACCCTATGATCTGGTGCAAAAACGTGTTTGAATACATGCATTAAAATTTATAATATGCATTTGTACACATATGTAATCTATCACTAAAATCCACGCACTATCCAGCTGAACAGTTCACAGTTAAAATCCCTCCTTGATATGATAAATCTCTAAGGTTCTCACACTGGATCCTCCCAGAAGCTGAGTATTCTCCACTCAGGAAAGCCAAGAAGAACAGATATGCTTTACAAAACAAACTGGAGGGCAACAGATGAAGACTTCAGTGGATTAATGTGACAAGCATGTTCCAAACCTCACTAAAAATGCTACCTGCCATGATTCCCTTTAAAGGGATTTTGAACCTGTGTGCCTCAGATTTTCTTAACAGCCATGCTATCATATCTTGAGATAAGTAGTATCTGAGATACATGAGAACCAAACCATTTAAGCCTGGAGTCCCAGAGGAAAGTAGGGGTCTATCCTTGGTCCACTACTATTTCATACTCATTAATGATTTGGGGGGATAGGTGAAATTACAGACACTTTGGAGGATATAATTAATTATAGAATAATAAAATGTAAGCTGGAAGGGACCTCAGATTTAGATAAATTAGAAAAATAATCTAAAATGTATCAAATAATATTCAGTAGATACAAAGTCCTGCACTTAAGAGAGGGTAATCACATGTGCAAATACAGGGACTGGCTAGACTGCAGTATTGCCAAGGACCAGGGGCTGCAGTAGACCACAAGCTAGCTATGATATGAGCTAACAAAGTATTCCAGTTGGAAGGGAGGTGGAACCAATTGCTGTATTAACAGAAGCATTGAGTGCAAGTCAAGGGAAGTGATTCTTCTATTCAACACTGGTGGGGCCTCATTTGGAATATAGCATCCAGTTTTGGGCATTGCACTTCAGGAAAGACAAGGATAAATTAAAAAGAGTCCATCAGGGAATAACAGAAATGACTAGGGGCTCCAGGAGCAATAGGAGTGTCTAATGTATCAGTGTCCCCATGCTGAAAAATGGTGGCAGGGCGCTTTCATAAAAGATCATCAAGCATGCTTTAGTGAAAGCACCCCACCACCATTTTTCAGTGTGGGGACCCTATTACACAAGATGCTGGAGTCTGCTGGACTGTGGTAATTACTGTGCTTCAGCAGCCTTGATTAACTGAGTCTGCTCCAATGCACTGTAATTACAGCATGTCGGAGCAGCCTCGCTGCACAAGTATAGGCACCCTAGAAGTCTGAGAGGAGTGATTTATGAGAAAAGGCTGAAAGAACTGGGATTATTTAGTCTGGATAAAAAAAGATTAAGGAAGGGTTTGATAATAATCTTCACATATCTGAAGACTTATTATAAAGAGGATTAGGACAAACTATTGTCTGTGGTCACAAAGCACAGGGCAATAAGTAAGAGCCTGTAATTTCTTTACCTTGAGCAGGGTTCTCAAGATAATGAACTAACTTTTTTAAGTCCCTTCCAGCCCTACTTTTCTATGATAATATGACACTACATATGAAATACATGAAATATACTAAAAGTCCATTCAAATTACACACTATATGTATAATGTGCTCTTTGTAGGAGAGACAACTCGATGAAATGCCATATATAATGGCATATTCCCATATAGTAACTATTGTGATAACTCAGGCTCAAGTTGCAAAATATCTACATCCTCTATCATTGGTGTACTCACCTGACCAATGCACATAATAAATAATGCTAGTGGCCACTAGTTCTTCCAGAGCATACATAAGGAAAGGATCCTACAAGATATCTATGTTATGAACTTGAGTTACAGAAGGCAGAGAGATTGAGATATCCTATTTTGAAGGCATCTGCTGTAACTACTTCAGTGATACAGAAAGCCTGGGGTGTCATCTCTGTATTTGGAAGTACCACATCCAATGTAAAATCATGACTTCTTTCTTCATGGCCTTATATACATGTGGGAACAGAAGGAGAACAAAATGAAGCTGTGGAATAACCACAAATGAATGCCCTTGGACTGCTAATCACTTATCCAATGCCACCCTCTGAGACCTTTCAAAAAGAAACAACTTCATGGATCTTGATAGTGGTAAACTGTATAATAGACACCAGCCAAAACACCAGTCATTCAAACACCACTTTTGAGGTTACATAGCAGCCACAAAAACCTATTCAGAGCTTGAGTACAGTCATCTAGATTAAATTATATTTATAATCGTCATTCCCTGTTTTATAGAGGCATCAGTTGCAGCTCCACAGTTAAGGCTGAACTGACTTTGCTCTTCAAGGAGGGTCAACATCTAAATCCCAGTGTATTGGGATTCACACAATTAATTTTCTGATATTTTTCAGGGAATAAGAATTCCAGATACAATTATTAAACAATTGAAATATGGCTTCATAAAGAAAGTGTGTTGTTTCAGGTATGTAAACATTACTATGGCATCTTTTTTATTGTATGTCAGGGAAGTAAAGAAAGAAAACCCCCATGCAAGATCAGTTTAGTAATGCTAGAACATTACAAAATGTCAATAGTTTATTATAAAGGAAGCAAGAGGCCTTTACAGGGAAAGCTGAGAGGTTTGCAGATCTTGTGAACTACAGATGCTCAGGAAATGGGGGAACTTATGCGGGTTATTTATAAGGAACTTCTGAACTAAAACTTACATCTCGAGTATGAGGCCCAGTTCAGTCCTAACCATTTACTGGTATGACTGACCACGAGTGTAACCCAGAAGAATTCCACAGCTTATCTAAGGTATGACCAGGCTTCCTTGTACCCTGTGTGATATGTGGCAACCTGGCTCTGTTTAATTGCATAACAAACCAGTTACATAAGAGGATCTTAAGAAAGGATCAAATAATTAACAGTGAATAACTGCCACTATATGCTTCATTTCAAGCCAGTGAAAGGCACATTTTGAGAAGTCGGATCATTGTCAACAGTTATGAGAGGAAAAGAACAAGAGGGAATTTGTTTCCTTAAATGGTGCATGGCTGATTTAAATTCTGTGTAACATTTTCACAACCAAAAAAGTAGGGCTTAATTATTCTGGACCAAAATAGACAGAGTTTAGTCATATATCTATTTTAGGAGTTGTTCATCCTAATTAGTGACTGCCATGCATACATATGTACATACATACAAAGTGTGGTGCTTGCTAGAGACTGATGCTTTATTTAATGACAGATTACCTTTTATGAGCTGAGAAAGTGCACAGATGTTTATACTGTAAATGTGCATTTTCCTTTATATTTTAATCTATATAATATTCCTGATGCATTGTATCCTGATATGATTTAGCGGAATAAATTATCTACTAAGAGTGGAACAACCCTAGGCCAGTTAATTGTGAAAGACTGCCATTACAAGCTGCCCAAGTCCAGCTGTCAACACATGTTTTAGGTGACTATGTCTGATCTAGAACCAAGTGAAAACAAAGTTAGCCAAGACAACAGGATAATTAAGTCTTCTTTTGGAAGAGGACCATTGCATCCTTGACTTTTAAAATAGCTTAGACATGCAAGGACTTTATAGTGGCATGTTGTAAACTTAAATTAAAGGTGCCAAGAGAATGTATGATCCTAAGCAATTCTTGTGAGGAAGATGTTTATGCAGTTTTGTCTATCTCTTAGAAATGTTGGATTCTCTCAAACATGTTGCGTATGACAGTGGGCAAGGTTTTGAACTTCCGTGTAGTTTAGTTTTCCTGCTATGAATGAAATTAAATAATGGATACAAGAGGCCAGTTCAGCTTATTTTTTTCCAAAAATGAGATATATGCAATGAAAATGAAGGACTGCCATTAAAAAACATGGCCAGCAGCATCTCAGATCAGTGACTCCTCTATTGATTTAGGAAACACAGTTGCCCAACTGATTCTCTGGGATTCATCAGATGTAGGAGAAGGATCAGGGGAGAATGGCAAGGATACCTTCTGTGGAAGGAGCATGCACTACAGGCTTTTCATTTTGACCCACATAAAGCATAGTCCCTCTACCACTTATACACTAAGCCTTGCCAAGCAAAATATGTTGGGAGACACAACCTATGTATGTACAATTGTATTATACTTATGCATGCCTGACTAACAGGGATCCAGGTTTTCAGTTTTCTGTGGAAAAATGAGAAAAACCACAGATTTTCCCTTTTAACAGAGAAAAATGTCAATTTTGCACTTTTGCAAAGAGCTCTCTACAGGCTGACAGAGTTCCTGCAAGGGGACGGGGGGAGCAGAAGAAGGGCAGTCAGGCAGGGGGGCGCCACGTGCATGTGTGCACTCACACACGGGTACCAGGCAGGCTAGACAACAGTTCCCTCAGGTAAGTCGGGTGCCGGGGAAGGAGGATTAAGGCCTCCATAGTGAGCCAGGGAGAGAGGGAGGGAGTTGGGTAGAGCTGGGGCTGGGCTGCTGTCTTGCTGGGGCGGTGAATGGGGCTTGGGGACCAGGCCTGGGATTCATGGCCACAGGGCCCTGGTGGGAAGCAGGATGGAGCCATGGGCAGCTCATCCAGGGGGGCAGGGGGTTGGCTCCCAGCCATATCACACACTCCTAAGGGGAAGCAGGAGAGGAATGTGTCCCCCAGATGTGTGTGGGGGGGGGCAACAGGTGTCTGTGGGCTCAAGTTCCCTGCCCTACTGCCCTCCCCTGGGAACCTCCCTCCGCAGCCCAGAGGGTGGAATCCAGCATGGCGGGGCAGAGTGGGGCTGGGCAGGAAAGCTCCTTGCCACTGCAAGCCCTGTACTACCATGGCAAGGCACCCCCTGCATGCCCAGCAGCAGAGGGGATGGCAGTGTGGAGTTGTGCCCCTCACTGCTGCCAGGTAGGCAGGGGGTACCTCACCATGACAGTGTGAGGCTTCCCCGTCCAGCCCTGCTTTGCCCTGCTGCATTGGATCTCACCTACTGGGCCACAGAGGCCCCAGGGGAGGTTAGCATCATGGCGAGCCTGAGCCCACAGCAGGCAGCCCACACCTGCCCCCCCAGTGAGCTCTGCTCTGGCCATGCCACCCATGGTGGGGGGAGCCAGGCTCTGCACTCTGCTCTGCAGCAGCAGCCACCATCTCCCGCGAGTGGCAGCCATGGCTCACACATTGCTGTGGGAGGCAGGAAGCTGCAGACCCAGGTCCCTGGCCCCATAGTTCTGGCAGCTGGGGATCCCTCCAGCAGGGCTGTGTGGGGCAGGAGCCTGTGGGTGGGGAGTAAGGGATACCAGCAGGCCTGTGGGGCTGTGGGTGGGGAATGAAGGGCCAAGACCTGCATCTTGGTGAGCAAAGGGGACAAGGGGAGCTCTGATTTTCCATGATAAATACCCCCAAATCAAATGTCAAAATGTATAGATATTTAGAATTTATTTTAGTATAGTTATTGAGGCACTATTAGGCTTCCAAATTTCTTTAAAATTGTAAGTATATAAACATTGTGTTCAATTGATACCTATATATATACAGGTGTTTCATTTTAATGATGGATTGGGGGGGTTTTAATCATAGAATTTGCAATTTTTAAACAGAGAAAAGCAGGATCTCTGCTGGCTGCCCAACCTATCCATTCTTATTGGATTATTTCTTACATCCATTACTTCAGCAGTGTATCTAGAGAAGGTATTTGAGGAAGGAGAAGTTTAAAGATTCCACGTGATTACAGTCTGAGTGACAGGAGAGAGAGTGAATCCTTGTGGCTGTTTCAAATCAACTGAAAGGGGCAACATTGCTTTTGGAGGGCGTTTATAGGCATGCTGTATAAACAGGAGGTGGGGAGTGCTTTAGTTCGTGAGCTGTGCTAATTAAAAGCACCCAGGCATCACATGCATCAGTATCTCTGCACTGAAAAATGGCGGCAGGGCATTTTGAACTAAAACTCATTGAATGAGCTGTACTTTAACGTGCCCCACTGCCATTTTTCAGTGCAAAGACGCAGATCCACATGATGCTTTAATTCCTGTGCTCCAACAAGCTTGGTTATTCAAGTCTACTCTGATGCGATGGATTTATAGCATGTGAGAGAAGCCTTGCTGCATATCTATAAGAGCCCAGGAAGACTAAAGAGGAGACAGTTGCAGTAATTAAAAAGGGAGATTCCAGGCAAAGCTTTAGGAATTCTTTACAGAGGTGAGTGCTGAATGAGAATAATGTTAAACCAGTCACCTAACACCTTGAATTCTAGGAATTTTTGGCCGTTTAGCGTTCCACATTTTTTTCTGATTATCAACTTTCTTCCTTTTTGATAGCAACCCAATACCTAGGTATTTTCAGGTACATGATATTAAAACTTTGAATTTTAATTTTAAAAAACCCAGTTAATGAAGCCTATAGAAATCTCTTCAATATCCTTGATACTTGGCTAATGAATTCCTTGGAAACATCTTCACAAGAGTAGGCAAATGGCTGAAGCTGAGTGCTCCCTTTTAATCCCATCACAATCCAAGTAATCTCATTTAATTCAGTGGCTGCAAAAGTATTACAATGATTGAATAAAAATAAACTCCAAATAATGTTTTTTCAGCAAATTCCACTGGTTTTCAGTACTATTCTGGATCAGATAAAGGAATTGCTTTTTGCAACTCCACAAGTGAATATTAGAGGCATTAAAATAGTTAGAATTGCCAGGGAAACAAACATTTTCCTGGATTTGTACATGAAAATTTCCTGCCTAATTTCTGGAGTCTTGGTTGTTTAACATAGCCTACACTAAAAGCCTGTATTTCAATATTGGCTAGAGAGTGCTTTCTATTTAAAGAAATGATCACAAGGCAGTAATAACAGACTGTTCAGCAAGCTAGTTATCAATGAAACAAACCACTACATATAAGAGTACTAAATAGCCTTTCCTCTGCTATTCTCCTAACAGTGACATGCTGGACAATTAATTATGACTTATCAAATCCATACAATTCAATGAAAATAAAATCACTTCCATTATTGATTAAAAAAAATTAAACTGAGGGAATTTTAAAGACTAATAAATACTATAGGGCATATAGTATAAGTCATCACAGCAAAGGCCGTACGTCAGTTTTTGCCTGCTGACTCTGCTTGTGTGCATTTACTTTAATTCTGAATATCATAAAATTTAGGGCATCAGCCTTCTTACATTTTTAAGGAAAATGGCAAGTCAGTGGTACAAAATTAGTCCCAATAAAAATGTGTGCTGATTTTTCCAGATCCAGTGAGATAAATGGATGGGAAAACAATGGAAACATTTGGTCAGATCCTCAGCTATTTTAAACTCTCATAGATCTGGTCCACATGTTTAAGCATTTTAAAACTATGAGAACTGATTTATCACTGTATATTTTCCCTCCCCAAATTATTATTTATTAAGGACTACATTTTTAAAGCCTTCTACAGTATGCAACGTGGCATGCACTTCCCCGTTAGGAGGTATTATTATTGCAACAGACACACAGACATTTGGAGCACAGGTTTGATTTCTCTGGCCATGTTTACACAAGACACTTACTGCTCTATAGCTTGTTACTACTGCCCAGTAGCATTGTGGAGCACAAACCATGATGCAACGCTACTGCACAGTAGTAACGAGCTACTGTGCAGTCAGCATCGCCAGAAAACTGCAGGGACGATACTGCACAGTAATGCCAGTACTCGGGTATGCAAGTACTAAATGATTGTGCAGTAACTGGCATTACTGGGCAGTCAGTGTCTCATGTACACACAGTCTCTATGCCCTTGGGTGCTGCATGTGCTTCAGTGGGTGTTCCACTGGTACTAGCAGTACTTGAACCTCCCTGATCCTTTTGTTCAAGGAATGCAATGACTAGGATCATGCCTATTGTTGTCAGCAGTCCCTTGATATGAGGATGACCATCTTCCAGTAAACAGGGAAGTCATTGATGAGTCCATAGATGATTGAGGAAGCCAATCTGAGAGCCGCATGTTCAACTGCAGTTATGGCAAATAGTTCCTAGAGGAAAGAGTAGATCCTGGTGATTTCAGGTCACAGATTTTTCCCTTTGTCTTTCTTGCGCTAGTGATGCCTATAACTTATTATAGTGGGAAAAGAAAATTAAAAGGAAAGCTAACTTGAGCCCCTTGCCTTATGTACTCACCCATGTACAACCAGATGAAATCTGGCTGCAAATCCCATGTCTATCACACATCATATTATGGGTATTCCCTTCCATTTGTATAATAATGCTAATAATAGAAATCTAGGTGGGGTGGGGTTTAGTGGGGTCACAGACAGATCACAGCCTGTATGTACTAACTAGCTGAAACCCACAAAACATTTGCAATTACATTTTTATTGCAAAATTATTTCTTTAAATGCAGGATTTTTAGTTATCCTTTGACCAAATACTGTAACAGAATCAAAACTGCTCACCCTTGAAAAATCTACATAAAGATGTCTATATTTAAACACAGGCTTAGGAATATAAATTCATATTTTGTCAAAAGTCTGACCCTGTGACTTGTTTATAGTCAATGGTGCACAGGGCTCTGGAAGCCTGGGTATACTCAGGGAAGCTCAGGCTTGGCAGTAGCCCATGCACCATCCCTGCCACCTTCT
The DNA here is from genome assembly GCA_030014935.1 of Caiman crocodilus. Taxonomy (NCBI): domain Eukaryota; kingdom Metazoa; phylum Chordata; order Crocodylia; family Alligatoridae; genus Caiman; species Caiman crocodilus. The sequence goes on from JAGPOW010001338.1 coordinate 52,375,245, forward strand.
CTGGCTGCCAGCACACCCAGGCACTCTCCTGCCACCTTCCTGGGGCAGCCAGCCCATTCCTGGGTGATCCCAGGCAGCAGGAAGGGAGAGGGTGCATGGGGCACTGGAAGCCCACCAAGCCCGAGCTTCCCTGAGCCCCAGGCTTCCGGTGCCCCATGCACCATTGGATCTGGCAGGTGTTTCCTATGCCTGTGAGCTTGGACTGCACCCACACAGATAGCACCCAGCCTGGGCAGCCCTGGGGGCACCACTACCACAGAAGAAAGCACCCCCCCACAGGTTTAGGGTCTGCGCAACCCAGGATCAGCTCGCTTGGGCAGGCTCCGCCGAAGGGAAAAAAAAGGGGCGAGGGCCCTAATCTTTTTCTTCCTCCTAGAGTCTGTCTGCAGTTCCTGCAGCTGGGGAGTGAGCTGCTGGCAGATCTCACAGCCCCTGAGCTGCAGGAGACTCCAATGCTTCCCTCTGTGGCAGTGGCACCCCTGGGCAGCACCCACCTCCTGGCACCCTGCCAGGGTGGTCCCAGGGAGTGCTGCCAGCACAGAGGAAAGTACCAGGGCCCCCAGCAGCTAGATGCCCACTGGCAGCTTGCTCCTCAACCATGGGAGAGGTGGGCAGGCTCTGGGGGAAGGAAAAAAATCTCAGACCCCTCATTTTTTTGTTGGGTTTTTTTCCTTTGGTAGAGCCTGCCTGCTCCACAGCAGGGGACTCCAGTGCTTTATTCTAGCTTTGATTTGTCTGCATATCTGTTTGAAATGCCTCAGGATCTATAATAATAACATGCTTAGTCTGTCTTTCTGAAGCACTCTGATTGGTTGTTTCAGTAAGCATTGTGACTGGCTGCCGAGACAACCAATCAGAGTGCTCTGGACAGGAAGAGTAAGTCTATTATTATTATAGATACTTGGATAAAGTCAGATTCATATAGGAAGGGTCAAATCACTTAAACCTATTTGCAGGATTGGGGCTTAGATGTGTGAACCATATATAACACACCACCATTAGACCCTGAAAGATCCTTAAGGGATTCCACACAAAGAACGCAGAAGAACATTGCTCATGTGCTCTCTCAGGGTTTGCAGAACACTGGCTGACAGGATAACGGATCCCAAAAGGGCAGCTGGTTATACACAACTATGACAAGCTCTTGATGCATTTTTGCCTTGTAGGTCCTTTGAAATTTGACTTGTTTATTACTCTTAGTTTTGTAGGATGAACTCACCTGCCAAGTGTACAAGATGGGTATCTATCAGGCTTTGTCATAAACTAGGTTGTTTAAAAAAATAGATGCCTAGTAATGCATGACTAGAGGGACATGTAATCCAACCAAAATGGAGGTTTTAATGGAGTTTTCTCAGATACTTGTGCTTTCTATGATCAATTTGCAATTTTTATACTCCAGATGGCTGGTTGCATGTTTTCGCATAAGGTTCTTGGCAGTGCTGGATTTGTTACTGTTCTGCAGGTTGCACAATAATTCAGATTGAGTATCTTATATTATATTGCTCTAATTTTTGTTCTGGAATCAGGTAATATTACTGCTGTCCCTTTGAACTTCAAGGTCTGAGAAAACCATTGGATCACAGCTGCTGGGGATCTCTGCAGAACACACAGAAAACACACAACTGGCTCTTTACTGCCTTATTATGACAAGCAGAGGCACTTGCCGCCATCTGGCTATTCTCAGCTGGCAAATAAGTGCTTCATGTATAGTGTCTTGCAAAGGTATAGGAGTAGGCACTCAGCCTAGAGTAAAGAAAGAACAAGAGATCTGCTTCATAGTTTTATAGATGTTAGGGTTGGAAGGGACCTATTAGATCATCAAGTCTGACCCCCTGCCCTGGGTAGGAATGAGTGCTGGGGTCAGATGACCCCAGGGAGGTGTCTGTCCAATTTCCTTTTAAACACCTCCAAGGAAGGGTACAGCATCACCTCCCTTGGAAGCGTACCCCATATTTTGGCAACCCTCATGGTAAAGAATTTTTTCCTGATGTCCAATCTGAATTTGGTCTCTTCCAGTTTGTGGCCATTATTTCTAGTTACCCCAACAGAAGCCCTGGTAAACATTGTATCCCCTATTTCTTGCTACCCCCCACCCACCCTTGATGACTTTGTAGGTGGCCATCAGATCACCTTTCAGCCTCCTCTTGTGGAGGCCAAAGAGGTTCAGGTCTCCCAATCAGTCCACATAGGGGTTTTTCTGTAGGCCTTTAACCAGACAAGTGGCCCTCCTCTGAACCCTCTCCAGGCCATCCACATCCCCCCCAAACTGCAGTGCCCAAAACTGGACACAGTACTCCAACTGCAGCCTTACCAATGCTGCACAGAGGGGAAGTATCACCTCCCTAGACCTGTTTTTGATTCACCTACTTATTCAAGAAAGGGTGCGGTTAGCTTTACTTATTACCTCATCACACTGGTGACTCATGTTCATTTTGGAGGCGACTACAACTCCAAGATCCCTTTCCACAATTGTGCTACTTAGAGTGGTACCTCCCAGGCTATAGGAGTGTTGATGATTCTTCAAACCCAGGTACAACACATGACACTTATCTTTGTTACACTGCATCCTATTCTGTTCCATCCATGTCCCCAGCCTGTCCAAATTACCCTGGATTCACTCTCTGCTGTCTAGTTTGTGTACCTCCCTCATAGTTTGGTGTCATCAGCAAACTTGGACACAGTGCTTTCTACTCCCTCGTCCAAGTCACTAATGAAGATATTGAATAGTACCAGTCCCAGGACAGCACTGGGGGACTCTGCTGACCACATTTCACCAGGTAGAAACTGACCCATCTACCACCACTGTCTGGGTGCATCCCATAAGCCAATTTTCTAACCACCGGACTGTCTAATAATCTACATTGCAACTGTTTAGTTTATTTTTAAGATTTGGGTGCAACACTGTGTCAAAGGCCTTTTTAAAATCTAAGTAAATAACATCTACCTCTATTTCTTCATCATTTTGAAGCATTTTGAGACCTAGTTGTAAAATGAAACCAGGTTAGCCAGGCAGGATCTGCCTGCTATGACCCCATGCTAATTGCCCTTGGCACCATTTTACCTGCTGATCCCCCACATATGTGATCCTTAACAATATTCTTAAAGATCTTGCCAAGGATAGATTCTATTCTGTTAGATAGAATACATTCAGATTAGCAGTTTATCCTAGAGTGCTCAGAAAATTGGCTATTCTCTAACTATTTGTGTTGGTCTAATAAAAGATATCAGATTCACCCAAGGAACCTTGTCTGCCAGATAACTGGCGGAAGAAATTACAGAGCCCTAAGATGTGTGAGAACTCATGGAAGTGAGGCGTAGGCCTAGAAGGCTGGCAAAGTTTCAGTTGAACTCTAATGTTTCTAGTAATACTAGGGCACATCATTCAATAAATCAAAGAAGGTAAGCTTCTAGAAGTTAACAAGGTGATAAATAACAGCTGACATGGAATTATCAGGAGCAAATCAGACAACGCAAGACAATGCAAGACTTTAACTTGAATTCATACTGATAAGGTCTCACTTAAGAGTACCGGGTCCAGTTTTGAGCATTGCACTTCAAGAAAGATGTGGAAAAATTTAAAAGCATCCAGGGGACGGAACTGATTAGAGAGCTAGACATCAGGTCACATGAGGTAAGGTTAGAAGAACTGGATTATTTAGGCCAGAAAAGAAAAGAGTAAAATGAAAGAGTGACTGTTAGTGATTTACTAACAGTCTCTAAACACAGGATAAGTATGGCCGCTTAACATTCTCTGTGTCTACCTGGGACAAGACAAGTAGTAACAGGCTTAAATTACAGCAAGGGAGATTTAGGTTAGGAAGAAGTTTCTAACTCTCTGCAAAAAGCACTGGAACAGATGCTCTTGGAAAATTGTGAACTCTCCCCATGGAAAGTTATTTAGTGCCTGTTAGATACAAAGTTGTCTAGGATAGCTTAGATCAGTGAGGGCCAATCTTACTGTCAGGCCTGCCACAATTTAGATCCTCACCCTCACCAAGAACCACTCTGATCGCCTTCTCCTGCCTGATCTGCTGCTCTGCTTTCTGTTCCCAGCCCTGTGCTCCGTGTTTGATCTGCTGCTTTACCTTCTGCTTCCTGCCCTATCTGTAGGTCCCCTCCATCATCTGACTTGTGCCATTTGTGGCACTCATGCTGCAGGTTGTCCACCCCTGGCTTAGGGATGGTGTTGCCTGGAGCAGAGGATTGCAATAGAGGAGCTCTCGAGGTCCCTCTGAGCCTTATTCCTTATGATTCTACAAGGTAGTATTCTGTTCTAAAAAGGGAATGTTCAATTCTCATTTGTTCCTTACAAACATGACATTAAGTCAGATCTTACTATTAACTCCTTAGAGCCTCAAAACTGTTTTCTAAGACATGTTGCATGCTAATGCAAAAAGCATTAAATTTTTATGGCAGGCTCTTGGGTTCCACCAACTGTACCAAGAGGCTAATTAAATGATGGTAAAGAAAATAAAGGGTTTTTAAACAATGAATTATTCAGGATATCATTAAAAATCAAGCAGACACGAAAAGCTTGATACTTAAGTAAACTTACAGCCCTGGCTTCATGTAGCATTAAAAAGAAAAGAAAATTTTTTTTTGAATTGCTATCAGGTACTGTTAAACAGTATTTTTTGGAAGTGAGAATTAGAAAAGCTTCCAGTATAAGTTCTCAGCACCAAAATCAAGAACTCTTCCAATTGTCACATAAGTGGAATTCCCTACTCTTTAGGGGCCTGTTTCTTCTTCCTTTACACAGCTGAAATTCACATTGATGCTAATGGGAGTTTGGGATACACAAAAAAATGACAGAGGATTTAGCCCTCATTCGAGACCTCAAGTTAAATCCACAAAGGGATATAGTTATTGCAATGCCTATTTCTCATATTTGCTCAATAGAAATCTCAGCCCTGAATTAGGTGTTCTGATTCCTGGTACAAGGCATGAGGGAAGTTAAGCACTTGGACTAGGATTCTTGGAAGCCAGCACACTGAGAAAGAAGGTACCTAAGTTGTCTAAGGTGCTAGTGGCTGCAGTACCACTACCTTCAAGGCAATGAAGCACCTGAGTCTGGGCTTATCTGCAGTAGGGCTGTGCAAAGGTTTGATCTGGTGGAGATTCGGCCTGATTTGGTGGCTGAATCTCCAAATCCAAATCGAATCAGAGGACTCTTTAATCTCTCTGCATTGAATCAGAACCCTCTGAATCAATTTGGAAAGATTTGAAGATTCAGACATAGACACAGCTTTAAATGTTTTTTCTACATAACTCAAGGTAGCAGGGGTTTGTGAGTGCTGTGATGCTGGGACACACAGAATGTCAACGTGCTTCTGTGGGGGCTCCCCAACATGCTCAGCAGCAGATCCAGAAGTGGACCAGAAGCGCTGCTGCTGAGAACACTCCTGTGGGAAACTCTGTCTGTCCCAGTATTGCAGCATTCACAAGCTGCACTGGTACCTCAAGGTATATAGAAAAAATATTTAAAGTTGTGTCTATGTCCAAATCGCTGATTCTCCGAATCAGCATCAGATCTTTAGACTCAGATTTGGCCAAATTGAATCAGGGACAGTGATCCAAATCAACCAATTGAATCACTGTCCCTGACTCAGGCTGAATTCAAATCAAATAGGGCCTGCTTTGCACATCCCTAATCTGCAGGCATCATTTCTAGAGAAAAGAAGTTCCTATACAACCTCAGGACTTCCTCACAGGAAACCTGAACAACACTCCTCCCCATTATATCCGATGATGAGGCACTCAGCTCAACTGAGTGACCTATGCCTAAATACCCACTTGGCCTGATTTGGCTTTGAACTCACATCTTCCATATCTTAAGACGGTGCCATAACCACCAGACTCCAGCTGTCATAATCAGGGATCCTGGTTTTCTCTGAAAAAAATATTGCAAATTCTCTGACAACCCCCCACAAAATCTGTTATTAAAATTAAAACCTCACTGCAGCACTGCCCAACTCTGCTGGTGCTCCTCACACCCCCCAATGCCTCCCCCAGCCCTGCTGGTGCCTCTCACTGCCCCCAAAGCCTCCCCCCCAATACTGCTGATGACCCTCACTGTTCCCACAACCAACCCCCTTCACTACTCATACCTCTTGCCCCCCACCCATAGCCCCTGATCCCCAGGCCTTCCAGGGCTACGGGGCCAGGGACCCAAGTCTGCAGCTCCCTGCCCCCAAAAGCAGGCAGCTGCAGCAGAAGCAGAAGCAGCATGGAGCTGTCTCCCCTACTGCTGCTGCCTGCTTGGGCAGAGTTGGGGCTCCTGGCTCCCCCCAAGTCCTGCTGCTGCCCCCAGCCAGGACCTGCAACCCCAGGCCTGCCAGAGGCCCCCCCCCAGCCCCCTGCAAGCCCCACTTACCTCACAGGCTCCAGGAGAAGATTGAGGCTGAGCTGAGCAGAGCAGTGGCCAAATGAGAGCCTCAGGCTCCACCCTTCCTCTCCCCCTCCCCTTCTAGGCAGGGCTGGGGTTTCCCACCCTGTTTGCAAACAGCTCTTGCCGGCTGGAGCTCAACCAGCCTGCAGAGCTGTTTGCAAAAGCAGGGAATCTACAGGTTTCTCTGCTAAAAAGAGAAATTCACATTTTCTCTGACAACAAGGGGAAATCCATGGTTTTGTCCATGGGAAATGAAAAACCCGGATCCCTAGTCATAATGTATCCTGTCTTAACTATTCCACTTTGTGTTAATAAATAAGTAAATATTACTGGGATACAGAAAAAATACAAAGGTACAGCCTGCTGGTTAAGATAGTCAGCTTGAATATGGCGGAATCAGGTTCAAATTCCTATTCTAAACCAGACAGAGCAGACCTTCAAACCTGCATTCTCCACGTTCTAAGACAGAGATTTAACCTCCGTGTCCTTGGTGAAACATGCAAAGTATTTTCCAGGCTTCTTTCTGAGTGTGGCCTGATAAGGTCAGTATGTTCCAAACAACAGGTGGATCAGGCCTATCAGATCTATTTGCAGTGCCCTCACTGAAGAACTTTCAGGATTCATAGGAACATTTTTTAATTGCTTGTCACTCAGAGAGCAAGTTTTCTTCAGGAAACAACAGATTTTGTCAACAAGATCCAGAGTACCTACCACCTTTCCAAGAAAGCCATACTCACAACCATGGATGTTACCAGCATATATCTCACTAATATCCCACAACATGAAGGCACTGCTGTCTGGCTGAAATGCCTTAAGAAAACATGGACTATGTTCAGATTAACAACTACAATATATTGAACAAATCATCCACTTCATCCTTACCCACAATCACTTTACTTTCAACAACTGTCACTTTCTCCAAACCATAGGGGCACAGATATAAGCACAATGTACCAACCTATTGATAAACCTCCTGGAAGAATTTTTCAAAAACTGCATCATCAACTGTGTTCTTTACTGTATTACATAGATGGTACTGTATTTTCATTATCTGGGCTAAGCACTGGACTTGCTTATTGACTTTGACCAGAGGTTCAATAACTAGTACCTTTCTATCAATTTATCTCTGGAATACTCCTGTAGCAACATCAACTTCCTATATGGCATGATGCACATCTGGGATGGCACCCTACAAACCATTATATACAATAGCACATGGACCACCATACTGACAACCATAGCACAGCAACAATCCTAGGCACACAAAGAAAACTATAGCCAGGCCCTGAGATACCACAACATCTCTGAAAATATTTGTGATACTCACCTCTCACCCAGCAAGGACACTCCAACAGAGACCTAGATCATACCTTTTGAACAAGCCTCCCCGAATGCCCAATAATAATGTACTACAATATAAAAAGAAACTCCCTCACTGACTACAAATGCCTGGTTGTCACCTACCTTCCCACACTAGAAACCTATAGGAAAATTATCAAACAATTATAGCCTATGTTCCAAGATCAGACCTTGAGAGAAATATTCCCAACTCCTCCATTCTTGGTCTTCAAACAATCTCCAAATATGGCCCAATTCATCATCAGAAGCAAACTCCCCTCTGATCAACAGACACTAAATGGGACACAGCCCTGTTTTAACAGTAAATGTAAAACCTGTCCATACATCACCACCGCCATTATGAACAACACCCCCAAAAAGAAACCATCACTACCCCTGGATCCTAGACACATCTGTCACAGAATGTGGTATATCTCAGCCAATGCACTAAATGAGTACATGGAAAATATGTGGTAGAAACTAGATAAAAACTACACATCCGAATGAACTCTCACTGCAAAAACATATCAAAGACAGGTTCACACTAACAGGCAGGGAAATACTCTTCACAGAACCAGCAGCACCCCTTTCAGACCTCATAATCCTCATGTTCAAAGCAATCATACAAAACACCTATTGAAGGTGGTCCTGAAAAGAGAAATTCATAACTTTACTGGACTAAACATAGTTAATGGATTTTATAGCTCATTACAATTTATCGCCTACTGCTGCCCCTGCACTCCACAGGTAATAACAATCCTGGAACTTAGGCAGAACTTTCTCACTGTGAAGATGGTTAAGCACTGGAATAGGCTACATAGAGAGGCTGTGGAATCTCTATCAGAGGAGAATGTTAAGGTTAGACAGACACTAGACTGGGATGTTTTAATTAGGAATGATCCTGCTTTGAGCACGGACTGGACTAAATGATCTCATGAGGTTCCTTCCAGTTCTACTTGCTTATGATCCTTATGACCCATTTCCTTCCTGTTTGGTCTTTTTAATCTACTAATTAGTTTACCTATTCTGCTGCACTTTTGTCTTGTAGACATTCCGAATAATACTTCTTTGTTCCAATGGATGATTTAATTTACATATTGAATAATACATATGTTTTTTGTTTCATTTAATTCAAGCTGTGCCTGCTTCTCACTGAGATCTGAGAAAGGGCAAAGTATGACCAATATTTTGGCAAAGCTGCCTCCCAACTATGCAGATGGTCCAATAAAAGATATCACAATAAAACCTTTGCCTTTCATGTATTTCTTGGATCATTACAGCTACAACAACACGCCAGCTGTATTATGTATGGAATTAGGCAGCAGTTTATTGGTCTTGAGGGTTGTTGTACTTCAGATATGGGAACGCCAGCAAGTTACCACAAGGTGCAAACGTAGGTGCAAACCTAGTCTCTATCTGCTCCTCCATGGTAATTGCCTGTGTAAATGTTCTTACCCTGTGCCAAATATGAGAGGTTATCCCTCAGTGGAGGTAAAATGAACTACCTTGCATTTACTACTGGGCAAGATCATGAACACCGGCGGTTACTGCAAAGTATCTGATACTCTCTAAATTGACACAATAACTTATCTCTCAGTTACTCGTTTCTGTGCCCAAACCTTAAACACCTATGCTGGCAGTTGGATTCCCTATAGAATTATAGCCTGTCCTGCTCTGCTTTGTGTAATTTGTAATCACAGAAGTATGGGTACCGGGTAATGGAGATTCAGGCTACTGTCACCTATTACATCTTTGTGCAGGCAACAGTTCGTTTTAGTCTTATCCTTAGTTTGGTTTAAAAGAGGTTCCTGTAAGATTTCAACCAATATATTTTGTTAGTATGATTTCAGAGTTAAATCTATTTAATAAAGAAAAACAGAAAACATGATTATTGTAACATATAAGAAGCTGCAACCGAAAGTGGTGCAAGAGCAAGTTTTGAGATGAGGAAAAAGTCTAGTTTGTTTCCATTCAGTACAAAGCACCGTTCTGGTGCCCACGGTAAACAGCACATAAAAGAAGAGCACGTACAAAAGTGCTTTAGAAAACTACAGGGGCAATTGAATGAAAACCTTATCTCCGTATGAAGTTCCCTTGCTCCAGTCTTGTGCTATTAACGTCAGAGTCCACAACATGAAAGCACATTTCAGCTGTCAAGGGATGAAGAAAGGTTGGGGGTTTGGGGTTTTTTTTTTGGTGGAGGGGGAGGACGGAGTGGGGGAGGGTTTTTTTTTTTTTTGCATCCTTGAAAGACATAATGTCTAACAACTCTATCTATGTTGGTATTTATATACCCCTACATTATCACAATTGTACAGGAACATCAAAAATGTTTTTCTCTGCAAAAACCTTTCTGGATGGGTTTTCAGGCATTCAGGAATTTCTGGTTGGGTTGGTGTTTGTTAAACTTTCTGTACTAAAGGCTTGACTCACTACTCCCTGTGGGTATAAACTGTTCCTATTCTAATTTTCAGTTGCTTGACTATCATTTCATACTTCTAGATTTACAAATACTTTGCAACAAACTCTCAAATCAACCCGTTATCTGGGCCTGATTCTCACATATACTAAGCCTCCTTTACACTTCCTTAGTAATGTAAAGGAACCCTCAGATGGTTGAAGATTATGTTTCTACCTATTTATTGGCCCTTTTACACAGAGTGATGCCAAGAGATCTGTATTTGACAATTCAGGATAGACACAATTGCTGTTCTCCAATGAAAGTAACTAACATATAAATTAATAATGCCTAACCTACACTATCATATCATATCGGCAACATTCTAGCTATGTTGACAAGACGCTAAGTACATTTTGATTTAAAGTCCCTCAGTCACAGGAGAACTCTCCACTCTGCAGACAAAGGGTGCAGACAGAAGTGACACTTTTCAGGCAATCTATCCCCTGAAAGCACTCTACAGCCACGACTTAACCATAGGTGATGTGTAGAGGGGGCACGGGGAGGCACGTGCACCCTCCTGAGATTGGCTGCTGCCGAAGCTGTGCCAGCTTTGTGGTGGCTGCTCCCAGCTGCTGACTGGCCATAGCTGAGGGGGAGGAATAGAGCCCTCTCATCTTTGAAGCCTTCCAATACTGCAACTGGGGTAGCTGGCATTGGGCCATGAGGCAAAGGGGCCCATTCCCATCCCCCCTCAGTTCCGGCCGTGCAACATCTGGAAGCTCCCTCGCCACATACTGCACGTGCCTTATGGCTGTGCTCATCTGGATGTGGCCTCTGATTTGCAGTTTGGTATTGGGCATGAACCTCACCTAAGGTTTGCCTTTGGGGTCTGTAGGTCTGAAATCTTGTGAGTTGCTGTCCCATCTAAATCAATGACTTTGGTCATGTTTCTGTCTTGATGGATTACAAGATCAGCTATTGTCACAAGCTGTTGCCCACTTCAGCTCCATCCATTCAGAACAGATTCAAAAAATAGGAGATTTCTAATCTGGGATTCAGACTGATTAAAGAATCAGAAGGGTTTGCATAGAAGGATTCTCCTCAGTACTGGAGAGTGTGTGTCTATCATATTTGAGTTTTCAATTTTAATCAATTCTACTTTATAATAAAGAATGATATTGGATGCTATTCCACAATCACAATACAATGGCCCAGCAGTAATTCTTTGCCACTGGGGAAGCACTGCTAGGTCACTCAAATGAATATTTCAGCCTGCCATATGTCTCCCTTGATATTAAAATGTAGAAACTTTTTCCTTCTGATTAACTTTTCTGTTTTATTTATAATTTGCAGGCATAAACTTTGTGCTTGTCACAAAGTAAATGTATTTACTGCTACTGTGCTGCCTCTACAGCAAATTTTCAGGTACAAATTTGTTTTGAGGAAGTTTTGTTTGTGAAAGGGATGTCACAGGTTGGCTTCTGTTGCATCCCAAGGTAGCACTCCACAGCCAAGTGTCCATGTCACTAAATGGACGAGCAAGCCACAAGTCACAAAGCTCTGCAACTTGCTTTTACCATTTTGTACAATTAATTTCCTTTTCTATTTCATTCTTTGAAACCGGGTTTTAAGAAACAAATTATCCATTCATTATTAGTGTTTATTTTTTTACTACAAAGCCTTGGAGCTCCAGTCAGGATCAGAACTGTGCTATTACAGAACAAAGAGATACCGACAAACAGATAGATAGAGATTGCCAGGGAACAATGGGATGATATCAGCCATCTTGACAGATCCCCTTAGCACCCGCGGCAGCCTAAACATTCTCAAACATTCTGCAGACTTCACAGAATTGGAGAGCTTGACGGAGGGTTTTGAAGGAATACAACCGGCAGCTTTGTGGATGTTTACAGGAATCCCCTTTAAGCATGAAGGGCAGCACAGAAGAAAGCACAAAGATGCATATTTGAAAATTTAGCATGTGGACAAAGAAGTGGGATCAGGTAACTGAGGGAAACATAGTTATTCTTTACTATTAGCCATTCAGTAAAGCTTTTCTTTTCTGTACTGAGCCACTGAAAAGCTATGGTGCATGTACTTCAGCTGAGAAAAGCCAAAAGACTCCAATGCAAATCCTTAATTTCAGACTCTGAGTACCAGGTAGAGTATTTTCCTTGTGACACTTGGCCCTGATGTTAACTTCCCTCACTGATATAAGGGAACACAAGCTAGCTCAACACTTCAGAGAGTGTAAAAATCCCTATCTGTTCATGCAGGGATTTTAGTGGTTTGTATGGAAACTGCTTCCATAGGTACACTCACCTCAGGTATGCAAGAAAAAGCTAACAGAAGCCATGTCTAGACTCAAAACCTTGCGTGCTCAGCAGCAGTGCCTTCAGACATATTGTGCTGCTCCATGTGTGGTAGCTCCCTTAAGCAGGATAATCAAGTTCATACCACAGTGTGGAAGGACTAATAAGTGCTGCTGAGTAACAGTGCCAGTTAACCAACCTCAACACAGCACAGGCTTGTCTACACTGTTTGTAGTCAGAGATCCAGTATGTGCTAGGGTGGCCATTCATCTGGTTTTATAGAGGACAGCCCGGTTTTCTGCTACACTGTCCTCTGTCCTAGTGATACAAAGCTGGATGCCTTTATGTCAGACAGGTGGAAGTCTGCAGAGGAAAATAGAGGACATAAAGGTGTTCGGTTTTATATTGATAGGACAGAGGACAGAGTAGCAGAAAACCAGGCTGTCCTCTATAAAACCAGACAAATCGCCACCCTAGTGTGTGCAGAGGATGTTTCAGAGTTCTGCTACCAAGCATGATAAACTTGTAGTCCAAGCCTGGCCACATACTCACGTCTCTTATGAAGTCCCACTCTCATTGAGTTCCAGTGGGCTTCTAGTTGTAAACACAGTCTAGCTTATAGCTCAGCAAGCCTAAAGAGACCCAACACCAAATTATGCAGGAAAAGCTATGCTGCAGTGAATTTTTTCTTTGTACTGGGCTTTGGAGATGTGTGCACCCTGTGAGGAGACTAAATGAAAGTGCTGCAGCCAGTAGAAACAAAATACGTGCCTTGCCCAGAGTATGAAGGGTGGATGGAATGCTAAGAAGTTGCTCCACGCTGTGGTGGCAGCACCCCAGCTGCTATAGCCTGTCATTTCCTCTACCTGATTTGCAGCCTGAGTCTTCCACCTCACAATTGACCCCTGCTTTTAGGGCTTAAAGGAAGATGGTGTCTGAAATTAAAGTCCCTGAGACTGTAGTATTTGGCTTCCTGTACTCTCTCCCCTCAGCAAGCTCTCATCACAGTGTTCGTCCCCAGAAGCTGTTGTGGCCACTACCATCATGAGCTTATAACTGTTCCTGCCTTTTTTTTTAAATGCCTTGTTTTTCCATAGTTCATTCAAGTTTCTTTAGCATCTATAAACGCTTCATTAATACATGTTCATGTGCTTGTAGGTAGTTTTCCATCCAGCCAGGAAATTCATATGGGCTTTTTATTTTTTAAATGTAGGTGTTTGGTGCCACAGGAATGGCCAGACGGAATTTTCTTGAGGACCTTTTTGGACAGCTGTTTGCTGCATGCTTCTCTGCCACTTCAAGGAATTTCCCTTGATGACCAGGAAGGTGCTTTCCAGTCCTACATTTCAAAATACCACTATGGTTTGCCTTCTCAGGAGTCTAGTTACCCCCAACATTTTTGCAGTTTGTATATATGCCTGCCCCTTTCCAAAGAATTCATTGCAATGCCCATTCATAGAGAACAACTCACAAAACATTTTGCAGATGCATCATATGGAAATTATTTTATTTTTGCGTCTTGACAGCCCTGATACTTTTCTTTAAAGTTAGACTTCTGGCAAATGAACAAAATCCTTTCCCCTTTCAGTCTGAAATAAAAAGTTACAATGACAGGACATGCATGCAGCATGAGCTGGCTTTAGTTCTAAGCAGGCACCAGGGGAAGGGACCTGGCCAGGATTTCATGCTGGCACAGGTTATTATTACTGTCAGTTTAAATAATGACAGAAATTATTAGTATAAAATGAGAAAAGAGGAGGCCTCCTGCAGCATAGACCTTCATTCTGAGGCTGAGGGACCTGGGACTCTTAGCCTAAAAAAGAGAAGGCTGAGAGGGGTCTTGGTAGCAGCTTACCACTACATCAGGGGCGTACATCAAGGGCTCAGTGAACAATTGTTCACCAGGGCACCCTTGGGGAAAACCAGGAATAATGGCCACACACTCCTTGAAGACTGTTTCAGGCTCAACATAAGGAAAAACTTCCACAGACTGTGGAATAAGCTCCCTCCAGAAGTGATATAATGTAATCGCCTACCTTGGATATCTTCAAGGGGAGACTGGACAGTCACCTTGCTAGGCTCACCTGACCGCAGTTGTCTTTCTGGCTTGGTGCAGGGGACTGGACCCATGACCTTCCAAGGTCCCTTCCAGCCCCTAACAATCTAGGAATCTATGAATTCTCAATAGCTCCAGAGACAAGGCAGGAACATATTCCACCCTCTGCCCATTAGTCAAGTAAGCACTTCATTGACTCCCTGGCTTCAACTTTTTGGTTGAATCATTGGTGAACTCTTAAAATAGCATATCAGATACTAGAACTACTTATTTCAGCTTCTAACTATTATAATGACAAGGCTACCAAGAATATGTATAGTGCTCTCACCTTTACTAGCAGTGAATGCAGACACAGTAGCATCTGGCTATGTGAAAGGAGAGATGGTCACAATTTAGTCTCTGAAAACCATGTTAAGTCTTTTTCTTATTTTTGCCCATCAGTTGGCAAGCAAATAATTCAGATTCATGGGTAAAGTCAAGGGATTCCATCAGAGACATAGCAAAGCAGCTCTGTATAGGAGCAGCTGTGATGCATGAGGCAATGCTGCCTACCATACTTTAGGTGACCTCCTTTCACCCAGACCTCCTTTCACACTCTGCATTGGAGAAACTCCACAAAGCATGTCTTACCAGGCAAAAAAAGAATGTTTTTCAATTATATTACTTCAGTCAGGAAAGCTTAGCAGGGTTGAAAAGCAGTCTAGCATGTCTTCAACTGTATAAACTGGCCTCGCCTACCCTAGGCTGTGACAGAGCCAGCAAACGTAGCTTCATTCTAGCCATGTGTCTATAAACACAGGTGTGCTGAAAGCTACCCGTATGCACCTATCTGTGTCTACAGCAAAAGCTTTAGCAAATATTTCTACAATGCCAATCTATCCATCACAGTGCCCAGTGATGTGGAACTTGCTCTGTGCTCCAAACAAGGTCACCATGGTTTGCTAGTCCTGAACTGATTCTCCAGGACAACAGAGCGCAGCCCAGATACAGTTTGGCTACACTCAGTGGGTGTGGGAGATGGAAATAAGTGTGGAGAGGAATGTTGTCTGGAACTGAATTTGTGAAATTTAATAGATCTGGTTCCAAATCTAATGAATAATCAGACTTTCCACATAACATCATCCTAGACTGCACAAATATTTCTGCTACCAGCCTTCAATAAGTAGTATTGGACTTAGCCAAGCATGGAAGTTCTCTCCAAAGAGAGACCATTAATAACTAAAAATTGGGGTGCATACACTAGCGCGCGCGCACGCGCACACACACACACACACAGTGACAGAAGCTGCAGAAACTCAGAGATCAGTTCTGGAATGATAACATTACCAATTGCTGTAATTTATTCTGCAAATATTTTGTTTCATGCCCACATCACACTGTTAGGCTAGGATATGTCTCCAGCATTGCACAGACATCGTTTGCAGTGGCATTTGTTTGGGGGCAACTTCTAAAAACCAACAGTAACCACTCATCACCAAATACTTAACCCGTTAGGCAAGGATTCAGTGCCTGACTTGAATCTGATCTTCCTCAGGCCATCCCACTAGATGGCCTTTCTTGTAATGAAAAAAAAACCTTGGATGTAACATAAAGTCAACAAGACAGCCATCAGTCAAAATATGAATAATTCAATAGAAACCACTTAAATGAATACTTACCTCATAGATACCTTGGGAGCAATTCTCCATTCTGTCTTGGCCCCTTTATGGTGTTCCATGTGCATCAAGGGGCCATAAAAGCAGTAGAAATCATTCCCAGTAGCAACATCAGCATAAGAAAGTACACTGGCCAGACTAGAGCTGTCAAAACTGTGCTAGGCCTGACCGGCGTTTTGCTCCCAGAGTAAGGAGTGTGTTAAGAGTGGAGAGAGGGTGTCTGCCAGAGGTTCGTGTGTTCTGCCTATTCTCAGGCTGAGGGAGGCTGCTGCAGACAGGTAGTTCATTACAGCCCTGAGGCTATGCAGATGCCTCAGAGGAACTCCTTGTTAGGGGATTTACACATGTGTAAATCAAGAATTAATCTGAAGTCAATGGAATTAAACTTGTGTAAACGTGCAATAAGTCAGAGGAGAATCAAGATTTTAGAACACAAATACCGTGGTTTGCTTTCTGATATTAAAAAATGAGAGCTAGAACTTCAGTGTGGCTAGATAATGGCACGTGGACTTGCAGGATCAGCATAGATATATGATAATACCTGTAATCTGTTTGTAGTGATAATTAAGGAGCAACTATTAGTTCATTGTCAAAATTAATTAGATGACACCCTACCTCCTATTTTCTGAAAAGTATAACTAGATCAAAACTTTCTGTCTGTAGCTGAAAATTAACAAGATAAACCAAGACAGAAAAAAATAATATGGTATTATATATTTAAAAACTTTATGGTAATACATATACCCACATGCAAACCTACTTCTGAGTGCTTGAGTGGGTGTTTTTTGTAGGCCTGTGTTTTTTTAAAGAAAGCAAAAAAAGTCCATCATGCAACATCATATTGACATCCACATGATCTGCCGCCAGAGTTGGAAACATTCAAATCTTTGTAACTTAAGTTAATGGAGGTACAATGGCAATATTGATTTGTCATCCACTACCAACCATAGAATGAAAAAAATCATGGCTTTTCACAGGTATTTGCTGACAGCAGAGGACTTCAGAGAAACAGAAATATTTGGATTCCATGTCAGGCTGGCTATGAAGGGAAATATGCTCTAGGCATCATAGACTCTTCTCCCTGCCTCTTGCAAAAAACTTGACCTCTTTCTGCTCTGCCTCTTCCTGTCTACCCCTGTCATTATTCCTCATTTCTCCTTTTATCCAGTCCCCGGCTCCACACCCTGGCTCTTTTGTCACCTATTTCTACTCCCCTACTGACTCCTTTTCTCCACCCACTTGGTTTCTTGTAATAATTTCATAGCCTTATCACTTCTGCTCCCACCTAGTTTCTATCCTCAATCTCAGTAGGGTTCAGTACTTGGATCAGTGTTTTTTAACATGTTTATCAGTTATTTTGATTTGGATTTGGGTGTTAAAAGTGTACTGGCAAAGTTCAGGAACAACACCAAACTATGGGGGAGTATGGTCACAGTTGAGGACAGGGTGGGAATACAGGCTGACCTGGACAGGCTTCCAAGGTGGGCAGATCAAAACCTGGTGATGTTTAACATGGAGAAATGTAAAGTACTCCATCGGGAGAGAAATAATCCACAACACATTTACAGGCTAGGCAGTGCTACACTTGCCACAATCAAAAGCAACTTGGGGATTGTGATAGACCACAGAATGAACATGAGCCACCAATGCAATACTATAGCTGGCAGAGCAAATACAACATTGGCATGCATCTCCCGATGCATCTCAAGCAAGACTAAGGATGTCATCCCCCCACTTTACTTGGCCTTGGTGAGACTGCAGCTGAAGTACTACGTCCAATTCGGGGTGCCACACTTCAGGAAGGATGTGGAGAAGCTAGAGAGTCCAAAGAAGGGCCATGTACATGATTACAGGTCTGGAGAGCAGGTCATATGAGAGGCTGAAAGACATGGGACTGTTCAGCTTGGAGAAAAAAAGACTTAGAGGGGACTCGGTGGCAGTCTATAAGTATATAAGGAACATACATCAGGGTCTGGGGGAGCATCTGTTCACCAAAGCATCCGAGAAGACAAGAAACAATGGACACAAACTGGTTGGAGATTGCTTCAGATTGGACATAAGAAGAATTTCTTTATGATTTGAGTGCCTAGGGTCTGGAATAGACTTCCTCCAGAGGTGATACAGTCACTTACTGCTGGGGTCAGGTGACCCCAGCAAGGTGCGCGTTGAGGCATTTTTTTAAAGATCTCCAGGGTCTTTCCTGCCCAAAGTGCAGGGAGGCTGGACTCGATCTCGTGAGGCCTCTTCCAGCCCCCAACATCTATGAATCTCCATGCCTTGTCATCCCTACTACAACTCCCAGGCTCAGTTTTCTTTCTTTCTGCCCCTGCCCTCCCTCCTCATCACAAGTCAACCTGAGGAAGATACTTGCCTTGAAAATCCTAGTTTAAAATGTAGCAGAGGTAAAACAACTACAAGTAGAGTCTTATAAAAGGAATTGTTGAGCAATCTTAATTAAAAAAAAAAAAAGCAAACAACAAACCATTCTAGTAGCCTGGTCTATGATGTATAGCAAAAGCTTTGTTATGAGGCATGAGTGGGGTAAGGGCAGTGCCGCTTACCTAAAAATCTCTGGTTATCTAGGCTTGCATGCAGCAGGGGTGGCAGTGCAGGGTGGTGGGTGGCAGCAGCAATGGCCACCACAGCATGCAACCTCCTCTCACCCATGTCTGGCCTGTTGGGCGGTACCTGTGCAGCCCACAGAGGGATGCTGCTGCTCTCCCCACCGGCACTGCTCAAGAAATACTTGATGTGCAAGCTGGAAATTCCAGTTAATAGAGTAGAGTATTCTGGTTAATAAAATGCTGGTTAACAAAGCTTTTACTGTAGTGATCAATTAATTTCTCCAATTTGACAATTCACCTTCTAGTTCATGTACAATAAGCTAATGCTAGTAATAATATACTGTAGCATGTATGTTTGCAAACTCCAAAAACTCAGAAATCATGAATCAAGCATCCAAATACTATAAAAATAGTTTAAAATTAGGAATTAAAATGATATAGTTGCATACTTTCCCTCCCCCAGAATTAAGTACAGTTAGATTACTTTTTCAGTAACTTAAGGCCATAATATTCTGCAGCTGCTTTTAGAAAAAGCATCAAATATCACAACACCCACAATAAAATTGGAAAACCTGACCATTTGAATATTTATAATTTCAAGGGTCAGGAAAACTGTAGTCAAGAATTTATGATGAAGTATTTTGCTTTGTAGAACACAGAAAGAGTTGCATTTATAATAATTAAATTACTGTACATGATTAAGCTTACCAAGAAACATATGCAATGTGGCTAGAAACATTATGGTAATGTACAATATACAATTCTTCCATTCTTTCTGCACTCAGCTTAGTTTTTCTAAAGTACAGTCTAGAGTTCCATTTTTATAACTCTTTTCAGAAATCATTAGCCAGTTAAGCTTCAGAACTATTGTTCATGAATCCTTGAAAATATATATAACAGATCACAGTTTCTTCATAAAACTAAATAATACACTCAACTGCTGTAATTCACATAAAATATTTTTAATAATGTTTTGCTAAACTCTTATACACAAACTACTGGGCAGTAAATATAATGATCTTTTTCATACACACATTCTTCTCCCATTCCCTTGTTGCTGTTAAAGATGAACACAAGATTTCACAATAATATTAGTAGCCCTACATTTTCATATATACACAAAAATAAATTCCTAGAAGAAGGTTACTGACTCTTTTAAGAATAGGTCCAGCTCCCCTGTGATAGCAAAAGCATACCAACTGGACCTTATCAGGAAGGTAGGTGGCATCTGAAACCAATAAATAGAAAAAGGAAGCAGGTGGGGCCAGTTAGAGTAGGTTGATATCTACAGCGAGAAATTTACCTGGAGCCTGGTGGAGAGCTTGTGGAAGCTGTTAATAAAGGGGGGGGGGGGTCTGGTATAGGGTATCCAGGAAGTGCTTATGGTCTTTTGTGGAGATGATACAGTTGGAGAGGGGCTTCAGGGTATACCTAGGTGAAATTTAAACCTGTAGGCTATACTCCAAGTAATACAGGTATTTATATCAGCCTATATAAAATGACTTGTCCCTGTTCCCTAGATTTATAAGGCTGTAAGTCATCAGAGCCTCTTGTAATGTCTGACCCAGGTATATGAGGAAAACAAAATCTCATTTTCTTCAGCTCATTCTTATCTTCTAATTAACAGCTTAAATGCTAAAGTGACTAGCTAATAGCAACATATTAGTTCTATAGGTGGGGTAGCCTATAGGGATGACAATTGCTTCCCTCCCTGATTCTCCTGATAGGTACATAGAACGACTGTGACACTACCATTTATCTTAATGGGGGCTTCCCTAGTAAGTAAAGCTGGAATAACAGCAATATATTTGATCCAATAAGATATCACCCTAAGAAATCTGTACCATATTCCTTTACTCTCAGACATTGCTAAATGGCAGTTTTAATAGGGTGATAAATGATAATAAAAACAAAGAATCAAAAAGGCACTTCAGGTCATGTTAAACTGTAAATCTGTGACTTTGTAATTGGGGCTGATAGCATTTTACAGGCCTAAAGAAACATAAAGCTTCTCCTGCTCTTTTTTTGCCCAAGCACGTGCTTTATATGGGCTATGTTTAAGACCCTAGATTTAAAAGTAGCTGGGTTCCTTCCTCACTGAGAGACATTAACCAGATTTATTGGCTCTCTTGCATGCATACATTCAAGTTTCTCTTGTCATACTTCTGTCGAGGAAGTACCTATGTGCATAGGTTGGCCAGGTGATTGCTTCCAGAAAGAAAACTCTTATTTATCTGTGAATACATTTGTTTGTAAGTCAATACAGTCAATCATGTGTGAATAATACTCATACATGAGCACTTCTTAAACACTCATGCAAACAATAGCATGAGGACCCAAGAGAAAGCAAATGAAAGTGATGCAAATGTAGTCTAACTGAAACATAAATCATCTTCAGTGAGCATGTTGAGAGAACACATTTTTCCATCAGTCTATCTGCTCAATGCTAAAAAATCAATACCTATGACAGCATTATACAACATATCCCTCTGTCAGATATTATACTAACTGAGACATGTTTGGTGAATACTCTTATATTAAAGGTTCTTATATTAAAGGTACGGTAATAGTAGTAACTAGTTATAAGCCATAATTTCCATGGTGCTATATGCTGACTGACTTTTGGAAACAAAAGATTCTGAGGAATTGTTTCCTGTGCATGATGAAATAGAGAGCTCCTGATATTGTGATCCTGACTTTCATGTCTGATCCAGCTGTGTTTAATTAAGAACCTAGATTGAATGAGTATGTAGCAAACTGCCTTCCTGAATCTCCACAACTTCCAGAAGTACTTGGGACCCTGGGATAAGGAACCCTTGGGACAACTTGAAATTATGCTAACAGATGCCCTTCAGACAGCCCAGGATCAACTGAGTGCAGAAATGCTTAAGATTTGTTCTTTTCACCCAGCCATCATTGCTGGGTGAAGGCCCAGTGGAGCCCAGAGAACAGGTGTATGCAGCTCTGGGCCTGTTGGGGTTTCCCACACACTAGATGAGTCCATTGCCCACTAAGGCAGTTTTGTGGCTGTTGTTCTACTTTTGCTGGTAAAGCAGCACAAAGAAACTGAAGCTGGAGTCAGGATTGGAGCCCATGTAAATGCAGATTCTGATTTCACTCACACTGCTATAAATCAAGAGTAACTATTTAACCCACTGGGGCTGATTTTCTATAATCTTGACCATTTTGCAGTCCTTTAAACCAGAGCAAAGTGAGTGTAAATTAC
Source organism: Caiman crocodilus (assembly GCA_030014935.1). Lineage (NCBI taxonomy): Eukaryota > Metazoa > Chordata > Crocodylia > Alligatoridae > Caiman > Caiman crocodilus. The sequence goes on from JAGPOW010001338.1 coordinate 52,397,185, forward strand.
TTGTGGTCTGATCTGGTACTATTCAATAAAAAAGGTGATCTTCTATTTGTGTTGTGACAGTAAAGTAGGCAGGAAAGAGCTTCCCTGGAGTGACACCAGCACAAAACTGCTGCAAGTGCAATGAGAATTCTTCTTGAGTATGCTGCCAAGATAAGTCACGTAAGACCTGGTGTCCTCCCTCAGAGGACTTGTAGCCATTGGAGTCTTGCCTGACCAGGAATTTTAACATTTGATCCAACCTTTGAGGGGAGAGGTAACAGGCTGAGATATTTCTTAAACTTGTTAATGTGTAAAGCTATAGTTTTAAGCTAAAGATTTGCACTCGCTCAGGGGTTTGATAATTAGTGTAGCTTTGTTTTCAGGAGAGCAATGCTAGTTTACACCGACCATGGATCAGACCCTGAATTTCTGATTGAAAATTTGACAAATGTCAGGGTTCATAAGGAAGACTGATTCCAAAATAAATAGTGTTTACTTGTTCCTGGTGTTGTAGGAGCAAAAACAATTTCTATGGTTTCAGTGTGACTTGGATTGAAAATGAGATTAAATTTGACAGCCCCTTCAGACTGATAGACTGATCTCTATAAAAGTGCTATGAGATTAAATAATAGCTTCTACCCTGGTTCAGCTTGCTTGCTTAACCCACATGGATTGTTAAAGCTAACCCAAATGAAATCCAATGAGAGACTGGCTTTGAAATAGATGAGCTGTCAAGTTAATTTCTATGTATGAGTACTGGCTTTATTGTCTTTGTTGGCTAGGGGTTAACACACCACAGGAAAATGTGCAACAAAATACATCACTTGAATCCCTTTCTTCTGCAAAGATGAAGCAGTAGGAAAGGAAAAGTAACAACTGGGAAAATGTAAGATCCGGAATTTTTAAAATAAACTTGTCATCCATTCTTGACATCTGTAGTGATAAACACTTTATAATAAACAGTGTGGGCTTTTCTTAAGCCTCTGTAACGTAAGTTTTGAGAAAAAAAAATCACTCAAAAGATTTTTCTTAATGTTTGCATTTCCAGGCTTTGTTATGTTTTCTACATAAAATGGAATAGTCATTCATGAGGCAGTTGGCTGTTTAACCCTTCAGCAGCTTAATCCTTCCAGTTTTCATTACTGGAGAGAATATAGCCGTTCATTTCTGAGGACTTCAAATGTTGTAATGTTGTCAGAAGACTCTATCCTGACCACTGAGGTCTCCAAAAATGAAATCCTGACCCCTCGAAGTCCATGGCAGATTATTGGAATCAGGATTCCATGCCCATATCCTTTAATCTATATATTTCCAATACTCTAGTCTCCTAATATTTCCAGATATCTCCAGTATTGATTACCCTCAGCACTGAGGTCTTCCATGCTCCGATTATCCTCAGGTTTCAGAAATCTAAATATACCAAAGTCTTTTGCTATTCCTAGTATTTTTTGATCTCTCAAATTCCCACAAGATTACACACTCCAATGATCCTCAGTGTTGAATCTTTCTATACTTTATAGATCCTCAAAAAGCAAATAGGTCCAGTAACCTGAATACATAGTCTATCTACCAAGTAAAAGGTGAAGGATCATTAAACTAACATTTCTTATTGCTATTAATAATTGAAAAAAAATGAAGGGTTATGGCAGGCTTCACAATAAATAAATAAATAAATGGAATGAATGAACAAAACTCTCAGAGGCCAGATGTTTTCAGAATAAGATGGGGAGCTCAGTTCACACAATTGTTCTGCCTTTTTGTTTTCCTGCATAGTTCTTTCCTGTGGAGTGTAGGATATATTAGTTTGCAGCCACAGATTGCTTAGACGCATCTACTGGATCAGCATAGCACATCGGTGAAAGATGGCTAACAGTCTTCCTTTTCCTGTGCAGCTGTTGTTTGCAAAGAGGGATAATTTTTAAGTTGATTTATTTACCTAAGTCTTTTTTCTTAATCAGTGAACATCAGCATGCTAATTGTTACTAGCAACTTTGAAACAATGAATAAACCTCATTGACACAATTATAATTTTAATAGAAAAACATCCTTGACTTGCAGGTGGAAAGCTTGTTCTCTTGTACTCAGGAATGTTGGTAGCACAACGTCCCCAGTAAAAAAAAAAAAAGGCAGGGACCCTTATGTCCAACCGTTAAAGGAATACATTTTTACATTGTTCTTACAGTCTTAGAAAGAAAAGAAAAATATAGATTCCAGGTTTGTAAGAAACCCCCTACCAAAGGGAAAAACCTTCTGTAAATTCTTGTCCATTTTCTCCCTGGGCTGCCCAGTGGGTTTAATTTAAATTAAAATGTTCGGTTGCATAAATGCCTCTGGGCTAAATAGTACATAGCCAGGATTCCTCTGCAGAGTGCTTGGTGAATATAGCATAAAATGTCATCAGGTACTGTTGCATCTGTTTTTAGGAGGAGCCCCTTTAAAAACGTCACAGCCATATGGCAAATGTCAGTGTTTTTCACCTGATAAGAAAACTCTATTGTCTTAGTGGACTAGGGGAATTTATACTTGCTATGGTATATGAGCATCCTGATACAAGTTGGCAGCAGCAGCAATGTATGTGTAGACAAAACTGCTCAAGCAACTCAGGTGCTGTTGCCCAAAGATATTACACTGGCTCAGTTTTTCCATTCGCTGGTATTTCTGATGAATCTGGTATTTCCCATTGACTCAAGTGTTTTTTTCTTTCTCACTGGTGGAGACTGCCTCTTTGTGGCAACATCTCAAATAAAGAATGCAATGTACATAAAATATCCTTCTGGTATAATCCTAATATCCTGTATATAAATGGATAAATGGGTTAGGGAAACAAGTGTCTCCACGCAATGTTTCCATGCACTGCAAGATGGATGAACATTTTATAACCTGAAAGACTAAGTCTTCCATTGCAGTTATTCTGTCTTCAAGGGTCACAGGGTTGTACCCAGTATAGTGATAAGGGGAAGGGAATCCTCTATCATGGTTTTAAATCTATACAGGCAATCCTTGACTTACGTTTTGAGTTACTACATTTTGCACTTACAATGTTTATAAATTGACACCCTGTTTCAACTTTATGACATCAGTTTTGACTTTACAATGCTTGATCCAATGTGAACAAGTTTGCTACATCACTCATCTCCCTAGAAAACATCTGTCCAAACTTCCTTGGACACTTTCTTTAAGAAAGCAGACAAGACTCCAAAAAAACCTGCAGCCAAGACTCCTGAGAAGACTCCTGCCAAGAATCCTGCAAAAAGTCTAACCAAGCGTCTTTCAAAAAGTCCAGCAAAGTCTCCTTAAAGAAGTCCTTCCAAATCAATATGACTGCTATTTACAATATAAATATATTAATGTAGCTATAGTACTCATCTATAATTGATTGAATACAAAATTCTGGGTTATTTTTGGCAAAAATAGGGTATCAGGCCTTGGAACCAATCCCCCATTTATAACATTGTTTCCTATGGGAAAATTGGTTCTGATTTACAATATTTCAACTTAAGATGCAGTTTACAGGAACCAGTTGTGTTGTAAGTCCAAGGACTGCCTGTATTCAAATTCACCATGAACACTTTTTTGACAAGGATTAGTTCCACAGTCATGCTATAGTAATGGTGATAGATCCACAAGGAAACAAAGATATACATGCATAATTAAAAAATTATTTCCTATAGTGAACAGTGCAGCTTTAATTTTAGTTTAGACTGTAGTTGCTTTATAGTCACTTTGGATAAGTCATTTAACTTCTTTTGGTCTGTAAACTGGGGAGTTTATTGCTGGCAGCACTGGAAAAGTAACATTTTTGGTAGTAAGGAAATAACAGGGACATACTTTCTAAAACCATTGGAACACATTTGATCAGAAGACAATTTTAAAAGGTTAGAGCAGAAAATGAATATTTTGCTAATAAACAAAGGACAATCGCTGCTAACAGAAATGGTTGGCATAAATATGAACTACCATTCATATGCCTGACAGAAGAAACTCTAATTGCAAACCTAATTTAATCAATGCACAGTTGGGTTGGGAATCTTTTAGTGACATATTTGCCAGAAAATTCCAGCTTGCCAAACATTCATGAAAACACATTGGTTTCCACAAGCTTCTCTTAGTCACCTTTCCTGGTTTCCTTCTAGCCAGCCTGAAGGACTCTTGAGAATTCGAGGCTTCCCTGTTTCAGATTAACCTGGCTCTGTAGACAGCTCCAGGTCTGAGGGTCTTCCCAGAGTCCATAGCTCTCAGACAAGCTGTGTGTGTGTGTGTGTGTGTGTGTGTATGTACATAGTGTAGCTTTAAGGATTCTGGCCTAGTTTGAAAAAAATGCATTATTTCTCTATAAGTTTATAATGATGCTGGGTTGTCATTATTATTATAATGTCAATTTAATTGGTAGGGTGTTTTTTATGGTTTAAACTGGAAGAAATAATAAAAAGCATTCTGTTTAATAATAAACAGTCACCATTTTGCAGTTCTGTGAAAGTAAGACCTATCTGCAGCCCAGTGAATGTGATGTTTTGGCAATGATTTCCATGATTCTTTGTGTCCCACTGCTTGAGACGAGGCAAGCTTTCCTGTTTCCTTGCTCTGAGACTTCTGTTACTTCCTCTGAGATTTACATTCTGACCTATATGAATCTTTGAACTGTTCTCTCTAGCCCTTTCACTCAGGGAATATTATTGCTAAAAAATGATTCTTTAGGAGCAAGAGAGGGCATTAGTTATTTACCTGACATCACTAACCTACATGGAAGTGTTAATCAGAGAACTGTCTAGGTGTATGATCATCTAGTGCTACCAGCAATCCTGGCTAATTTTTCTTAATTAGGCCTCCTGATATTGTCTCAGAAAATGGCTAAACAATGCAAATTGTATCATCCTGCCTGAGTCCACTTGTTTCTTTAAAACACATAATTGTAGAATTGAATATTGTTTTATATGTAGCATTTAATGTAGGTCCTACACAGACACACTTTATGTGTATATTATGACTGCACAGTACATGTTGTACTTCAAGCAGTCTTACAATTCAGACAAAACTTATTTTACATGGCTGATTTTTTTTCATTGTTATAAAATGTGAAAAAATGCAATGGGTTGAATAAGAAGAATATCTATGGATTCAATATATCCAAATTACAAGGTAAATAAAATCCAGTGCACTATTACCATATAGCTTGATAATATATTTTAAGCGGGGCTTAAATACTTAACAAAGGGATTTCACTTCCTTTCTGTTCTTTCTATAAGCAACAGAATGGGAGTTAATGCTTTGTTCAGCATTGGCAGGCCAGACCTTCAATACAGGTGCAAAAGATCTGGGTAATGAGGTAGGATTCCTGACAGAGGGCAATCAGGATCCAAGGGCTTACACCTGGGAGCCTAGCAAAATGGTTCACTGATAAGCAGAAGGTAGATGAGTTCTATTTACTAGAGAGCAGGTCAATTATACAGCTGAAAGGAGAAAGGCTTAGCCACCATAGTGGGAAGTGCTCAGGGCTGGATTAATGCATAGGCAAATTAGGCACATGCCTAGGGTCCTAAGTGAAAAATGGGCCCAGTTGTGCTTATTTTACATATTATAACTGAAATGAGTGAAAAAAAAGTAATATAAGTATACAGTATTAAGGGGGGGCATTAGTTTGTTTGCCAAGGGCCCACTAAAGGGTTAAGCCCGCCCTGTAAGTGCTAGGTTTATGTCTTCGCTGAATAGTCAGGCTTGGTGCTTATCTGGATTCTAGTGCAATCCCTTCAGCCATCTATGCAAAAAAACCCGCCCACTTTAACAGTTTAGCCTGGGCTTGGAAGTGTGTTATGTCTGGGCTGATAGTTAAAGAGCCTTCCCGTTTTGCCTGGAGGATGCTAGCAAGATCACTTAAGTGCTAGTCTCTAATATCTTTTCCATAACTTGCCTTGAGGAGAGAACAATTCTCTCACAATTGACAACATTGACTGTGGTGCATATCAATGCAAAGAGCCATGTCACATACCCCCAGCCACAAATGGGCAGGTGTAGAAACAAAGAGGGCTCAGTAATATAGGTTAGGCTTTGAGAGACACTTACACCCTGTCTGGGGTAAACCAAGTACTAACCTAACTTAAGCCTGCAGTAAAGAGATATCCTAAATGCTGCTGAATAGATATGCTATCTGAGTGGGCTATAAATGACTTGGTTCTGATGTTCAAGTAAATCCTTTAGTTTCCTTTTTGTTTAAATCCTGTGGGGATTTTGTTGCATCTACTAGCCTATTTAATTTGCCTTACTGAAAGGAAACATTCAGGAACAGTGCTCCTTCTGAAGGAAACTTTTTCTTTGGCTAACTGGCAGAATAGACGTTATGCTATATCAGTAACACCTAGAGACCCCACTCATGGGTTAGGGGCCTGGGCTGCTAGACACTGGACAGGCAAATAACAAAAACACAACCCCTGCCCCAGAGAAATAACAATTTAAAGCTCATATCAACTAGTTTTTTTCCTATATTCCAAGAGATGGGGTATTATTCACACGTCCTCACTAGCTTTAAGCTTCTGTCATAAGACAGTCCCAAATGATAATTTTCCTATTATTTTTGAAGTGCAGCCATGCCACAGAATCTCACTGGACAGTATTATTCAATTCTACAACATTGATAATATATCACAACATATTAGAAAGTAGTGAAATAATTGAAGGTTTATTCGCATCTGTTTGAGGCAAAATAGCAGCACAACTGCTTGATCAGGAGAATGGCAGTGTTTAGCTCAGCTGATGAAATTTCTTTATTAATTCAGAAAGATTCCAAGCTCTGATTACATGTGTTTATTTAGGAACAATCATAGCACTTCAGTTCAATGTACCACAAGAAATGAGCCCCATTAAATATGACTCAGTCATTATTACATTAATTCATATGTAATAGCTGTTGACATTGTTTGAAAGACAAAAGACAGTTTTCAATACTCTGAGCTTTTTACTAAAACAAAGCAGAGATCTGCCATCATATCCTATCTGCCGCTGTCTACTCCATGCTCTGCAAAGAGCTAAGGTAAATAAAAAAAATACCCTACATGGTCCAGACATTGTTCCTTTTTATGAGAAACAAAACTTTTTCTTGTCAGTTAGCTAAACACTGTTTGATCACATCATATGACCTAATCAGACTTCCTAATATCATATGGCTTTGATCCAGTCTTCAGGTGCAGGTAAAAGGGGACTGTTCTGTAAGCAAGGAATAGAATCCCATCATCAGAGTGAATTACTCAACTATACAGTCTCATTCCTGACAGCAAAAGGAGAGCAGGCTGTGAAGAGTGCTCCCATGAGAGAAGGGGCCTTGAAAACTCACTTGAGGGACCAGTGAGTGGAGTCAGCCATTAGGGTCATCGATCTCCAATGGCCCTTTACAAACTGAACTTGATTCCTGGTTAGCTTTGCCATTGTTATAATCAGATCAGAATTCCAATACTGGATAAGGGAACAGATGTAAAACATTTACCAGCTATTACCAATGTGAAGAGGTAGGAAACTGGTGTGCAAGATGTTACCAAACATGCTCTTGTTTATATTTCCACATGTGATTCATGAATACTGTAAGACTTTTATTCTTCATAACGAATTTGACCAGATGTGGCCTGCAAGACTTCTTCATGTAAGGTATTACAGAAACAGAACTAGTCAAAAGTGTACACCCGAAGTACAGGGGCTAAAATGGAAACTAGAATCCTACTGATTAGTCTGGTTTAATAGAATCCATATCAAAGGAAATGAAAATTTAAAGGCATTTTCTCCCTGCATGGAGGGATCTTTTTCATATAAGATGGAGTTTTCACATAGTGGTGGTGGCCTTATCTGGAGAACTTTTCCAAAAAGCCATTATTTAATGAAGGAAAGAATATTCAGAGACATAGAGGTAAATGGGAAACAGGATGATATGGAACAGGGGCATGGCCCCTTAACTAGAATCTCGAGCATATATTGACAACCTTTTACACATGCAGGAATTTTATTGCTATAGTCCCCCTGCTCTGACTTTGGCAGGTTAGGATGTTATGTGTTGTACTGTGTCAGGGTTGATGGTAGTTTTATTAAGAGGCTAGAATATGGATTTATATAGGATGGTCTGGTTAGGTATGAACCTGCTTTGAGCAGGGGATTAGACTAGCTGAACTATGGAGATCTGTTCCAGCCCTTCTTTTTTTGTGATTCTATGATATGCATTTTACTAGTGCAAGATATGCTTAATTAAACAGATTTTTTTATAAGACAACCGACTTTCTAGGCAAAACAAAAGCAATTTAATTAATTTTTCTGGGCTTCAGAAAAGTATTTTTACTGTGCCACAGTTTAACTGGAAAAGATAGAAATTAGTACAAGAACTGTAAATAAATACAGGCAGTCCTCAGACTTATTACACAATTCGTGATTTTCAGGAGCCAATTAAGTTGAAAAGTTGCAACTCAGAACCAATTTTGCTATAGGAAACAATGTTATAAATGGGGGATTGGTTCCTGAACCAAGGCCTGATACCCTATTTTCACCAAAAGTAACCCAGCATTTTGTACTCAATCAATTATAGATTAGTAATATAGCTACATTAATGTCTTTATATTGTAAATAGCAATCACATTGATTTGGAAGGACTACTTTAAGGAGACTTTGCTGGACATTTTGAAAGGCTCTTGGTTGGACTTTTTCAAGGGTTCTTGGCAGGAGTCTTCTCAGGAGTCTTGGCTGTAGGTTTTTTTGGAGTCTTGTCTGCTTTCTTAAAGAAAGTGTCCAAGGAAGTTTGAATGGATGATCTCCAGCAAGATGGGTGATGCAGTGAACTTGTACGATGGCGTGGCATTGCATCAGATCAAGTGTTGTAAAGTCAAAACTGACATCAGAAAGTTGAAACAGGGTGTCAATTTATAAATGTTGTAAGTGTGAAATGTAACTTGAAACATAAGTGGACGACAACCTGTAAGGAACATCCAAAGGGAACTTGAGGGGTGTCAGGGACAGTGATCAGGCAGACTAGCTTGGGCCAAGTACTTTGAGGGACTCTGAGGAGGCAGACCAGCCTGAGTCAAATATCTCAGCAGCCACACCTGCAGTTAGCCCCAGCTACAATTAATGTCCTTAATTCTGGACATCAGCTTTGGATTTCCCTGCAGTTCTGTTTCTTGGCTCCTGACCCCAGTTTGTCTGTTTTTGGACTTCACCCTGTGGATTGCCCCTCAGACTAGTACTCAGCATCTGATCCCCCCAGATCGTGACCTGGACTCTGTTGTGAATGTCGCTTCCAGATTTCTCTCTAGTTTTGGTCTATGGCTTCTGCCCTTTGACTCAGTCCCAGACTCTGCTTGGTGGCCTAACTGCTAGGCTAGACTGCCTATTTCCCAGTCCCTTACAACAGATTAAATTGAAAGAGAAGATAACTAGCAGAATTCCTCAAGAATCAATCTTGATTACCTTCATCTACTATTTCATTAATGACCTTGGCAGAAAATGGAGTGTTTTGAAGTGTCACACCTAAATAAATCGTGCTCGTGTCACAAAAGTATACCACCCACTAGCCAGACCAAATAAGATGAAACTCGCACTCAATCGGTTGTTAGTAGTAATGTCAGTACCCTTATAAAACATATAGACACAGAGTCCATTTTGAGAGACTCTGGGGTGACAAACCAGCCACTTCGTGCCTTCCCGTCAGTGATACGGTGACATTCCTTACGTAGGCCTCTGAGCAATTGTATTTAGTGCTACGAGCTTCCCCAGCAATTCCCCCTCCCTTCACTTGTAACTGTAACTAAGAGCTTCCAGCCTCGCCCCCTGCGACATAAGTAAACTTTTTTTTTTACCACACACGTCTCTGTCTAGTCAGTTCTGACTACTAATCTGCCCACCTGTTCATCCTGGTCGTAGCCAGCCAATCAGATTGCGACATGGCGTCACGAACAGGATCATTGGGAGGTGACCTAAGCTCAGAACTGACTATGAACTGCCCATGGAGACTAGGCTTTCACTCAGTCACCACCAGCGATCAGCTCTGGGCTCATATTGCATTCCATCAGGTGGGAGAAACCACTACCACCGCAGGTTCAGGGGTGTCAGGTTTTCTTTCTCTCGATAGCATTACGCCATTAGAATCCAGTGAAGTGACCCACAAAGAGTGGATGGTAACCAGGTTAGTCCCGGCAGCACTAGCGTGTTTACTATCCAGCCCTAGAGTGCTATACAGACCCCAGTTGACCGTAAAAACCACGGTCCTAGCTCAAGTAAAACCTAATCCGAGGGAAAGCACAACCCCAGCCCAGGAATATGCTTGCTGCATAAGGCATGTACGGGAGGGTGGAGAGCCAACCCCAGCTGACAAATTCAACTGTCTAGCTGTAAAGCCAGGATCTAGAGGGCACGAATTGCTCTCTAAACTTCATAAAGACTTAGAAACAGAGGGACGCACTGCCACCAAGTGGCGTGAACTAAAATGGCACAAGGGAAAAATGATAAATGTTTAGTTCCAGGCTCTTATGAGCTCCCTGCAAGAAAATGCAGATCTGTAAGGACAGCTCCACTCTACTGCTCAAAACGCGTTAGAAGCAAACAAAGCAGCACTTAAAGATGGCGCTGGGCAGGAAGAATGGGACGAGGAATAAAGAACAGATCAAATAACACTGCCAGCCTATACCTCCGCCCTGCCCCCCGAGCAGCCCACTGCAGAGAAAAAAAAACTGGAGAGAAAGAGGAGGGGCCGCCTCCTCCTTATCAGACACAGACAGAGACGCTGTATCCAGCCCTGCCTGAGCTTGATTCCTCCATTGCAGAAGCACACCTGGTGGCAATTTCCAAGTTCACCATGGATGGAGGGGGGCAAACAACCCAGACCCTTACTTACCGTACCCGCAATCGAGGAGAGCTTAAAGAACTGTACGACTCCTCAAAGCGGAAGCCTAACAAAACCCCCATTCAGTGGCAAGGTCAGCTAGTTATTGAATTTGCATCTGAGCTAGTCGATCAGGAAGAAGCATCTTACTTTATCCGTCAGCCTGGATGGAGTGGAGGAGCATTTGGGGATACAGGAACAGTCCTCCGTAACACCTGATGGAATATTCCCCTCCCTGCTTTAGTAGTGGCGACTCTAGGACCCCAAACCCACATTTGGCACAATGAAAAAACCCAGTATGACCCCTTAGGTCAAATACATGGTATATGTGGCATACAGTACATCCTCTGGAGCCCACAGAGACATCTCCAGCAACAACTGCAACAAGGCTGACCACAACGATTTTTATTAGACCCAGGAACAATTCCACTATCTCCAGCCACAATTGAATCAGCAATAGAAGTGTATGCACCCCACATTGTCACATCAGTTTAAAAATCCTTTTGGGGACTTGTTGCAATGAGGGTCTGAGCACGACTCAAGGCAAACTACACCAGATTACAAACCTCATGATGGGTGACAAGACCAAGGCCAGTGCATTCCCAGTTCATCAGCACACCTCCCTCTACGGGCCAAAAATACCTAGTCGCAAAGGCGAATTTTCCCAACGAACGCCAGAGGAGCGTACCTCCTTAACCAGTCAGGACTCACTAAATTCCAACTACGTGCACTAGGAGACGAGGAGCAAAAGACACTAGCCAATAAGTTAGGGTTTCAATACGAGGACAAGCAAAAAAACGAGTAGCGGCTGCCAGGACTGCCGGCGGCCTACAACCATCTGACCCCACAGACCCCCGTCCCTACGCCACCTTGTACGTGCTAATCCCCACTAACCTAACCACCGGGTGTGAGGTCTGTTTTTTCCTAGATACAGGAGCTCAAGTCATCATCATCACCCCATTGACTCCTCACGAAAAAACAAAGAAGCCCATTCGAGTCCAGGGCCTCAATTTCACTGCCACCGTGGTCAAGGTAAAGTTCCGTGTTCGGGATCACAAGCGACCCCTAGAAGCAGTCCTAGGAAACATCAATATCCTAGGCATCCCGGGTCTTAAAGCACTGCACCTAAAACAGGCCATTCTTGAGGCGCTCCCAATAGCCATTTTGGAAGCAGAACGACACCAGCCGATACTCAACCATACTGCTTCTTGGCGGTATAAACCAATCCCTACCAAAACCCATTTGCAGACCCCACTTGAAAACCTCCTCTGCCGGCTCGAACAACAAGGCTGCATTACTCCACTCACGGCCAGCCTTTATTTGTTGCCGGGATGGGGCATAGCCAAACCCAGAAAGCCAAATGAAGTCCGACTTGTGGTTGATTATCGAGAGGCCAACAAACGTTGCCAGCCACTTGTTCAACCAAATGCTTCCATCTTACCACAGTGCTTACTTGAAATGGCTCAGTTCCAACACACCAAATGGCACGGAACCACTTTAGACCTCAAGGACATGTTTTATTCCATCCCTATTACAGACAGTTCCAATATTTTAAACGTGTGTAGGGGGCACCATGTATAAGTGGACTGTTTGCCCTCAAAGTTACCGAAATGCTCCAGCTCTAGCAACCAGTGCTATGAACATAACACTCACCAATTTTTGAGCTTCTAATCCTTTGCCGCCACCATCCAAGCTCAAGATTTCGAGCTATGTCGACGACATCGCCATCATGGGACACGACCGCCAGAAGGTAAAAGAAATCACAGACCAAGGTGTATTAGTTATACACCTGCAAAAGGAAGGGTGGACCATCAACCTCGACAAGTCAAACACCGAACCATCTATGAACATCTCCTTCCTTGGAACCAAGTTCACCGGAAATACCAGATCCACAATCTCTCACAAAACAACTCCTGAACTCGAATCCATTGCCAAACCGCTTCCCACTGAAAAGAGGGAACTTCAGTAAATCCTAAGACATCTCAACTGGTATCGACGCTACATCATGCCACAACACTTACCTGTCCTAGTCCAGCTCCAATGCCAAGCCTGTGATAAACTCCGACGACATTCACCATGGACACATAAGGATCAAAAGGACTTAAGCGACCTGTTGTTTGCTGTCAAACACACACCCCTCGCAGCTATTGACTTTTCAAAACTGTTGACGCTCACAGTGGGATACACTAATACTCGCGGATGTCTTATCTCAAGGACACGGAACTCTGCGTGCACCTGCCGCTACGTTACTACCTCTGCTTGATGAAACCAAACCTGACCCGAGATTCCAAGGAAACCTGTCTACCTGGAACGTGCTTGTCTTAAACCACCATTACCACTGGAACTGTTGGAAAAATGAGGACACACATCCAGGACCCCGTTCTCAGCCAAACCCAGCGCCCACACTCTATGGTACAACTGCTCCAGCCTGGATGGCGTCTGACAGCACAACCCGCAACAATGGAGGCTACGGGTACTACTGTCAACTATGTAAAGATGTCCAAATATGCACCATGCACGGTCCAGCCTCCGCGCAACTACTTGAACTCAAAGGATTTAAAGCCATCCTAGAACACTGCCTTCAGTGTCATGATCAAACACTTCCAGTTCCAGTCATTGCCATTGATTCCCAATATATCTACAAGATTGTTACCGGAATGGCTCAGGCCACAGAAAACCTCGACCAATGGATGAAAGTCTGGGATTTTCTATCACAGTTCACAACCCTTCCCCTAATCAAACACACTAAGTCCCATAGAACAGATACAGACCCAGTACACGAAATCATTGACAAATTACTCAAGGACCTACTTCATACAGACGTTGACATCTGCATTGCTTCTGTGCCAGAACCAACTGCCGACCCTCTACTAGTCTGGCTATATGAACACTGGGGACACCCAGGTCCGAAACAGGGATACTCCAAGTGGTAATCTCAGTTAACAGAACCGACTCAATATGGGCGTAGGGTTGACTGGAACCAAATTTCCCAAGCTTGTCAAGCCTGTGCTAAAGAAAAGTTCCAACCTACCTCTCATCGGACAGAAACCTTCAACCCAAAAATGTTCATACTGGGAAAAGCTTGGCAAGTTGATCTTCTAAGACCGCTACCAGGGGCAAACTCCCCAAACAAAGGTCTTGTCATTGTCGACCTAGGTACACAACAAATGCAAGCTGTTTCCCTGCAGAAAAGTAATGCTACTACTGTCACTACAGCCCTAACAACCGTCTTAGCAAGTTGGAAACCCCCCCATGAAATTCAATCTGACAGCAGACCTCCCTTCAATTCTAAGGCCGTTGAAAAATTCGTCTGTCTTCACATCACTTGGCACCTTCGCCTTCCCTATCACCCCCAGTCGAATGGTGTAGTCGAAAGACACATAGGACTCTACAAAGAACAACTCCAAATGCGAAACAGTGGAAACTTCAAAAACTGGACGAAGTTCAATCACGAGGTTTTGATCGCCCTCAACACTGACAAAACTCTCTGGCATGTCACTGAGGCACAAAAACCCAAACCCTGGCTGCCAAAATTCGCTTCGGGAGAGACTGTTTGGGTCACCATTCCAAGCCCACATACCACACACCCTGAGGTCAAGCGTGCCACCGTTATACAAGCAGAAACTTATCCCAATACATATTCAGTTACACTTCAAGAGCCAGACGACTCCAAAGTATCCTTCATAGTCCACCACAACTGGCTCTCCTGTCATCAAAACCTACAACTCTAACTTTTTCCCTAGTTTTCTCTCTCTCCCCTCCCTTGTTTTCTTGCTTCTCTCATTTCAGGTGTCTCCGAGGGACCGAATAAATATCAATGGACGTCCAGCGCAAGAGACATCTTTGTCTACCATCACGCGCTCCAGAACATCATGACGGTGCTCGCCGCGTTTCTCCTGTCAAGTGCGGCCATCACTTCAGTACACTCCACGAACTCCTATTCTTCCAACTCGGTGCTAACTCTCTTGTCAATATGGGCCAACAGGACGGGCTCCAACGACATGTTGGGACTAACAGCTTGCTTAAAACTCCCTTTATCAGTTACTGACCCAGTGCTAGACCCCATTGTATATCCGTTAAATGTTATAGCTTGGTTTCAGGAGAGAAATGGATTTAATAGAACTGCTAAGTTAACCTTCCCAACCGCCAAAGGTCTAATGTACCACACATACACTTGGTCTGCTAATTTATCCTTCAACTCCATGGCCAAACAAAACTTTTTCCGAATCAGCTATAATTCTAACACAAACAAAAACAGCACGCAACCATTAAGCGGTTCAGAAGTCCCCTGGGGAGTCCCAGGCGAAGGAGTGACTTGGCAACGACCTGACAATTCCCTTAAATGGTACCCAAAGCAGGGTTGGTCACCACCTTGGTACTTATCCCTTCCACTCGATGCCAATTTTACTGTCCCAACCAACAATGCCAAAGAGTCCTTTAGTCCCCCGCCTTTTAGCCTTTCTCCCTTGCTAACCCCTAAGCCAGTCATAACATGGAACGCTTCCTTAGCAGTAAACATTTCAAACTGCATGAGTTGGTACTCATATTACTACCCCATTTTGAGGGTGGCCTGAATTAGTCAATGGTGTCACAATCTCCCAGCACCCGCGCCCTACCCCAACTCTGTACCTAGCGAATTATACCCCAACACATGGATTGGTCCGAAAGAATGTAAGTTCATCAACACCCCAGCGCCTATTGGATTGTTGTGCACCTGTTCAGATGGATGTCTGTGTACAATGCTTCCCAGTATCCTTTCAGGAGTTCACTGTTTTCTAGCAATGGTTGTATTATGTCCACCAGTGTATGCCAACATGGCACAACTGTCTTCTCCCATGCTACGTTATCGTTCACGACGAGGTACCTGTTGGAGCTCCCTTTCTCAGAAAGAACAGTCTAATCAAGCTCTAAAGTGGATTTTCGAGGGTACCTTTTTGTGGGGAGGGCTAAGTATAGAAAAGGCGCAAGCAGGCGTTGCTCAGTTAGCAGATGAGCTCAAACATTTCATCAATGACAAAGCTGACAGTTTTGCCGTAATGGATCAAGTTACAAGCTACCACGTGCAGGACTATGCAAAACTAATTAGCATTAGACATTCTCTTACTTAGAGAGGGCGGACTATGTCAGTTTTCGAATTTTTCCCAAGAACACTGCTGTGTCGCTATTCCCAATGTGTCCCTTCCCCTTCAAAACCAAGTCAACTCCATGAGAAAAATCGCTGCAAGGATCAAGAACATCACGGGAATAGGAAAAGGATGGTTAGCCAATTTGTTCAGTTGGATGGGATGGAACACTTCATCTTGGTTAATGCATCTACTTACCCCTCTTATAACCCTTTGTATGCCATTATTTGCTATAGCCATTGTAGTATGTGTAGGTTGTTGTATTTTACAGCTTATTCAGAAACGCTTAATGAAGCTATCAGCTTTTGTATATACCCACTTGTCATTAGATGAGGAACGCTACTCAGATGCAGAGGACACGATTTAAATCAAGTGTGCCATGAGCAAGGGGGCATGTCACACCTAAATAAATCGTGCTCGTGTCATAAAAGTATACCACCTACTAGCCAGGCCAAATAAGATGAAACTTGCACTCAATTGGTTATTAGTAGTGATGTCAGTACTCCTATAAAACATATAGACATGGAGTCCATTTTGAGAGACTCTGGGGTGACAAACCAGCCACTTCGTGTCTTCCCGTCAGCAATAGGGTGACATTCCTTATGCAGGCCTCCGAGCAATTGTATTTAGTGCTATGAGCTTCCCCAGCGATTCCCCCTCCCTTCACTTGTAACTGTAACTAAGAGCTTCCAGCCTCACCCCCTGGTGATGTAAGTAAACTTTTTTTTTAGCACACGCATCTCTGCCTAGTCAGTTCTGGCTACTAAACTGCCCACCTGTTCATCCTGGTCGTCGCCGGATGATCAGATTGCGAAATGAAGAAGTTTCTAATGACACAAAATTGGGAGCCATAGTCCAAAGAACTGAAGGCCCATGAGCAATTGAAATAGAAAGAAATTTATTAGTACAGGCTTCAAGCTCATGTATAGATTTAGGATTAACAAGAATTTCTGCCATGATCTATGACAGTGGGGCCAGCTTTTTTGGCAGGCATTCCACAAATTAGTCCTTCACCCTCCCTGAGTGTCACTCCAGTCCCTTTCCTTTGCCTAATTTGCTGCTCTGCTTTCTGTTTCCTGCCTTATTTGCTGCTGTGTTGCCAGTCCCCTCCCTAGTATGCCACATACAGACGCTGCCCATCCAGCAGTCAGAATTTTTTTTTGTGGGAGGGCAAGGCAGGAGAACAGCTTAGGTTGGAAGTGAGCAGGCACTACAACATGTCTGCCTCCATTGCTTCTCCCTGCCTCCTAGCTGTGGCATGGCACAGGGAGAGCTCCACCTCCATCTCTATCAGAGGCCATGCCCTCAGGTGCAGCTCACCATGGACAGAAGTCCCTTCTACCAGGGCTCCAGGCACCCAAATGTGGTGCAGTGCAGAGAGAGCTCCCTCTTGCTGGAGACCCCTGCATCTAACTGCAGCATGGTTCAGAAAGAGTATTCCCCCCCACAACCCTTGCCCAAAATACTGCTGAAATCACAGCTCCATGGAACTTGGCCCATGGGCCATAAGATGAAAACCCCTGTGTTAGTCAATCAGAGGAGACATATGGGCAGCCAATGTGATGCAGCCATGAAAACCCAAAAGTGATCCAAAGCGGTATTTGAGGTATGTCCAGTAGCAAGGAGGAAAACATTGTGCCATTGTCTAAGGCATGTTATGACTTCATCCAGAATACCGTATAATTATAGTCACCTATGTTCAAGAAAGATGAATTCAAACTGGAAAAGATACAACAAAAGGCTAGGAAGATAGGGAAATGAGGATCTTATCTTAGAGGGACTAAAGAAGAGATTGGCTTGCCTTAGCCCAACAAAATAGAGGCTGACAGGGGATAGGAATGTTGTCTATAAATATGCCAGGGAGTAAACACTAAAAAGGGAAAAGAACTGTTTAAGCTAAAGGACAATATTGGCACAAGAACAAATAGGTATAAACTAACCACAAAAAGAATTAGGCTAGAAATTAAAAGTAATTTCCTAAGCATCTTAGATGGGTGAGATCCCAGAAAAGCATTTTCAGAGTTCTAGGGCCAAGTAAAAATCCCACCAAGTTTTTAAGTTGGGGCCTGATCAGTTTGTGAAAAGCATTTTATATGACATGGGCTGGAAAAATAACACAAGAGAGTACTTGATGAAACAAGAGGTCCCTTCTATAGCTCTGTTACACAATACTCCTGTGAGTACCATTGGTTGTGTAAGGAGGGGTGAGGAGTGGAAACAGACCTTAAACATTATCTTTTAGCACTTCTGGAAAACAAAGAATTTTTGTGAAAAGGAGGATGTAGCTCCTGCAAATTAACATTTCCCTTTCCTCCAAGACCTCACACTCTTAGTTGATCCAAAATGGCTGCTCCTATTGATACAATTGGGACTTAGGTCAGCATCCTGGAGGACTGGCCTACATATATAGAGTTTGTTGAAGTAAATGAGATTCTCCCACCCAAACATGCAGCTGCATTACTGAGTTTTAATGGAAGCTTGCTTGTCCCAGAAAAGCCAGCAAGCAATTTTTTTAAGGAACTAGTGAAAATTGTCCAAGAATATCTGGCACCCTCTGTGGCAGAATGTCATCTCAGTCTCTCCCCAAACTGTGCTATCAGGCTTATTACCTATCTGACAAGTTGGTTACCATGGTCACTGGAGAGGGCAGGCACCCCTGCCCCCCATCTGCTTCAGGTAACCCCGAGTTGTAACCTGAGCTGGATACAAGCCAGAGGGAGAGCAGAGCCTACTCCCTTTGCCTACGTGACTGGCCCCACGTACTGGGGGGTGGGGCTTAAACTCCCTATTGTTCTAAACAATGACATCAGGACTGGTGGGGGGGAGGGACTCTGCCAGTCTACCTGGCAACCAGCGATACATTTCAAATTGGTTGGCTGGCAACCAACAACTGCTGACCTTCATTGGATCAGGTAAATGGGGTCATAAGGTTTATATAAGTTAAAGACTGCCCAGGGGGAGGGGTGGTAGCCATGATGAAGACACTGAGAGTAGCTGAATCTCAGCAGCTCTCCATCTCTCTCTCTCTCTCTCTTGAAACACATAGACACCCTATGAACTGCCTGCCTCCAGAGGAAAGCTCTATCAGCTTCTGGATGATACTTGTGAGTAAGCTACTTGAAATCTAACTAGATATATAGCCTGCAGTAACTCAGATGCATGATCAAAGGCTACCATGCCATTGCTTGCTCTAAAGTACTTCTCTGATATTGCTCTACCCTGTACCCTATCCCAAACCTATTCCCTATAACCAATAAAGTTCTCCTCTGTACCTAGCATGGGAGACTAATTGGAAGAAGGTCTAGATTATGCCTTGGGGTCCCCTTAGTCTGGCTGACTCAGGAAGAGCAGTATTTGTACTTCAGACTAAGGGAAGCACCCCAAGTTCTTGCAATGGGTCGAGTACCCCCTTCAGGTCTATAAAGCCTGTGTACCTCATGAGGCCACTAACAGACTGAGACTCGTGAGCAGTGGCAGCGTTACCCCCCAGGCTTGTGGGTGTGCTCCAGGAAGGGTGTGCTGCAGCACAGGAGCACCCCTTACTGGCTCTCCACACCCACATTCAGAAAAGTTCAGGTTCCATAAGCAGAATCAACTTGAAATTGATCTATTTCCTTTTTTGCAATGGAACTGAGGAAACTGTCCAAGTATTGCAATTTTAAGGATGGCTTTCAGTTACAGATTTGTAAAGAAGTCATAAAAAGGAACCTCTTAAAAGAGGAAGACCTCACCTTTAAATGTGCCATTGAGATTGGATTAACTATGGAAACTGCAGCAAAGGATGCCTTAGAACGTCATGAAGGAGTGCCTCTTGAAATAGGAATGAATGAATTATTAAATATCTAATGGAAGAGCCAAGGCACACAGCAACCTGATGTGTGATATCAGTGTGGAAAAGGGTCTTGTGCTCCAACATATTGCTGGTTTAAGGAACACTGCTGTTAAAGTTCTAGTAAAAAAGGACATATTCAGGCAGCATACCATTGTAAAACAAATTAAAAGTGAGGTGTAAGGTAAAGGAAAGGGAATAAAGATGTATGTGTAATATATAGGGACAATAGTGACACATGTAGTGAGAAATGAGTGGATAGCCTGAACTTACATCATATGAACAGGGTGACAAAACAGCCATCTGACTGACAGCCCAGGTTGCTGGGAAAAACCTTAAAATAGAATTAGTTACACACCCTGCAGTATCGGTTATCTCATGAATATAGAAATATGTATAGAATAAAATATGTATAGAATATAGGGGGCACATTTCTCATAGGAGGGCCACTCTCGCTCTAATTTCTCAGTCCTGATCCTCAAGGGAAACTTACACAACACTTCCCAGAGATGAGCCTATGAGCTCCATTTCGTCAACCTGCTGGTTACTAGAGATCATGCACTAAACATAGGAATTGGATTTTTGACACATTACAATCTGCGTGGCAACTGACTCCCCAGCCCAGCCCCTGGCTTGTTGACTTTTCATTCCATCCAGGAAGAGCACACACCAACTGCTGCAGCTTCCTTAGCCTGACGAAGGGTTTTTGAACCCAAAAGCTTGCTTAATAACTATTCT
>JAGPOW010001338.1:52417793-52457544 GCA_030014935.1 Caiman crocodilus
TCCAACCATTTGGGTTGGTCTAATAAAAGATATCAAATTCACCCAAGGAACCTTGTCTGCCTATGTCCTTAGACCAACACAGCTACAACCTAAACCCCTAGAGTATAGAAAAGCTTTTTCTGGATATAAAAAAACTTTATTTTTTCATTTAAAGGAGACTGGTGTTCTTAAAAACATCCACAGGAGAGAAGATTGTGCCAAAGGGAGTGATGTCAGTATCCATAGAACAGTTACTTCCCACACAAGCTTTAAGTCTATATGGGAGAAAGTTTACATTAGTCACAAGATCGCCAACCCTTAGTCTTAATTCTCCATCCTAAGAAAGGAGTGTCTGGGACAAGTGAAACACATATGCAATGGTAGGTTCTCTTTTTAGTCAGTTACACTTATGACATTGAATGTAAAAGAACATAGGCACGTGGAAATGCCAATGGACTTTCTCATTTATCTGTGGAAGAGTCTTCTGTAGAAACACAATTTGCTGAAATTGTTAAATTATTTCAGATGAAGTATAACTCAGTGTCTTGTAGTATGTTTGAGCAAGAAACCAATATCCCATACTGACACAGGTATATGAAGCCACCCTGAAAGTTTGAAAATATGCAGACAATCATAATTTAGAGCCTTCCTATACACAAAGAGGAACTTACTCTACATCAAGGATGTCTCATGGTGGATTCATGTCGTTATACCCAGTAAACTGTGCACAAGACTTTTAGAAGAACTTCAGTAGGGCACCTAGAAGCTGTAAAAATGAAGGCATTAGCCAGAAGCTTTGTACGGTGGTCAGGATCAACAAATATAACACCTCATTAAAAAGTGTATGGGATGCCAACAGGTACAGAAGATTCCCAAACCAGTAGGGCTGTGCAATGCTTCGGGTGGTGATTTGATTCAGAGGAGATTCGGCCCAATTCCGTGGCTGAATCTATGAATCCAAATTGAAACAAGGGACCAAATTAAAGGTCTGAATCGATTCAAAGGTCTCTGAATCTTTGGCAAAGATTCAGAGAGCTTTGATTTGGGCAGTCCCCAGTGGCTGCAGCAGGGAGCTTTAGCCACTCCAAGCTGGTAAATACTAGAGGCAGAGGAGGGGACCATGGGGAGATCCCTGCCAGCCCCCTCCCCCAGCCCCTACATGGCTGTCCCTGCCCACCCCAGCTCAGTACTTTAAATAAAAGCTCACCAGGTGCTGCCAGGTGGGGGGTGATCCCTGCTGCTCCCACTGCCCCATGCTGCATGGGAGGCTCTGCAAGGGTCCCCCCCATGGCTGCCCTGCCTGCCATGGCTCTGGTCCTTTAAGGAAAAAAAATGAGAAAAGCCCTGGGACTCACTGCTCCTGGTGCAGCCTCGGGGCTTTGGGGGCTCCTGCAGAGCCCCCTACATGGCAGGGGGCTGTGGGGATTGACCCCCTGATGGCAGGAGTGGTGAGTCGTGGGGTTTCTTCAGGTTGTTTTTACTTAAAGGGCCAGAGCTGGCCCATGGGAGCAGGGCAACCATGAGGGGGCTGGGGGAAGAGGGGGGTAGGGATTCATGCAGAGCCCCCCCATGCAGCATGGGGCAGTGGGGGGCAGTGGGGATTGCCCCCCACCTGCCTTTATTTTTCCCGCAAGTGCTGGGAACTGGGGCAGGTGGGGCGGCCATTGCTTGGCTGGGAGAGGGGCAGGGGATGGGCCTGGCCTGCCTGATTCGGCCGAATCCAATCAGGACAGTGATTCAAATTGCTGAATTGAATCACTGTCCCCCGAATCGGCTGAATCCAAATCAAATAGTAGCCACTTCTCACAGGCCTACAAACAAGTACCATTATACTCATGGGAATGGCAATCCACTCCCTAGCAATGACTCCATATTGATTTTGCAGGAACGTTTTTAGGGATGATATACCTAGTAATGATGGATACCCACTCCAAATGTCCAGAAGTTTTCTGTATGAAAACAATGGAAAAATTATGAAGTCTGTTTATAAGGGCAGGATTGTCAGAACAAGTTGTAACTGAAAATGGCCTACAGTTCAGTTAAGGTAAGCTTCAAGAAGTCATGAAGACAAATGGAATCAAGCTTCTCCACCACACCATGCAGCCACAAATGACCTGGCTGAATGATTTGTACAGTCTTTCAAAAATGCCTCACATTCCATGAAAGAAGAGGCAGGATCAGTACAGCAGAAGATAGTCTAATTTGTGTTAGTGCACAGGAATGCAAAACCAGACTTGAAGCAACATGTTAGAAATTGTCCAGGAAGACAGGTCATGACAAGAGGAACAGGGACCCTTCTACAACTACATGTAGGCTAAAAGGCATTGGCCCATGATTATAGGGGACCTAAGAAATGGCAGCCTGTGGTTGTGAATGCACAAAGTCCTTTATCCTACACAGTGCAAGTAGTGCCCAACATTGCGCGGTGCCACCACACCAACCAATTGCCATGTGTAAGAGTGACTGCCAAGCAGAACACAGCAGTTGGAGCCACACCTGCTATTGGGCCATCAGGTCTGTAGCAAGAAAAAAAAGGTGTTTTCCCTCTTCTTTATGGTAGCCCTTCAAGTATTTCAGGCCTGTTATCATGTCCCCTATTAAGCACCTTTTCCACAAGTTGAATATGCCTAGCTCCTTCAGCCTCTCCTCATATAAATTGATTTCCAAGCCCTTGTTGCCCACATCAGGACTCTCTCTAATTTCTTCACATCCTTTTTAAAATGTGGAGCCCAAAACTGTACACAGTACTCCAGATGAGGCCTGACCAGTGCTGCATAGAGAGACATTATCACTTCCCGTGTCTTTCAACTATTGCTTCTATTGATGGATTCCAAAACCACACTAGGCTTTTGTGCAGCTGCATCACACTGCAGACTCATATTAAGTCTGTAAGCTACCTAGTGAAAGTTTAACTAATCAGAGTCTAACCTTCTAAGTTTTTGCCTTTATTTGTTGTTCTGCAACTTCCCAAACCACCAGGCATGACTGGTGCCTCCTAATATTTTGGGGGGGAGTCCCCCATCAGCTAATTGCCACCACCAGCATAAGTGCTGGTAGCAAACCCAGAAGTCCTGCCAGCGCTTCTCTCAGTGGGGGCATGGCCAGTCACAACCCCCTACGCATCACCAACGCACAGCACCACAGTACCACATACAACTATTGAGAGAGAAAAGCATAAGATGATAAGAAGAGGTGAACATTAAAGAGAAGTGATCCTGAGGGAGCAGAAGCACCAAACAGAGGGGGAATCACAAGCGAAAGAACAAACTCAATCAGGTTAGGCAATGTCAACACTTCAAGTGTTTACAGATGCAGATATTCCTGTAGAGTTATGTTGGAAACTCCCCAGTGGAGATACCAACTATATTGATAAAACTATGTGAAGAATGGTCACTGTGGGCATTCCACACATACAGGCATATGCACTTGCAGCAGCTCCAATAGGAGCAATGCAAACTGAGCCAGGGATTTTTGCCTCCGCGCACATGCCCGGACATGAACTTTGGTGTGGGGCAATTTGTGCCACTTGGGGCAAAATAACCTTGCCCAGCTCTCCCTGTATCTGCAGTCAGGGAGAGCTAGAGCCTGGGGCTAGCACCTGTGCTGGCCCCAGAAGTGTAAAAACCTGCCCTGTGCTGGCTCCAGCAATATAAAAACTTGCCCTGGTAAGCAGCTCAGGACTACTTGCCCTCAGGAGCTTTTGAGGCTTAGCCAGTGGGCATCTGGGGACACTACCCCTTGTGCCAGCTGGACTGCTGAAGCAGCCCTGACCCGGAGTGGCTCCTGCCCCCTCTACTCACTGCAGCAGTCTGGTAGTCGGGGCTGCTGCCTAGCTGTGACCTGCTGCCACCTGCGACAGCATCCGCCCCCTTGGACTTGTGGCCCCAGAGCTGCACACCTACCAGACCTGGATGGGATGCCCCTGCTCTGCCATCTGGGCAGCGACTGCCCAAAAGATGTGTTCATTGCAGTGGCTTACTTTGAACTGTCCAAGTGTGTCCTCTTGGCCCTGGACAGGCTTCTCTGCCCAGGTCTTGCCACTGAAGAGTCTACCTCCCCTGAAAATTTCATCCAAATCAGACAAAAAACAGTAAAGTTATAGATGTTTTATTGTTTCCCCATTCTACCCTATGGCCGGATCTCCGAGGTGGCTCTGAAGCACTTCAGAAGCTCCAAACTGCTTTGGGAAGCCTAACCAAGCCAGTGCTTCAACCTGGACATGCTGATTTGGACCCCAAAGCATTTGAAGCTTCTCTGTATCCGAAGCTCTGTCCGAAGACTCGCACAGCCCTATTAGGCAAAGTTTTATTGATACATTTGCAAGTTTAAAGCAATTTGGAAGCCTACCAGTGCCTCTATCATCATAATAAAATGTATTCTAAATATCTATACACTTTGGCATTTATTTTTGTCTTTTTTTGTCATAGCAAAATCAGAGTTGCCTCTACCCCCTTCACTCACTAGAATGTGCAGCACTGATATGCCAGTGCCCTGCCCCTGCCCTTGCCCTCACTCTCAACCCACAGCCTGGCCCTGCCTCAGTCCCCTCATTCCTGACCCACAGTGCCAGGTATGTGGGTGAGGGGTTTGTGGGGGTGGTTTGAGGGTGTGGAGTTTGTGGTTGGATTGAGGGGGAACTTTGGCTGTGGGGGGGCCATGTGGAGGGGCTGCTCAGGAGGGGTGGGTCCCCTGTCCCCCGCAGGGCACAGCTCACTAACTACCCCCCACAGGGGGCACAGTTCCCTCCCACAGGGCCCCCAGCTCAACCCCACAGCAGCAGTGGCTGTCAGGGCCCTCGGGGCCCTCCTGGCACAGCCCCTTCACATGGCACAGAGCAGTGCAGCTCAGCTCTGGCTGCCTGGCACCCAGCGGTGACTGTGTCACATTATGCAGGCCTGGCCTGGCTCAGTATGGCACCATGCGCCTTCAGACAGCTCTGGGCTGCTTGGACTGTCACCCAGGGGGGCAGCACCACTCATGGGGACTGCCTGTTGTACTGGGCCAGGTCCTGTGTGCATAGAACTGGCCCAGCACAATAGGCAGTCCCATGAGTGGTACCCACCCCCAGGTGACAGACTGAGCAACCTGAAGCTGCCCTAAGGCGCATGGCCCTACACCGAGGCAGGCCAGGCCGACGCGATATGCTACAGGCGGGTGCCAGGTGGCTGGGGCCAAGCTGTGCTCCCCGCACCACATGGGGGGCTGTGCCAGGAGGGCCCCAAGTGCCACGTTGGCCACTGCTGCTGCAGGGGGTGGCTGTGGGCCTTGTGGGGAGCAGTCATGGGACCCACCCCACCCAAGTAGCCCACCCCAGTGTCCATCTCCCCCAATCCCTCACACTCAAACAGCCCCAACTTCAGACCCCTCTCCCCCAGTCCCTACTTACCTAGAGACTGAGCCCAGGTCCAGGTTGCTACATCCTGCACTGCTCCTTGCCATGCATGTGCTGCAGTGTGCTGCAGCACTAGGGCAAGGGGCAGCCATAGGGACACTCTGGACTGCTACCAGAGCATTTCTTTGGAGGACCTGAACCTCCGATTGCCTAAGGGCATGGTCCTGGACTGTGTTCTGCCCCACGTTTTTTGGTGGGGTTTTTTGGGTTATTTTTTGAGACCTGGATATCCAGGTATCAAATTTTAAGCCCGTGTTGCAAATATGCAGCATGATGACTACGTTTTTGTTCCCAATGTGCTTCTTGCCATGTCTCAAACTGCTTTGAGATGCGGCAAGTGGCACGTGCAGGCTTGTCTGGATGTGCCCTATGAAGAGTTCTTGGACTGATATTGTTTATTCTAGTTTCCCAAATGACATAAGCTATATTGGCAAAACCATTTTTTATGCCACTATAATTGCATCTATGACAGGGTTTCACTGTATAAGTCATACCCTTAATTGACCTCGCTTTTTCATATTCTTCATTAGTATAGTTAAGTTGGTAAACTTTCTAATGTAGACCAGGCCTTATGGTGGAGAGGCAAAATGAGAAGAGTAGAGAAGAGTCCATAGCTGGAAGACCATGTGTGAGGAATGTACAATACAAAGCCTAGCAAAGATTGTTGAAGGGGAATTTTGAAATTGATGATTAGATCAATTGATTTAATCAGAATCAACACCTATTTCAACATTAAATTCAACATCACTGAATTGTCCCTAAAATGAAAATTATTATTCAAAGAACATACAGCCAAGTATCAACAGCCTTGTCATTAACACACCATTGAAATCAATGTACCTGTGCAACTCTGTGAACTTTTGGATTAGTACCCTAAAGCTTCCCTGTGATATGCAGTGTGTGTGTGTGTATATAACACACACACACACAGAGTAATCAGAACTCTTGGGAGGAGATATCTTTTATTAGAACAAATAGATAATTGCAAGAAAAAAAGCTTTATTTGCAAGCTTTTGGGCACACGTGCCCTTCTGCAGACATAGGAGAGTGCAAATATTGTAAAACTTCTCCCTGGAAATTAAAATTCATATTACATAGGAGAGCTGAAGGATGGTGTAAGATATCCTGGTTGGAAAAGTTCATTCATACAAAATAGACTCAAATAAAAGTTAGAGCAGTCAATTTACCTCAGAGTTGTCTGATGGCAAGTCAGATGTTGAATTATGCTTCTTTCTTGTTATGATGTTTCACATTTCATAGGAGGATGCTGATGAAAGCCTCTCCCAGACAAGGAATTTCTCTTGCCTTGAGATTGCTTTGTGACCATGCAAACTTTGGCTGGAAACAAAAGGCTGAAGCAAGGGTGTCACCTTTCAGGTCTCTAGGTGTTGACTTTTGTTTTCTTCTTGTAAAATTATGAAGTTTTCTTTTCAAAATGGCCAATTTTGATATTTTACATGTCTCAGGAGTACAGGTTGTAGCCTTGTTGGTCTGCAGGCAAAAATAATCAGACCTATTGGGGAGGTGATATCTTATCTTTTATTAGACCAACTAGATAGCTGCAAAAATTTTTCCTGTGAAATATGAATTTTCATGGAAGAAATTTTACAGTCTTTGCACTTTCCTATGCCTGAGGAAGGGCATGTGTGCCTGAAAGCTTGCAAATAAAGATTTATTATTTTTGCAACTATCTAGCTGGTCTAATAAAAGATAAGATATCACCTCCTTAAGAGTTCTGATTACTCTTGCCTGCAGACCAACATGGCTATAACCTGTATTCCTAGTTGCATAAAAGGGGTTACCTGCTCCTATTGCTAAATTACAGAGAATTCTGTTTAATTGCTGATTAGTAGCTTTTCACATCTCACCTAAAGCCTCTCAGCTGTACTTCATTTCAAAAGGTATCACTAATTTGAAACTCCCTCCCTCCAGTTCCATCTAAATTATAGTCAAAACAAGGGAACACCAGAAAGTTACTTAGATCAGGAATAAAGACTCCTGAAACTGTGGTTCTAGGAAGAATTGCTTATATTAAAAGAAATAATCCCACAACAAGCTTTCAGTTTTCCTAAACTGATTATTCATTATGCTCTTCGGTTTAGATTTCTGTCATATGTTTTATACCATTGTTGGTCTTTGGTGGTTCACATGTGTCCTCTAAAGGGAATACAGCTCAAGATGGTCCTATTTGGATGGCAAAGATCTCCCTCCAGTGGATAAATCTATAAATCACAACTCTATTTCTTTATAAAACTATTTTGTCATATTTCTGCCTATCTTAAGCAGCACTTTTCATCTTGGTATTTAAGCACCTTAACAGCTACTATGTACATTTTTAAAAAGAATCTTGTATTTCAAAGCGATTTTTAAGGCTCCACTCTTGCAGTGGAGATGTCCATCAAACATCTACACCTAATTGTCTTTTTGAAAACTAAGACAAGCCAAGGAGATGTAAAGCAAAAACATCAAAATTTCTTATGTCTATGTATGTCTATGGTTAACAAAAGTGATAGCAACCATTACATAATTTGTATGTGATTTAAAAGAAGGTTCAGAAACCATAATTCCAAAGCCATAAATGTTTCTGAAGGATATGATTGTTGATGTGCTCTGTACACCTATCTTTACCTTAAATGAACATTAGCAATAATAAGATACATTTTGTATCATTCATAGAAAGCTTTGCAAAGACCCTTTTTCAAAGTCCTTACTGACACCATGAAAAGGAGTACAGGTGAGAGACAGCAAGACAATCACTAAGGATGAAAAGGATGAAAGAGAGATTAGATTCCTTCATAATCCTTCATTACCTCTTCAACTAAAGGAGAAAAGGAGCATTTAGAGAGCAAGTCCATTCCAGATTTAGGGAGCAGCTTGACAGAGAGAACAAATAAAAAAGGAGCATTAAGGTACATCCATAAATTAAATTGGTACACAGCTCTGAGAGTCCTGTTGTGAACTTATCAGTACCCTAGACACCTGATCAGCAGCAACAGTATTGAGAAATGCCTCTCTCTCTCTCTTCCTCTCTCTCTCTGACAGCCATGTCCGTCTGTCTAGGTGCTCTTGCAGTCCCTATCACTGGAATGCCTGAGCACATTCTTAATAATTATGTGTGCCTTTTCTTCCTGGTTGATAACCTGCCTACAATCATTCAGGACTCCCTCTCCTTTACATTGGGTTACTGAAACTTTGTCTACCCAGAGCTGGTTAACATACAGCTGTCCATCTTCTGAATATAACAAAAAGGAGCACCTATACTTTCAAAGGTAAAAATCTATGGCTTCACTGTTATAATGTGAAGCAGTGTAGTCCACTGTATTTAGCTGCATAAGAGAAGGCTTCCAAGCCTAAACCTAGCTCTCTTTTCAGGTGATTATTAACCAGGACCTTTTATGGACAATGGTGCCACATCAAAAGTGGCACATAGCCCTGGTCTATTCTGCAGCAGTGCTGAGTACATTTGCAGCACCCCAGTGCCCACAGAGCAACACCACCTCCCCAACCAAAAGAAGGCTTCTGCACCATGCAGTAGCCATTAGAAAGCTCATGTAGGTGCATCTGCACCATCTGCTCAGCACTGAGCTCTCAGGGAGCTGCCCCACAAGCGGGACCGTTCTGTCTCACCCCCTGCTGCCTGGGCTGACCGGGAGTAAATTGCTCCGAGTCAGCTATCTAAAACATGTACTACTGCACAATGGCTGCATCTACACAAAATGCTAACTGCAAGGTAGCTCAATATTACTGCACAGTAGCATCACATGGCAACAACTGTGACACAGTGCTACTGCGCAGTAGCATCACAAAAAAAAAACATTCATTGGCACTACTATGCAGTAACTCCCTGAGTTTTCTAACTCCCTGAGTTACTGCACAGTCATTTAGTACATGTTTTCACAAGAACTAAATGACTGTGCAGTAATGTCTGCACAGTCGGTGTCTTATGTGGACATGGCCAGTAGCTACTGTGCAGTTAATCTAGTAGCTATATTTCTTGGTACTTGGAAACCATACATTAGCCTAATTTATAGCGCTGTAAATGCTGCACACATGTAGATGCTGACAAATAAGCTTTAGTTCAAGCACCCTCACAACCATTTTTAAGCACAGAGACTCTGATGTATGAGATGCTGCAGTGCTTTAATTAGAGGGGCTCCTAGAGCCCCTCTAATTAAAGTGCCATCTCCCACCACCCCCAGAGTGTGTATAAAAGTGCCTGAAACTAAGACTTTTGTTGTTGGAAACAGATATTTAATTTTCTAAATTAAGATTTCAGTGACTACATTGTTTGTGTGGTGGGTGTGTGTGTACTCTGAGAACCTGGGGCTGAGTGTTGATTTCTGATTGTTTGATTACTGTGGGATAGCTGTCTGGGCCTGAGTCAGCCTGGCCCAGGAGGGTATAAAAGGAGGCTCTCCAGGCAACCAGGGAGTCTGTAACCAGGGACTGCCAACAGAAGCAGTTTGCAGGCCAGTTCGTGGGCAGAAGTACTCTGTAAGCATTCATGCAAGAAGAAGGAACCAGGTCAGAGACTCCATCAGGGGAGAAAGGAGGACACTTAGCTCTACAATAATGGTGAGTACACAGCTGACTGCCCATGGGGGGCTGAAGCCACCCTCCCTCTCCGTCTGTGGGAGCTGCCTGGTGAGGCACTGATGCCTACACAGTCAGATGGGTGGCAAATTGGCTAGATGGTCACACCCAGAGAGTGGTGATGGGTGGGTCATTTTCAGCCTGGAGGGATGTGGGCAGTGGAGTCTCCCAGGGCTCGGTCCTGGGGCCTGTACTGTTCAACATTTTTATCAGCAATCTAGGTGTGGGTGTGGAATGCACTCTGTCCAAATTCACTGATGACACCAAGTTGTGAGGTGAGGTGGGCATGCTGGAGGGGAGGGACAGAATCCAGCTAGATCTAGACAAATTACAGAGGTGAGCAGATGAGAACAGGATGGAATTGAATGCAGACAAGTGCAAAGTGCTGCATCTAGGGAGAAGGAACAAGCTACACACCTATAGGCTGGAAAACACCCTTCTTGTCATCATAGTGGCAGAAAGGGATCTTGGAGTCATTGTTGACTCCAGGATGAACATGAGCCACTAATGCAAGGAAGCTGTCAGTAAGGCTAAGCACACCTTGTTGTGCATCTACAAATGCATCACAAGCAGATCCAAGGAGGTGATCCTTCCCCTCTATGTGGCATTGGTCAGGCCATAGTTGGAGTATTGTGTCCAGTTTTGGGTGCTGCACTTCAAGAGGCATTGAAAGGGTCCAGAGGAAGGCCGCTCGCATGGTCAAGGGGCAGCAGGCCAGGCCCTACAAAGAGAGGCTAAAGGGCCTGAACCTGTTCAGCCTCCACAAGAGAAGGCTGAGAGGGGATCTGGTGGCTGTTTACAAACTCACCGGGGGGGACCAATGGGAACTGGGGGAGGCTCTGTTCCCCTGGGCAACACCCAGGGTTGCTAGGAATAATGGCCACAAATTGTTAGAGAGAAGGTTCAGGCTGGACATGAGGAGACATTACTTTACAGTTAGGGATGCCAGCCTCTGGAATGGGCTCCCAAGTGAGGTGGTGCTCTCTTCTACCTTGGGGGTGTTCAAGAGGAGGCTGGACAGATATTTGGCTAGGGTGATATGACCACAGCACCTGTTCCTGCCTGGGGCGGGGGGAGCAGACCTGATGATCTGTTTAGGTCTCATCCAACTCAAAGTACTATGGTACTAGGATACATTTAGGCATGCCTATGCTCAAAGGTCTGTGTGACCTCACATGCATACACTATGATTCAGAAGGACTGACAGTTGCCTACTCATGCTCAAAGGAATAGTGGTCTACTCAGGATAATATTGTATACCCAGACCCTTTCCAGATGACTGTCAGGCTGTGGCCTTGAAACTAGGGGCTTGGCTTGCCTGGCATAGCCACTCATCCCAGTCAGCCCCCTCCTCGGGGTGCCAGAACCCTCCAACTGGATCTAGCCACACACCCACTCCCTGCCACTGGAGTGGTCAGCCAGGGTCAGCTGACCCCTCACTCCTTCCAGTATAAACCCTGACCCAGAAAAGGAAGTGTGAGTAACAAGGTTCAGTCTGATGCCAGGACTGCTGAACTCTTGGCTTGCACTGCTACTGGCTGACAGATTCTTTGAATACTCAACCTGGCTTGCCCAGAGACCCCGAGTTTGGCATGACCCAGACCCAACTCTAGTTTGATCTCCTGGATACCCAACCTGGCTAGCCTTCTAACCTCCCAGTCTTCCTGACCCTCTGGATCTCTGACTTGGTTCTCCAGACAAATAGCCTGGCTTTTAGCTTCCCTGCATTCAGTCTCTGCACACTCCCCTCAGATGCTGACTGCCTCTTCTGACCCTGGGTGATCTGCAGACCTGGCTGCCTGACAATTATATTATTAAAGGAAGATAATCTCTGCAGGGCTCCAAAGCCATTCGCCACTTCCTCCTCCTTTTCTTGGAGCTAGGTATGAGAATAAACACCTAGAACAAAAGTGATGTGGGAAAGAAAAAGAATCTCACCCTGGTGAGAAGGCTCGGTTTCATTGGCCCTCTCGGATTCTATCTCAGCTAGCATACAGCGTTCTGGACAGGTTCCAGAATCTAATGAGTCTGAGCTAATTGCTGGAAGCCAATCCAGTTAAGAAGGTGAGCACTTTCTTCTCCCTGCTGGATCACATGGCTGTGTGTGCTTCCATGACATGATAACTGACCTGGTCTATAATATATTTGGACTTTAAGGTTTACACCTTACACATATGCCT
The DNA here is from genome assembly GCA_030014935.1 of Caiman crocodilus. Classification (NCBI taxonomy): domain Eukaryota; kingdom Metazoa; phylum Chordata; order Crocodylia; family Alligatoridae; genus Caiman; species Caiman crocodilus. Next base: position 52,429,938 of record JAGPOW010001338.1, read on the forward strand.
AGACATTCTGAATGATATTCTCAGAAACAAATGAGTAAATTATGACCCAGATGAAATCACCATGATGTGGTACACAGTTTAATGAAGAATGATTGTGTGCTGCCAAACTGACAGGACCTATGATGCTGCCCTCCCCAATTCCTCCAGGCTCCTCTGTTTTCATTAATGACCTGGAGGGGAAAAGACCTGTGGGTTACAGTAGACCACAAACTCATTATGAATCAGCAATTTAATTCAGTTACAAGTAAGGTAAATGTCAAGTAAGGCAATCATTTACTTAGGAGACTCTGGAATACCCTCCACTGAAGATTTTGAGGGACAAACATCTACAAACATCTTCTGGGGATGGTCAAGGTTTGCCTTTGAATAGAGAGATGGTTACAATTAATAAAACTATTTTAAAAAGAGGATTGAGTGTTCTGCAAATTTACTTCTTAAATTACAGAATATAGCTTTAAATGTTAAAATTTCTGAATTAGACAAAGTAAATATGGAAAGATAAGTTAGTCACCCAAGAAAAAATTTATACTCAACAGTGAGAAAGAACAAAAAAGACAAGGTATTCTCTATTATTTTTATTTACAAAGTATAAAGGTATTTTGAGAAGGTAGGTACATATTGAAATATAGAGCTAATAAAAAAATGAAATAAAGAATATATGCAAATGTGCCTGGAATAAAAGTGATTTCTCTTGCAGGCACTAGATGTCTCTGTAACTCCAAAATCAAGTTTGCTTCTCTTAAAACTATGTCGTCTAATGTTTCACTTCTTGTGAGGAAAATAAAGTTAGCGATGAGACCAACTTAATATAATATTCATTATAATTCTTTCATCCTGTCTTTATAAAAAGAATAACATTGCAACAATAGCCAGTGTCCTTAATAAAGATATTTATTTATATTAGGAATATATAGAAAACACTTTAGAAGACTTCTAATAATATTTTAGCTATTGCATAAGTTATAATTCTTTATATTATAGAATGTGTTTTAACTCCTAATTTAGTATCATACCACATATAAAATGTGCCTGAATCTAAAGTGTTGTCAACTTTATTCATCACTGGAAAAACTATAATTACTATATGCTTTCACAATCCCGCCCTCCCTAACCCACATTAAATACTTTGCATCAGACTGCTATCTAGAAGTGCATACCTATTTATAATAAATACTCAAAAGATAGTTTTGGTGTGGATTTAGAATAATAAGATCATGAGAAAAAAGGGCTGGAAGGAACATCTGGAAGTCATCCGCTTCCTGGTCAAGGCATGGGCATCACTGTCTAAACCATCCTAGACAAGTGTTTGTATAACCTGCTCTTAAAAACTTCAGAAACACTACTAACACACAACTACCTAGTATAATGCTTAAAACATTAAAAAAAACCAACTCTTTACGTTGCCACAGATAAAGCAGGGACATAAGGTCAACATCCCGCCAAGGTAAGGACAGAAGGCAATTTGCTAAAATAGACCCAAGAGATCCAAGGACGAGAACCCCCACAACCCAGTCGGATAGTAAAAAAAACTTCTTCCTTATCCCAGATGTGGTCTGACCCTGAGCAGATGAGCAAGACCCTTTAAACAGGAACTTCTGGAAATGTTTGGGTCCCAGCAGAAGCATCAGCATACTCTAGTATAAAAAACAAAGCCCAGACTTGGTTGTGGCCAACACCTAATGTTTCTGAGGAAAGAAAAAAAAAAAAAGATAATAATAGCAAACAAAGGAAAATAACATTTCTTCCTGAACCCACTGGTGACCAGCAAAGCCCAGAAGCATAGGCTAACCAGGCACCCTCCACTCTGCACTGCTACCTGGGGATTGCAAACACAAACCTACAGATCACACAGCCTGACCTGAGCGTGAGAACTCCCTTTTCTGTCATCCTGTCTACTCCATAAATTTATCCCAGCTCACTTAATGTTCTTTCATAAACAAGCTGGTTGTGGAGCTCTTCTCCATTCTCCGGATGCCAAGCACAGGCCTCTCCTATTTCCAGCTGCTCTGGACTGCAAAGTTCTTCTCATGGCCTTTCAGCAATGCTCTAGGAGATTTCTGGCGTGTGTGTGCTTGGGGATGCCCTGGGCTTTCCAATTGTTGCTCTTCACCAAATACTCCAGGCACGGTAATCTTAAATCATCCCTAGCCAATGCTTACTTAACCTCTTTGAAAACCTCCAGTGAGGGAGATTCCACAACTTGCGAAACTTCCCTAGGCAGATATGTTCTCTGCAGGAGCCAGCTCACTTCCTACTCGTCGGGTTATGCTGAACAGACAAAAATCTCCTGCAAATCCACTTTCATGGAATTCCCCTGGCATGGGCAAGATCCTTGTTTGGGTAATGACATGGGAGATGGCTTCTATGTCTCTTCCACCTACAGCTGTTCAGTGCTGGAGCATTGAAAAGGTAAAAAAAAAGGTGGGGGGCTTGACTACACTTTAGTCAATACTGATGTTCTGCTCATGCAGAGTCTCTTGAAGACAGTATCCTACAGACAAAAGCTAGAACAAGCTCTGAATTACCTAATATGTCCTAGGACTGAAGCAGAAAACCATGGAGCAGAAATTGCTGTTTTACACAGTCTCTGTATTACACCATGAAGCTGGATACAGGAGAGAGGTACATGAGTTACCATCTGAGAAATTAGTATTAAAAATGGTTCCCATATAGAGTTTCTCTTAGTTTTAGTTCAATTATCTCTTCTGGCTTGTTCATTATCCAACACTGGAAGTTTAATTAAAAATAGCTTTGATGCTGTGCATCAGAGTGAAACAAAGTCCTAATATAAAATGAAGTAGAAAAATGTAATTAAAACCAGAATTTGAGACAAGACTGTATTTAGTTGTTACACAGAGGCAACCAAGGGAATGATGAGGCAGAGGCAGATGCCAAAATGACAACAGTAAACATGAAAAGATTTGAGTAAGAGCACTACATTGAAAGCAGAGGCTGTGAAGGGCACATCACCCACTGTAGAGGAGGTGAAGCAACTCACTAAGAGCTAATGAAGCAATGCACTAAAAGTAATACTGCCATTTATTAGTATCATGTTATTTGTTCCATATTTTTGTTATATTTGCATGTAGAAGCTACAAACAGGATGAGCTAGGCACAGCACAAGTACACTGTATTCGGAGCGATCCTCTGCTCCGAAGTGCTTAGCTTACTTTTCTGCTTCCATCAATGGGTATGGACAAGCATACATCTGTGTCATTTCAAAAGGTGAGCTTGGAGGGCAACAATGTAACAGTTTTGCTGTTATATTTTAAGCTTTACATGTGCATCAGCAGGAAACTATCCAAACATAGCAAAACAGTTTCAACATCAATACTGCTTCATCCAAGGTTAAAGTGGGAAAAGTTTTGCTGCATTTGTAGAACTCAGGCTTATGTCTATGTAAGTGTTAAAATGTAACGGCTGCTGCCCCATCAAGAGCGCCCCTTTCAAAAAGGCTTCAAATGCATGTTTGTCCATCCACTGGCTGCCAATCTGGTTTTCTCCAGTTGCCCCCCTCCTATTGCCTGCCTTTCATCATATTTTGAAGACCTGTTAAATAAATAAAACAAACAGAAAATTCAGGTTCATTTCTATGGTCTCCAAGATTCTGTCCAGAAGAGTGTGACTGTGCAGCTGCACATTCAGCTGTTCTCCACACTACAAGGGAGCAGTGGAGGAGAGGGGGGGGTGACCCCTGGATTTCTCACATACACAAAAAAACAGAGCAGAGTATGTGAGCACAGCATATGCCACTCAAAATCAGAGCCTGGACAGTTGGAGCTGCACTGAGGATGCCAGTCAGGCTTTGAGCAGCAGGATCACCACTGCTGCAGTCTCAGGGGGGCCCCAGGATCCCAGGTAAGGCTCCTAGAGCCAGCCCAGTGCTGACTCCAGCTTCCCCTATCTGACCCAGGGTAACTTGCTGCACACCAGAGGGCACATGGCACAGGCATTCCCCAAGGACAACTAGTGGCGGCATAAGGTGTGCCACCACTAGTTGTCTCCGGGGAACAAAATGCCCACACTTGTGTGGATGCAGCATAATGGTTCAATTTCTTTGGATGGCACTCACCTACTGTAGAGGGCTTTATACACTGCATAAATCTCTGGAATACTGTCAATACAATTTGTAGAAGATGGAATGGGTTGAATGGTAAATAATAAGGACAAGGTAGACATGCAAAGTGATCTGGATGGATGGTAAGCTGCATCCATTCAAATAAAATGTGTTTTAATGCAACCCAATATACAAACAAATGTAAGATCATAAATCTAGAAACAAAAAATGCAGACTGTAGCTGCATAAAGAGACTGCACCCTGGAAAGCAATGACTCTAGTAAAGAATTAAGGTTCACCATGACTAGAAACTGAACCTAAGCTCCTAGTGCATTTTAAGGGTAAATTAGATCCTTGGATGTATAAATAGAGGAGTAGGAGTAAGAATAGGGAATTCTATATAAAGATTCACTAAAGCTAATACTGTACCAGAATACTGCATGTAGTTCTGGTGGCCACATTTTAATATGTTGAAGAACTGAAGAGTAACAGTGACTAATTTCAGTCAAAACAAAGCTAAATTCTACATTACATCTGTACCTACTTTGATCCCACAGACCTTGAAGCACACTTTAAGGAGCTGGAGCAGGGATTTCTACATTTAAAATATAATTGCAAAACCATAGTCACTCAAATCAGAGCCAGACTTGCTAGCACTGGATTTATGACCCAGATACCTTGTTCTGGGTGGACCCAAAACCCTCAGACCAACCACAACTTCTTCATTCAATAAGGGAATTTTACTGATACACAGTTATAGCAGATAAGAATAATGCAGACAATTCTATATATATACCAGTCCTAGAGTTCAGAGTCAAGGTACATCTGGCCTGTATGCGAGCTTCACTCTGAGGTTTTCTTTTGAATGTCAAATGTCAACAGCCTGGAGGTACGAGGTGGAGTCTCCCCACTTCCTGGTGGGGTAGATGAGACAGGCTGGTGGTATGCCCTCTGTCCATGGTGGCCTCAGGTTCCCCTCTCCCGGGACCTTTTGCTGTTCTGAAATGCCTCCTTTTATATTCTTTTCTGCTCCAGATGACTGTTCATCTCTGGCTATTGCTGACTGGTCTCTCTGTGGACATCATACTGTCCACATCCTGTCCTGTCAGCATGTTCCTTTTTTCACAAGCTCGTCACATGCACACATCCTAATTTGGGCATTATCAGTCTTCTCCTTTAGTCTGTTCCCACAAAACTGGAAAACCTAAGGGCCCTAAAGTTCAGCACTGTGACCTGGTGCCACCTTATGTCATGTTATGAACACTGTGGTACATACCTTCAATTTTCCAGCCTGTGTGTCTGCTTCCTGCTTGCCTATGTCAGGCCTACTGAGCCTTGATGGCACAAACAGGCTTTTAGAAATAAATTATCCCTTGCTGTTGCCCTGGACCATTGTTCTACTTTACCTGCAAGCCAGTTCCCAAAAGCAAACCTCTAAATACCATTTTCTAGCCATTAGACTCAGACCCTGCTCTGATCTGCTACAATGCCAGTCTCTGACAGAGACAACAAAACTCCTCTTGTTGTCATCTGTAGCCCCCAACTTGTATCCCCAACTTGTATACCTTGGATGCATTGTGAATAACATCTAATCCCTTCTGGAAAATGACAACCATCTCAAGGCAGTTTTGGGGGACAAGCCCGTCCTGTGTTACAGGCAGCTCCCCAACCTTGAATGACATCTGTCAAGGAACAGACTACATAATTCCTGTTCTCACCAAGGTACCACATCTTGCTCCAGACTCAGATGCCAACTGTGACCCCTTCTCAACACAGAAGGCACATCATTATTGGATCAAATAATTATATTATGAATTATAACATCTGGTGTTTATTTACCTATTCCTTTACCAACTTCATATATGCCAACACGGTTTACAGGGTCCCTGAGCTGTCTACGTTTGACAGATGATATGATCCCTGTGTGACAGAACGAATGGTTTGACATCAGTTCCAGAAAGATACAAGTCTATGGCAGAACACTTTAACCTTTCTGGCCATTCTCTCACTGACCTCAGAGTAGCTGGTCTTAAATGACAAAACTTTAAAAATTGACTTGAATGTGAAGTAGTGGAACAAGAACTCACCCACAGACTGGACCATATTAAATATGATCTCAATAGAGACTCTATATATTCATCCCATTACCTGGGCTAGCTTTTTTATAACCCTTATGCCCCTCAGTGTGTTATCTGGTTTGTTTATCGTTTTTGATGTCTTCAACATACCTTTGTCACTCTCAGGGCCTCTCCCCCTATCTTTCCTCCCTGTTTCCCTATCCTTTGTATTTAAATTACTTTATTACTTCTATTTAGTACCTTGCTCTCTGTGCATCAGTGGGCACATCTACACATGTGGATTAATGTGCACAAATAAACTTAAGAACTTATTGCTTCAGAGTTTATTCATGCCCAGCATGTTGAGCCTGGCTGGAACAGTCTGGTCTAGTGGGGGTTGAGGGGGGGCAGTCAGTCTGCCAGCCCAGGGTTCCTCTGCTGGGGGTATATGTGCTATGAAGGGGCTGCCTAGCTGTGGCATGAGAATGCTTCAGTGCACATCTAGCCAGCAGGCAGCCCCAGCACTGAAGCACCCTGTGCCCCAGCTATCCAGGTTAGCATCTACACATGTACTGCTGAGCACAAAAAAACTCTGCAGAAGGTTATTTACAAGTCCTAACCTGTTGTGGAATGTATTCATTTTCTACACCCTAATAGGGGCACACATGCAGACGCTGAGTCATTACGGTGCAGTTAATTAGTCAACTGCACAGTAAATGCCTCGTGTCAATGCACTCAGGTAGTAGCATCTGGTGAAGTAGGCTCTCATCAGTGAAGGCATATGCCTTTCTGAATAAGTTACTGTCTAAGGCAGTGATTCTCAGCTAGGGTGTTGTGGCACTCTAGGGTGCCTTGAAAGTCTTTCAAGGATGTTGCAGAATACCACACCATTAGGTGTGCAAACAAGATTTACAAGATAAACCCATATATTTCAAACAGGAATCCATAGTGTTAAAAACATTAAGACCTGCTGTGGACTCAGAAGGAGAGTTTCTGAGTTCTTTGCAACAAAAGAATCACTCTATTATTTTTCTGTAGTAAAAAAAAAAAAGGAGTGAAAACAAAGAGCTGGCATTTTCTGAGGGGTGCTTCAAAACTATTTAGGGGTGCCTCAGATCTAAGGTTTAGAACAACAGTTCTAAAGTGTCATGCTTTCTGCCTTCCAAGATAGAGAAGAGCCCAGCACACATTACTGAGCTGGGAACAAAGGCATCATAGACACTAAGGCCATGTCTACCCTTACAAGTTTCACTGCCATAGCATGAAGATATATGAAAATAGGCTATAACTTCTTACATCACCAGAAGTCCCAATATAGATGCAGTTATATTGGCAAAGTGTTTTGGCTGGCATATATTATTTCACTAGCAAATTGCCCATCAAGAATGATAAGGGGCTGGGGGGCAGAGATAGAGCCCTGAGTCCAGCTGTGTGCAGCCCCAAAACTGCTCTGGGTTCATCCCTATTTCCCCCACATCCAGCCCTGTCCTCTCCCTCCCTCCCTCCCTCCCTCCCTATGCTCTGGATCCAGCCCTGTTCTACACCCTTTCCCCTACCTTTCCAGGTCCAGCCCTGCTCTACCCCCACCACTCTGGGTCTGGCCCTGCTCTACCCATCCCCCACATTCAGGTCCACTCTCCCCTCCCCCCACAACTCTGCACTCAGCCCCACTCTACCCCGCCCCCCAGGGCTCCTTCAGATCTGGCCCCACTCTCCCCCACCCTCCTCCCCACCACTCTGGCCCTGCTCTACACACCCCTCCCCACCACCGCTCTGTGTCCGGCCCCACCCCACTCCACCCCGCTCCCCAGTGGTCTGGGTGTGGCCCCGCTCTACCCACCACCCTGTCCTGCTTTGCTTCTCATCCACATCCATGTGCACCTGGACCATGTCTGCCTGCCTCCCCTTTCCTCCCCTCCCCTCCCTCCCTGCCTGCCAGCTCCTCCTCCCTGCCACCTGTTCTGGGGGGCTGCAGGGCCACGTGGTGGTGGGGCATCGCCACTGTGATCCTCCCCCTTCACCCCAAGGTAAGGAGGCAAGGGGGAAGTCCTGCTGCTCAGATGGCCAGGGCATGTTCGCTGCCACCACAAACTTCACCAGTAATGGCACAAACTTGGGCCCAGGCAGCCTGGGCCACACAGGCAATCACCACCCGCCCTCTTGGCAGCACATGCACAATTGCCCAAAAGTATTATGGACAGACAGACTTACAGACAGACTAAGCATTTTAGTATATTAGATTCATGAAGCCAGTACAATATATATGGTAGAAGTGCTCTTTTGCCAAGGTTAAGCTGTCTCTTCTCTAGGTTTGCCTCAATTGCAGCTATTCTATACATCTATCCTGGCAAATATTTTCAAGTGTAGACTAGGGCCAAGTATCTTGCCCTAGGTCACACAAGGAGTTCAGGGCAGAGCAGGGCACTGAACCTTGTTCAAGTCCTTAGTTACCATCTAAACACAACACAATTGTTCTTCCTTCTGCTTGTCTCATATCTAGAATGAGAAAAAATTAACTTCTTCTAAGATTTTCTTTTAAATAAGCAATTGCTGACAGCATTGCTAACTTTGTACCAATGCTTTGCTTTTCAACATTGCCCAAAATTGTCTTATAAAGACAGCCAAAGTCAGCCCTGTGGCATGACTAACTTCATGCAACTGATAGAAAAGAAACATCAGCAAACCCACTATGTCATTGGCTCTGTTCAAAGAAGCTGTGTGAACTTTCACACTGTATTGTTTTACACAATGTTTTCAAAACGAACCACAGATGTTTTACTTTGCTTTTTCCCCTGGTTGAGTCACCAAACCAGATTTCTGCAGGACTAACAGCAAAGAATTCTCCTAAAGAAGGTCAATAGTTTATTCTGATTTCAGGTCACCACCTACACATGCTGAAAGAAAGAAAGAAATGTAAGTATGCAAAATATTTGTAAGTAATGGATCAAATTTCCAATGGCTCCCTCTTGTTACATCCCATGTATGCTGGAATTAGTTACATCTCATGTATGCCACTTAGAACAAAATTTTTGCAATTTATCTACAACTTTTTTTATAAGGTATCCAGTTGGGCATCATATAAAAAGAGCTTGAGATAAAAAGTTATTGATATAAAATTCTGACCTCCCTTACTTATATGCAACCATATTGCAGGAAGAGTGAGCTCACAAAGTAGGTACACACAGAAATTGTATCAATACGTGATCTGCACATGTGATGGTAAGTGAACAAAAATGTTCCAGAATATGAAAAGTCCAAAATAGTAGATAGATCAGAGTATGGAGAAACACTTTATTTTTCTTTGTGGGGGCAGAAAATCAGTCATGCATTCACAGAATTTATTAGACTGTTTTTCATAACAATGAGCTACCACAGGGGCAACACTCCTTAGGGTGATATGGACACACAGCAGTAGATCATTCCTCTTATAAGAATTCAGCTCCCATCCACTTACAATGTTCCTCCTTGGATGGGAAGATGGAGATAGACACTCTAGCCATGCGCTGGTGTTGGAAGTCAATCTACTGAAAAAAGTTTTATGGCATGCGCCATATGTTTACTTTTTCAGCATAAAATAAACACATCCAAATCCCCAAACTGTTCTTTATAGTTTTAGCAGTGCATTGTCTTTGGAACGTTTTCTAAGTCTTTCTTTGTATTTGCTGTATCTGTAGTTAGCACACCCAAAGCAACAGTGATTCATTTCCTGCCCTGAGGCCATTTGTTGTTTTGTTTTTTGTTTTGGGGGGAGGAGGGGTTCTGCACCTAGTGGGTGTATAGTGGAAAATTCACTGTTTGAAGCTAATGAAAATGGAAGTGATTAAAGACTGATACACATAACAAGGAATTTTAGCCACAAAAACTTTCTGGCAAGTGCTATGTAACTGTAACACCTTACAGTCAGAATATTGTGGTCAGCATTCAGCACGGGAAAAGGTAGTGCTAAAACCTTCAGACTTTCTATGACACATGTCCCTTTAGGTCACAGGGTTGGTTAGTGACATCCATTACTGGTATTAAGAAAAAGTTTATGAGTAAATAAAGGGGGAAATCAGGAGTATTAATAACAGTCACTTCAGCTTTAAGTAAGCTTTCAGCAAATTTCTAAATTTGCTATATTTTGTTTATCAGACTTGAAAGATCTACAGAGCCTGTCAGCTGGATGAGGCACAGGACTAAGTCAGATGTCAGAGCTTAGGGGATTGACTGGTGGAAGTATTTGTGTACGTAACAGAAACACGAAATCACAGGCTGATGAGAAGGCAACACAGAAATACCAAACACAATGTCCAAGACTTGCTCTACACTTTCAAGTTTTGTTGGATGCTCCACTACCTAGATGCAGCTATGCAAGCAGAAGAGAGCTGATATTGAGTTGGCATCTGTTATTCAGGGATGTAGTATAATAAAGTGAGACAAAAAACCCTTTCTCTTGCCATATTCCAAATAGGTAGGTATGACAGCAACAACCCCATAAGTTAGACAATCCCTAAAGCTCTTATAACACGGCTCTGAGAAAAAGGTGGAGGGGGAGATTTGGGAATGAGTACTAGGCCTGGGCAAATTGGCTAGTATTTGCTTTGGATTCAGATTCAGCTGATTCATGGGACAGTGATTCAATTTGGTGATTCGAATCACTGTCCCAAATCAATTGGGCTGAATCTGATTCGGAGATTTGGCTGCTGCCAATTCAGCCGAATCTCTGAATCACATAGGTCCCATCCCCCACCCATTTTCAATGGCTGCCCTGCCCAGCCCCAGCTTCCAAATCTTTGAGGGAAAAAAAGCCCCGACTCACTGGTTCCTGCCTGGCAGTGGGCAATACCTGCTGCTCCCCACTGCCCCACACCATGTGGGGAGCTCTGTCATGAGCCCCCACCCCCCACCCACTCTCCCAGCCCCCCCATGGCTGCCCCGCTTACCCCAGCTTCTGGCCCTTTAAAAAAAAAAGCCCACACTCATCGGCTGCTGCCAGGTGGGGGGCAACCCTCACTGTCCCCCACTACCCCACACTGCATGGGGGGGCTCTTCCACTAGTTCCCAAGAGCCTCAAGGCTTCTGCAGCAGCCAGTGGATCCTGGGGGCATTTTGGGTTTTTTTTAAGGGCTGGGAGCTGGGGCAGGCGGTGTTGCCATGGGGGAGACTGGGACAGTGGATGGGGTTTGAGGGGCTCATGGCAGAGCCCCTCATGCCATGTGGGGTAGTGCGGGGGCAATGGGGATTGCCCCCCCACCTGGCAGCACCCAGTGACCGGGGGCTTTTTTTAAACAACTGGGAACTGGGGCCAGGCAAGGCAGCCATGGGGGAGCAGGCAGGGGGCAGGGGGTGCTTGGGGGGCTGGGGGAGCAGGCAAGGGATGGGGCCTGGCAGGGATCCCCTCATGGTCCCCTCCCCCTCCTCCAGCCTTCCCCTCTCCCCTGTCCCTGCCTCAGCCCCCTACTTACCAGCACAGAGTTCAGATTCAGCTCCCTGCTGAAGCCAGTGGGGACTTCCTGAATTGCTGAAGTTCTCTGAATATTTTCTGAGTTGATTCAAAGAGCTTTGAATTGATTTGGACCTTTTAATTGGTCCCCTGATTCGATTCAGATTCAAAGAATTGGCCATGAACTAGGCCGAATCTCCTTCAAATAACACAGCCCTAATGAGTGCTGGCTGAAGCAGGATTTGCAAGCAAAGAAACTCTTTCTTGTTGTTTGATCCTCCCAGAATTCAGAAAGTCAGGATTTTGTAGAGGCTTTGTAAATTAGACTGGAGCACATCACATAATTCTATCCCAAATTTCTCTTTCTAATGGAATATGACAAAACTGCTTAAATCAATATATGGGTATGGTTTGGATCTACTTTCCAAGGAGGGGGAATGGGAGCTGAGGCTCCTATCAAACCTACACAGCATATGCACACTTTAAAGATAGCCAAGAGATTTTAAGATGAGACCTTGTGACAGACATGGAGCCACAAAGAAAGACTTACCCTGACTGGACAAGGAGCAGAACTAGTGGGACTCCACACTGGCACAGAAGCACGGTGAAAGTGAAACCACAGCAGGGAAAAGCACCACACTAAAAGAAAAAGAGAAAAAGGAACAGCAGAGCCAGGAGGAGTCAGGTCCAGCTCCTGCATTGGCGTAGGCGTACTTTATGGCAGAGTGCTAGTGCCAATTTGCCAGCTGGCCCCCCCTGAGACTGGAATAAAAGGCCCAGTGGAAGAGCAGCTCGGGGGATCAGAAGTGAGTTCCCCAACAGGCCCGGAGCAACCCAGAGCAGAACAGAGTCTGACTGAAGGGACATGGTAGCTGCTCCAGGAGGGGGACTTCAAAGATAAACAGAGCCATTCAAAGCTCAGTGACTTACCTGAAGGAACACCAAGGACTCCAGATATCTCCAGCCCAGAGATAGAGATAAGACCTGAAGGGACAAGGAGAGATGGACATCTGAGCCACAGCAAGTATACAGCTGAGAGAGAGATGCATGGGAGCAAGGTAACCCAGGGTCAGAAAGATGCTTAGGCAGGACCAAGTACAGTTAAGGAAAACGCGGATAACGTCTGAATCTGACCAGCATAAATTCAGAAGACTGGAACACCAGAGTCTATACTGTACCAGATCTAGCAAACTGGAAACAACATATTTGGTTGGTGTTGGGTGGGCTGTAGGGGAGGCAGAGCCCCAAGCAGGAAGAACAGCCAGGAAGATTGAAGGAAGGCACCAGGAAGGGCAGGACAAACCATCTTCCTCCCAATTAAAATAATTTATTCCAGCAAGATGTGGCAGGTGAGACCCCCTGGGGAACCTTCCAAGATCTGACCCAGTAACAATCGGTCTCTTCCTTAAGCAACAGCAAAACCAGAAAAGCCCATATGGACAAAACACACGGGTCAACAGCACAGGAGACTACGGACCTAAAGTAAGAGGTGGAGTTAAAGTAGGATCTGTAGATTTCCCAGAAATGGACTGAGATGACTTGTAGGCAAAAGATTGTTTGTTTGGAAGCAGCAACAAGATACCTAGCTGGACTGAGCAGTCCAGCAATAGCATTCCTAGCTTAGATAGTGAGAGGGATCATGGATGTGACTAGCACGACTGCCATGAAGCAGGAAGTTTTCCATGAAATGGAGAAAATTAGGATTTGGCCAATTTCAAATGGACTAGCAGAGAGGTGATGTAGTAAAAATTCCTCTTAAAATAGATCACCTTGAGAAGAAAACCAAAGAGTCACAAGCTGCAGAATGTGGAGTTGGGCCATTTAGACAAGCTGGTTAAGATTAGACATTTACCACTGCTTCCTATCCTGTTTGTAATCAGCTGACTTTCAAAGGGAAGAGGTTGGATTGTCCCAATTCGAATAATGTAAATTTTCAATATCCTTGAACAGAAAATTCCCTAGGGCACTTACCTGGCACAAATCAACATCATACTCAAAATGGGCAGTTGGAAAGATGAGCAGAATGGGGACTTTGTAGCAGTCAGCATAAACAGTGCAAGTTTGATAGTGCTGCAGAACTTACCTCTAGAAAAAAATCCAGGAAAAGAGTTATCCATATCTCAATTCAGCTCTTGATAAACAGTTCCTATCCACTCATCAATCTGAGTGCATCAGGAGTGCCACCAAGTTAAGAAGAGAGCAAAAGAGAATTCACCTGAACTTGCAAAGCACCCATGAAGACTTGCGTTCCTGGCAAACGAAGATACCAACCAAGACTTCCAGGATAAATTAGCAATGGGCCAAGAAATAGCTGCTCAGCTGGACTTGGACTTGCAGATCAAGATCAGTGAAAGGAAGTCAAATATAGCCCAAAAGGCTGAGTAATCTCCCACGTAACTCAATTTTTTTATTGTAGCAGTGTACCAGAAGAGGAAGCAGCTGCGGTGAGGAAGGTGGAAGTTGGTTAACATCAGCCCTGTAGCTTCAGGTGTGTCTCTAATATAAATGATGGAAAATGAAGAACCTAATCTAGGTCATGATATTTTTAAATGCTTAGAAAAGTGAGAAACTCAGCTTGTAAAGTAAGTGAAATCATCAATAAAGCAAACACTAACAGAAGTATTTCAGATGCATGCCGGTACTGTGGACACATGGTCACAAAAATAAATGCTATGTTTGCCACGAGAGAACATCACAAATGTCTCTACACAGAGAACAGAGAAAATTGAACCATGTAAGTGGGCTCAAAATGAGACAGTGGCTGGTATCAAAAAATTCACCTATCCCAAAATGGAAAATATTGAGATTGAAAGTCGAAACCTTACATTTGAATTTGAGCGAGCTAAAAAAAAACCAAAACAAAACAAACAAACAAACAAAAAGCTTGTATCTCATTGGGCTTGTCTCTATCACAGGACAAAATGGCGGGACTTGCTGGCAGCTGGACTCTATTTCCCAGCAGCCCCCGCCTGCGTGGGTGGGGCCAGTTTCCTTGGAGACCCCAGGAGCAGCTGTGTTGTGATAGTGCAAGGCCAGGATTTCCATGGAGACCAGCCCCAGCAGCACTGGCAGGGCACACTGCAGTGTGCAGAGCTGCTTCAGAACTGGGTTGGGCTTTTACAGTCATGACAGCATGGTCCGGAGCCAGGACAGAGCCACAATCTGCAGCCTGCACACCCTGTGCATGGATGGGCAGGCAGTGAATTGTCCCCGGCTCCTTGCAGTGGTGACAGTGTGGTCCGAAGCCAGGGCAAAGCCATGACCCACACCCTGCACACCCCTGTCCAGAGCATGCAGTCTGCAGATCAAGCTCTGCCTGGCTCAGGAGCGTGCTGTCACCACAGCAAGATCCCAGCCCGGATCTGCAGTAGCTCCCTGCTGTGCTCTGCACCATGCCAGTTGGGGAGGCACTACGGAGGAGTTTGGGGGGGCTATAGCCACCCCAAAAATCCCCATAGCCCTCCATAGCCACCCCTCCCAGTGGCACCACCACTGCTCACCACAGCTGAGCCCACCCTGCTCCCGCCCACAGCACAGTCCCCACTCAACTCCCCCACCAGCAAGAGGCTGGCAATGCTGCTGCCTGCCCAGCACTGCTGGGCCCAGTCACCATGGAAACCCCAGCCTCAGCTATCACAGCACAGCTGCTGTTGGCGTCTCCATGGAAACTGGCCCCAGCCACTTGGGCAGGGACTGCTGGGCAATAGAGTCCACTGCTAGCTAGATCCAGCCCATAGGCCATACTTTGTTCACCTGTGCGCTATCATGTCAGCAGTGAACCCCAGGAAAGGTAGGACTGGACATGCTCTGTTCTCTCCCCCTCCCCCAATCCTGGGTACACTGATGCCCTCCAGAGCCAGAAGTTTGCCAGTGAGACTGGTCCAGGCTCACCCCCAGAGCCCTCATTCAGGTCTACTGGACACTAGCCTGCCAGAGATGTAGGTTGTATGGCGTTAGTCCAGCACATGGTTCAAGCCAGTTCGTTAAGCAAGCACTTCATTCTTTACCAGTAGGGAAGTGTCCATACAGGCCATTGAGGAAATGTTAGTACATTTCCTATCATAATTGGAACATGGCTGAGACATTTCCTGGCACAGTTTCTAGCATAGTTGAGAGGAGGTCAGATGGTTCTGGGGTGTTACTCATGATTCTGGTAAAAGAAAAAGATGGAAATACCAGCTTCTTCGTGGACTAGAGAAAACTAAGTGAAGTCAGTCCCTTTAAAGGCCCATCTCTATTATAAGAATGGATAATATCATCCTTCCCGGGCAACTCAATACGATATTATGTGCTGAATCTTAAAACCAGAAGCAGATTGTCAACTGGAAATGGGTCAGCAAGTGGCCATAAATCTAAATATCACTTTAAGCAGGGGGACAAGGAAATAGTTACTCAAAGAAATGAATCTGCTCAATAAAAGATGGCTGTTATTTATCTTGCCATAATTTCAGAAGTGCAGATATTTCTGGTTCATTCATTGGAACAGAGGATGTGAGGTGGTGAAAATGACCTCAAGAGTAGTCAGACATTTCCCAAATAGGGGATCCAGCCTGATATTGTGAGATTTTAAAAACATTTGATGAATGCAGATACCTTGTGAAAACACAATCTTCTCATCATACTGCAGAAAAAGCTTTGTGACCATAGTGGGAGTTTAAAATAAGATATAAGAGTGACTGATGAACACACATATCAAATACTTTAAAAAATTAGTTTATTAATAGGATTAACTCAATCCATGGAAAATGTTGATATTTTACAATATGCCTTCGTTTAACTTTAGAATTAAACTGGTATTTTTCAATTTTTCTTTAAACTAGAATTTTTTTTAATGAATTTTGCAACCACCAAACTGGCAATCAGTTTTTGCTTGTATTTTGGACTGCTTATCAAAAGAGAATGCAATTCACACAACCCTCAAAAATTAACTGTGGAAAGTAAAGCTAAAAGAGTTATAAGGAGTTTCCCATAAGAATAAAATGGTCAGGGCCATCAGAGCCAGCAGGTTCCACAGAAACAGTAGGCATTGTTGAAAGGCAATCACACAAAGAATGAAAAAACTCCACAGAGATTTGGATGGGAATGCAATAGTTTGGGATTGGTAATATGAGGCATCCTGACTGAAAGACATTTTAAAATAGTTCAGACTGCATCCGATTTGTTATTTGTTAAAGTATTTATTTCTTTTTGTCTGGAATATATGGCCAAGGGGTCACCATTTTGGAGTGCATCAAGATGATGGTTAAAATTAAGATGTCCAACAGTAAATTGGGTTAAACATTGCTGCAGTTAGTGGCTAGAAGTGCCATCTTTATCCTTTATGCCATCTTTACCCCTTTACAAAGGATAAATGTAAAGAAGTTACTGAACTTCTTTACTAAGCCATCTAAATGAAATGACAGAAACACCAAACCTTGGGTAAAGGTTGAACCATATGTTACAAGGAGTTTCCCTAAGGACTGATGAAGCAAGTGCAGGAGCTGGAACATTGATTGTTGAAACTATTTGTCTAGGTGCCCATGAGGGCACCCACAGAAAGACCAGAGAACTGGAGAGAAAAAGCATCAAGGAAATAATACATACAGAAGCAGTTATAGCAAGGCCTTGAGAAAAAAACTGAGAAGGAGCTCTCTGGGATCAAATATTGGTGGAAAGTAAAGCAATAATCTCCCTCTGGATCCCTCTTCCTTTCAATGAAAGCGGATTTTATACATTCTTTATAACAATATATAACTGAGGGGGAGTGAGTAGGGCAGCAGCCGCTAGTGTTCCCTTTAGGGGACCACAAAAATAGCCACTGAAGCTGGTGGCTCGCCACCCTGCTGCCACTGGTAATAAAGCAGCCGGCAGTGTCCCATATGCCATACGCCATTGCTGTCCAGAGCACAGAACTGTCCTGCTACACTCCTTGCATTAGAATTACCTGGCTCCCTCATCAGCACGGATCCTGGTTTTCTCTGATTAAAAATCCCCAAATGAAACACAGATAGATAGATACACACACACACATATATATTAATGTTAC
This sequence comes from Caiman crocodilus, assembly GCA_030014935.1. Taxonomy (NCBI): domain Eukaryota; kingdom Metazoa; phylum Chordata; order Crocodylia; family Alligatoridae; genus Caiman; species Caiman crocodilus. Next base: position 52,447,499 of record JAGPOW010001338.1, read on the forward strand.
TTAATTTAAGTCACGGAAAAATGTGGATTTTGGGTTACTTCTTTTTAATTGAAAATTGGAGATTTTTTTATCAGAGAAAACCAGGATCACTGCTCATCAGTTTGTTGGCCATCTACTCAGATCAAAAAAGAGGTACAAGACAGTAGCCATGGGTGTCTGTACACAAGTGAAGAGGCTGCTCCAACATGCTATAGTTACAGCTCGTTGGAGCAGACCCAATTAATCGAGTCTGCTGGAGCGTGGTAGTTACTGCACTCCAGCCAATCTCTACATCTTGCTTATCAGTGTTCCTGTGCTTCAAAATGGCAGTGGGGGTGCTTGTTGAAGTAAAGCTTTAGTTCAACGACACTCACCACTATTCTGAAGAGCAGAGGCACTGATACATGAGATGCTGCAGTACTTTAAATAAAGCAGCCCTCAGATCTTCTCTAATTAAAGCACCATCCACTCCTTATCCCCAGAGCATATGTGAAAGTGCCCCATGAGTTTTCCTGCTTCTTCCTGTACTACATTCATATTCCCACAATTCTCAGCACACTCCCAAAATCAAGTAAGCGCATATAACATATAAACATATAAGAAGATATAACATATAAACATATAAGAAGAACTGGCATAAAGATTTTTCTAGACACACTCTCTTTGCTTGTTGCAAGGTTCTTCCCAAGTATATGAAGAGGATTCTCCCCACTTGTTAAAATTATATATTCAAATGCATGATATGTTTGTGCCCCTCCTGTATGTGAAAGGTTTGTTTGGCATTAATTTCAGATAGAACCATTTGATGGTTTCTTTGTGCGCTGACTTCACTGTCAATTCTATAAGAACCAAAAATGATCATATGTATAATCTAGTTGTTGATCAGTAGAGGACTTCTCTTCTTCTCTAACAGGTATATGCTGCACGTGCTATACACAAAGAGCTTTCTCACAGTAGTATCCATTTGTGTAACAAGAACAACATTTGTGAACCCAAAGCTTTAAAACATATCTGTGTTGATCAGGGCAATTAATGAAGTGCAGGATCTTTCTTAAAATAAATGGCAAGTGTTGATCTCTGTCTGATTGCTACTGTGTCTAAGGGGAAAAAAATATTCATTTAAACCTTTGGAATCCATGTACATTATGAAATCCTGAAGAAAAGAAAACAGGAAAGCGTTTGCAATAGTAAAAATAGATTACTTCCTGGAAGTAGTAACCCTGAGGACATTGTAGATTTGTTTTTTTTATATTGAAACAGCATATCTTTCAAGAGTCGCTGCTAAGTACTCCTCGTCTGATGTAGAGTTTCCCTGGAAAACAATCTGCATCCAATATTTTTTGTTATTAGTTTTTATTTTATATGTTTATTTATATATTGTGTTATATATTGAGTGTCTGTACGTATATTTGGTATCCAGATTGTAGCCATATTGGTCTAGAGGCAAAAGGAATCAAAACTCATGGAAGAGGGGATATCTTTTATTAGACCAACTAGATATTTGCAAACAAATTATTTTATATATTTGCAAGCTTTTGGACACACTCATCCGTCATTAGGCACAGGAGAGAGCAGAGACTGTAAAAGTTCTCCTAGGCAGAAATGAAAATTCATATTTCACAAGACAGCTGAAAGTATGGTAAGATCTCCTGTTTGGAAGAGTTCATTTTGTCCAGGCTAGGCACAGAGAAAGGTTAAAAAAATATTTTTATATATGTATATATGTTCTGTACTCCATCAGCAAAGGGCACTGCCCAACCTGCATTATCTTGTATTGCTGATCTGCTTAGTGTTAAAGGTAGTGCAAAGAGTGGTTACTGTTAACAAAGATGGTTCCCCTGTTCTTCTCTATGTGATATCTCCAGGACAAGAACCCCACAAATATACGATATTAGTAGCAAGGATGGGATCCTGGTGAGTAGGAATGCTTCTAGTGCTTCAGCCAACAGGCCAAAAAAACTCCCAAATTTGCAGTGATCTGTGCTGTAAATGAGATGAGCTCTTTTCCTCCCATGTGCTGGCCTATGTAGTTGCTCTCAACATGGCTACTTTGAGCCCCATTGAAGAATTTGATGTGTTTAGTCCAGCCACCTGGGACTCTGATACTGACCAGCTAGACTTCTTTCTGGAAGCTAGTAAGATTACTAATAAGTGATAACCAGAAACACGCAGTGTTACTGAGTGTCATTGGCTCAAAGACCTTTAAGATTACTTCCTCCTTTGCATCCTTGGCCAAGCCCTGTAAAAGGACCTACCATGAGATCCTCCAATAGCTAAATAATCATTTTACACCAACCCCATCCAAAGCTTGCACTCACTGTTGGAGAATGGTAATTTTGGCACTGGTCTGGGTTCTCTTCTTAGAGATGATCTTGTGTGTGGGGTTTGAGACAAAGCCCTACAATGCAGACTTCTTGCAAGTCATAGCTTAACATGTGTCATGTCTCAAGAAGCCCTTGCATATGAAGCTGCCTTACTCCATTCAAGGGAAATCCCAGCATTGTCAACACAACTGATCTCAGCTGAGGCATACTAAGTGCATTCGAGGGAGAAATCACCAAGAAAATTACCACCAGTGCACAGGAATACAATTTTTTCTTCCCAAAGAAGCTGCTATAACTGTAGGAGAAATCATAGCCATTTCCATGGTGCCAACTGCCACTATTCCCAGCATAAGGGTAGCTTTGAATGTGTGTCATCAAAAGTCCAAGATATCTGGGAAGGCAACTAAGGGGAATGGCACCTTTAGTTACCACTAATACTGCTGGTGATTCAAATAAAATTCCAGTAGGCAAGTTGTCCCTTAGGCTAGGGATAGACATTCAAAAAGGTGAAGCCTGAATTTATATAACCTTTGCAGGTTAGTCTAACCTACCAAGGTTGAACTTTGTAACAGAACAGACATGCAGGCACATGCCTGCGGTTGCTCAGGTCAGGAGCCAGGAGCACTAGAGCATGCCCTCAGCTGCAGGGGGGCTGTGCTGGGGGGGACGACATGGCCAATCCAGGTTGAACTGGCCAGAGAGGGGTTTAATTTTCCCCTCCCTGTCCCACAGCAAGGACCTGAGCCTGTTCTGTTAGGCAATCCCCCTTTGTTGCTGCAGTGGCAGCCCAGTGTGGCCCCTGAGGCAGAGTGGACAGGGACAGGTATAGGGACAGGGGATTATTCTCCCCCCTACCCCCACTGCCCCTGAGGGACCACAGCCAGGTCTGTCTGCCCTGACCACCACCAAGCAGCAGAATAATCCCCCTCCTGTCCCCTCCTGTCCCTGTTCTTCCCTCCTCACTTCCAGCTGCCCCTGCCACAGCTGCACCATGCCATACAGCTTTGGGTGTGGGGGGCAGGAAGCTTCTGCTCCACGTGTGGAGCTCCCAGACATCTTGGAAGGCAGAAGGCAGCTGGATGGAAGGCTTCAGCCCAGGGGCTGCAGCTGGAGCTCCAGATATGGGGCAGAAGCTGCTGGTCTGAAGCTCCCGCTCCCCTTCCCCTTCCCTCCCCTCCCCTCCCCTCCCCCCCACCCCATCCCCACCTCCGGGAGCAGCTTACGAGTGGCAGGAATGGGAGGAGGAGTAAGACATAAAGTTCACTAGGCATGTCTACATGTGCCAATTTAAGGCACGTTAGCCATTGTTAAGGTACATTAAGGGTACAGGTCTACATGTACACACCCTTAATGTACCTTTAAAATATTGATTTTAGGCTATTCATGCCTAAATTTAATAACTGCAAAAGCAGATATCAAAATTATGTGTGAATAGCTAAAGTGCCTTAACACACATGTATTAAGGTGCCTTAACATTGTGTAGTTCAACTGATTTGGGACTAAGTTTAGTTCCAAGTCAGTCCAGTACACACATCATGTTAATGCACCTTAGCACATGTGTGTGTAGATGCATGCCTAAATCGCCTTAATGCGCATTACCCAAATGCTTATTAAGTTTAGATGCTCATAAAAACACATGTAGACATGCCCACTGTGGCTTACAAATCATCCACTTATTGTGCTATGCAAAGCCAACTGGTGGCATTCAATTATGCGCTGACTGCAAGTATACCATTACTAAAGCACTACAAAAGCACCTACACCAGATTCTAGAAGTAAACCAGCTCCTTGCTACTTTTGCTGGAGGGAAGGTTTTTGCTAAATTAAACTTGGCCCAAGTGTATCAAGGTCTCTTTGTGGTTGATCAAATGGTGATACACAGACAACTATCACCTGTAAGGGGGATTTTGAAACAAGTGCCTACAATTTGGAGTAAACAACCAGAGTTTTCCAAAAGCTTATGCATGACTTACTTGCAGGTTTTAAGGGTGTTATGCCATAGTTTGATGATGTCCTCACTGAAGCAGGGTCCATTCCAGAATTAGTTGTCTGATTATGAAAAGTGTTATGCCGCATCTTTAATGCTGGCTTGAAACTCAAGAAAGATAAATGTGCTTTTGGATTAAAAAGTGGAGAGTTCCTGATGTTCTGAGTTGATGCCACTGGAATTTATCCAACAAATACAAAGGTACAACCTTATCATAATGCCCCAACACCTAAGAATAAGCGGTGAACTTTAAGTGTTCCTGGGTCTGCTTAATTTCTACCATTCTTTCCTAAAAGGCTGGGCTACAAATGCTGAACCTTTGCATCATCTATTGGATAAGGATGCCGCTTGGAAATGGACTAAGCTGAACAACAAGGCATTCAATAACGTGACGTAATTGTTGCTGTCTAACAACACGTTAGTCAACTGTGACATTGAGAAGCCACTTCTGCTTACTTGCATTGCTTTACTGTATGGATAGGGGCTGTCCTCAGTCACCTTTAGAATGAGGAACGTGAAGCTCCTGTTGCCTGCTGCTCATGAACTACCAATAAGACTGAGGAATTATGTAAGAACTGATAGGGAATCTTTTGCAGTCATTGCTGGGGCTAGGAAATTTCATGACTCTGTATGTGGCCACAAATTCACAATTGTGACAGATCTTAAACCATTGCTAGGATTATTCACCAAGAAGGGAACAACATTCCAAAAGAGGAATCCTAGCGTTAAAATCAATATTTGTTATAACCAGGGATCTGGGTTTTCTGTTTGCCATGGAAAAACATGGTAAAATGTGTATTTTCTCATTTTAAGGAGAAAAAAGCTATATTTTCTTGTTTAAAGAAAAAAACATGGGAAACAGTGAGTTTCCTTTTGCAGGCTGGCAGGCTGCAGCTGGACCTGGGGGGGTGGGAGGGAGGAAGGGGCAGAGGAGAGGAGAATGGAGGCCCCTCACCTCATGGGCTCAGGCCAGCTCCCCCCAGAATCCTAGCAGGGGTATGTTCTGCTCCCACCTCCACCCCTCCTCCCCTTCCCCTTGCTCTCCCACTGCAAGGGAGGAGGCACTCTCCCGTCTGTGACACCCCTGAAAGACGCATGGGATGCAGGTGGAGTTGCCCAGACTTAACCCTCACAGGGAATCTGAACAGAAGTTCCCTCTGCTTTAAAGCACCTTCAGCTAATAGCTGATTTAGCAAGGGTTAAATTTTTACATTATTGACCATTTTAAAAGAGCTCTGGAGTCATGAATGGGTGTTATGTTGTGGCTGTAGAGTGCTGTCAGGGGCCTTATCATGGAAAAAATGTAACTTGTGTAAGCGCCCTTTATTTTCAGCTTGGGTTGTGCACAATGGAGCAGATGGTAGTGTTGCGTTTCTCAGCCATGTTTTCAAGAGCTCCAGGGAAGCAGGTCCACTTTCTCTAAGGTACACAGAAGGAAATGCCTTCTCATTCTGAGTGACTGCACTAGTTCACTGTTGCCATGAGACAATGAAAATGACAGTCTTGGGGGGGGTGTTGGGAGCTGTGTGTCTCTCTTAGTAATTGGTCCAGGACTGTGAAATTCATTTCTAGATCATGGCAGAAAGAATTTGAAACTTAGCATCTTCAGAAGTCTAAAATCCATTGCTTTGCTCTAACCCAGTGGTACCCAATATTTTTGCCTGGTGGACCCAGATGAGCAATGCCCAGTCCAGCCACAGGCTAGATCTGGCAGTGGTCTTGGTCAGGTGCTGGGGCTGGCACAGCCCTGGCCACACTGAAGGGGCTTAGCACAGTGGAAGAAGGCATGGCCTGGTCCTAATCTGGCCCTACAGGGGAAGGTGGTGGCATGGCCTGGCCCCAATCCAGCCTCAGGGGGGGAAGTAGCATGGCCCAGACCCTACCCTGCCACATGGAAGGGTGCATGGCCTGACCTAATCTAGCCATACCACGGAAAGAGGGTGTGGCCAGCTCCAACTCAAACTGGGGTTTGGGAATTTGGCAGTGAGAGAGGGTAGCTATATTAATTACCACGGTTTCTCTGCCATCAAATTTCCCAGCCTGTGAGAGTCCCGTGGTCTGGATGTCATGGCTCCACAAGCCAGATGTGGCATGCAGGCTGAAAGTTGAACAGCCCTGTTCTAACCCAACTGGATCATTTATTTAAAACAAAAATATAAAGTTTAAACTTGCTACAAATGAGAGTTCAGCACAATAAAAGAACATTATCAAAAGATGTAGCCAGGTGGTTAAAAAGCAGTACATAATTTACTTGCCGTATATCACACACAAATATAATTGCCTTATGTTGCGTCACCCATAAAGCAAATAGAAAATTGTGCATGAAATGAAATCTGAAAGTTTCTTTCTCATGTACAAAACTTACAAAACAAACAAGAAAAAAACTTTGTGGTCTATGGCATTAATTTTTCACTGACTTCTGTTTGTAAAATCTAGAGATATAATCATGTTTTTCAAATTGAGTGTGTCCCTTTTGGATAGACCCTAGTCCTACTAATTCTAAATTAAATGCACATTTTACCAATAAAAATAAAGATGTGTAGATGTTCTTTGCTTTCTTCTGTTTACTTATTTAGAAGGCAATGAAACAGTGTTTTCATAGAGGGTTCTTTTTTAGGGTTTTTTATTTTTTGTTCTTTTTAATCTCCCAGAAATTGATCTTCCTGTTCAAGCCTTCATGTAAGGTCTTCATAAGGATTTCTGTAGTGAAGAGACTGTCCCTATCATTCGTCAACACTTGTGGGCACTCTTGCCCCAAGGTCAGATTCTGAGTGTGAGGTGCCTATGAGAAGACTGAACACATATAAGGGAGGAAACAGGAAGCAATTTTTCATGTTATTTTGTTGCAATACAGAACTTTTGAGTTTTGAAGATAATGGTAATTGCTAGCTAAGGTTTTTCAACCTCAGAAATCAAATTTCTACAAAGTTCACTATATTTCCTAAGTACACTTTGCTCCCTTCATTCAAAAAAAAAGTTCTTTTCATTTTTGATCCCAGATTGTAGAAGTCTGTTCAGATCCATTGAGCACTCTTCCATTGTTTAGCTCAATGTATTTATTCATCCCAGGAAGCAGTTCTTAATCCAATGTTCATTTAGAGCTAAAACCAGAGCTCCTATTGTAGATGCCTATTGATTCAACAAGCAGGGTGGACTGAACACAGGGCTGAGACTCAGATCTGGGATCTTATCCCGTGTCATAAATTAAATCAATCTATGACCTCAAACAAGTCCCTCTGCTTCACTTTCCCATTTGTTAAATGGGGACAATGATGCTTGATAAAATTCATAATCAATCTCCAGGCCTTCACATGGAAAATTCTCTCTATTTTCTATGCAAAGTCACATTATTTTTACTAGTTTTAATTTTTTTACATTACCTTAACCATTAATCAAGTATCTTGGGAGGTAAAAATACAGAATTAGTGATTCTATTATGGTGAAAATAAACATACAAAAATATAAAGATACTATAGAAATATAAAAAATCATGTCTCACGCATTTTCATGTCTCAGTGGCAGTTTGAAGTACACTATACCTACTGCTCTGTTGATTCCTGGAACCATAGATTAATACCCCATGACATTAAATGTTTATACGCACCTAAGTTGGGTCCTAGCACTTTGGCTCAAAGTAGTATATATGAAGCTTGTTTTCCTACTGAAAGGAGATCCTTAAAGTAACTTCAATCAACAGAAGTGCAAAGATGAATGGTGATTTTCTTTTTTAAAGGGTCTTTCAACAAATCAAGTTAAGGAGCCCCTCTTAAAAGTTCATCTTAAATGCTGTATAAGAATTATCAGATTGATGCTAATAATTACAAATATAATTTCATGTTTCAAACATATTTTCTCAACAAAGACATTCAGGTTCTGAGATCAGGCCCAAACCTATTATTTTTCTAAAGGAGATTAAAAAAAAATTAAATCTGGAAAATCTGCTTTCCTCTGTATGAATTTAGTGCCCAGAAAAACATCAAAATCATGTAGTGAAAATTCTTGTATCTTCCTGATATTAAGGTAGTGCTGAACTGTTTGTCACTCTAAGCAGATTCTTCTCCACATCACCTCATCTTGATATGACATTTCCCACTCAACCCACAACTCATGCTGCATGATGCATGACCTAGAAAAGTATTGATAAATGAACACAGGTCTTCTGCCCCCTTTCCCGGCTCCTGGATCTCAGTGCAGAGCTGGTAGCCCCAGAGGGTGAGTGGGGGCTGGATGCAGGGATTTTAAAATAAGCCAAGAGGAAACTATGGTGCCAATAAAAACAAACACAACTAAAAATTTTTTCCAAACAAGATTTTTTTAAAAATGAAAATTTTGAAAGGCATTTCCTACAAGCAAATGCTTTGTTAATGTTAAGAAAAAGAGTTTTTATTGTGATATTTTATTGAACCAATGGTACAAGTGGGAGAGCAGTTTGACAAGCTTTTAGGCACAAAGCATCCAAAGATATAACAAAAATATCTTTGCATTTTATATATTTCCTGCACCATCATGGATACACCAAAACTCCAGCCTTTGTTAATGTAGAAATGTTTCAGTCTGACAATGTTGAACTGCAAATTAACACATTTTAAGGTATATTTTATCATCATTTTAATGTACTATAAACATTGAAAGGAACTGAAGCTTTCCATTTCATTTTGAGCTATTTAAAAAGTTTATAGTTGAAAATGATACATGCTTGTGTTTTGACCTTAGCAACACAGCATTTTTCTACCAAACATATTCCAGAATCACTGTATGAGTATCATCTCGCACTTCTATGATATTAGAGTCTCCTTGTATATGTTCTTGTCCATATATATCACCGTTGTATAGATAAAAAATTATGAAATACATGTCCTTTCAACATGGAATATCCAGTGACAGTGGGTATAATTAATCTGTGGATACTTAATGTATGCCATCGTTTCTTGCTAACTAACAGAACGTTATACTAAGTGTATGTTAAATGATGGGAAGAACCTTCTTAGTATCATTATGTCTGACTGGGTTTGTCACATTAGACTCTTGAAAGAACAGCCAAGTTTCACACTTGTGAAAGATTGTGCCAGGTTCTGGACTTGTCTGCCGGAACAATCTACCTGCAGGGATTACAGGAACAGGTTTTTAAGCAGCAACTCCACTGTCTTTGTCCCTTCCTTCCTCCAGTACAAACAAACATAGATTGATTTGTGGTGCAGTGGTGACTTGTTTATAAATCTGAGCTTATTTTTCATAAAAAGATTTTTTATCATAGTATCATAATATCTAGGGTCAGAAGGGGCCTAAAACAAGCCATCTTGACCCCGTGCCAATGGCAGGAACGAGTACCAGGGTCACAGGACCCCAGCCAAGTACCTATCTAATCTACTCTTAAAGATGCCCAAGGTAGGAGCAATCACCACTTTGGACCAGCTTGAAATGCATCGTTGGATGCACGATAGGGTTCGGTTGGCCTTCCCAACCACCGTCTGACACTGGCGGCTCATGTTCATCTTGGTGTCAACAATGACACCAAGATCCCATTCCACCTCCGTGCCAGCAAGAGGGGAGCTTCCCAGCCAGTATGCGTGCTGGGGGTTGCTTCTCCCCAGATGCATCACCCTGCACTCCTCCACATTGAATCCCATCCTGTTCTTGTCCGCCCACTCATGCAGTCAACCCAGATCCCGCTGCAGCCTCTCCCTCTCCTCTGGTGTCCCCACCTCAGCCCACAGTTTGGTGTCATCAGCAAACTTGGATAGCTTGCTTTCCACCCC
>JAGPOW010001338.1:52457644-52498529 GCA_030014935.1 Caiman crocodilus
GGTCCCCCCTCAGGAAGACTGAGGCAAAGAACCCATTGAAGATCTCAGCCTTACCATCAGCTGCGAGCACCAGGTTGCCCGACGAGTCCCTCAGGGGCCCGACCTTGCCTGGGGCTCTCTTTTTGCTCCCCACATATTTGAAAAAGGACTTCCTGTTGTCCTTGATCCTAGTCACCAGGTGAAGCTCTACTCCCGCCTTGACCTTCCTAATAGCCCTCCTGCACTCCCGAGCACAAGAGGAATACTCCTCCTTGGAAACAGCTCCTCTCTTCCATAGGTTTTATGCCTCCCGCTTAGCCCTCAGGGTCCCCCAAATATCCCTATCAAGCCATGGGGGTTTTCGGACACTTTTGCCCATCTTGCATCGGGCAGGAATGGTCATCCCTTGGGCTCAGAGGATCATCTCCTTGAGGAACATCCACCCTTCGTGGACGCCCATGTCCTCAACCCTACAGGCCCTCAGCACCTGCTCAACTAGCCTCCTGAGCTCTCTGAAATTGGCCCTTTTGAAGTCAGGGACCGTAGTCCTAGTGTGAGCTCTAGCTACACTGCGCCGGATAGCAAATTCTATCAGGCAATGATCGTTATCTCCCAGGGAGTCATGAACCTGGAGACCTCTAACCAGATCATCCCCCGAGGCCAGAACGATTTTTCTCCTTTAATATTATTATTATTATTATTTTCTCCTTTATTATTTTGTCTTCCAGACATGTTTCCAGGTCTGTCTCTCTTGATTTTAGTTTTCCCCCTCTGTTTTCACCATGATTTCTCTCACAAACACTTTTGTGTTTCTCATTATTTTTGTCTGCATTCGTGGCCTCAAGTTAGGTCTCAAATACAAACTTCAATCATGTCAGAATCCATAAATTAGGCATTTCTCTGTATGTGAGAGAGGGTAAAACCTATCCTTTTCACTTCAAGTGAGAGCATCTTAAAACACTAGAATCTAAGCTACCTTGTACAGACAGGGTGGGAGGGAGGGCACACTCCACCTTTTTGTAGTTGTCCCATTTTACCTGAGGGACTTAAAGATTAATTGGACCAGAGGGAGACAGATCAAGAGTGAGTACGATCATCTTAGTGATGAGTGTACCCAGCTGTTTGAGGAGGGTCACTGAAATTTCAGTGGAAAGGTAACCAATAGTAATAATGGATGTAATGGTAGCAATCAGAAACCAATAAAATGTGTTTGAAGCTGACCTCAATTAACACTGATATGCACAATCATTTTAGTTGTACTATCAAGTAACTGCTACAACACAATTAAAGCACAGAGGTCTGTTTTCGAGGGACATCAGTTACAGTTTTGTTTTCAAAACAAACAACTTGAGGCCACGAATCAGGATACCAAGTTGAAACTGAGTCTCTTGAGGATCTCACGATCCAGAGTTTGAGACCTCAGATAAACACAGTACTCCTGCAAAGAGGTTTTTGCAACTTTTCTTATTGCATATGATAAACAGGTGTAACCAGTAATCTAAAGAATCCTACTTGGAGTTGAGCAAATCAGTTAGAATGACACCAGTCCCATTCCAATTTCCTAAAAAGAGATAATATAAGGTGGTTACTGAACAGCAGGCTTAACCTCAAAGGCTAGATAGAGAGTTCAGAGTAATATGTTGCAAAAAACTAAGGGTTTATATTCATACAGATGAGGAAAGATTCTGAAAAGGAAATGCGGTTAATTAGTTTCATGAAAAGTACTTTAGACTCTGTGGAATCATGAATGATCTATGTTGTGCACTAATACATTTATATTAGTCTACAGCAAAATAAAAACAAAACAAAGAAATAAAACAACAGAAACAAGCTTTGTTAATACAAAATTACTAGGGCTATCAAACAATTTAAAAATGTAATTGCAATTAGTTTCACCATTAAAAAAATTATTCACAATTAATTGTGATTTTAATTGTAAAAATAAAAACTCAAAATTATTGCAGAAAAACTTAAAATTATGCCAAATTATGTAAGCACTTTGTATGGTTGGCGGTATGTGTATGCATATGGGGGGGATTTCTGAAGGTGTGGGTGTGTGGGGGGGTTGGAGCCTGGGGAGGAGGAACCCCATATCTCCTGGCAGGATGCAGGGTACTGTGGGTCAGAAGTGAGGGCAGCAGCAAGGCCGGGGGTGGGGAGGAGGAGGGACACTGTGGCTTGGCAGTGAGGGGCAGGGCATTGCCCCCTGCATAATCATATTACCCCACCACCAGTGTCCTGTTTATTGAAACTGGAAATATGGTATCCCTACAGGAATGCAGCCTGGCAGCATGTAGAGCAATGCCGAACAGGTAAGTCATTCACCCTAGTCTCTGCCCCTGCCTCTTCCCCACTCCCTCCCTCCTCACCATGGGGGCCTCCATCTGCCTCCCCCCACCTCTTCCCTTTCCCCCTGCCCTTACCCCTGCCCCTGCCCTTTCCTCCTCTCCACAGCCTTACTAGCCCTAATCTGCATTAGCCATATGTGCACATTGACAAGAGTTGTGACCAAACAGAATCCTGTGGTGGTCCATGAGGAGCTGCCCATAAATGCTTTCTGGGTTCTTTCTGTCTTGTTAAAGGGATTAAGACACTCCATTCATTCTTGCTGGGGACCATAGATATGTCAGCAAACACTTCTTGGTGAAGAGTATCAAAAGCAACTAGCAGATCTATAAGATTTGGCTTGAGAATGCTGTCTTTGACTTGTTGAGCAGAAAAAGATCATGGAATTGATGGATTGTAGGTAGAGGAGAGCAAAAGCACACAGTGATTACTATTTTATCCAAGAAACATGACATGTTTCAGTGAATAAGGTGGACAAATTTTCAAAGAGCCCTTGGTTAAAATATTAGTTTTCCATGTAACTGATGGGGTTACTCCAGATCGATGCCAATGTCAGAATCAGGCTTGAAATCCAAATTTGGAATTCAATGGTACCCAATTGCTAACTGATCTTAGCTCTGTTCATAGGGTACAGAACAAGACATGAAGGTTCAGCTACAATGATTTAAAATGCTTAGGGTAGCTAATGCAATAAAGCAGCTTGAACCCAATGTAGTATCTAATCTACCAATAGCGTACATAGCCTTCAAGATGTGACTTCTCATCTAATTCAGGATAAAATGGTCAAATTATATGATTGCCAAGTACAGTTTCATCTGTCTTGAATCTAACATACATATCTTTCAGAAACTAGAAGTAACAGGATGAGATTACCTTTATTCTAGTGCTGGTTCCATGGGAATTAGAATTAAGGATATCCTTGCTTGCTCATTGCCACAATGAAAATCTGGTTATGTGTATTTTTCTAATTGTATCATCCTTTATTATGCCAGATTCTCACTAATAATCTGATAAACATATATATATTTGCTTTGTAAATCTTGCTATTACCCCAGTGATGATGACTGAATATAGCCTACGATATTCCTTGTAAAGTGTTTGAAAAAAATTGATCAGCATTCTTTGACTTTCATGACAATGATTGTTGTAGGCAATCTATTCTTCTCTTTTTCATCTTGAATATTTTTTGGCTAAATTCTGAAACTGATTCATTTTTACTTCATCCTTGCTCAGGCAATCTCTTCTTTTCTTTTTCATCTTGAATATTTATTGACCATATTCTGAAACTGATTCATTTTTACTTCATTCTTGCTCAGGCAAAATTCCCATTCAGTTCAACTGACTTGAATTTAGACTTTCCATTTTATGGATTCATTATTGTTTCAACACTGAGTGCTAATAAATGGAAATGTAAGGATTTCAACAATGCAAATTAAGAAAAGAAATACTAAAAAACTAAATGGAACAAATTCATATAACCAAGTCATGAAGGTGCTGTACATCCTGGAATAGATTGGAGAGGATCAGTGTTGTAATTAAATTTCCGTGTGAACTTCTGATTTTTATAAATACCAGAAACCTTTTCCTTTCAGATTCTAAGTTTACCTTCCTCATCTGGCTTGTTGCTTCCTTTAACTGGATGGGGAATGCATTGCTCTTTTGTAGGGAGAAGCTTGCATTATTGTTGTCTAATTTGCATTGTTGTTTTTTTTCCATGAATAGTGTCTCAAGGGCTTCAACTACTGTGAGACTACTGAAAAATATTTTTTGCTCTTCAGAATGTGTGGGATTGTGCAGAAAAATTGAAGCAAAGAGTGAAGATCTGGCTCTATTGAAATTAGTGGTGAAACTCCCACTGATTTTGGTGAGGCCTTAATTGATCTCTTTAGGAGGGTGTATGTTAGAGTTGAACTGTAGAAGATATAGAAGATGCTCTGAAAAGAAAATGCAAACATTTCCATTTGTCAGGAAATTATCAATAAAAGGAATCAGAAGCATGATATTTTATGGTATGTTGTGTATTAAAATGCTAGATTTATTTTTATGTGCAATATTATTATGCTGGCCTAAACATTATCCTCAACATTTTCCATTTGTTTGAGCCTGTCTAAACTTGTTGCCCTGTATTCTATTATTAGAACAATGCCAGATGTGTGCCTAAGGATTTCCAAATGATCTTGCAAGTCATTTTGTAAATATGGCTATCAAAACATGTTAATTAGTGCTGATGATCATAGAATCATATCATCATCTATCCCTGGATACAAGTATGTCTGCCAGTGGGGAATTACTGGTGAGCTTTAAGGTGGCTGAAGAGGCCAATCCGTGCTCTGCAAGTTTTTATATAGACATGACAAGTGATGCCTTGTGAGGGCACAGGTGTTGGCCAGGGTGTTGTGCACTTTCCTTCCTCCTCTGCTATTTCTCAGAGCAGAACAGTTTTCTTCAAAGTGGGCTGTAGCTTGATAAATAGTGCAGCACCACTGAAACCTGTTACCAGCCATCACTTCCCATTTTGTGGGGTTGATGCCCCCCGTCTCAAAGTATGCTTTCAGGGTATCCTTGTAATGCTTCCTCTGTCCTCCATGGGTCCTCTTACCATGACTAAGTTGAAAGAAGAGGAGTCGCTTCAGGAGACAAGTGTCAGCCATCCACACACAATGGCCAGTCCAATGGAGTTGATGTTTCATGATCTTTGCCTCAATGCTGGTTGTGTTAGCTGTAGAGAGGATGCTGGCATTGGTGCATATGTCTTCCCAGCTAATGGCAAGGGTCTTCCTGAGGCAACACTGATGGAATCATTCTAGGCACTTAAGATGGCTTTGATATGTCACCCATTTCTCAAACCTGTTGAGGAGCATAGGAATAACCACTGCATTGTAGGCCAGGATCTTAGTTTCTACCTGCAGATCTCAGTGAGCAAAGACATGGCAAATCAGCTATCCAAAGGTTACACTGGCACAGTGAATCCTATATTCAATTTCTACATCAAGACTGACTGACTAGGAGAAGCAAGTCCCAACTTATGGAAAATGCTTGACATTTTCCAGGGGTTTTCCACCAATGGTAATTTGTGGAGGGAGTGGGGCAGCTTGTGCTGGGGCAGGTTGATGGAGCACCTTGTTCTTCCCAGTGTTAAGGGAGAAGCCCAGGCTGTGATAGGCACTTGAGAAAAGATCAAGGGTGGACTGCAGATCAGTCTCAATGTGTGCTAGACTAGCATAGTCATCAGCATACTGAAGGTTGGTGATCCCAATTTTGGAAACTTTCATTTTGCTGTGAAGGCACCACAGGTTGAAAAACTGATCGTCCATTTGATTCTCAACTCCATTTCTCAGAGGAAGGCAGTCATGGATGGAAATCAAAATCACAGCAAGGTAGATGGAAAAAAAGGTTGGGGTGAGGACACAACCCTGCTTGACACCAGTACTGATGGTAAATGGGTCTATCTCTGATGCATTTCAAAGGGCTGTGGTGGTCATCCCATCATGGAGTAGCCTGAGAACACTGATGAAATTCAGTGGACAACCAAACCTAGCCAGCACCTTCCATAAGGCTTCATAAGGCCTTGGTTAGGTCAATGAATGTCATAAACAGTTCCTGGTATTGCTCTCTACACTTGTCCTGGATCTGTTGTGCAACAAAAATCAAGTTGGTGGTACCCCAAAATGATCTAAAGCCACGCTGGGATTCTGGAAGGACATCTTCAGCAAGGGGGAGGAAGCAATTCAGAATGATAAGAGTATTTTCCCAACAATGTAGAGGAGGGAAATGCCTCAGTAGTTCCCACACACTGACTTTACCCCTTTATTGAAAATGGTCACAATGTTGGAATGCTTTAAGTCAGGCGGAACTTCCTCATTAACCTATATTTTGATGAGAAGTTGGTGAAAAGGTTGTGCTACTGCTGTTCTACCAACTTTGAAGACTTCTGCAAGGATGCCATCTGGCCCTGGTTTCTTACTCTTCTTAGTCTGAGTGATGGCACACCAGACTTCCTTGAAGGATGGGGGATCAGGAAGGTTCCTATTACTGGGTGTTGAGGGATGGACTCAATGGTGGCAGCTGAGACCTCAGATTCCCACTTGGGTAGAGTCTTAAAGTACTCCTTCCAGCATTTCTTGATATTGTTCATGAGAAGAGTGGAGCTGTCCTGGGATCGCAAGGGGGTTGGGCCATTGGAACATGGCCCATGGATGGCTTTTATTGCTTGAATAAAGCTTCTCATGTCAGGTTGATCAGCGAAATTCATGTCATGTTGGTCAATGAAACTCCCTCACCTTGGACCATAGCCTTGTTGTGGTGGAGAGGCTTCTGTGTACCAATGATCTTCAGAGCTATGTCATCTGGAGTCCTCCTGGTACAGTCTCCCCTGGCAAACAGAACTGAAGTGAGGTCCCAGACTAAGCAGTGTCCAAACTCCTGGGGACCCCAATTGCGGAACAGGTGTACTTGAGGACCTGCTAGTTCTCTGTGGATTTGAAAGCAGATGACAGCTGAAGTGGGATGGAAGTCTCCGGTTGCCACTAGGTTCAGGATTCTCTCCTGTCAAGTTCATGTGGTTGTAGCTTGTGCACTAGCTTCCCCACATTAAAAGATGTCATGCACAGACCTCTGCCAGGGATGTTAACATCTCCCACAAACCAAGTTCTGTGGCAACAGATAAGTGGCAGTGGGGTCAGGAACAATGATTTCTGGGGAATCCCTAGTCACAAATATGCATGTAGGCAGTGGTCATGTGATGGTTGTTTTGTACATATCAAAATAGAAGTACATTTTGTCAGCTGCAGCCATGAGTGAGCAGTCCTCTTTAGGACTCCCTCTGCTTACCCTGAATGAGGAAGGGGCTAGAAAAGGTTCCCTAAACAAAGGCTGTCTCAAACTCCCTTACCTGGATTGCCACATCCAGTGGGATCACTCTACTTGCAGCCAAAACCATCAAAATAATGTAGTAAAGTCCGCCACATGGAATGTCCGCACTCTCATGGACTCCCTGAACGGTGAGTATCCTGAAAGAAGAATGGCCATAGTAGCTACAGAATTTGCAAGATATGACATTGATATTGCTGCTTTAAGTGTGACTCACCAGGTAGATGAAGGACAGCTGAAAGGAGAAGGTGACTACGGTTTGGGGGTTTTTTTGGAAGGAGAAGTGCATTCACAGGGTTGGCTTTACCATCAAGAATAAGACTGTCAGCCAGCTTTCAGAACTCCCTGTGGACATTAACAAACACCTCATGACAATCTACCTCAAGCTTAGTAACAATGAGTATACTATGGTCATCAGTGTGTATGCCCCCACATTTAACAATAAAGTCAACAAGAAACAGTTCTACTGTGCTCTTGACACAGTTCTGATTGCCACTGCCAAGGAAGATATGTTCATCCTTCAATGCAAGAGTCGGATGACACTGAACTCTGGAGTGGCACCTTTGGGAAAGAGGGGGTGGGGAAAGTCAACTCCAATGGATCCTTCTTCTCAGCAAATATGCAGAGCATGACTTGATCATCATGAAACCCATCTTCAGATGGAGTGACAAATATAAGACCACTTGAAAACATCCATGCTCCAATCACTGGCACCTTCTTGACTACGTTATTGTCAGAGCCCATGATTGTACTGATGTCCATATCACCCCAGTCTTGGGAGGTGCAGATGACTGCTGGATGAATCACCATTTAGTTAGAATAATCATGGATATGCAGCTTGCATCACAACACTATAAACAACTGAAAGGAATGCAAAAGAGATTTAACATCCAGGCATTCCCAGACCAAGCTAGATGTAAGGCTCTCTGACCTTTCTGATGACATCAAGGACATCCAGGCACCTTGGGAGGAACTTAAGAATGTTATTCACAAGGCATACATTGAATCAGCTGGATATCCCACTACCATCACCAGGACCAGTTTGATGAGAACAATGAGGAAATCCTAGCACTATCCATCAGAAGAGAGCCACCTTCTGCAGATGGCAAAATGAACTCTCCAACCAGCAAAAATAAGAGGCTTCCCACCAGCTCAACGTTGTAGTTCGGAGGAGGCTATGAGACATCAACAACCAGTAGTGGCAAGCAAAGACCATGGAGATCCAGAGTCATGTAAAAATAGGGCTGGAAGGGATCTCAGAAGGTCATGTTGTCAGTCTCCTGCTCAGGACAGGATCGTTTCTCCTCTAAACTATCCTAGACAAGTGTCCATCTAGCCTATTCCAAACACAACTGCACCAACAACCCTTTTCTGCAACTACTAAACCCAATGCCTAAAAACATTAAGAACACCCTACCTTGACATAGATAAAGCAAAGGCAAGGACACCATCAATGTCCTACCACTTCAAGGATGGGAGGTAGCTTGTTAAAATACATTTGAGAGATCCAAGGAAGAAGATCATGTTCCTTGCTACACAGAAAGCAAAAACCACCACAGTCCATAAGGTAAAATAATTTCCTGATCCCAAGAATAGTGGTCAATCTGCCCCTAAGCAGAGGAGCAATACCCTTTAGCCTGATTATACACAATCAGCATCAGCAGATGACAGAGATGGCTTCAGCCCCCAACTGAAAAGTTTAAATCTGTTTGGAACATTAATTTTGTCTTGCCTCAGTTTTTTTAATGATTTTATTTACCGCAGGCCCTGGTTCTCATGGGGGACTCCAGTCCCCCAGGAATTTGCTGGGAGGACAATACAGCAGTACACAGGCAATAGCAGTTTTTGGAGAGTATTGGAGACAACTTCCTAGTGCAATTGTTGGAGAGGTCAACTAGGGACCCTGCTCTTTTTGACCTGCTGCCCCCAAAAAGGGAAGACTTGGTGGGAAATGTAGTAATGGACGGCAACTTGGGCAACAGTGACCAAGAGATGATTGAGTTCAGGATCCTGAAGAAAGGAAGGAAGGAGAACAGTAGAGTAAGGAGCCTTGACTTAAAAAAGCAGACTTCCTCAGGGAACTGATGGGCAGGATCTCCTGGGAGGCCTGTCTGAGGGGGAAAGGAATACAGGAGAGCTGGTTGTATTTTAAAGAAACCTTACTGAGGAGTGCAGAAATGAGCCATCCTGATAAACAAGAAAATTAGCAGATATGGCGGAAGACCAGCTTGGACTAGCAGGGAACTCTTCAAGGAGCTAAAACACAAAAAGGAAGCTGACAAGAAATAGAAACTTGGACCAGCAACTAGGAGCATTGCTCAGACATGCAGGGATGCAATCAGGAAGGCAAAAGCACAAGTGTAGTTGCAGCTAACATGGGACGTGAAAGATAACAAGAAGACTTTGTACAAGTATGTCAGCAACAAGAGGAAGATTGGGAAAGTATGGGTCCCTTACTGAATGGGGGAGGCAACCTAGTGACAGATGATGAGGAAAAGGCTGAAGTACTCAATGCCTTTTTCTCCTCAGTCTTCACAGGTGAGGTCATCTCTCAGACTACTGCATCTGGGAAGGAGATGAAGAGGAGGTTTGGGGAGGAGGTGAGCAGCCAACAGTGGTGAAAGAACAGGTTTGGGACTATTTAGAAAAGCTGGAAGTATATAAGTCCATGGAGCTAGAGGGTGCTGAGGGAGTTGATTACCATTATCTTTGAAAGCTTGTGATGATCAGAAGAAGTCCCAGATGATTGGAAAAGGGCAAATATAGTGCCCATATTTAAGAAAGCGAAGAAAGAGGATCTGGGGAACTGAAGACCAGTCAGCCTTACCTCAGTTCCTGGAATCTAATATACTAAGCACTTACAGTCTTCAAGGAATTCATTTCTAAGCACTTGGAGGAAGAGAAAGTGATCAGGAACAGTCAGCATGGATTCACCAAGGGCAAATTATGCCTGACCAACCCAATTACCCTTTATGATGAGATGACTAGCTCTGTGGATTCAGGAAGAGCAGTGGATATGATATACCTTGACTTTAGCAAGGCTTTTGACACAGTCTCCCACAACATTCTTGCAAGCAAGCTAAGGAAGTATGGGTTGGATGAATGAACTCTAAGTTGGATAGAAAACTGGCTGGAAATTTTGTCGCAGAGGATAGTAATCAATGGCTCAATGTCTATAGCAGCTGGTATCAAGTGGAGTGCCCCAGGGGTTGGTCCTGGTCCCAGTTGTATTCATTATCTTCATCAGCAACCTGAAAGACAGGATGGAGTGCACCCTCAGAAAGTTTGCAGATGATACCAAGCTGTGGAAAGTAGTAGATACACTGGACAGTAGGTCTAGTATTTAGAGAGACTGCATCAAATTGGAGGATTGGAACAAAAAAACAATCTCATGAGGTTCCACAAGGACAAATGTAAAGTCCTGCACTTAGAACAGAAGAATCCCACTGCACTGGTACAATTTAAGGATGACTAGCTAAGCAGCAACTCTGCAGAAAAGGACCTGGGGGTTACAGTGGACAATAAGTTGAATATGAGATAAGAGTGTGTTCTTGTTGTGAAGAAGGCTAATGGCATACTGGGCTGCATTAGTATGAGTGTTACCAGCAGATTAAGGGAAGTAATTATTCACCTCTACTCAGTACTTGTGAGGCCACATCTAGAATACTGTGTCCATTTTTGGGTTCCCCACTACACAAAGGATGTGCACAAATTGGAGAGTCCAGTGGAGGGCAACTAAAATGGTTATGGGGCTGGAGCACATGACTTATGAGGAGAGGCTGAAGGAACTGGGTTTATTTAGTCCGCAGATTAGAAAACTGGGTAGGAATTTAATAGCAGCCTTCAACTACCTGAAGGAGTTGAAGCTAAGATGGGGGATGGAGCTACACTGTTCTCAGTGGTGGAAGATGACAGAACAAGGAGCAACGATCTCAAGCTGTGGCACAGGAAGTTTTGGTTAGATATTAGGAAAACCTTTCCTAATATTTCTCTTTAGGAGGGCAGTAAAGCACTGGAACAGAGAGGTTATGGAAGCTGTATCCTTGGAAGTTTTTAAGACAAAGCCTTGGCTGAGATAATTTAGTTGGGGATGTCCTGCTCTGAGTAGGGTATTGGATTAAATGACCTCCCGAGGTCCTTTCCAACCCTAATTTTCTATGATTCTATGTTGGAGGACTGCTGGGAATGCCATTTCACATAGTAAACAACTTAAACCCAAGCTCTGAGACATTAGAATGGGCTACCTTGAGGTTTTCATTCACTGCAATGAATCTATACATGTTTTAATCACAATAGTAAAAATTAGGTGCATTATAGAGGTAATTAAAAATACCATACAGATCCAAAACTCATTGCTCTAAGCACCGTACAATAAAAATTCTTCTGTAAGACAGCCCTGCTTCAAAGTAGACTGAAGGGGGGTAGGGCAGAGATAGAGGATGAGGTAACACTTAATAAGTTTTAAAATGTTCAGATTACACTTCTATCATTATCTTTCCATTTGTGTTGTCTATGTTTTGCCAGGTTCTGCTCAGGATCAGAAAAACAGGAAGTCCTGAGGGACTGTTTTTGTAAGAATCCAGCCCAGATATAGATATATAGATATAGAGAGAAATAGATAGAGATAGAGATTTAAAGTTTTGATAGGCATCTAAGGTTTTGTCTACTCACTGGACCATATTTGTAAGATGCTTAATGTTTGGTAGAGAAACTAATTTTCACTTGGAAGCCATTCACAATATGTTTTGACATCTTTCACTACAGAACTGAGGTTCATGGATATCTTTCAGCATTGGTTCCAGCATCACAGGAGTGGAAAGAATGTCCATGATAAACACAAGCAAGTCAAGAAACAGAGCAAGTGGGCTGCTTTGAAACAAAGAACTGGCCTCCTATGAGTAGAGTTTTATAAAGGGATCTGGTCATCTCCTTCAACATCGTTAAAAAGCTTAGAAGGGATTAGCTAATGGGAAGCTGCTGTCATACAGCAGTGCAGAAATCTATTATGAAAGTGTAATGCATATAACCTATAAAATCATTTGTTTAGATTTTGTTCATTTACACGTGTGCAGCATCAATAATGTTAGTGTATTTTGCACAGATGTAATTAAAAGTAGAATGTGGCTCAGTATATTTAAATAAGCAGTGTCAAGTCCTTACCCAGGATCAGGTTTTGTGCTCTGTTGATTTAAACAGAAGCTGTGGATGTTTATGATCTTGCAGAAGACACTTGGTAACTCCCAGAATTGAGTGTTCATTTCTTTTCTATACACCCGTTTATAGGTCTATCAATAACCTATAAGGTTTTCTAGGGTTGTCAGGTCTAAGCACCTGACAAACTTCAGTGTGACTGGCAGATTTTTAGAAGTAAAACAAGTAAATTGGATGCTCAAGTCTCATGGACTAGCAGGTGCTGAAAACCTTCCGGTCCCTTGTACCTTTGAAAATCTGCTTTGCAATGACTTTACACGTATGAAATTCCCAGTGTTGTCAGTGAGCTTTCCCTATTGTGTTTTGTCCGGTCCTGCCCGATTTAGTATTGACCAATGTGTGCACTTTGCAAAGGTAAAATTGGAATAATAAGAACAAATTTTGGGGTTTTTTTTTTTACCAGTTTACATGAAAGGAAATATATCATCTTTGTGGTTGCTTAATAAAAATTAATTATTTGAATTGTTTACCAAAAGAGTGTAGAAGTTTACAGGATATCTGTCTTTAGCACTCTCTAATCTAGTCAGAATGTGTAGGAAGTCCATCAGTTCCTGAAGCTGTAGAAGATTTCCTGTACATCACTTGCTGTAGCCTGGTATATTTGATGATAGTCTAACCGTATGCTTGAAATGTTAGGAATGCATTGTTCATTTCCAGCCAAAAACTGAAAATCAAGGTTGAAGTTCTCCCAGTTGATGTGCTCAATAACAGGCACAATCTCAAATGCAGGCAAGTCCCAGTAAAAGTAATAAACTCTTTGCATATATTTCAGGTCGTCTCAAGGCATTTTCTACATAGCCTCTGAAATCCATCTAATAATGAACTGCTCTGCTTAGTCATGTATCAATAAATTGAATCTTCTGTCTAGATGAACCAAGTCTCTCTCAACGTTTTTCCTCACTAATAGTATGCAGCATCATAGAAAGTTGAATACAAAGAAACCTATTGCTTAGGACTAAAATATCTGTAGTGTATATCTTGGAGTTTACAAGAAATCCTTACCTCAAGTGAAGAGAGAGTACTGGGTTATTGAGTGAAAAGGAGGTGATACCTCTCTGTCCTGCAACTTCTGAAAATATTCAGGACAGAATAATGCAGGGGTGGGCAAAATTTGGTCCTGTAGGCTGGATCTGGCCAACAGAGGGACTTTGTCTGGCCCTCAATGGGTCCCTCAGTTCTGCCTGGCCCAGGTGCCACCTGGCCTGTGGCACATCCCACCACCCCCTGGGCATGCAGCAGGACTGTGGGTGGACTGCCTTTATAGGCAGTCCAGGCAGTAGCAGCTCCTTTCAGCTGCCGCTGCCTCTGGCCCCAGCCCTGTGGTACTGGCAGGGACCTGCATGCACAGCCCTGACCTCAACCTACCCCTCACCTGCTCTGGACTCACCTGCCTACATTGAACAGCTGTGGCAGTGGCCAGGCAGAAGCTGCTTCTCAGTGCAGAGGAAAAGCGGCTCCTTACCTTTGCCACTCCTGGGCCTCTCTTGCTGCAGCCATCCAGAGCCTGCACTCAGGCTGACCTGTGGCTCCCCTGCGCTGCCACCACTGCCTTACTGGGCAGCCTGAAGGTGGTAGTGATGGCAGTGGAGAGGAGCCACAGGGCAGTCCTGGTGCAGGCTCTGGGTGACTGCAGCAAGAATGGCCCAGCAGCAGTGAGGAGAAGGGGCCACTTTTCCTCCATGCCAAGTAGCAGCTTCTGCCCAGCCACTGCTGCTGCTCAGCATGGGCAGGCAGTCTTGACCAAGCATGGGGCAAGCCAGATCAGGGCTGTGCATATAGGTTCCAGCTGGTCCGCTTTAGCAGAAACAAGATTGGAGTAGCCCTGGGGCAAGCTGGGGTCAGGGTTGGGGCTATGCACTGTTGGCAGTGGCAGGGAGGAACCTCAGGGTGCATGGACTCCAGGCTGTTGCATGTGGAGGTTGCTAACCAGCCCACAACAGCTGTTCAAAACTGCCTATATAGCCTTCAGGCCCAAATAATTTCCTGTCCCTGAGATAATGTGTGCCTTACCCTCTCTGCAGCTGTGCTAGCTACTATAGAGACTTGTACAGATGTATTATGTATTGTATTGGAGTAACTGAGCTTGTTTGGTCTGTAGAAGAGAAGGCTGGGGGTCAATTTGATAGCAGCCTTTAACTACCCAAAGGGTGGTTCCAGAAGGGATTAAACTGAACTGTTCTCAGTGGTGGCAGATGGCAGAGCAAGGAGCAATGATCTCGACTTGCAGCAAGGGAAGTTTAGGTTGGATATTAGAAACAAATTTTCTCACTAGGAGGGTGGTGAAGCACTGTGTAATCTTCCGTGCTGTTTACCAGGGCACTTGGTTCATCTGGGCTTTTTGAGCTTTGCCATAGCTCAGGGAATGGATAGCTTGCGACTGGGTCAAATTTCTTGGAAGGTCTTCAGGGGTTCTCTCCTGCCATGTCTTGCTGGAATAAACTTGTTAAATTGGGAGGAAAATAGTGTGACAGGGCACTGTTGGTGCCTGCCACTTTAAGGGCTGATAGAAGCAGCTAGCAGGTGCTTGATTGTGGTGGCCATTTTAGATCTCTGGCCACCTATATAAACAGAGCAATTCACTGCTAGCAGGCCAGGCAGAAACACAGTCTAGCTGCAGGCTGAATGCTACATCTTGGAGGTAAGGGCAGGAGCTTAAGGGGGTGGTTTGGAGGCTCCTGGACCTGGGCATGACCTAAAACTGTACCCTGCCAGAAGTGGGGCTCCCAGTGGTGCAGGAACCCCCAGGAAACCACCCCAGTGAAAGGCGGGTTGGGAGGGCCTTAATAACCCCAGCTCCCACAACCGGGTGGGTTACCCCCTAGTAGAGCCAAGAAGGTGGACCCAGGTTAGAGAGTGGGCTAGAAGCTCAGAAACCTGACTTGAAACACCCATGACTTGTCAATGCTGGGGCCAGGATCAGAAGGGTCAAAAGGATCAGGGACCCATTACAAGGGACACCCAGAGCTAAGGGCCTGGGGTTATAACTGGCCTTGGAGGTGAGGCCAGGGCCTGTATGGCCAAAGATCCTGCAGGGGCTACGCCCAAGAGGGAGATAGTTCAGGGAGGTAGGCATCCCAGAATGAGAGTGTTCCGGGACAGAATGGGGGGAAGGACCTCGGACAAGAAAGGAAAGCTATGAGAGGCAGGAGGGACAGGAAAGAGAAAAACAAACACACAGGGAGGGTAAAACAAGGAAAAACTACTTACCTTCAACAGGAACAGGGAGAAGTCTGTGTGGCTCATTAGCCACGCCTTTATTCAGCTGAGGCTGGCCAGTGATGTCATGATGAATCTCCGTCCGGCAGGGATAAAAGGGGTAGATGGATAAGGAGGAGAAAAGGAGAGGAAGGATCTAGGAAGTGTGGGGACATCAGACCCCTTCTGGGATTATCACTGGAAAGAAAGAGCTGTGGACGGGGAGCCAAAGGAGGCTCCGGATGCCTGCCGTGGCAACAGTGGCTGGAAACAGACCGCCAGTGCCGGAGGCAAGCAGGAAGCGGCTCTGCCAGCCTACAAGAATTTCAGCAGCAGGGGAAACAGCAGAGGATGCACAGAAGTCATCACCACAGGTGGGAGTAGTGAGGGCTGGAGGGAGGAGGAGGAGCTCTACCTAGCAAGAGAGTCCCAGCAGAAGCAGCCAGAGGGACTGCACAGAACTCAGGCATCGATCCAGAGTGTGAGGGAGAACCGGCCACCCATCAGGGAACGGAGAAGCCTCCAGGTAGGAATGCTCCAGAGAGCAGAGAAGCAAGATAGCCCAGGGCTTATAGAGACAGGGGAAGGAGGAGAAGAGAGGACCCAAGCAGGGGTTAGCTCCTAGCCAAACTGTAGACAGCTTGGCACCCAAGGTCTCTGAGGTAAGAGACATGGGAAGTATCATAGAAAAGTTTAAAATTGTGACCCCCTTCCAGATTGTTAATGGTCCTTATACTTGTTTCACGATATTTTATGTTCTATTGTCTGTGATTGTCATTAAACTAAGCTGTTTTATTAATGTTTGTTACATGTTAAGTGACCTGACCAAGGCGATGAGGAAAGCGGTAGTGGAGATCACCAACCAAAGCTTTTGGATAATAGAGGGTTAAGTGGCTGACCTGGATAGTAGTGACTGACAGATAGCCATGACCCAGATAGCTGTGACAGACAGAACCACCGGGCAGGTTCCAGAACCATCCTCTTATGCGGCAAAATGATTGGTTAAGAAGTTTATAAGATGGTCTGCTTGCTGCAAGGGGGTGTGGGTTGTCAGGAGTTAGTGGTGGAGTGTAGAGTGTTTTGGGTTGCTCTTGGCTTTCTCAAGAGAGAGAGAGGGAAGCCAGGGCGCCTATGCCTCTGTGTGTGGAAGGATTCATTCCCAACTCACACAGATACCGCAGTGCTGTAACCATTACTGTAGCTCAGTATCGTTGGGTCCCCGGTTAGATTAGAACCAAGCGCTGCAATACGACAACAGCTGGTTGCAGTTGCTGCAAGAGACCACGTATACTTACCGTCCGCCATTTCCCTCGCATTGGTCATCACCTGTATCAGCGGTTTGCCGCCCTGTACATAAGTTTGGGCCATCGTTGCCGTGAGTAAAGTTTTAGTTGTCTTTACCACATCCTGGGAGCCTCTCCTTCTCGTGCCAACCCTCCCCCAGGCCCAACCTCACGTGGGCAGGCCCTGCTTTCCAGCACCCGGTGCTCTACCTGGTGGGGCAGATCGACCCAAGGCCCCAAGGCCTCCGGAGCCTGCCGGCCTTGCGCAGTGACAGGAAGGGAGTTGCTTTTTGTTCTTTTTTCATATGTTTCTTTTGAGTTTCCCCAAGCGAAGGGGTTGAGGAGTAAGAGGTGGGGCGAAATTCATGAGACGACACATCGAGCTAAGATCAGGGGGAAGCTACTCCTAGGATAGTACTAACCCCATGAGCAAGACAGCGAACACAATGCAGGATGGAATAAACCAGTTGGCCTCAGAAGCCAGTATCCTGAATAGCAGCCAAATCATGGAGCTCTATGGTGGCAGACGAAGAGGTACACGGTCACAAGTGAGGTACAACTCATCGAGGTGGCGTGAGGATGGAGTGTAGGGGTGGCGGAGCCCCGCTAGTGACCACCAGGACACCCGTGCCATGGAAAATCCTCGGGATAGCCATTCCCCACACTGAGAAACATTTAAGTCATGGCAGAAGAGCTAGGGGAAAGCTTCCAGCAAAGGAAACACCAACACGGCATTTTTCGGGAAGCTGCAGGGTGTACACCTCTCCATGTGCGAGCCAAGGTAGCACATGATCAATTACTCGAGACCTAGCAGTCACAGAGAGCGGAGTAGGCCACCTGATTGGAGGGATCTGATTGGGATCTGGACTGAAGTATTCTGGAGCCCAGTGTGGGGCCGGTGATGTTAAGAACTGTGGATGCCATCTGCAAGGCTTGGGCTATGCTGTAGTGGAGGAACAGAGCTGCTGATAGCACCCCCTGGCATCGGGGCAAAAATGGACAGTTTCCCACCTAATCAATACCATAATTATGTATCATCAAGGTGTGACAGGAGAGGAGGTGGGTGGTTGGTCCAAAAACAGGTGGGTGGGCCAATGACAAACTGGCCCTGAGAGCCCCCTGTTATAGATAGTATGCTCTGCCTTGCCAGGCACCCTCCTTCAATCTTCCCATTTTGGGGCTCCGCCTCCCCTATACTCCACCTAACGCCAACCAAAGATGTTATTTCCCAATTTTCTAGGTCTGGTCACGGTATCAGTCTTTTGTCTTGGCCTTTCAAGTTATAACAATCACATTCAGACGTTGCATTTTCTGGTTTGCTTTAAGCAGTATTTATGACTGTCCTAGATTCCTTCCTGGCCCCAGGTTACCTTACTCCCCAGCATATTTTCCCTTCTCCCTGGGTGGTGTTTGCCGCAATCAAAGCATCCATCTCTCCTTCCCTCTTCAGGTTCCTGGAGGGTCCAATCCTATCTGGAGATGTCCAGAATCCATGGCACCATGTCAGGTACTTAAATTAGCCCTCTTGGGCTTAGCTGGTTATTGGCGGCCCCTTCCTGGGGCTGACACCACTTTCCTTCAGTGGGGCTCTGCTTCACTCCAGGCCCCTCTGGACCCACCAGGGAACCCATTTCCTGTTCCTCCCCTTGCTCCTGGTCCATCAGGGTTTTTATTCCCTTTTCAAGGGACCAGCTGGCAAATCAGTGCTGGCACACCGCCATAAAGCGAACCCACACTGGCACAGGAGCTGGTCCCGGCTCCTCTCAGACCTGCTGCTTTTTTTTGTTGTCGTTGTTCTTTTTCCGGTCTGACCTTTTTCCCTGCCATGACTCCATTCCCCTCATGCTCCCGGCTCCGTGTGGCGTCCCGTCACCTCCACTCATCTCCTTCATCAGGTAAGTTTTTCTCCATGGCCTTGTGCCTGACACACATCCCCCCCACTTAAGTTGCCTTGTGGCAGAGGAGCTTTTTGATTCTGCTTGTCAATAACTCTGATATTGTTCCTGAATGGATGTGTCACCATTGCCTCACACCTCGACAAAAAGTCCTCAACCTTGTTGGTTACTCCAGGCCTGTAACTTACAAAGAATTTAAAGGGCTGTAAGGACAAAACCCATCGCATTATTCATGTATTATTGTCTTTGGCCTTATTTAGCCATTGTAATGGAGCATGGTCAGTCACTAATTTAAATTCTCTCCCCATTAAATAATACTGAAAGTAATTTACTGCCCAGTTTATTGCTAAACATTTCCTTTCAGTAATGGAATACCTTGTCTCGGCTGCATTTAACTTTTTGCTGGCAAAGGTAATTGGTCACGCCACACCCTCATGGTATTGACATAACACAGTTCCTATGGCTGTTTCCGATGCATCCATCTGCAGGATAAAAATTATGAAACAGTCAGGTGTTATGATTAGCACATCATTGCACAGAGTCCTTTTGCTGTCCATAAAAGCCCTTTCCATTTGTGGTGTCCACTGTATTGGGCCATGAGCCTTTCCTCTTATTGCATCCATCAGAACAGCATTTCAGCAAAATGTGGGATAAATCTTCTGTAGTAGTTAGCTAGACCCAGAAATGACCTCACTGCCTCTTAGTCTGAGGGAGTAGGTAGTTTTTTATTGTGGTTACCTTACTTTGTGGTCAAAGGTCATATAACTCCCTGTCTGACCCTAAATCCCAGATAATTGGTTTCTTATATCCCCCATTGAGCACTTTTTGGAGTCGGCAGTCATCCCTACCTGGCAAAGGTCTTGTAGTACTGCCTTCAGATGGCGCACATGTTGAAACCAAGATTGTGAGTAGAAAACAATTGTCAATATAGACAGCAGCATACGTTGTGTGCAAGGTAAGTATGCAATCTATGAGGTGCTGAAAGGTAGTAGCAGCCCCATGGAGCCCAACAGCATCCTTGTAAATTCAAATAAACCCCACAGCGTACCAAAGGCAGTTTTCTGTTGATCTTTGGTGGCCATGGGTATCTGCCAATACCCCTTTGACAGATCAATTGTAGATATGTAGTGAGCCTGGCCTATTCTCTCTAGAAGTTCGTCTATATGGGGCATAGGGAATGTGTCAAATATGGCAATTTCATTCATCTTCTTGAAGTTTATGCATATTCTCAAAGACCTATCAGCTTTAGGTGCCATTACCATCTGACTCTGCCACGGACTGCAGGAGAGTATAATGACCCCTTAGGCTACCATATTTCCTGTCATATGCTGGCCTGTGAATGATGAGACAGGGGTCTCCATCTTTCTCTTATGATGGTTCCCACTGAGGTCTTAATCTTGTGCCTCACACCTTTGGCCTTTCCAGGACTTTCATTAAATATGTTGCTAAATCCTTCTATAAGTCCTTGTAATTACTTATGATGTTCCCTACTAAGTTCCATCCCCTGTTCTACCTTTCCATGCTATGCAATCCCTCTTGACTGGTAGTCTTCTTTAGGCCCCTGCTCCTCAGGAGGGTCCTCTGGGCTCAGCATGCAGCCCTCTGGCTCCTGCCAGGCCTTCAGCAGGTTAACATAATAAATCTGCTGCTGCTTTCAATGCCCTGGATGGTAGACTTCATAATCTACAGGGCCGGCCTGTCTTATAATTTCAAATGGCCCCTGCCATTGTGTCAATAATTTATCCACCATCAAGGGGTGTAATACAAGGACTTTGTCCCCTATGTGGAACTCCTTGATGTGTGCTCATTTGTCATAGTCCTGTTTTTGCCTTTGTTGAGCCCCTGCCAGGTTTTCTTGGGCCAACTTCATGGCTTTTCTAAGCCTGTCTACCATCTCCTCTCTTCCCATGCTTTCCCATTATTCCCTTATTTCTTGCAACAAGCCCCTAGGTTTATGTCTAAATATCAAATCAAACAGGGACAATTTTGTGGCTGTCTGGGGTATGCCTCATCATGCGAAAAGCAAGGATATCAAAACTAGGTCCCACCTCCGTGGTTCTTCTTGGGCACAGCATCATAGTAAACATTTAATTGTATCATTTAAATTTTCCACTAGATCATTGGTCTGTGGGTGATAAACTGATGTATGTAACTGCCGTATTCCTACCACTTGACACATCACCTTAATAATCCCAGCCTTCAAATTCATGCCTTGGTCAGTAATTATTTCTCTAGGGACCTCCACCCTGGATATCCACTTTAGCAGCTCTTTGGCAATTCAAAGTGTGGTTGCTGCTCATAAGGGTACCACCTCTGGATAGCGGGCTGTGTAGTCTACTATAACCAGTATGTGCTGGTATCCAGCACTGCTCTTCGTTAAAGGGCCCACAATATCTAGTACTATTCTATCGAAGGGTGTTTTGATATGGGGCATCACTTGTAATGGTGCTCTTGGCAACTATATTTCTTGCACCCTTTGGCATTCAGGGCAGGCCTCACACCACTGTGCAATCTCCTCCCTCATCCCCAGCCAGAAAAACCATTGCTTGATCTTGGAGAGAGTCTTGTCTCTCCCAAAATAGCCTCCCATAGGATTGGTGTGTGCTAATTCCCATACTCATCTACATAGCTCCAGTTCCTAGGTTCATCAGGTCTTCTTCCCCTAAGGACAATTCTTCCTCTTCAGCTACCTAACCCTCAACTTTGGGCCAGCCTTTCCTTCTTAACTTGTCCCTACAGACTTCCTCTAAAACTTCATACAGGGGTGGCCAGTTCTGCCCTATAATCATTTGGCCATCCAGTTCTGATGCAAATCCCACTCACATCCTACTCCTTCAGTTGGCTATCCTCATGCTGATGTAGACTTCTTTCATACTGGTCAGTTTCCCTATGGATATAGCACATCCTTACTAGTCTGCACCAGTCTACAGCATCTTTCAGAATCAATTTAAACCTTACTAGAGTCTGGAAACAGCCCATATCCAAGGTAGCTTGGATTGCTCTAACTGCTACCTATGCTGTCACCATAGGCTTATCACAGACTGCTATTTCTTCGCTCCATCTGAATCTACAGTCTGCCTCTTCTATGGCTTCATTTGCATCAGATCTTTCCTTCGACTCTGAGCTATCCCCCGCTGGCTTCTACCTCTCTTGTGAGCCTAATGTACATTCTTGAGAGACATGACCTGCCTTCCCACATTTCTAACATATTACCCCTTGTCTTGGGAACTTGGGTGGTCTTCGCTGTGGTTCCTTCTCCCTCTTAGTATTGGCTCCCATACTTTTGTACCCCTTTTCTCTAAGGTGTTCCACTTTAGAACCTACAAAACCTCAGCAACCCTTAAAGACTCTTTGGCTGTCCTAGGGAGATGCTGATGTACCCATAATTGGGTCTTTTCTTCTAAATCCTTCACAAATTGCTCTAAAAAAATTTGTCAGCTAAAGCAGCCTGGTCTACCTTTTCTGGTGGTACCCACTTATTCATGAGATCCTTTAAAAGTTGCATCAAATGCCTCAGTTTTCAGTCTTCCTTCCCTTTTCTGAGCTTGGAACATCCTCCAGTAATGCTCAGATGTGAGCTCTAAGCGATGTAATATCACTGCCTTTATTTTTTCATAATCATAGGCCTCCTCCCTAGGGAGAGCCTGGTACACTGCTTGAGCTTTTCCTATGACTAGGGACCCTAACTGGCTCACCCACTGTAGCCTGTCCAGCCCCATTTGCATGGTCGTTTGTTTGAATAACTCGATGTATGCCTCAGCATTATCCTTGTGAGTCATCCTATGCATTCGGAAAGAGGTCCAATTCTGCTGCATCCATTCTTGCTGTTGCAGTGCTTGATGTTGTTGGACCTCTAGAACCTTGGTCACTGTGTGTGACGTCTGACCCAACAACTCAATTTGGGGCATTAGATTTAATTTAATTTGTGTCGGCTGCCAAGGTCACCCTTTCCTTGCAGTTCCCAGCCAATACATCAGTTTGTGATCTCCTACGTCGTTCACCAGTGCATTTTGTTCATATGGGTGTTTTGGGGTTTTGCCGTAGCTCGGGGAATGGACAGCTTGATACTGGGTTGGATTTCTTGGAAAGTCCTCAGGGGTTCTTGCCTGCAATGTCTTGCTGGAATAAACGTGTTAAATTGGGAGGAAGATGGTATGCTCTGTCTTGCCTAGCACCCTCCTTCATCTTCCTGTCTGTCTTCACATTATGGGGCTCCACCTCCCCTATACCCCACCTAACACCAACCAAAGATGTTATTTCCTAATTTTCTAGGTCTGGTCATGGTATTGGTCCTTTGGCCTGGCCTTTTGAGTTATAATAGTCACATTTGGATGTTGTGCTGTCTGACTTGTTTTAGGCTGTATTAGGACTAGTCTAGACTCTTTCCTAGCCCTGGGTTACTTTACTCCCTGGTCTGTTTTCCCCTCTCCCCGGGTGGTGTTTGCCGCAATCAAGCATCCATCTCTCCTTCCTTCTTCAGGTCCCTGGAGGGTCCAATCCTATCTGGAGACATCCAGAATCCACAGCACCATGTCAGGTATGTATTTTAATCCTCTTGGGCTTAGCTGGTTTAAGGAAGCCCCTTCCCAGGGCTGCCACCACTCTGGGCCCACCAAGGAACCCACTTCCAGTTCTTCATTGGGATTTTTATTCCCTTTTCAAGGAACCAGTTGGCAAATTGGCACTGGCACACTGCCATAAACCATTCCCACACTGGTGCAGCAGCTGGTACTGGCTCCTCTCTGGAACCCACTGCTGTTCTCAGTCTAGATGGCAGATGACAGAACAAGGAGTAAGGGTCTCAAGTTGCAGCAAGGGAAGTTTAGGTTGGATATTAGAAAAAACTTTCTCATTAGGAGGGTGGTGAAGCACTGGAACAGGTTACCTAGAGAGGTGGTGGAATCTCCATCCTTGGAAGTCTTTTAGGCCTGGCTCAACAAAGCCCTGGCTGAGATGCTCTAGTTGGGGATTGTTCTGCTTTGAGAAGGGAGTTGGACTAGATGACCTCCTGAAGTCCCTTCCAACCATAATTTTCTATCTTTGATTGTGCTGCAATTGATGAGCTTCTTCTAACTGAGTTGCCCTGCTCATACCAGTCATAGGGTTAAGGCTGTTTCACAATGCAGACATATCCATTGAGATTCCCTTTATAATATCCAAAAAAGGGAAGCTATATGGTCCTGGAGGAGAGGAAATATGTACAGTCAATGCACTGCCAGGGAAAATTTTATCAGTATAAAATGGCAGTCTTGAGTGAGTTTTCTCAAATTTCAGGAACCTTTTCACCATCTTGGACACAGTGTCTCAACACATTCTACATAAACATACTTGAAAAATTAAAGGGTTTTAAAAATGTACATTGTAACTACATCTTATACACCTTTGCTAATCCCTCTGTGTCCTGTGCTTTGTATCTGTCTGTTCATCCACTCTCTTTTAAAGTACATGTAGCTCTACACTAACTTCCTGGAATGCCTCAGGTTTCCCATATTGATATCATGGGTCAGGTCTTATTCCACTGAGGCACATAAGTGGACTTAGGCACCTATTCCATGCTGCTTGAGTCCCTGAAAAACTTAATATGAAAGATTTGTGAGGCCTTCTCCTCACTGCTTTTTGGTGACTAAGCCCTAAGGGTAAAATGACAGTGTTACAAGAGTAGATGTATTAATGGATTTTCAAGACTTGAACAGTGTAGAATTGAATCATGCTTAGGTGTATAATAAATGGATAAGAATAGGGCCTACTTGTACTGGCCTTAAAGAAAGTTAATGTGTATAGAAAAAGTATATTAGTATTCCACAATAAAATGAATAACATTGTGTTGTCATACAATTTTCCTTTAAATATTCTTTTTCTTCTGCTGGTTGGCTATTTACTTCCATAACTTATGTCTTCTGTTACTCAGTCTTGGCCTTTCAACATGTTTCTACCTGTCCAGCAGGTTATGCTTATACCTCATTTTTTTCAATGTCTCCTTTCTTCCTGTGCCCTGCCATTTAGTCAATCTCATCCCAGCAAAGTCCCAACCCACAAAAATGGGTTCTTAATCAAATAACTGGAAAACAATAAAATATGTAGAAATATAGGACTCAAAGGCACAGGCAAGATCATCCCTGAGTAAGCCATCCCAGACAAATATTTGCCTAATTTACACATCAGACTTCCAATGCCTGATTCTACCAGCTCCCTAGTTAATCTGTTCAAGTGCTTCACCACCTTCAGAGTAAGAAAGACTTATATCCAGTCTAGATCTCTTTTGTTTCAATGTCAGTCCATTACTTCTTGTCCCCCCACCTGGGGACACAAAGAATAAATGATAACAATTGTCTTTCTCATAATCCTTTTTGTATTTGAACATTTTGTGCCCCAGAGCTTGGCTAAAATCTCTCACAAGTATATTTTTAGTTCATAAAATTATATTATCTATCAAACCTTGCTCCTCACTTATTTTCACTACTATCAAATCCCCCCTCAGTCTTCTTCTCTAAACTAGATAATCCCAGTTCTCTCTGCCTTTGCTTATATGAAATATGCAATTGTTTTTGTTATTACCATTTTTGTTTTTCTCCTTTAAAAACTTTCCATGCATCCTTTTGATTTTTCTTGAAGTGCAGTGTCAGAACTGGACACAGAATTCCAGATGAGATCTCATTAATACTGAATAGAGTGAAAAAATCACTTCCCATGACACTCATGCAAACTACTACTCATGGTGGTACTAACATTGTGTACCATAAATTATGTAATATTATGTCATTTAGTCCACATACTCTATCCATCCTTTAGTAGAGGTAGGTTGCAAACTTTTCAAGACTCTGTCTTATTTTATTTTAAACAGTGTCTAGCACTGTAGTAGATCCCAAATCTTGATTGGAATCCCTAAACATTACTCTAACACAACTGATACTAGTAAAAATATTATCATTACCACAAATAACAAATTGTTGAACCATCTAAAATTATCTCAGGTAGCCTTTCCACAACAAAATAATGTCACAATTTTAAATCCAGTATCTTGTGATCTGCCAAAACTGATAATAAAAATCTTAAAATAAAATTCATTAAAAAGGTAAATCTTAGCTTTGATTTTCTAGTGCAAATAATTATTTCACAGGGCATTGGATTTAACTACCATATTTTTCCACCGGCAAGAAGGAAATACATTCATGACAAGATGATGAGTATATGAATTACTGCACAATCAGCGTCTTAGAGGTTTGGAACTTTAGAAATTGGGAGGCAGAGGGCAGGTGACATGGTCAAACGTGCAAAACAAATCCACTGTATTGCATTATTCCATCATGCTACTTCTCAAATTATCACTGTGCTTTTGGGATCTAAGTCGGAGGATATGTTCTAAGACCCCCCTATGAAGTTATGATATCTGGGTTACTTTATTAGAATAACCTAGCTGTAATAGACTAGAACTTGGACCTAACTCTATTAGAATAATAAATAGTTCTGCACAAATTAACTTTAAAGCTGGCCTCATAACAGACCAAACGAAGTGTATAGTCATTAAGAAAATCTACATTATGCATTATTGATTTTTCTAATATCCATACAATTACACTGAGGTGAAAATTGCTGATAAATCTTAATTATCCTCATCAAAAAGTAGCAGTATTAGTGTGAGAACATTTTCAATGGCAAAAACCATTGTTTTTATAATGCTACCAATCCATACGTTAATAATTGTGTTCCTTTATCTACATGCACCCTGCTGCTTAAGCACTTTAACTAAACTGTAATGCTAAGAAGTTGCTGCCATTTTAAGAACTTTATCAGAAAATATAAAGATGGCCTTGTGATTGTAATTTAAAACTATGTATAAGTGCACCCAAAAAGTTCTTATTATGGAGCTATCTCCTGAGGGCTGTGTTTATGAGAATTACCTAAGGTTTAAAGAGATTTTTTTTATACCTCTGGGTCTTAACTCACTAAGTAACTGATAAGATAGGCAATGTTTTCAATCAGTTCTGCAGGACTGAAGTACTAAATGGTGCTGCTGTTTGTACTGTATTCCAGCAA
The DNA here is from genome assembly GCA_030014935.1 of Caiman crocodilus. NCBI lineage: Eukaryota > Metazoa > Chordata > Crocodylia > Alligatoridae > Caiman > Caiman crocodilus. Next base: position 52,484,457 of record JAGPOW010001338.1, read on the forward strand.
TACAGCCTCTGTTTTCTACATCTTATCCCACCACACAGTCAGGCAGGAGCCACCTCAAACTGTCAGGAAACTGAGCTACTTTGGACACAGCACAGCTCAGTCCTGGAAATTTGCCTCCTCTGGCAGAAATAGAAGTAGTGGCCGGAAACCAGTAAATCAGGTAAGTACCACAGTAATATATAGTATTTGCAGATGTCAGGGTACATCTGGTAGGTGAGTCATCATTTTCCTCATCTCAAACTGTGGCATTGACCTACTTCATCACAAAAGCATAGTATGGTGGAAACCAATGGGGTGATTGACCCCTAAATCCGAGCAGGCCGGGGACAAAAGGGCTGTGGAGCTTTGTTTCCTCTTTTCTCTAGCTTTTCCCATTCAATAAGAGTCCAAAGGCAATATAACAAATAAACTCTTTACTTACAACCTGGAGTACAGTATAGGCATGCTTCGTAAAGTTACACCGTGAAGCACATAAATGCTTCATTTGCACATCCGCGTCGGCAGTTCCCCTTACAACAATTCCATAACCAAAAAACCGTAGGGAACTCGAGAGCTCTTCAGGCATCTAACTGATGCAATTATCTGATGGGGGCATCCAGGGACAAAGGGAGCCATGGACGTAGGACCTCCGGTGAAGGTGATCAAGCCTCTCCGTTGCTGTGTGGGTCCTGCCTTCTTTTTCCACAGGCTTTGCTTTTATACTGCCCTAATAGCCAATAGGATCGGGTCTTTTTTCCCCACGCTGAACAAGCTGCATGAGCCGGGGATTTTGCTGCATGCATTCTTCACGTGGTTATTAGGCTGCACCCACTGCTCCCCCTCACTGCGAGCACAGCTTGCTGGCATTTGGTCACCTTCTATTTATCACACATAGGTGAATTAACACGTGGGCCAGTGTGGGGGAGGCCCTGTGAGGGGAAAGTGTGCGTGTGTGTGCGCGCGCGCGCATAGTAGGAAGAGAGAGAATGTGTTTGTGTCTGTGTGGCCATGTACATGGCCGGGAGTGAGTGAAAGCAGTGTGTGTATGTCCATGCCCATGATAGGGAGTGAGAGTACCCCCCCCAGGACAAAGGCAGCAGAGTGAAGAGCCCCAAGCCCACAGCAGGCAGCCCACATCCACCCTCGCCTGGCTGGGCTCCACTCCAACTGTGGTGGGGAGGAGGAAGTGGGGGCAGGGGGAGAGACAAGCATGTGCCCCTACCCCCAGCCCAGCTGGGTCCACACAGCCTCCCCTGCAGGGCAAAGAGGCCCATCCCACTCTTGGCAACCACACCACCAGAAAAGGAAGGGCTTCCGATTTTGTTTTTGCCCAGGACCCAAATAAACCTTAATCTGCCTCTGCAGAAAGAAACTAAGTGGGGAGTTGGATATGGATAGATACAGGATCCACCCAATCAAGATTAAGTACATTCTGGTGTGGTGATCAGTTTACACATACTGGCTATCCTTTTCCATGGTCAGTTGAAGATGGCTGGGTATAGGGTCCTTTTCATGGACTTCAGAGAACTTTGGAGCAATCCTTTCTCTCTAAACAGAGGGGAAAATTAAGCCCCCTGGTGTCAGTCAACAGCAAAATCCACTTACCCAACAGGAAACATTAATGCCAACTCTGAAATTCTGCAGTATTGGTGAATACAAACTTAGGGGGGGGTTAAAGCTAGCTGTGCATATTTGCACAAGCACCTGATAAGAGTTAAGAGAAGAAAGAATGTTTTCCTGCAGCACAGGGTTGACCTGAACTCTGCTACCCTTGCACACTCCAGGTGCATCAGCCTTTGGTAATACAGAGAAGTTGTATATGCAAGATAATGACTGTATCTCTGTGTAGCCCAGATGTACATAGGTTCATACTCCCCTCTCCAACTGAGGGAATTATTGGCAGGGCAGCATGCTGCAGAGGGACACAACAGCCCATTGGCTACCTCCATCTCTTATAGAGTCAGGCCCACTCAATCAATTACTTAACTACATACAAATGTATTATTACAACAAAACCATTAATGAGTAAAGACATAGATTATATATATGTACAAATTTACAAAACAATAAACTCTATACCTATATATATATATACACCCAATTATTATTTAAAAATGCAAATGAACAATAGAACAACCCAGAACAAAGGATGTTAATCAGGCAACCTTATAATTCTATTAATATACAAACTATTACTTCAGCTTATTCACATAAACTATAAGGCACAGTCTGCAAATATAACAAGCAATCCTTAGACTACCTGGGTGCCCTTCAGGGCGAGGGCCCCACTCCCAAGGTACCACTACAGGAAAGGAGGTGCAGGGAAAGAAAAGGAGAGGGAGACCCCAAAAATTCCCAAGCCCTTCTGCTATCACCCAGGAGCGCCACATGTGGTGCCCCTTCATAACCCTGGGGGATCCCTCCCCTGTGAGGATCCTTTCTCCAGGGTAACTTACTACTCCACAGTCCTGGAGAGTTGCCTCCCATTCTCGAGGTCAAGCTCTGTTCCCTGCCGGGCTTTCCCGCTGCCTGACTCTGCAGCCACCACCCTGGCTTAGGGCCACATGCACTGCTGTATGTAGTGGGCACTTAGCCTTGGGCTAGGGATTGGAGACCTGGACAGCCTTGCACTGCACTGGGGATCAGTCTGCTCCTGGACCCTCTGGGCAGCATTGTCTGCACTGAGCTGCTGCTCCGTGCCAGCAGCTGTCAACCCGAGCCACGCCAAGCAACTCCCAGGGTCTCACCGTCAGTGCAGAGCCTCATGCACCGAGCTACCAGCCTCACGCTGCAGGTTGTGGACCTGAGCTGCCCAAGAGGCTCCAAAGATCCTGCTCTGTGCACCAGCCTGAGAACTGTGTCTCTGGCTGCATGCCAGAGGTTGCAGACCTGAGCCACCTCACACAGCTCCCAGGGTCCAGACGCTGTGTGCCGTGCTGTGCACTGAGAGCCTAACTGCTGGAGCTGTACACTGCTCCCCGCTGATAGAAGTCTTCAGGGGGTCTTCCTGAGCTTCTGCTTCACCCTGCTGAGCAGCTCTCCTCAGCTCTTCCAAGCCTCACTCTTCTCTGTCCCTGACACATCCCCGTTATGCTTGGCATGCAGCTCCTTTTATACTGTCCAGGGCTCTGCCCCTAGAGTCTTCTGGGCCTGACAGTGTTGCAGTCTTCAGTCAGGTCCAGGGGAGCTCTTTCCCCTCCCCCAGGAAAGGGGTGTGACTTTATTTCTCTTGCTGCCTTCTGATTGATGAATGGGCTCCACCAATCAAAACAGCAGAATCTCAAGCCTGGGACTTAACCCAAGCTCTGAAAGGTAAGCTTGCTGCATGTGCATTTGAACAATCTCATATTGCAGAAATAGTCATGGGACCTTTTTTAACACCCATAATTCTTTGTTGTCTAGCTTCATATCAAAACTTTTCAAAGATACAAAAGGAACTCATGCTCTCTCAAATGAGGACATTACCTGCCATCCTGGCATATGGTCAGTTAAAATATTTCATGAGTAAGAAATGGTGATAGATGCAAGTAAAATTTTAAGCTGTTACCAGTAATGAAACTTATACTAAAATCCTATAAATACTGATGGGGAAATAATAAAAAAGCACCTTTCTCTTTGGTTTAATGACCCATAAATTGTTGCTTTAGACAACCTGAAACCATGCCTGAAGATACTTCACATCTTGCCTGAAACCATGTCTAGACCTCAAACTTACCATTGCCTAGCAGAGGCATCCTCAAACATACCACACAGCTCCACACATATGCAGCCTCTTAATCAAGAGCAGTGGAAACACTTCCACAAGGCCCTGGGAGCAAGCTATTGAAGACTGTTGAGAGACAGTGACAATTAGCTTGTCCCCAGAATTCTGCCTATGCAGCTGGACTGTTGGGAAAAGATGCATGCAGAGCAGTATGGCATGTTAGATGCCACCCCTGCTTTTGCTGCAGCAGCCAGGTGCAGGGACATCATGCTACTGCTATAGCAGCAACAACTGGGGTGGGCAGATTAAGCCATTGCAGCAGCAGCCAGGAACGTTTTTGAGTCCCTGAAGCAGGTAAGATTCCACCTCCCCAGTTGCCTTTTCCTCATTCACATACTCTGGCAGTGTAGGTGACACATAGGGAGGGTAAGGGGGGGGGGGGCATGTGCCCCTTCTGAGATTGGCCATCGCCAAAGCCACCACCCACACCTACACCCCCTTACTGCCGATGTGGCTGTGGGCAGTCCCTGCTCACCCTTGCCACCCCACCCCACTGCTGGCACTGCCAGCAGCAGCTACAGGCAGTCCCTGCTCGCAGCCATGGTGCCCCCCCAGTCACAGCAGGCACTAGTCATTCATATCTGGCAGGCTTTCACCCAGGGCACAAACCCTGCTAGTTACACTTCTATTTATTGTGAAACAAGGGGCCAATTACTTAGAATTCTAAAATCCACTTTAAGTTATTCTGAAATGGACTTAGTTCATTTTTAATGTTGAATGTGATTTGTATGGATGCATCTCTATTTCATACCATCTTGGAAGGGCTATCCCACACATTTTTTATGATAGAATCATATGCTTGAGACTTCAAGGGTCACCTAGTCTAATTCCATACACAAATGAAGGACAAATTATTCCTAAACCATCTTGTCATCATGTCAGAACTGAAATACCTGTTTGCCTGTGTACTAGCTACAACTCTGGAGTCATGCCAAATAAACATCTTCTTCCCCCATCTAAATGATTGGTGCACAGATAGGATTTCTGCATTTGTAACTGCACACTCTTGGAGTCACACCATCAATGTTATACCCTGATTATAGCAACATCATAACAGCTATCCCTATGCACTTTTCAAAGAGGTATACAGAGGTTCTGGGTTTGCTCATATTCTGAAGAAAGAAAATGTGCCAATCCAGCCTTAATCATGGCCATTGCAGCAAAGAAAATAAAAAATATAAAATTGTATAGCTATGCAGTTGACTTAGATGGGTAACTTCTGGGTTTCTGCTCAGCACTGCAGCAGAAACAAAGAGCCAAGACAGAAAGTCAGGAAAGGAGCTCTAATAGAAGTCTATAACTTCTGGCTGATACCATGAAGGATTAAGATTTTTTCCAGGAGCAGAAAGAGATAGCTAACTGTGTCAGTCTGCAGTCAAGTAGAAGCACGATTGATTTGCAAATATGCCCTGCCTGGCAGAGCCAACATCTCAGGTGGGCACCCTTCTTGATAGTCCTGTAAACAGAACATCCTGAATCAGGCTGCAGCTGTTATTGGTTTTATAAAATAAAGCTGAAGAAGGGACTTGTTTGTTCTGACTGTCCAATTTGATGCTGCCGTTTTGACCAAATGTGACACATGAAGTTTTCTGAGCCTATTCAGGTTCCTGAACCCACCTATCCCCCATATGCTCAGAATAGTAGCCACACAGGAAAATGTTAGCTCTACAGCAGATGGTTGCATTTGATTCATTCTGGGGTCCCTTCTGGGCCAGAACCCAGATTCAAACATCACTTTCTGATCCCCTTTTATATGCTGACTCCTGACTGACTGACAGTTATAGATTCTCCTCCCATTTCACTGAAAGCTGCATACCCCCTGCTCCAGTAGTGACATCACAATGAGTTTAAATAAGAATGGCAACCATGTCTTAGAGTGATATATTTTATTAAACCAGCTGTGTAGTTGGGATAAAGTTAGATAAGCTTTCAAATACAAGACATTCTTCCTCAGGTCCTGCATCTTTGCCTCTTGCATAATTTCTAGATCAATACAGCTACGTCACTTACACTTATTGAATAAGGAAATATTTTAATGTAAGCATGTTTATTAAGATGTACACTGTAGTAGAAACATGACAATGTTTTTATATTTGTATAGTACCAAAGCAGATTTTGTTTCAGTCTATAATGGATGTTGTAAGCTTTCAGCTATCTTAGCACTTCAAAAGGTGTGATTCCCAAAGTAATGCATAACAGTGCAGAGAAACTGCAAGGCACTTAGCTTCCAATAAACAGACTGCCAGCATTGTTAACCCCAAAAGTTCCAAACTGTTACTATAAAGCTGTCTTTTGAAGAGCACTTTTTGCATGCCTGGAGGAGGAAGACTAGCATTTAAGGCAAAGAAAATACTCCTTTTGCCACAAACTTTTCACACAAAAGCAGCCTTCAGGAGTTGCCTATATAAGCAGTAATGCCATTGTGTTTTTTTTTGGCAGGAACTACTAGTAAATAGCATCACTGTGGAGCTTGCTGATCTGCCCTTTCCTTTTTTTCTCTTTTACAGCCCCTTCTTTGCTTCTATATAACCCCTACCATAATAAACCCTTTCCAGTTTTAGCCCCTATCAAGCAGCGATACATATACAACTGCTAACCTATCTTCTTCAAACTTATCAGCTCATGCTCCTTTTAACCCCAAGATCTTTTCACCCATGAACCCTAGTAGCCTAAAACTCAAACTACTGCAACCTGTTCACCCCCAGTACTGCCTAACCAAAAAAATCCAGCAACTTGGAATTCCATACCCTGCTCTCTACCCATTCCTATCAGGCAAGCACCAGAGTCCGCCATCTAAAGATTAAAAACAGGATTCGTTAGAAAAGGTTTCTTGTGCATAGGGCCAATAAAGCTTAAAACAATTTATCCTCAAATTCACTGAAAACTAGGAAGAAACAATGGGAATAGTATTATAAAATTTAGAAGAAAAAAGCATTGTACTTATTTTAATATCCATAGTGACAACAGCTGTTCGGGATGGTATACACTGATGTTCAGATTTTCCAGTAAGCATCCATGTGAAAGTAGTATGCACAACTGTGCAGTTTACTTATGAGATTGTCTATATTGCAGTCAGATTAAAGCATATGTAGAGATGGCCTAATGCTAGCTGCAATTCACCTAGATACCAGTATGAGTAAAGCTCTGAAAATGTGAACTTCATTCCACACCTTTGTACTTATTTAGACAGCTATCTCAAACTGAAGTGCCTTTATTGGGATCTGAACCAACTAGATTAAAACTAGCTCAGGGATATTTACATGTACTGTAGTAACACTTCTGATTGTAGTGTCATGGAATCACAGAAAATTAGGGTTGGAAGAGACCTCAGGTGGGACCCTAGTCCAACCCCCTGTTCAAAGCAGGACCACCCCCCAAATAGATCATTCCAGCCAGGGCTTTGTTGAGCAGGGCCTTAAAAACCTCTAAGGATGGAAACAGCACCACCTCTCTGGGTAACCTATTCCAGTGCTTTACTACCCTCCTACTGAGAGTTTTTTCTAGTATCCAACCTAAATTTCCTTTGCTGCAACTTGAAACCCTTACTCCTTGCTGTGTCATCTGCCATCTAGACTGAGAACAGTTTAGCTCTATCCTCTTTTGAACCATCCTTCATGTAGTTAAAGGATCCTATCAAATCCTTCCCCCACTCCCTCCTCTTAATCTTCTCTTCCTTAGACTAAATAGGCCCAATTCCCTCAGCCTCTCCTCATAAATCACGTGCCCAAACTATTTTCCTTCCCTCTGCTGGACTCTTGTCCACATCCTTTCTATAGTCAGCAGGGAGTGGCATACACCAGACCTCACCAGAGCAGAATAGAGGAGAATAATCACTTCCCTCAATCTGCTGGCAATGTTCCTACTAAGGCAGCTCACTATGCTGTTAAGTTTCATGGCAACAAGGGCACACTGTTAACTCATATGCAGCTTGTTGTGCACTGTAACCCCCCACCCCCCCATGTCCTTTTTTGCAGAGCTGCTGCTTAGCCAGTTGGTCTCAAGTCCATAGTGGTGCATGGGATTGTTCTGTCCTAAATGCAGGACTTTGTATTTGTCCTTGTTAAACCTCATAGGATTTATTTTGGCCCAATCCTTCAATTTGTCCAGGTCACACTGAATACTAGCCCTATCCTCCAGCTTATCTACTCTTCATATGTCTTCTGCAAACTTGCTGAGGGTGCACTCCACCCCATCTTTCAGATCTTAATGAAGTTATTGAACAAAACTAGCCCCAGGATTGACCCCTGGGGCACTCCACTTTATACCAGCTGGCCAACTCGACATCAAGCCATTGATCGCTACCCATTGATCCCAACAATCTAGCCAGCTTTCTATCCACATTACTGTCCATTAATCCAATCCATATTTCCTTAGCTTGCTTGCAAGAATTCTGTGGGAAACCATATCAAAAGCCTTGCTCAAGTCAAGGTGCATCATATCCACTGCCTTCACCCCATCCATAGAACCAGTCGTCTCATCATAGAAGTCAGTCAGGTTGATCAGGCATGACTCACCCTTGATGAATCTATGCTGTTCCTGATCACTTTCTTTTCCTCCAAGTGCTTAGAATGGGTTCCTTGTGGATCTGCTACATGATTTTTTGGGGGACTGAGGTAAGGCTGACTGGTCTGTAATTCCTGGGTCCTCCTTCCTTATAGATGGGTGCTATATTTGCCCTTTTCCAATTGTCTGGGACCTCTCCTGATCATCATGAGCTTTCAAAAATAATGGCCAGTGGCTCTACAATCACATCAGCCAACCCCCTCAGCACCCGTGGTTGCATTGCAACTGGCCACATGGCCTTTACACATCTGAGTTTTCTAAATAGCCCCTAATCTATTCTTTCACCACTAAGCACTGCTTACCTTTCTCCTTAACCTGTGCTGCCCAGTGCAACAGTCTGGGAGCTGACTTTGCTTGCGAAGACCAAGATAAAAAGGCTTTGACTACTTCGGCTTTTTCCTCATTATCTGTCACTAGGTTGCCTCCCCCATTCAGTAAGGGAGCCACATGCATAGGCTCCCTGCTTTTCCTCTTCTGGCTGACATACTTGTAGAAACCCTTCTTGTTACCCTGCATGCCCTTTGCTAGCTGCAACTCCACTTGCACTTTTGCCTTCCTGATTTCATCCCTCTATGCCCAAGCAATAGTCTTATACTCCTCCCTAGTCGTCTGTTCAAGCTGAAACTTTGTGTAAGCTTCCTGTTGGCGTTTAAGCTCACCAAAGAGTTCTCTGCTAAGCCAAACTGACCTTGTGCCATATTTGCTATTCTTCCCATGCATCAGGATGGTTCCTGATACCTCAATAAGGTTTCTTTAAATATAGCCAGCTGTCCTGGACCCCTACTAAACCAAATGGGACACTCACAGTCTGCATACATAGACAGTGACACTTACTGTGCAGTAATTACCTCTAATCTCGAGTAAAGCATCTTATGTAGACTGGGCCACAACCCCCTATCCTGACCAAATGGATAACCCCCTTGCAATCTGGAAACTTCCAGCATCCAGTATAGATAGCTCCTAACCATAGGTGACTGGTAAGGAGAACACAGGGAGCACATGCCCCCCCTGAGAGGGCCAGCCCCCACTGCTGGTGGTTTCATCCCCGCTACTGATACCACTGGCGGCTTTTGTGGGTGGTCAACAGCCCCATCCCTGCTGTGGGCACCAGACCCCCCGGACTCAGGAGGCACCAGCTGCCCATGCCCCTAACAGAAACAGAACTAAAGACATACCCATTTCCTGTTTCTTTTGCACAGAGGTGAGACAACAGCTGAGCTCTCATTTGATTTGCAAAGCTCAAGGAAAAATTTGAACTCTTCGTTTTTCTTAGAACATTCTCAACTGAAGTGTGCAGTGCAGGAGTTCATTATTCAACCTAGCAGGCCAGGATATTAAGCATCCTCATAATCCTGATCATTAAAATTAGGATCCATAAACCCCAGTTAAAATGTTTCACATGAAAAAAAATTGAGTTAGTCTATTTCTAAGACTTAGAAAACCAAACAGTGGTAATATTTTTTCTGGCCACTGTTGTGACAGCAAAGATTCATTTTGGTGATAGAGACAGAGTGGCAGGTAGATACGTTTGATTTTTCAAGCTCACTAAAACTTCCACTAACACAACTCATCATTCTTCTTAATATCATCCTAACAAGCTGCAGTCTGAGATGCTTCAAATTTTAACCAACTGGTGGCAGTCAGAATAATTTATGAATTACTAGAACACCCTTCATCATGAACCTGATATGCTTAACAGCTAATTACATCTCTGCAGGGATTAGGCTTTACATTGTACAGTTTTATGGTAACAAAGCCCAAGCTTCCTAAGATTCCATTAAACAACTTCTTATCTCAGACATTGAGATGCTTATCAGCACCATATGCTAAGAACTCCTGCTATGTTTGCAAATGACCTTCTGGGACTTAATCAGTCTGAAATGTCTGGAGTGAAGGAGCTGAGGACATACATCATGGTTTAGAATACAGCATTCAGCCAAGGAGATTTTAAACCCAGGGCTGACGTCCAAAGGAAAGGTCTTCACAGCCTAGTTTCTATCTGCCATAAATTTGTCAGATAATCAGAACATAAACACAAATGTTAACTTCGTTTTCTCTGCTATAGCTTTACAAAGGAAATACAGGACATGTACTCATGTATTAGTGATGGGCAAACCTCAAAGGATTCACAGTTTGGATCTGACTGGTATAATAATGACAAAGTCCAGATTCTTGTCTAGAGGTCATCCATGCTCTCTGGACACACTTTATGATCAAACAACCATGGAAATAAATTATGGAAATGATCTGCTAGGTTTTAAATTCCGTCCCTTTGTGAATCAGGATTGCCCCAACAGGACACATCAAATGTTTTCTCCACACTAGTGTCAAATGATCCAAGCAATGGGCATTTGTCACTGCCACTCAGAGACTCTGCCACGCACATAGAGCTGAATGCCAGACAGCTTTCTCCTCACTGTTCTTCCTGGGCCAGCTGATCTAATTTACACAGAGTTCCCAGTAGAGCTTCTGGAATGTTTGCCTGAACAATTTTTTTTTTTGCAGGGTCACACATTAAAGTGGAAAACTTGTTTAGATTTAGACCCACTCGAAAACTTGCATGAAGTAGAAATGTGGCATTTTTGCTGCATGTGGCACTGACCATAAGTGACTTTGCATGAGGTGGAGGACAGCTGCACTTTCACTCGAGAACAATTGTGGGCAGCCTGATAAGATAGCCATGCACTGCACAGATTATCAGGCTGTAAACCCATACAGGTCAAAACTACCCAAAGGTGGCTGGCCCAGCCTACTTGCTCAGGCAGCAAGGCCAGTTAGGATTCCATTCCTCAAAACAATAATCATTTAGTCCAACCATTTGTGAAGATGCAGGAATTATTATTCTTAAACTATCCAAAAGGGATGCATACCTAGTACCTTCTTAAAAACCAATGGAAGGGGATTCTCTTGGCTGTATTTGTGAAGTTGTCATTTAGAAAAACAGCTTTTCCACTTGGTCTTTTCCTTCTACAATACTGCTTAGCAGATCTTAACCTCCCATAGGTGACAGAGACATGACTGAAGACTGACAGCATTTGTGGCTCCATCTCTTTGGGAGCCTCAAAAAAAAAAAAAAGAAAAAAAAAGAAAAAAAGAAAACTGTATTTGCCTGCTTTACTATTGGCCATTATAAAGCACTCGGAAAAAATAAAGCATTTACATTTTCTTGTTGATCAACTGGTATGGCAGTAGGATGGAGACTTGCTAGTGGGCTTTCACTTGAACAACAGCAACACTTATTGAGAGGCATCACCTGCAGAACAGTTTTTGTATATCATTTTCCTACTGCTTCCAGTGCCAGAGAAGTAGCACTCCCTGGAGACACCTGCATGGTGCTGGACACCACATGCCTCAGATAAAGTGAAGGAAATCATGATAATGCTTCCAGTCCTGTGTTCCCAGTTGAATTACACACGTGACACACACAGATGCTTTTCAGAGCAAAAGAGTTCATGAGAAAACACCTAGGCATCAGCCTAGGCCTTCAGCCTCCACCCGCTCTGAGAACTGACACAATGAGGACGAGGAATGGGTGGGTTACCAAAGCAACACAAATTCGCAAGATTGTGTGATGCGTCTGCTATTCTTTTTAAAACATACGTTGTAGAACTTAGATTCACTATCAGGACAGATGTTTCTTGATTGGAGCAAAGCCGAGCCTACTGCTTTAAGAACATAATAAAAGCCCAGGTGTTTTTGAGGATGTAATTGATATAGGCTAAGAAAAGAATTGTGGAACCAAGTGCCAAATATACAAACACATTTATAGAAACATTTCTTTTTCCTGAAACTGAATACATGTAAAAATAAAAAGAGAAGCTAACTTCCTTTCCTCTAACAGGTGTGAGCTCATTCTTGCATTTCCTAATCATTTATAAAATGGCTTGTACCAACAGAACAATCCAGCTGGCTGATAAGGACTACAAGAAGCTTTTTAATTACAGGTCAAACCTCGCTAGTCAAACCTTTTGAACTACAAGCTTTCAAGGGCACCATTACATTTAATGGCATGACTTACTGTAGATACACTCCAAAAGCTAAAAATGCATGGTTGATATATCATATCAGAGCATGACTGGAGGTGCAGCCAAACTGTAATACCTGCATCAAAATCTTTGAGATTGAAGAGCCAGATTATGATGTCTTCAGTTGCTTTGGGTGCATCTACACGTGTACTTTACTGCCGAATTGACTACTTAGCTCTGCAGTAAAGCATCACAGTCTATATGTGCACTGGTATTAGGGCACAGTATATTAATTAACTCTGACAGTACTATCCTACAGTAAAATAATGTACTCCATCAAAACAAACCTGCAGTGACAGGGGATGGCTGGGGCACAATGGTGCTAAAGAACAGGGGCTCCCTGCCATCTTCATGACCCACACGTTAGCACCTTCATGCCCCAGCCAACCCCTTTGTTGCCTGACACCACCATGTGGAACCTGAGACTGACTCCCCAGACCCCCTGCCAGCCTGGGAGTCTACCCTGGTTTAAAGTGCTAGCACACATGTAAACGGCTGTGCCCGGGAGCAGTTTTCTCTGCCACAAACTGCATTGGAGCCTATCAGTGCTTTGAAGCACATAGTCTCACTACTTTTAATTAGATTAGTCCATGTGAGTAAAAGGATCTTGTCTGGCCTTAAAACTAAGCACTCAGAATATTCACAAGTGAGACAAAGTGGTTTGGATTTAAGGAACAAACTGTTAAAGCAAACAACAGCAATATGAATCTTTTATGTAAGGACTCTTATAGTTTTTATGCTATTAAACAGAGATTAAAATTGAATTCAGTAAATCACCATAGTGCATCAGACCTGTCTTCCATCTAGTCCAGTATCCTGGGCTCTAACAATGGCCAGCACTATATGCTTTAGAAGGTACAAAAAAAAAAAAAATACCACTGGAGGCAAGTATAAGCTAACCAGTCCCATAAAGGTCTCATCCCTAACCCTTACTTAGAAGTGGACTTAAGATCTGATTATTCCTAACAATAGATTTTTTTTTTTAGCATGAAGTATCAGGATATTGGGTACTCCTGATATCCTCTCCATTATGTCCCATGCCTTTTTAAATTTTACTAATATACACAAGACGAATAGCAGATGTTACAGAGACGTAGTCAGTGATAGAAGACTGTAAAAAAGGTAGATTTTAGGGATAGGTTTGAAGGAGGAGCCTAGAAGTGTGCAAGAATGGGCATTAATATTCCAGATGCAGAAAACAAGAGAGAGCAAGTTTGAATGGGGCAGTGGGGAGGACAAATGGATTATATGGCGTATCTTCTTCCAGGTGCAAAGATAGAGTAAAAATAAACAAAATATTTCATTTCTTATTGTGAAAAGGCATTTCCACAGGACACTCAGTATATGCTAATAATTTGTTCCAATGACAATTTCCCTGAATGATCTTTTTTCAGTTAGTACCATAAACAATGTTTACTAGCATTGGGATACTATTCAGGTGTTTGGCAATCCAGGGCATAAGTGACTAGGCATGCAGACAAAAGTATATTCTACTTTCACTTGTAGTACAACATAGGTTCATATTGCATACAATTTGTTCATCAGGATTAAAGCTAAATTGCATATGGTGACAGACAGAGTATAAGAACCTGATTAGTATAAAAGGAGAGAGAGATACTCAAAGTCCCCTTGTGTTTTATATTTTTTGATTCTTTAATAAAGTGAAATACTTCCACTATTAAAAAAAACTTTGTGACCCTTATAATGCTACTTAACACTGATACAAACATAAAGACTACGATG
>JAGPOW010001338.1:52498629-52544597 GCA_030014935.1 Caiman crocodilus
TTAATATATTACATTTATTTCTACATAAAGAGGCTATAAATACTGTATGTGCCATTCTCTGTCTTAGATTTATGGTTCCCAGCATTTGACATTATGGTAAAAACCAAATAACAAAACCACAAATTTAAAAAAAAATAAAAATACAAAAAGAAACTCAGTAGAAATAACTTTACAGTTACAAAATCTTGTAGCACATATTGTGTTTGTAACCAGAACTTGAGGCTACAAGAGCACAGGTAGGAACTTGTCCAACAATTAAGATATTAAAATATTATCACTCCTAGAAAATTCAAGCTGCCGTGTAACAAGTCATAAGACTCAAGAGTTTATGGGCTATATTCCCTGCTGCTGTAAACAAAAAGTGTGCTAAGTTTAGGAGCAAAACAATTTGGCCTTTTTTTTAGGAAGAAAAGTTAGGGTTAAAAGAAAACCTGGTAAAGACCACTAAAACACTATAGTAATGTCTACTGTGATTACTGTCAGTCAGACAGCCTGATACAATGTTGATGAAAGTCCATAGGAATATCTGAATTTGCTTTATCTAGCTTCAGATTGGGTCCATATTAAGATTTTTCCTAAGTGAAACTGGTTATTCAAAGTAACACAAGGCATCAGGTCTCACACAGCAAATGTGTTCTGTCAAGGACAGGGACACACAACCAGTTCTATATTTATCCTGGGCTATGTTTAGCCATAAAGCCAAATCATTAATCCTGAAGGTCCCTTGTCCTTTGCAGAAGTGAGTAAAGTATAATTCTGAGACAAGAACCCACTGTGGTGTTGTTTCCTTCTTGTAGCCCAGCCACAAGAGGAACACAAAAAGGCAGGGTTGGCCCTTTATTTTGTAAAACTGGAAACACAAAGTGCCTTTGTGAACACTGTCCCACTGCCTGTATTCTTGATGCTACTGGATGGACACTCAGTGTCAATATACTTTTCATCTGGGTCCTAAAGCCCAGAAGACTGATGTTGTAATCAGAGACAAAACACATGCTCATGACAGGAATAGCTCTTTTTCACCAATGTCTTCTGAAGATGCGTCTCCTGGCCTGTCACTGCAGTTTACTACGATAGCCTCGTGTCCTTCTTATGAAAGCAGTTTCAGATAAATGTGTATTTTGTTAATTTTGTGAATGTATATGTTCTACACATAAAACCTGAACACCACTAGCTTGGGAAATAAAGGAACATTCCATGGGAATCTCTGCTGCTGTTCATTTTGTTTTAGGGAGGCGAATTGAGCGAAACAGCAGTGTCATAGGGAAGTGTCTGTAGGCAGCATACTTGTGATTTGTCCTCCTTGGTGCTCAAGAGTTCTGTTTCTTCACTAGAGTAAACTGCAGGGTCCATGTCATCAGAATGGTATCCTGACTGATAGCCACTTGTTGGGTTGGAGGCTTCAGACATAACGGATTCATTACTTTTACTGGGTATCAGAGCACTGCAAGAGAAATGCAAAACAGAACTGAAATAAATTTTGAGAGTTTGGAGGCCATCAGTAGGCAGGTAACTTGTAGAGATGGCTGTTTTCCATTTCAAAATTAACTATAGCATCTTGCTTCTTCATGATAATGGCTTAAAACTCTTTTAGAGTTGTATTATATGAGATCCCTTTTCCCCCCATTATCTTCCCTAGGACATGCAAGTATTCTGTAAGCGGTCCAATTCTTTTGCCTATACAGATTGATATTATGCTACAAAGCTCCTTAGCAGAGCATATAAATGTCATAAAATATAAACAAGTGATGTGTTATAAAATACAGACACGCATGCATTGGTTATTTTTGCTTATGTTTTAATGGAACAGTGAGATCACTCTGGGTGAAGCTTGGCTTTCAAGATAGCTCAGCATCTAAAATTACTGTAGACTGCCATGCTAAAATGCCTTTGCTGCTTCTGGATCTGAAACTAATATGTGCAGAACTAGCTCAGCATCTCTGTTTATGGCTCCAGTGAGCACGTACATCCACATCTGAAAAGCTTAGTACATCACACAGGCTGCATGAACCATACCTAAAGGGAAGCGTTTCAGGGCCTGTTCGTTTAGCTCTGTTTTCCAGTGTCTTCAGCTCTTCCGATGCAAGAACCATACCACTGTCTGTCTGATTGTCCTTTAAAGAGCCAAAGAGATGTAACTGATCAGACAGAATCACACATAAGCATGGAAAAGGAGCACAAGAAATATGAAAGGATGTAAAAAAACAAGACAAAGAGACAGACAGACCTACCTCCTGACTAACTTGTACTGTGGGTACTAATGGGACATCTTCAAAGGTTTTCACACTCACAGGTCGACTTTTTATTTTACTACCTTGTCGATACTGACTGAAAGAGAAAAAGTGGTATGCATGTGTGAGGTTATTTGGCTGCAAATCATACCTAAGGGATCAGAAACCTTCATCTTTCCACAGCAAACATAACACATTATGCAAACCTCAAAATATGCATCTATTGAAAAAGGGAAATTCGCCAGAAAGTGGCCTGTTTCTGACCTGCTGCTGCTGGAAACCTTGATCTCTAAGCAAATTCTAAGAAATATCTTTTAAAAAACAACAATCTCCTTTTCTTAGTTATGCTGGAGGTTTCATTTCCTGCAAACTTCCCTTGGAAATATAATAAACAGAGGAGCCTGGATCACAATCATAAGTCTCTTTCTTTGGACTGTACTTCTGAAACCCCAAGCTGGACTTCAGACAACAGCAGCAGACTCAGCAACCTGCTTCCTCTTAAACTGTGGGAGTTTAGGACCATATGTTCCACCTCTCGCCTTTCTTGAGGCTCTTCTCCAAAAGAAGCTTCTGAGCAGAAGTTCAGCAACCAAATGACAAGAAAACAGCAATAGCTTATCAACCAGCAGCAACCCCAGAGTTCCTTCTCTCTGGGAAAATAGTATGTGCTTTGTTTCTAGATTAACCTACCTAAAAGTGGAGTTGACCGATGCAGGAGTTGCAACAGCATGGGCTAAGACCTTGGAAGTAACTGCTCTTACTCCTCTATTTAAATGGAAAAGTGGTGCCAATCTGTCTGTTCAAATGGTGAAATCACTGAGACAAAAGTATCGCCATGTCAAAAGTTTTACTCAAGTCAGTCATAAACAAGCCAGGTCATCTACCAGAAGCTGTATAGCCAAATTAGTACAGCTCTCCATGCAAACTAATGTACTTTTTGGCAGTACACATTAGCCTGGTCAGAAGGCTGAGCTAAGGTGTCTTGAGCCTTTCGGGCACAATGCAGCTAGCTTGGTGTCATACAGACATGCTCCATAGAAATGAAGGGTGGGAGGGAACCTCAGGAGTCATCTAATCTATTCCCCGGCTCTGCGGCAGGATCATTTATACACAGATCATACCCAACAGTTAAGTTGTCCAACCTGTTCTTAAAAACCTCCTAGAATGGGGAATCTGCAACTTCACTAGGCAAATCTGGCCCAATGCTTAACTATCCTTCTGGTGAGAAATGTTTTTCTAATATCTAACCTATGTTCCCACACTGTGAATCAAACCATTTACCTACCCCTGGTGGACAAGGAGAATAATTAGCCATCAGCTTCTTTATAAACAATCTTTTACATATTTTAAGACTGTTCTCATTTCTGCCCTGTCTCCTTTCTTTAGAATAAACAAACAATTCTTTCATGGTTTCCTCTCAGGTCATGTTTTTTAAACCTCTTGTCATCCTTGTTCCCCTCTGGGCTCTGTTCATTGATATCTTTCATGAAGTGTGGTGCCTAGCACCAAATGCAGCATTCTAGCTGAGGCCCCACCAGTGTCAAGCCGATCAGAACAATTTCCACCCATCTCTTTATATAAAACATAATTGTTGATACATTTTAGTGTGACATTTTTCTTCTTTGCAACAGCATCATATTGTTGACATATTCAGTCTGAGGTTCACTATAACTCTCAGATCCTTTCCTGCAGTTCTAATGCCCAGCTGCTTATTCCCATTTCATATTTGGGAATTTTATTTCAGTTTCCCCAAGAGAAGTACTTTGCACTTGCATGAGCCAAATTTCATTTTATTGTTTTTAGACTGCTTCTCCAGTTTATCAAGATCATTTTGAATTCGGATCCTATCTTCCAAAGTACTTACAACTCCTCCCAGCTTAGTGTCACCCTCAAGTATATTAAGCATACTCTCCCTCTCATTATCCAATTAATTAATGAAGTAACTGGAATCAGACTGAGAACAGATCCCTGTGGAACTCCATTTACTAGGGCCTACAATTGGACAGCAAACCATTGAGCATAGTTTTTCAATGAGTTGTAGTTGTGTATTACCTCTCTCACAATTTCATCCAGACTATTTTCCTCATTTACTTATGAGAATGTCACTTAAGACAGTGTCAAAAACCCAACTAAAGTTAAGATAACACATTTCATATTTTATCTACTAAACTAGATACACTTCCAAAGACGGTAACTAGATTTTATTGGAATAATTTATTCCTGTTGCTTAGGCTCACTGTTTATCTTTTGTTGTAGTATATTCCCATGTATTAGAGGTAAGCAGGTTGATCACAATATCTTTCCCCTAGCCCTCCTTCCCCACTCCCCCTTTTTATAGGATAGGTATTATGTCTGCCCTTCTTCAGTTGTCACCTGTCCTCCACAATTCTTAAAAACAACTATAACTGGTTCCAAAACTGTTTCAGTTGGTTCATTAAATAAGGCCCTCTTGACTTGAAAAAAATCCAATTTCTCTAAATATTTTTTAACCTGCTCTTTCCCTATTCTTGATTACTCTCTTGTGATTCATATTAAATTTTGGTAAGCCACAATTTCTGGAGACAAAAAAAATAAGATATTGAACATTTTGACCTCAACATCATGTGTGTTAAGCTCCTAGTTTGCCTTGTCAGCTGCAAAACTCTTGCCACCAAGAGCATCTAAGCCATGTTTCATAATGCCCACTGTCTCTTTCAGCAGCATCCCCTCGAATGCCTTTTCACAAACTCCAGCTGCTCACGGTCCTTTTAAAAGGGACATAATAAACAACAACAACTTAACTCAACTTCTCTCAATCCAAAACTGAAATACCAACTTTTCTATCTTGTCAGTAGAAATATTAGGAGATTGGTGTAAGGTTCTTGTTAAGGATGAAAGATGTAGTGATAGATTCACTACCATTGTAGCGACAGATTCATTATCATTATGGTACAAGTAGCATATGGTATAAGAACCTAAACAAAACTAAGAGGGATGACTAGATATAACTAGCCTAGACATAAACTAGCTATTAATACTATTGCACTTTTTGGATGAGAGTAGGAGTTCTTGAAAGAATAAAGAGAAAATACATTAACATTACTGATGAACATTTCAGAACATTCTCCTATAGAGATGACATTTATTCTTATCCTATAGACAGAATTAAATATGGACTACAGAAGCTGAAGTCTCTTCCTTTCATTTTCTCTCCCCCAACTTGAACAAAATTGTCTGGAGGCCCCAAAAGGATGTTAACCCTATAAAATACCTAGTTCCTGCTGTGTTGTCATAATGGAATTTAGGATCACACACTTCCTCTTCCTCCCTACAGGAAACAGGTGAGGTTGGCAAAGAGAGTCCAGAATCCTCTTCCATGTTCAGTGATACTGACAGTGGAAGGACAATGTAGACTTTACCATCCTGTGGAACACAGAACAAGATCAGAGATAACTGTCGCAGGCACCCTGTATCTGAATTGTTATAAAAGCAAAGCTATTTCACAGAACTATAAAACAGAATGACGTATGCTGAAAATATATGAAAAGTTACCAACTTAAAGAAACTTTGCAACATTTAGATACAAGATTTAGATTTTTCAGTACTAAAATAGAAGCTAATATCTAATTACATGTTTTTTTATTTCAGTTAACAAATGTAGGTTCTTTCAATGATTGAAAACAAACCAAGATACTGCTTTCAAAGCACGAAATAAGAAAATAACCAAAACCAAAGTGAAATTGACCGCTCTGCATGACCTAGGTAAACATGCAAGAGTCAGCTAAAAGTAGATAAGATTCACACACACAAAAATCATTGGTAAAATATTCTAAACTGATATTAGTGAAAGTATGGATTTTTACTGAGTTGTATAGGGACCACATACTTGTAAGCTAATAACAGTCACTGACTTTCCAGATGTTGATTTTAAAGCACTGGTTAAAGATGAAAATTTAATCACCTGATTAATGGAGGAAAATTAATGAAAAACCATTGCAGGCAAAAATAAAGCATCAAGGACAAACCAGTTAGATACAGTACATGAAAAATGAATGATTTTTTAAAGTAGCCTAAAGGATTATAAGAATTTCTTCTTTCAAGATTTCATTTTAGATTAATTATAAGAGAAATATATATGCATCTGTAGTTACTGCTTGGCTTGTAACCATTCCTTGTTACCAACTCTATTAGCCTAAACCAATGGAGCCCAACCTTTTTACCCCAAGCCGGATGGGCGGTGCCAGGTCCATCTGCAGGCCGGATGCAACTGGTGTGCTCAATAGAGTACACAGAGTCAGAGTGGCAGGAGTCTGATCTGGCTGCAGTGGGGTGCACAGCCTGGCCCTGATCCAGGAGGAAGGAAGGACAGGAAGTGGCTTGGCCCTGATCCAGAAGTGAGAGGATGGCGATAGACATGGAGTAGCCCCAGTCTGGATGCACACAGGCATGGGGAGCACCCTGACCCCAGTCAGGACACATGGGAGGTGTGGAAGTGAGGGCAGAGCATCCCATCCCTGATCCAGATGTGCAGGGTGGTGGAAGGGGATGAGATCTGCTTGTTCCAAATGTACCAGGTGCAGGCCTGGCCCTGATCCCACTGCACACCACTGGCCCAGGATCTGCCCATGCAGAGTTTCCACTGCTCCCCCACTAACAAATTTTCCAACCCATGGAGATCCCCCAGGCCAGATTCATGGCTCTATGGGTTGGATTTGGCTCACAGGCTGAAGGTTGAGTGTCCCTGGTCTACACAATGCATGCTACCAATATCTGCCCACATATGTTGCTACTAATAGATATTTGTTAAAGTACATGTCACATTTTCTCTATCTGAAACACTAGTTGAAGCAGTTAAGACTCAAATCACATCCACAAAGGTTTAAGCTCCATCATTTCTCATTATATTAAATGAGAATTGAACATCACCAAAGAGCTGAACAATTCCACATAGGACTGGACCTTTAAACAGAGAAACGTGTTTATATTGTCAGTTCTAGAGGCTAAGGATAGTCTGGTAACCATAATTCAAAGGTTCAGATCCTTAAATGGATGTATGGAGCTGTTTATGCATAATATTTTATCTATGGAAACAAGACTGGAAACAGAAAAGGTTGATGCACTCCTTCATTTGGGTACAAAAACTGAATGAACATCTGAACTGTCAAGGATCTGTTTGTGCAGTGCACCTAACAAGTAAAACTTATTACCACTGGCCAAATTCTGCCTTCAGTTACTCAGGTGTAAATGAGGGTAGCATTTAGCCTCATCACTTGAAATTAGCCTGCTTTTACCCAAATTGGATGTAATCTTGATTACATATAAAGATTTAATTACTCATTGGTTACAGAAAATAATATATTTTTCTTCTATAACAGCACCACAGTCCTCCATCTGGATGGTGATAGTCAACAGTCAAATACATTTGACTGAGCAAGTATGCACAGAATGTACATCATACGAAATTCAAAAAAACCTTTATGCTAGAAAACAAATTCAACCTCTTGTTCTGAAATTTGTCATACACAAAATAGAGTAATATTAAGTGGTCAAAACCTACACCTCAGGGAAATTCCCATTGATTTCAATGAGAACAACATATATGCATATCTAAGCGCAAGTTGTGTGTAAAGAATTTATGCTTATGTCCCATACTTTGGGGTATGCCTATGATTGCACATATGTAGAAGGTGAAGCAAATGCAGAACAGCCACAGAAGTGAGAGTCTATCCTTGCTGATTACATTGCCCCTTTAAAGACTGTCAAGTGTTAAGTAACTAAGATAATATCCTTAGTCATTTCACTGCTGTGAAATAGGGATATGTAATTATCCTCATTTTACAGATGGAATACAGAATGAGAGCTATTACACCCCAAATTTTCAAAAGGTATTTAGACAAGTAAACTCCTACTTAGTTTCCTATGTCCCAGTGCAATAAATGAAAGTTTGCTTCAAAAATTCTTTTGTAGATCTGGGCCCAAGTGACTTGTGTACAGTTAACAGGCAGCTTGTAGTGAGCCAAAGAATTCCATACAAGTCTCAGTCTCAGATTAACACCTCAACCACTGGAACATGTTCAGCAGGGATCCAGGTTTTCTGTTCACCACAGAAAAATGCAATAAAACTGGATTTTCTCTTTGTAAGGAGAAAAACCCAGATTTTCTTCTTTAATGGAGAAAAAATATAGGAAAAGGGTTTCCCTTTGCAGGCTGGCAGAGTTCCAGCCTGCAAGAGGCTTGGGGGAGCGGGAGGAGGGCGGTCAGGCAGGGGGTGCCATGTGCATAGGCGTGCACACATATGCACATGGCCACCAGACAGCCTGCAAAGCCACTCCTGCAGTTCCCCACAGGTAAGTCTGGGGGGTGGGGAGGAGGGGGGAGAAAGGAGGGATTGAGGCCCCCATAAGGAGGGAGGGAGGGAGCTGCGCAGGGCTGGAACTGCTGCTCAGCCAGGGTTGTGAATGGGGCTTGGGGCCCAGGGTCACGAGCAGCTGGCAGGGCCTGGGTACGGTGAGGGATGGAGTTGCAGGTGGCTCGTCGGGAGGGTGGCAGGGAGGCTGGCTCCCCACCTTTACATGCACTCCTGGGGTGGAGGGCCCCCCCAGATTTAGGCATGGGGCAGGGGCAGATGCAGGCTGCCTGCTCTGGGTGTAGGGCACCCTACTCTGCTGACCTCCCCATGGGGCCTCTGTGGCCCAGCGGGCAGAACTCAGTGCAGCAGGGTACAGCAGGGCAGGGAAGCTTGATGCCGCCACCAGGAGCCCCATGCTGTCATGATGAGGCACCCCCTGCCTGCCCGGCACCAGCAGGTGTGGTGGCATAGGGTTGTGCCCCATGCTGCTACCGGGTGGGCAGGGGGCACCTCGTCATGGTAGCATGGAGTTCCTGGTGGCAACACCAAGCTTCCCCATCCCACTCTACCCTGCCATGCTGTGTGCTACCCGATGGGCTGCACAGGCCCCATGGGGAGGTCAGCAAGCCTGCAGTAGGCAACCTGCATCTGCGCCCCCCCGCCTCATGATCCATCTCAGCCATGGAGGAGGGGGAGCCAGGCTCTGCTCTGCTCCCCACTTGGGCCCACAGGCAGCAGCTGGGACTCAGGCACTGCTGGGGGGGGCAGGGGGATGTGGAGCTGTCCCCCAAGGCCACATAGCCCTGGCAGGGCCAGGGGAGCTGTGGGTGAGAAGTGAGGGTATAGGCAGGATACTGGCATATCCTAATATGTCATACACAGGGCACTGGCGTATCAGGGTTGCTCAGTGCCACAAAGCAGTATGTGTGTGGACCTGCATCCTGATAGGCAAAGGGAGCTCTGATTTTCCATGATAAACCCAAAAATCAAATGCCAAAATTTGAAGGTATTTAGAATTTATTTTATTATAGTAAGTGATGCACTGGTAAGCTTTGAAACAACTTTAAAATTGTAACTATATCCATAAAACATTGTGTGCAACTGAAACTTCTATACACACCTATATGTACACACACACACACTGCTCTATTGATTGATAGTAGGGGTGTGGGAAGTGGGCCCTATTCGATTCAAATTTGGATTCCGGACAGTCATTTGATTACTTGATTTGGATCACTGTCCCCAGTTCAATTTGGCCAAATCCAGATCTGAAGATTCAATACCGATTCAGACGTAGACACAGCTTTACAAGTTTTTTCTACATATCTTGAGGTACCAGGCATGGCTCGTGATTGCTGTGATGCTAGGGCGCATGGAGCATCTCACAGGAGTGTGAGGGACCCCTCCACGTGCTCAGAAGCAAACCTGGCAAGTGGACCAGAAATACTTCCAGGCCACTTCTGGGTCTGCCAGGGAGCTCACTGCAGGCCTCCCCACACTCCCTGGCTTGGCAATTGGCAACAGGGGGACCCCAGGTGTGCCGCCAGACTCAGGAGGCACCAGTCATCGATGCAGAGGGGCATGAGGGGGTTTCCCGGAAGAGGACTGGAAGTGCTTCTGGTCTACTTCTGGGTCTGCTGCAGAGCATGATGGGGAGCCCCACCTCACTTCTGTGGGACACTCCATCTGGCCCAGCACTGCAGCACTCACAAGCCCCTGCTACTTAGAGTTATGTAGAAAAAACTTGTAAAGCTGTGTCTATGTCCAAATTTCCGAATTGATTTGGAGGGTTGTGATTCGATTTGGAGAGATTAAAGTGTCCTCTGATTTGATTTGGATTCAGAGTTTCGGCCACTGAATTGGGCCAAGTTGAATCAGGGACCGAAGCATCACACAGCCCTAATAGATAGGTAGATTAGATAGAGTGGTGTTTCATGGAAAAGAGATTTTGGAGTCTTAATTACAAAATTTGCATTTAAAAAAAAAAAAATCAGAAAATTTGCTATTTTTAAACAGAGAAAACCAGGATTCCTGGTCTTCAGTGACCCAGAGGCAGAGCAAAACAGGAACACTGGCATAGAGCAGTAAACAGACCTAGAGTATATTTACCATAGACCTCTGTGAACCACAATTTCTATTACTTGCTTCAACTCAGGGTGACAATGTGATAAATGATGGCCCAACAAAAAGTTATATGAGTCAGTGCTCTGTTTACAGGATTCCATGCAGGAAGGAAAGTATATTAAACCATATTTTAACAAGAAAAAAAAGCATTTTTCACATACCTGGTGAACAGTTGCTTGTAGTAAGTTTCCCAGGTGTTCCACTAACTCAGAAAATGTTGGTCTTTGTTTAGGATCACCATGCCAGCAGTCCAGCATCGTCTGGTACCTTGAGGGATAAGAACATGACAATATCAGGGCAATGAGGACAGCAGATTCTGTTATTTCAAAAGATTGCTACTTCTTTAAGATATCTGCACAGCTTCCAGTTCTTACATTTCTGGGGTTGTATAATCTGGTGCTCTCATTCTTGTTCCCTCTTTCAGTCTTCTACAAAAATCTTCATCAATTTTCACACCAGGATAAGGTGAAGCTCCTAAGAGGACAACAGTGGTACTTAAAATTCTTGGTCTTACTTTCAATCAACTAAGTCAGCCATGAAATGATTACTATTGCACGAACAACTCAAACAATTAGATATACACTATGTGCATGTTCAATCACCTCGGTTGCATGCAGTCACTGTTTGTAAAAAATACCCTGCGTAAACTATACAAAAATCCACTTCAGATGTCTGTTCCTGAATGTTGAATTTGATTTTTTTTATGGGAACCTGAAAATATGTATTCCCTTGTAGTTTTGAAATTTCAGAACGTTAAAAATTTCTACATCATCCCACAACATACTTTACTGATTCTTCAACTAGTTCTATTGGTCACATTTGAAAAAGGTTCAGCGTGCCAATAAAAAAGGACTTACCCAATGAAAATATTTCCCACAGCAGAACCCCAAAGGACCATACATCGCTCTGAATGGTATATACTCTGTCAAAAATGGTTTCTGGTGCCATCCATTTTAAGGGTAGTCTGGCCTGAAAGCATTGTTAAATATAATTAAACTTTAATATAAAAAAGACAAGGGAAGGAAAACATTCTATGATTCTGTTAAGAATGAATGTTGGGATAAAGAATAGTATTAATCTAGAATTAGTACTGCGTCAAATTAAATGGTTCCAATTAGTCCATGTAACTTACATCTCCTTTCCTGACATAATCTGGATCTTTGTAAATGTCTCGTGCCAAGCCAAAGTCACAGATTTTGACCACATTATTGTCTGATAAGAGGATGTTGCGAGCTGCCAGGTCCCTGTGGATGCACTAGAAAGAGAAGAAAATATGTTTATAGGTTGGCTGCTGTCACAGCCCAGTCCAGAAGTTGCTCTATTTCTCGTCTATGTTGACCTCACCCTCAAAGGCCAGTTGCTGCTTGAATCCTATTAAGCAAAAGAAATTCCAGCATCAGTTACTGATTTTAAGGGCTTTTTTCATTATTGTAACTGATTTGAAGACAAAAATCTTTCTGAGCCAAGTTTAAACATATCTATGCAATAAGCAGGGCTTTTCAAGTTAGGAAGTGAATTAGCCAAAAGAGAGACATAAAACAGGTTAGGATATGATTATCACAGGTATACATTCATTTTCATCAAATCCATGCTTCCCATTATGGCTGTGAGAGACTGCTCTTTTTAATACACACACAGGTTTAAAATGCTCTACTATCTCATGTTAAAATTATTCTCCACTGGAATCAATTAGAGCTGGAAATCTCCATCCTCTTACTTGTAAGACCTATCATCATAGACTGCACACTAGAAACCTACAAGCCAAGCATTCAAGCCTCTATTGCTTGAAATAGAAAGCTAGACTCTGTAGCTGAAGATGTTAATCTCACATCCTTCATGGTTCAGGCACAGAAAAGGGACACATAACACCTGTATGCACATCGCCTAGCAGGTTGTATGTACAGGATTGCTCAATGCAATATATTTTTGGGGACATGGACAAACGCATGTTTAAGGACTGATGCAAAGAAACTGAAGTCTTCCTCAGAGAGCTGATTTTGTATTCCAATTGATCCCACCATTAGGGCATATCTCTAGCCTAACGTTTCTCTTCCATTTTATCTAATATTTTTTTGTTTTTTATCCTACTACCTACAAAAGCTTAGAATGCCAAGGAAATGTTGCACTTCCACTGTGTCATAGTCCAGGAAGAGATCCATCAAGGAGATATTTACACTACTGTATCTGCATTCATTTCTTTGCAGTGTCCCAAATGGGAGTTTCCAACATTTACAATGAACTACAGAGAGATTTCTTCAGAGCAAAGTCCATCTATTCTAGCTTGGCACCATTTACCATGAAATAGTCCCTAGCTCTTTTCATCTTTCTTCATAAAACATTCCCCTGGGCCACTTATATCATTCTTCTATGAATTGGTGACTACTGAACTTTACACAAATTGCTAACATTCCAGTCAATAAAAGTACATTGCATGGACTGCTTTGCTTTGTAATATTAACTACTCAGATACTTTAGAGCAATCAAAAATGTGATGTGGATGGTTGCCAGGCCAAAGATGAACACACTGCTTCTGTATAAAAAACTGCTAATCATTTCCTACAGTGATTACTTATATTTAAAATGCCATTTTTCTGAAAGGTTTCTTACTTTGCGTGAAGCCAAGAACTCCATCCCTCTGGCCACCTGAAAACTGTAACAGATAAGGTCCTCCAACGTCAGTGAGTTCTTGCAGAGATCTTCAGAAGTTGCTGTAAGGAAATAGTGACACTAGTCAAACATGTTCTCCACGTCTGATTTCACCTTGAGATTTTTTCACTGCTGTGCAAAAAATACAGATTCAGAACCCAGCCTTGCTTGCTTTCTCATTTCCAGCATTTACAGGAGTTGAGTGAATTGCAAAAGTAGTGCACACAGGAAAAGGAAAGTTGTGTAGCTATCCCAAAAGATGAACAAGAAGTGGTGCAATAGGGAGATCCCATCCAGTGCTCATTAGGGGATAAGAGGTCAAGGGAAATATTTTCGTGGATGATAACAAACTGCTACATGGGGGAGTGATTCATTTAATCTCATCCTCTAGCAATCTGAAAAAAAATCCATAACCATGCATACTCAAGCCCAGATCCCAAAGGTATTTAGGAACCTAATTCCGAGGAGCCAGAGCATATTCCTGAAACAACCACTAAGAAAACATTTATCAAATGGAGTGCCTGTATTAAAGGAAATGAAGAGAGCCTTAGTCTAGGCTATCTATCTCTGATATCTCTTCCGGAGATAGGGGAACAAATCAATAAGCAGGGTGGTAGATGGAATTTCATAGTTAGTTAAGTTCTGGCAAAAAACTCATGTGAAATTCAGCTGGTGTTTTCATAACACTCTGGCACTCTCAAAACACACGTGCACACACACATCTCTGAACGATCACGGTGCTGTCTTAGGTTTTAACTGCCCAATTCTAATAAGCTCATGGGAATTCAAGACAAATGTATTAGAAATATAATCCTTGAAAACACTGAAGTTACCCTAAACTACACTGAAGAGAAAGAGATTCTAAATTACAGTGGTCCTCAAATTAGAGTTTTGTTCAACCTGATCTGCTAAGCATGTCCTAAGGCAGGTCCTACAAAAGAACAATTATCCAAAATCAAGTGAGGACATACATCTTACCTTCTTCTTCCTCCACATCACTGAGTGATCTCTCCTCCACAAACCCTGAACTGGCTGAGCTCTGGCTGCTTGTGATGCTATTGAGGCGGCATTTCAAGTCTGCTGAGAGGTCACCAACACAGTTTTCTTTTCCCTGCCTAAATCTGGCACTTTTAGCCTATTAAGCAGGGAGAAAACAAATAAGAGTTTTTTCAATACTTTTTAAACAGGAAGTGACATTTCACACTGTGTAAAGCAAGGCCTCACTGAGAGCCAGAGTAGAAAGAGCCATGCAGAAGGTACTAAGTAGGCTCCTAACTTCCCTCCACCTGGATACAGCAGCTACCCAACAGCAGTCTTCACACTTCTAGTTACAAAGAAGCAAGGTAGAGCTCACAAGTATCTGATGTTACCAACAGGCTACTGTGGGAGACACAGACTTTGGCCTACCTATTGCTGTGTCATTATGCTCCACAATGAACTAACATGCACATAGTGGGTGCATAGTGGATGCATCTACAAGTACATATTAATGTGAAGCAATAAACTCCAGCACATATCACATCAGATTTTATTGCTCCTAGGTGCCGTGTTTACACATGCACCCAGGACCATGGCATTGTGAGTCATGTTGGAGCAGCTCCAAATGGCAATGGGCCCCGTGGATCAGCCTGCCATCCTGGGACTGCTCTGACATGGCTCAACGTGCTGTGTAGGGGCTGGCTCTGGAGCATGAAGGTGCTCCAGTGTGGTGCTATCCAGCAGGCAGTCCCCTGCATTGAAGTACCCATATGTCCCAGCTATCTAGGTCAGCATCTACACATGTGTTGCTCAATACAAAAAAAATCTCTGCAGCAGTATAGGACTTGTATTTAAAAATACTATCCTGCTGCAGAGGTTATTAGTTTCCTGTGGCCTAACAGGGCTGCGTGCAGACTGCAGAGCTAATTAGGCATCTCCACAACTTGTGTAAATGCACTGTTTTAGAAATTCTCCCCTGACTCTGTTCAGTCTCTTCACTCCAGTCCCCTTTCATTTAGCCCTTCTGTAAGTCTTCCCTGCTGTACTTTAACCTGATCCCTTCCAGCTCCCAGCATCTAATTTACAGAGCCAACAGACTATCTTCCCTACAAACCCATTGTCTCCTGCTTCAGTTTTGCGATAGACATTGCCAAAGAACATGACTTTCCCACCCCCATTGATTCTCATAATCCTCACTGTTTATTTGCAATGTTCAACACCCTCCTCACATTCATCTCATCTCCATTCTCCTCTCTTTCTCTGCAGTAACCAGACAGAACAGATCACTGTTTATCTCCTGCACACAAATACTTCTAATTTCCACAGTTTTAAAATCCCTCTGACACTGGCTTTCTCTGTGCCCTGAGGAAGACTTCTCACTCATAATACTCAGTATTAAGTACTCAAAATCATGTACATTCATGCTTTTCATAAATGCCCTGATATTCAAAGGCAATGAACAACCCCAGTTCCCGCAGAGGCCCACATATCCCAGTATGTGAATGCTGGTTTTTGCCCCTCTGCCTCCAGCTCCCTGTTTGTAAAGCTGGGATCTCACCTAGTTTGTCAAGTCTTTTCAAAAAGTTTTGATGATAAAAAGGGTGACATGAATTGGCTGGCCAAATTGACTTATGAAGAAAGATGAAAAGTGCCCGCTATGCGTAGTCAACTTTAACAGTGAAAATATATGATATATAATATACGATAGGACATGACTGTGTAAAGGTTTTTTAATGGTGTATAAATAACTGCACTCCATGCATGGTGTAAGTGGGTATGGGTAGTTTACCTGAGAATAGTGCAAAAGAAACAAAAAAAATTCAGGCTGATAATTAGGAAAACCTTCCTGACAGATACGGCCAAAGGTAGAATAGGCTGTCAAGAGAAACAGTGCAAGCCTTGTTTCTGCACATTTAAAGCTAACAACAGAAAACTAACTACATTGTACAGGCAGGGATATGGACTGTAATGTCATTTGCCATCTCTGATTTCTATTATAAGACCCACATATCATTATTATTACAGTGTCCCCTAGAATTCCCAGCACACTTTCCACTTGGAAGAGAAAAGAGCTTTTAGAAATTAAATTTAGTCAACTCCTTAACCTATACTCTTACTCTTGACACTAGCAGCAGTCTGTACCTTGTAAGGAATAAATTCACTTCTCTTGCTCTTTAAATAAGCTGACAAGTTTCCAAATTTGCAGTATTCAACAATCACCATCAGTGGACCTGTATAAAACATGAAGCAATTATTTAAGAAGGGCAGTTTAAATAACTGCATTATTTTCTAGTCCACCTTAAAACATAACATAAAGTTAGAAATATCTGTTGTTTTTAAGAAGCATTCTGCCTTTTTTCCAAATGATTTTATTGAAAACGTCTACAATATATTCAGTAAAAATCTATTTACAGTAGGACAATGATGAACTTCTTTTTTGATCAACTTCTGTCTCCATGTTGGATAGAAGGAATCATTAGTTTGCACTAAACTTTCAACAGCAGAGACCTCATTTTGAAAACATGTAAGAAATGTTGTTTCTATTTACCTGCACAAATACCTTGACTACCATGCACACTGAATTATTTTGCACATATGACACCGGTTAAAAATCTAAATTGATAGCAGCATGCACTGTAATGTAAATTAGCCACTAAAGTATTTTATGTACAAAACATAAGCACATTATTTTTATACATTTTTTGCATATGGAAGCCTGTATGTTAAAAAAAATATGTAATCCCAATTATGTAATTTAAGATGCCCAAATGTTGTATTCAGTGCCCATACTGGCACAATTACACACTTAGCATTTGTTAAATTATAATTTAAAGTCCAAATACTGGGAATGGATCTCTTATTAGGGCAACAACTACTAATATATCATCTTAGAAACATTTATACCATTATTCTTTTCCCCAATACTGTATGACAAGTAATTGAACAGCAAAAAGGAAATTGTAGGCTTGTTACATTAATAACCAAATCGCCACTAAACTGGCTTCTTTGGAATATTATTACAAAAGTTCTTTACACTGGATTTCTTCTCAACTAGTACACAAAAGTTTGGGAGGAGTGTTATAGTTTGTCAGTGATTTAGTCTATCACAGGCACAGAAAAAACTGTACTTGTGAAATATTGGCCTAGGTTTGTTTGCTTTCAGAGCAACTGAAGTACAGAAAAGTGAAGTGACTTTCTCAAGGTGACATTAGAGTTCAGTGATATGGCTGGAAACAGAACACAGGGCTGCTGAGTTTCCATCCAATCATCCAGGCACTCAGTCCAGAGTCCCCCATAATTAGGGACCTACCAAAATTGCAGCAGAAGTGCATGGTGCAACGGCTCCTTTAAATTTGCAGTTTCCCCTATGTGTCCCCTTGCCGCTAATTGGTAGAGGGGCCCCACCACTCACCACTTGCTCATGACTGGCAAGGGAGGTGAAACCTATGACTTTAAATATGGTGCAGTTTTTGCCTTCCACTACTGATTGGCTGAGGGGTGCTGGTGGCCCTGCTGCTTGCTGCTGACTGGCCAGGAAGCAAAAATGGCACCACAGTTAAAACAGCAGTTTTTACCTCCACAACAGCAGGGCTCCCCACCCATCAGTAGTGGGGGCTGTACAGGCGAAACTGCAAGATAAGAGGAGATGCCACACACTGCACTTCGGCCACAATTTCAGGAAGTCCCTACTCTTGATGAATAGCCGTGGAATAATCATAATGAAGAGTCAAACCCTTGTTAATGATTCTCCACCAATCAGAAATGGCTTCCCTGACTTTGTATGATAACTCCAACCACTAAAATAAAGAGCATCAAAACTTCTCCATCTATTGCTTACCTCCTGGTTTTGTGCAGGCACCAAGCAAATTCACAACATTGAGATGATGACCAATATGAATGAGGATCTTGAGCTCTGACATAAGTGCCTTGTGTTCACTGTGTGTAGCACCCTCTGTAACGACAAGAAGTTATAGAGCTGAACAGCACCAAAGGCATAAAGGATTTTCCCTCTGTTAACTATATGATTTCATATTTTTGAACATTTGGTAGATGTATTTGCAGGTTAACCTAGGCCAGAAATGCTTCAGGGTGCCAATACAAACTGTTCTTATGGGACTGTTGAGACGTACATTCTTCCACACCGGACAGCCAGAGAAATGCATTAGAGAGTTGGTTTTACTGTGTTTTGAAACACCATTCCTTAACCATTGCCAAAGGTAAAACATCCGACAGGACAGACAAATTATCTATACTACTATGGTAGTAGTTCCTTTGTTCTGTGCAACCTTTTAAAGCAGTCACTAGCTCCTATCTGGCACAGTAGTCTGAATCCATCAAGCGTTCAGTCACAAAAAGCACAGGCATCGCTACTATGTCATGTGCTATAATGGAGTTTGAGTGCCCAAGGCACTCAAACACCATTGCTGTGGTATTTGACTGGTCTATGAAAGAGGGGAGATAGGGAAGGGGTTGAGCCAGGAGAGCCCACCACACAATTGAGGAAAACAGATTCCGCTCATCCCACCCCTAATTCCTGACTCCTACACAGAAGACTGGCAATTACAAATACACTGCGTCTTTTCCACAATGGATTTAAATCTTCCTTTGTACCTTTAAGCATTTTGACCGCAACAGTCCTGCAAGTAGCAGTTTTGTCAATTCCAAATGCATCTGCTTCTATGACTTGCCCAAATGCTCCACGTCCAAGAGGTTTACCTGGTAAAGGAAGGTGTACAGATTAGGACTTACTGTCAAAGTAATGAATAAAAATCCAGGCTAATTTTAACTAATTTAGTCAATGTATTACGAATGGATCTCCAACCTTGTGTGTGCATGGAGGTGGGGGAGAGGATACACAATAGTGATTATCAAACTAGCTGTTTTTGCACAGCTGAGTCAGATGAGGCCACAATCCTGGCATCTCTTGGCCCACAGGAGTGAACTAACGTACTCCAGTGTGTTCTCACAACTGTATGCATGTTACCCAGAATTCCACCAGGGGTACCACCTGCAGTGTTTCCTTTCTTCAGCCTCTATGTACAATATATGATGTGCATTAAAGCCCCAGTGATGTCATTTTAGGGCAGTGGAAACATACCTAGCTTTAATCGGTCTCTAGGAAACTCCCATTTGCTGGCATCATAGGGCAGGCGTTCACAGTGTTCATCTAAAGAGACTTCATCAGGATCCATAATGATTGACAAGTAGCCAGTCTTCAGTTCTCCTTCATTGGCCTAGAAAACATTATCAATTCCAGTCACATAAAACTATATTTCCTGGCTAGAGCAGTGCTGTATACAAAATTATCACTTCAGTTTTTTCAAGTTTCAGAGAAATGTAAACTTGTATTTCCCCCATGCCAACAAAAACATAAACATGGATTCTCATTAATGAAATGCCCTTTTAATAATCAAAACAGTTTAAGCATTTTTTCCTCCAAGTGCCAGTTCAATTAAGCTAAAAATTCTGCACCCTCAGTTCCAGGCAACAATGTTATGTCACTGAGAGAAAAATATGTGACTGTTGATATAAGAACAATGGAAAGAAACAACACAAATTAACTCTAGTCAACTTTCATTTGTCATGCAAGACCAGTGCCAATAGGACAATCAGAGAATGATTTTGTTACCCGCTTAACGGTCCGGAGGATGATTACAAGAAGCAACCAGAAAAACATGGCAATCACTGCAGTGCCAACCAGGATAATGAGCTCCAGATTTGTTTTTTCTTCAGCGCCTGGGAAGAAATAAATTAAGATTTCATTGATAGCTAACAGCTTATTGGTTTAGGTCATCAGCCAAAGTACTAAATAGAGTTCTTTGTTCTGAAGATTCATTTTAAAAGCACAACATGTAACAAGCCAATTAAGACAAGACAAAACCCCTGTCTAGCATGTTGGAGTGCTGGGCCAAGTTTTATGCTGGTTAATACACCATGCAATGCCACTAAAGTCAATAAGAAATGGCACTGTCCATGCAAAAAGTTAGCAAAGACTTGGTCCACTGTTTTCTCATAAACTTTATGAATCCTACAAAATAGTGCAAAATATTAGTTACAGCTATGCAACTTAACTGATATCAAGTTCATTTCTAAGAAACATAGTTATGCATCAGTGTGTATAACCAAGGGCAGAACTTCAAGACAGTAATTTTAAAAGTAACTGGTATTCTGAATATCCCAAAATGAAAATTTTTAAACATAAAGAGAAATCTTCTTTCTACAAAGAAGATTCAAAGAAAACGCACCATACCAAAATTGAAAAAGTTGTAAAGAGGTCCTTTCCTATCATGAAATGACTCTACACATCTTTACTTACTGAAATTGGAATGTTAGGAGGTAGTTACTGCAGTACTAGCTGAGAGAGCATGTCAGATCGGAAGGATGTATTTGATGGATCCTTATTCCAGGATTAAAGGAATAAACACAATACCACTTGCACATCTGATAATGCAACCCTCATTTCTTAAAGTGTGTTTCTGTGCATTTTAGCCTTTGTATCATAGCTTCTCCCACACAATAGCACATTGTTTTTTTCCATTGTACAGCCCATGATGAGTAGCAACATAAATTCCTTAGCATGAAACAATGTGTCATAAACATGCTTCCATGTTTCACAAAGCTACCAGATCATACAAAATAAAAAGTTATTGTTATTACATGAGCTGAAATCAGGCATTTACATTAAGTTTATTTATAGATAATTTATATCCAATAAAAATATGCTACCCAACACCTTTAATATTACAACAAAATAAGAGAACAACAAAATATCATTAGCTCAAGTCTAATATGACTTATTACCTTGAATTAGGAGACAGGTGTTCTTGAAGTATTTGGTAGATTTCTAAAAATAGTCATGCTGGGATACTGGGGGAGTCTGGTTTGTCTTAAAACAACAAGGGGTCTGAGACAGACATCGCATAGACTGGTTTGATCCAAATCGGTTAAGTCTGGCACTACATTTAACCAGAATTATCTCAAACCAATTTCAGCTATTTTCGAACTGGTTTATGTACACTGAACATCTGTTCTGTTACAGGTTTAAACCAGTTGCTGATCACTTAAACCAGTTTATATACAATGTCTGTCCCTAGCCTAAGTGTCTCCCAGGCTCTCTCCTTTCCTTCTGACATCTTTCACCTACACAGGACTGATGGGGAAAAGGAAAGTGCTTCCGCCAAAACATCATTATTTTTGTCACCAAGATGGGATAACACTCACAGCAGAGTGCACTTGAACCTCCTTATGCTTTCTTGAATGCCTCAACAGCAGTGATATCATTTAAATGTCAATAATATTGAACAGTATCACTGAACACAGAGTGGAGATACAAATGAGGTACTTCACGGGCATGGATTCAGGCACATAATCACTGCATTTGTGGATAATCAACCTACATTATCAAGGTTTCCTCTGAAACCATAAAGGCTAGAAACTTCTTTAGGGTGTTTTAATAAAATCTGTGATTTTATATAGAGCAAAATATCACCCTCAAGAACTGATATTCCCAGACTGCCAGGCTGGTACGACCGCCATCTAATGTGAGCCTAATTTCCTTAAATCTTTATTCATGTATGAATGTCATTCATTTTTGCATAAAAAAATGTTCAGCAAGGCAGTAGTAGTATATTTAGAGAATCTCTATCTAGATATTATGCACACATTTATTTTTCTTTTAGCAGTTATAATTTCATGCACAAATAGTTAACAGAAGCAAATCTATACCAACCTTCTACTGCAAAATAAGTTACTGCTGTCTTGCATCCAAGGACATTGCAGGCAAGGCAGGTGTAGAGACCTCCATCTTCTTTCCTTACTCGACGGATGGTTAAAGTTTTGTTCCCATCTTTCAAAACAATGCCTGAAAAAATGAATGGTTCTTAATTCGACTTTATGCCTTAGATTCAGTCCATTGCTAAGAAATCAATAGTTATCCCTGTTCTGTACCTTTGCATAAATAAGCATTCACACATTTTGTTGTTTACTCAGCTCTAATTGAGTTCAGTGGCTAGTCAAAAAATTAAAATAAATAAATAAATAAATACAAGGACAAAAAATGGCTACACTTGCAGTTAAAAATAAAATTTTGGCAGACTAAATTTTAACAGAAATTTTGCTTTAAGTTCAAGTAATTATTTGATTTTTAAAAAATATTTTACAATCAGATAAACCTTTAAAATGAACTTATTTTTAAAAATTAGAAATAAATAATTCTAGTAGAAAACATTTCAATTTTTATTCTCCAAACAAACAATTTGGCCAAAATCAAAATTAATTTGCAAAACATTTCAATACAGCTTTACCACCAATTTTCACTGAAAAAAGCTTCAACTGAAAACTTTTAACCCTCTCCGAATAAAATATTTTGTTAGTGACACATTTGGTATCCAATTTGTACTTCAACCCTAATGAAAGTTTTGTGAAAAAAATACACAAGAGATTAACAAGGAAGCATTTCCTCACCAGAGTCTCCAACAAGGGAATCATTGTTTTTGAACCAAGTGATGTGCGGAGGAGGAATTCCACTTGCCATGCAGGATACTTCTATGGTTTCACCAATATTTGTTGTTTGATTCTCAAGATTCCCTACCAATGTGGGCGCCATAGGCTCTGATTGCATGAAAATAAAATGTAAACACAGATTTAAGAATACTTTTTTTGTATCACCAGGGAAGTCCCCTGGTTTAGATGTGATGATGTAAAGAGCCCTATGTTGCTGAGGAGGAGGAAATTGGCTAAAGCTGCTTCCTCTCTTGTCTCCATTTCCACTCCCATTACAAGAGGTATGATAATGCTGATTCAGGACAGCCCATGAAAAAGGGCCTAAACACAAACATATGTATTAAATACTTTCTTCAATTGGGATCAATATCAGCCAGAACTAGAAGGCCCCACAAGAAGGTTGTTCTGTTTTGGTCAAGTCAGTCAATTAGCACTCTGCATCTAAAAGCAAGCAATCACTTGCATTTTAGGGGGTCTAATCCTGGCCTACTTTTATTATAATTTGTTGCTGCAGTTTCAAACCAAAGTTCAGTCAAACAAAGCATCCTCATTATTATCACTATGAGCATAAGCATATATAAAGGCAGTAAGGTTGGGCAAGCAGGGCACCACAGATACAAGACTGGTGGCCACCGCTTGTTACATCTCTGTACGTAGGTGCTTTGCAGTGAAAAAACACAAAGCTTTCAAGATGTTATTTTGTACCGCTATGTCTCTACATTAAACCTCATATTTGAATTGTTTGCATGACAGTTACATTTCCCCTGCCCCAAAACCTGTATGCAAATCCTTTAACTGAGTACAGTTTTAGATCAGTCAGACATTAGACCCTCAGGCTCCCACAGGTTTATACTACTATGCATTTTTAACAATGTACTGTGGTTTTCATAAATGGGTTCATACCTTGAACAGTAAGGTGTTTGACAAGACAGTGTCGTGTTTTGGTCTTTTTGTCCTGGGCTATGCAAACATAATCCCCTCTATCGTGAAGAGAAATGTTACGGAAGATGAGCTCTATGGTCACATTTTCACCATTGCTATTTGAAACGGTGGTATTCAGCTTCAGGAGAGCATCCAGGTTCTTGCACACTGGCATTGGTAAGCCTCCAGCAGGAGTTCGTGAGGTATGAGAGCGGAGTTTGTACCAGGTTAAATTTTCAAAAGTGAATTTGTCTGCAGTGCACTGCAAGGACATATTATCCCTCTCTGTGAGTTGGTGTCTAGGTTGAAAATTAATTTCAAGGCCCCCTGCAAATTAAAAATTTCTTATTAAAAATGAACCTGTTCTGTCATGGAAGCCCACTTCATTTAATATTAAACTGAAAGAGTCATTTTGAAAACTTTCATTCACTATTTTACTGGCTATGATTCTACAGAGCCTTCCATCCTCTTCACACAGATAAGAATGACTCATAAAGGCACTGGAGAATCTGTCCCATTATTCACCTTCGCCCCACCCAAATCACGAGCAATATTCCTACTGAATAACCAGGAAAGGCCTACGTAGAATTCCTATGCAGCCTTGTATCAACTGTATCATATGAAGTGTGTAATATTTAATTATCTGGCTTTTTATGGCTCAGTTAAAAAAAAACCCCAACATTTAAACACTTCTAAATCCATATGTAGACATACAAAGTTAGCTGATTTTCAACGGTCCTGAAAAGCTACAAGTCACCCAGTTTCAAAAATCTAGGCATTTTGTCACATAGTATTCTATTCTGACATACATACATGCAGGGATGCACACACACAGTACTTAGATCATTTATAAATTCATAGGAATATATTTTTTTTCTTTTTTATATAGTTATAATTGTCCGATTGGCAAAAACCAGCTGCAAGCATACAGCTCAGTTCCAATTTTATTTGACACCAGTTTCATGCCATTCTAACACCATTGGATTTATTCAGTCATATACCACTACTACTTTAACTACTCACAAAGCAAATGTTGGCTATTTAAAGGCTAAGTTTAATATTTAGTGGGAAATACATTAAAGTGGATCAGGCTATAATGTGGTGAAGCTGCTATCAATAGTGAAGCAGAGAGTGTTAATTTACTATTTATGCAATCCACAAGTTATACTTACTGCTAACATGAAAGGAGATTACCCTTTCACCCACTCCAGCTTTGTTAGTAGCCATGCACCTGTACAAAGCTGATACATTTGCTGCTTGAATCACAAGGGTGCTTACAGTCTGCAAGAGAATAACCAAAAAATTTCATACCATATCAGTGCCAAAGTACACAAGGGAGATACACCCAAAAGTTTTCTGGTCTATTTCCAGATAGCTTTCCTACCCAAATGAAAATTCTCACATAAGACAAATTAATGATGTTCTTGGTACCCAGTTCATGTTGGGGTTTATGAAACATAGTATTGATGGCTACATTTTCACAAAACAAAAGAAACCAAAAGAAAGAATCAGATTTTTTTTTAGAGTTCCGTTCTAAAATGTAGATTTCTGTTTATGTATTTGTGAGCACATCTATATGAGATGCTATAAGCACAGTAGACTAATTCTACTGCACATTAGCATGTCACGGCAACAGCCATGCTAATATGCAATAGAATTAGTCTACTGTGCATTAGCATCACCTAAAAGATGTGTGCCGGCGCTACTGTGCAGTAGCACATGTAACAATGCATTAAGTTAGTACCTGTTATTACAGCTACTAAGCTTAATGCGCTGTAAATATGGCACATTAATGCACGTGTAGACATGCCCTGTAAACGGCATTACACTAAAATTAGCAGCATGCAACAACTCTACTTCTGCTTGTTAGACCTTTCCCTATTATGGTTCCATGCAAATACATAAAACTCAGTATAAAAAACTCTCAGAAGCTATCTATTCCTAATGAGCATGGAAGTATATCAACTCACCTTCATTTTCCCAGCAATAGCAACAAACTGTTTTTTAACAATTTCAATCCGATTTCCACCCTTTCTGTCCAAGATGTTCTTCCATTTTTTACATGCATAAGGGTTATTTCCCAAAGCTGCTTGACTGACAGACGGACACAAGTGAGGATAAAGAAAATCTCAGTGCTTCAAGAACCATGTTTTGTTCAGTTTATATATTAAATACATAAACAATTGCATTAAAAATCAAGAGACAAAAGGAGAGGCGTTGTATCTAATGTGGGAGATGAAAGTTTGTTCCTGAAAACTTTTCTATTTAATTGCAACCTACAACCTTTCCAAGACCTTTGGTGCTTTATAAAAATAGAAATTCCCAGGCCTAGAGATGAATCTCCTAATTAATCTACCCAGGTCAGCCCAATCAGGATATTTTGAGGGAAGGAACTATTCTGGGAACAGGCCTCCTTTCACAAATTGACAATTCAAGTTAATTTAGTTTCAAAGGAAGACAGAGAGACACAAAAATCACTGGCTCCTTAAAAGAATTTCTTCAAGACAGTTGCCCTTGTGTAGGAAATAACCAGGCACCAAAGGAAGAAGCTAGTGGAAGTTTTTTTAAAAACAACAACAGGAAAGCAGAATGCCTTTTATTTTTTTATTTTTTTTTAAGGAAGTCTGGCCTTGTGCTAGGCCCAGATAAGGGAAGCTGCATGGATCTTGGTCAGGCGCTCTCTCTATCATTCCCTGACATCAATCAGTGCGCACTTCCTCTCAGTTACACTTTCACACAGATAAGAGGCACCATCACACACAGCAGCTGACCAGTGTAAGAAAAGACACAAAAAAACCCTGTAATTAGCATATATAGCAATTTTCCTGTTTTGGTGTCATGTTTGGGACTTGCTGCTGCCCAGCAAAGTTTGACGGAAGGGCACCCGATGCTTCTGTTTGGAATCCAGCAACAAGCCAAGATGCTAACCAAAAAGGCATCAAATAATATAAACAACTGACAGGTTTTCTCAGTAGGTGACCCTGGCCAGAAAATGCCCACTACAACAGCCTGCCAGCCTGAGTTTGGTGATCTTGGTACATCATGTAACACCACTTGTTTGATCAGATGTAGGATTAATTTTAACTGTTTTGCAGCCCGAAGGAAATTTAAGACTACTTACCCTAATATAATCGGTGGGAGCATAGTCATAGATTCAAATGGAAGTAAAAAAAAATAGATATTGGCTATATTTCTTGGAAGCAACTTATTCTGAGAAACTGGCAGTGCTCCACAGGGGAAGATAAAGCCACTAGACAGGCACTGTACCTTAGGAACTGCCTCACACAGGGGAATCACTAAGTTAATTTGGATTCATGACCCTTTTGCACTGCAGAAATGCCACCCAGGACTTCTGTTTCCTGGGTGTCTGATTTTGAATGTTTTTATAGTTTTGTAAGGAGCTGAGCTGTTAAGACAATACGCCAACAGGCATTTTATAAACCTGTGAAAAGTTACAGAGCTGACAGTAAGGAGTTCAATTGCCAAGGTGTGTGATACTTACCGAGGGCTGAAAGTGCACTCTTCCTCTAACTGCCAGTACCACCAAATACTAACTGGAGTTGGAATAGCATAGACTGTGCAGGTGAGCACTTGAGTACTGCCATACTTGTAGGAATCAACAGGTGCCAGCAAAGCATTCTCCCCGATCTGAGGTGGAACTGAAGGAGAAAATCTGGATATTATTGACAATGAAAAAAGAGAGAAATTCTCTGCCTTCCATCACCTACTTATTTTGTATCCATCTTCCTACTGAGGAAGAATATAGTTTGTTGTGAGAGGTGTACTGTATCTGTCATGCAGACTTGCTCACTTGAACTGTTGTATTTCTTTTAAGGTCTGAAACTGTGCTGCTCAGTTTCTCCTGCAAGATGCTGAGTATTCTTGTTCCCCACTGACTTCACTGTGAAGC
This sequence comes from Caiman crocodilus, assembly GCA_030014935.1. Classification (NCBI taxonomy): domain Eukaryota; kingdom Metazoa; phylum Chordata; order Crocodylia; family Alligatoridae; genus Caiman; species Caiman crocodilus. The sequence continues at coordinate 52,526,267 of JAGPOW010001338.1, forward strand.
AAAAGTTTCGAAGAAGATGTATTCTGCCTTCATAGGTAATTAGAAAGGCTCTGCAAGGTGCAGCACCAGGGTTTTGGAGGCACAGTGACTAGCATTGGCAATACATAAGGGGTACACGCAGGTGCATGTGCACTCCAAGATTGGCAGTGCACCCCTTGAGAGAAGCACTGCAAACATGGGCCACCAGCAGGAGCTCCCCACTTGCTGCCACCATGCCCTGACCTGCAGGCAAATCACTGTACCACTCCCCCCATAGCCTTTCCCACTATGCTCTAACCATGATCCTGCTGTATTTAGACACACTGCCATTATGAAGCCCTACTATTTTTTAAGTTCTCAGACTAACCAGGTTTCCTGAGGAGAAAAATGGAAGAGGGGCTTTGGGAATGGAGCAGAACAGAATTGACAGCCTGAGGTGGGCAGGAAGGATGGGTGAGGCAGACCAGGATGGCAAGGAAGAAGTCATGATGCAAAGTGGGAGACAGCACAGGGAACAGGAAGAGAATAAGACACAGGCCAAGAAATAATATACAAAAAACTAAAAGAAACCCTTTTATGTAACGAGAACCTGAACGTGCCTTAGTTGTAGACTACAGAAAGGGCAAACTGAAGAGAAAGACAGGGGATGGCTAAGGCAACCTCAGTTTAGTTTGAGATGCATAGTTTGTATTCCCCATCACTTAGGGTTTTTCAATTACTTCCCTTGGCTACTTCTGCTTTTTTGTGCTAATTTTAAATCTTTGTAATTCAGAAACGAAAGGCAGTTTAGGGCTCTAGAGATGTGGTTTATGCCAGCTATAGTTATCTGTGAATTTTAATTCATGAAGGTTTAACATACAATATACCCTTATAAAAGAAATAGTAAAAAGACCACAGCCATAAGCAACTTACCATTCACAGCCAAATGAAATGTGTGTTTCATTTGCTCCTTGTTAATGGGATTTGTGAGTACTACAGTATAATTCCCAACATCCTTTTCACTTGCCTCAGTAATTGTTAATGTATAACCAACTTTAATCGTATGATTTGTGCTGATGGCTTTTCCGTTCTTATACCTGAAGGAGAATATGTGGTATTTGAATGCTTTAGAGATTCGCCTAGACATGCACATAAGAGCAAGATTCTTTTTCAAAAAGGTATCACCTTTAGACTCTTACCATTTTACTTCTGGTGGGGGATATCCTGTAAACTTCACAGGAATTTTGACTTGCTCACCTAATTTTGTCTCCACCATAGACTCCATTTTATCCAAGTTGATGAAAGGTTTTTCTGAAATAAATTAATTGATAGTCATGAAACAAAATATCATGTTTGTGCATCCTCCAGCCTGAAGCTGCCCATTCCCCATCTCAAATGTTCTACGACCATATGGAATGTGCTCCTAGCTACGCAGATCTTTACAGCTTTCCTAACCCATGTCTTCTCTTGCCTTTCCACAGCAGTCAGTGGTTCCTTGGCACTGGAAATAGTTGACTGCAAATAAGACAAGATTCAGCTCTCAGAGATGTGCAGCAAATCTCTATTCTAGTGTTCAAGTCTAACTACTACTGATTGGTAGCAAAATAAGCAATGCAAACAAAATTGAACGTTGATACTGTACATAAATATCTCATTTAAAACCTCTCCAATGTTCCCATTTATGTAATCATACAAAATGGTTGTAATTGATCTATTACAGGGAACAACAGTATTCCATATTGTATGCGATCAAGTTAAATGGTAGAGAAATGGCTGAAATTATCCATTTGAGTACTGCAATGAAAACAACTTTGAAAGGATTTGCACTATTTTTTTTTTTGCCAAACAGAGAAAGAAAAATTGTATTCAGAACAACAGTGTAACTGGCTATGTAGCAAAAAATTGCATACAGATAAATTTAACATCCAATACAAATCTCCAGCACTAAAGGGTTCCCTAACCTGTCTTTGCAGAAGAACAGACTCAATTGTATCAAATTGTATCCATCTCTAATCACTTTGGTCAGATAAATGAATTCTAATGTAAGAAGTCAACAGGATGAAATCTGTTTTACTTATGGCTTCAACTTAGCCTCCATGAGACTCACAACCCTATATCTATCCCAATGTTTCTGTACTCATTAAAAGCTCACTCAGTAAAACTCCGATTCAAAAGGAGCGGGGGGCAAGCTTTTAAAGCCACTGGAGTTTTGGCCAAGTGAGGACAGAGAAAGGATCAAACGTTTTGGCCTAATAATAACTAAGGACTTAGCCAAAGTAATTTCTTCCAAGTCATTTACTCATAATCAAAACTGAATTTGATTTCCAGAATGTAGAAGCCAAAGGCTGCAGGTTGCCACCTCACTTATACTCAGCAATATCTTCCTCTGCAGATAGCCCTGCTGGAATCAGCATCCTGAATTCTATTCAGTTTAAGAGTGGCAAAATCTGACCTTCTCTACACAATTTCAATATTACAGGACTATTTAGGGAGAGATTTAATTAGATGATCATCAATTTGAGTTTATTTTATTATCAGTTTTTCAAGGTTAATTTAGAGGTTTCAGTGATAATCACACATGAGAAGCTAAAAAAGTTTAATTATTAAACAGAAAAAAAAATCTGGTGGTATAAACATACTACTACTAAAAAATAAACTAGAAGCCATGGAAAAACTGCAGCAGCAACCTGAGAACAGACAGTTCACATTACACATGTTTAGGTTGCTTTACAGTAAAGCTATTGACTTTACAACCTGTTCATTTTCCAACCCAGTAATCCCTACCCAGAAATTTTTTGTGGAATTAAGCCTGAGAATTTCATACCATGGACAATGACATAAGTTCCATTCTTCTTTGTCATAAGGCCACTGGATGCCAGGCAAGTATACTGGCCTCGATCACTTAAGGTCACGTGCTCGATTGTAAGAGTGCTTACAAACTTCTTCAGTTCATTCCCTGCTGGTGTTTTTAAATCCCTGATTGTGACATGTTTACCCTATAACAGATAAAAGTTACTGAAAAGCAGTTCATTCCAACTTTTCCTCTCATTCATACAACAAACTGATTCCTCACTTCCACGTTACTATTTACAGCAATAACAACATTCTAGATGGTCAACTTAAAATGTCATCATCATGCAAGTATTTCTGAAAGCTAAAACAAGAAGGGAAGCTTCCCTATTAATTATTCCAGATTAATAAACAGGTTGCCTCTATGAAAGGGAGCAACCTTTTTTAAAAAATTGTTTTACCTGGCCAGAAGGACAGTCCCATTTGAAGTCAATTCCCACATTCAGTTCTGTCCTTACAGTACAGTTTAGAACTAGTTTCTGCCCTGCTGCCAGCTCTACTTGACGATGAGGGTTCATAGTCAGGTCATAAATTTTGTATCCTGCAGGAAGCAAATGAAACAAAATATGAAGAAAAAAAAGTATGTTAAAGGACATAAGGAAGATACCTCTCCAATAACATGTATGCTCTCTCTTAGGAATTCTAGCCGCATGGCAAAACTCTTAAAACCCCAAGCACAGTGTGGAGATGGGCATATAATCAAATAAAAGGAGTGGCAATCACGTAGGCTCAGTTTGCCAGGGTGCTCCTAAATTATACAGACACACAACATAGGTCAATGTTCATATGCAAAGCCTGAATTTTAACATATGCAGGCTAAGTGGACTCCTAGATCATTATTAATCAAAAAGCTACTTAATGGTCTCACACTGTCAGATAAAAGCAGCAAAAGATGACAATCTATCTGAGCTGGAATAAGCAAGAGAAAGAAAGAAGCCAACAGATTTCTACCCCCCCAAGGTGTTTGGCTCTGAGCATCTTCAAGTCACTCAGTCTCTTAGAAACTGGACCAGGGTCAGGGCACTAATGTGACAGGAGGTAAAACAACCAGATTTTTATTTTCAATGCCACACTCCTTTGATTTCCACAGCCACCTAACTGCAAGTATAGACCCATTTTCCCAAATTGCTGGTGATATTATGGAAGCATATTGTCAAATTCCCTTCAGTTCTGATTTGATTTCCAATAAGCCCACATACATTTAAGAGTGAGATGATGTGTTTACAAAAAACAAATCCCTACATGCTTGAAGAAAGTAGAATCAATATAGAGCTGGTAAGGACCTAAGCATAGATGGCTGTGGCAGACTTTCCCTTTAAATAAAGCAGCTTTGGGAAGTGAAGGGGGTCATATACACTAAACCACACATTTTGTATTACCTGTTACTATTCCTGATCTACAATGCAAACAGATTTAATGGATCAATATATCACATAAAGTAATATAACACTGGATAAAATGATGGCCATGCAAAATAATCTTCAGCTTACCTACAACCACAACTATGTACATCACAGACTGATAGCTTTCATCATCTATTCTAGCTTCACAGAAGACCATGCCTGCATAGCTGATCAGGTTACTGGGAATAGTGAAGCCATTTTTATTATCCCATGAAATCGATTTACCATCAGGAATGAATATCTTTTCTGGATACCTCTGTTAAAAATATCATTAAAATATCCAGTCAAAACCCAAAATTAAACAAATCCAAAATGTCATATCTAAATTGTTATAATATTGTGGGCCCAGGCTTAATATCCTGGCTCAAAGTTCTCATTACAGTCAATAGATCTTTACTTGAGAAGTGCAAAATGAATTATGAGTACAATTAAAACATTCTTATTTTATTAATAGATTTCATCATTCCCAAAGAATTTTAAGAGGTCTACTTCAATCTGTTGTACTTATATTGGCATTAGCTAACTCTAACTACAAGTAATGAAATAGTGTTTTTTTCCTACCGCATAAAGTGATACATTGAGGTTTGATACAGTTCCAAGACATGGTATCACCACTGTTTTGTTCCTTGTGATGTATATAACACCAAGCTGATCAGTAACTGAAGTCACAAATGGAGATCTGTAATCTGGAAGAAGATTTTATTTGTAAATACCCACCACATATTTGGAGTTGAGACATGCTAGTTTGAACTCATTCCCCCCCATCATTTTTCTTTCCATTGTTTCTCTCTCTTTTTTAAATATATATTCAATTTCATCCTTTTCTATTTGACCAATATTTATACTTTTCTGGTATGCTTATTTGAACATTACCTTTTTTTGCAAAACTAAGAATGCACCAATGGCAAAACATTACAATTTTAGAAATGACACCCCTAGGTCTACCATCTTTGCTCAGGCAAACATCCAAGTCAACACAGGTTGAACACAGGAACATGGTCTGATACAAGTTACAGCAGCTAAGGACTGTATAATCTCCAACTGATGGCTATTATTTTCTTTAAAAAAAAAAAAAAAAAGTGTGCACATGTGTGTAAGCACACCTTTGGATCACTAGTCCATACACACATACACACATTTCCAAGCTCTGTGTAGTTCAGTAAAAAAACAACTGTGCAAGTCAAGTGTGCAAAAATAATAGGTAATCAGCAAAAATAGGTAGATGCTTACTCTCCAGTGGATAGGTAATCAGGATTACTGAAGAAATTGGAAGTAAGCCCAACTTTAAAAACTTAGCCCTTGAAGTCTAGAGGTGTTTCCCTGTGTGTAAGACAGACCAAATTCCACCCTTGATTTCAACACATCCTATTACATGGTATCTATTTGCACAATGTGCATATAAACTGTATTCCTCTTATTCATGAAACTCCTATTGAAGACAACATCAGTTCGTCTTGTAAAAACAAATGCAGAATCAAACCTAGTTGAGAAAGGTTGGATAGGGTCTGGAGGACTGTATTAGCTTAATTTCCATAATTACAGATTTTATTCAACAGTTATGGGAACCAGGACCTCTCCATTGACAGTAACTGACATACTAGCATGTCACTGTCATGCACAAACATTTGCATCTAGAATATTAATACACAAGCTGAAGATGATCCCTTGTACCACACCTGATGACCATCTCTCAAATCTGCCACTGAGAAGAACAGCACTGATCAAAGATCTCACAGTTCACTACTACAAAACATTTCTACTATCACAACTAAAATACATGCTCTGCTGCTGCACTCTTCTACTTGTTGCTCCACCCACCTCCATGAATATGCCAGTAAATGTATCTGTATGAACTGCACAGAACTTAGAGAGATGACATAAGATGTAAATGGATATGAACTTTCACACAAAACCCAAACTGAAGCAAAAGGTCAACCACATTTCTGCTCTATTTTCTCCCAGTACGCTCCTGCATTTTCTGATTGAGACTGGAAAAGGGAGGACTAAAAAGCCATAAGATCCAATTCCTGCAGAACATGTAGCTCAACCAAATCTAAGAGTTGCTACAAAATCTCACAAGAAAAAAAGTTTGATCACCCCCCATTCCTTCACTGCTGTGATGAGACTTCCCTCCCCGTTCATCTGTTGTAACCACTGACAATATCTGTATGTTAAGAAAATCCACAAACAAAATGAATGTATGATTTGTCCATTAAAAATGGATAGCTATTTGTGTTTTTAATTTTCTTGAAACCTTAGAAGAAAGTGGAGAGACTCCTACTTTCTTTTAAAGCTGGAAGTCTTAACATGCTATTTTTTATGCATACCTGTCAAGTATGTTTCCTTACTGTGATCAAAGCAGTGAATATTAAATCAGAGCAAAGCTGCCTGAAAAACTAGACAACTCTCTTCCATTTCTTTTTTATCTTACCAATAGGTAGAAATCTTTTAACCACTTACCTTGAACATAGACATATATGCTGGTGCTTGCCTGGTTGTCTTTGTAAGTGCACTTGTAGGCCCCAGTGTCATTACTTATTACTTTTGTCAGAGTGAGCATCTTACAATAGAGGCTGTCATTGCAGTTTGTCACCGTGACACGTTTCTCAGAACTGCTTTGATTGTTAGGCCAAAACCATTCCACAGTTCTCTGACCACTAGGAAAACAAATTATGGAGAAGTATTAGAACAAGACTGGTTATGGAGTTGCTCCATATCAGTAAAATTCAGTCCTACAGTCCTTAAATAGCCCCTTTTAACACAATGAAAATCAGCTTACCTGCAAGTAATTTTTAATGTATCATTTGCAGTTACTGTAAGGATATCTTTTTGGATGCTAAGGGTTGGCTGATCCAGGCCTGCAGAAACATCAATAAACGAATGAGCCAAAAGGCAGTGAGACTCAATAAGAAAAAGCACAATATAAAAGTGTACATATAGGCTATTTTAAGTGAACAACTTTACATAATGTGTTAACCTGTGGCGGGCAAATAATCACTTTTCACATATCCCAGCAAGTTCAAGATCTGTCATAACAGGAAGAATAGGCAGATGGTCATGAGCTAGCAGAATAGTACTACAATTCATAAAGCTAGGGTGGAGTTCCTGTTTTCTTGCATTGCCAACTTCAAGGTCTAACAAGAGGATATGGGACATTGAAAAAAAGTGAACCTTCATCTGATGATCTCACTCCCTTTGGAAAAAGCCTACCAACTTTACTTACAATAAACTGAACATATACATTTACCATGGCTGCTGATTAATAAATACTAACAGGAATCATTTTGTGCAATGATGATCCTTCTTTGAGCAGGGGGTTGGACTATATGACCATCTGAGGTCCCTTCCGGCCCTAATTTTCTATGATTCTATGGTTCTCTGAATGCATCATATGCACAAGGTCATATGAACTATTGTTGTTTTCCTTGCTCACTTTTTCCCTTGTCATGGGAAAAATTATTCCTATTTTATTTGTGAGAGTGGTTCCATTGTGTCCATTGTATTTAGTGGGAATCCTTGTGTCACAGGGATTGTAAAATCAGTTCCACTCCAGTCTTAGATAATTGTCTGGTGAGGCAGTTTGCACAACATTGTAAATAGCACGGAAAAAGACCTTTCTAGCACTGGTTCCGATACTCCCTCCTATTGGGAATTCTCTCTTGGTAAAGGGATGTCTAAAGAGAAAATAAGTCTAACAAGACACAGCTCAGATTAGTGGCAACTAGATTAGTAGCAGTAACAATAAGGTAAGCCTATATCTGTAATGTACAATATTTTCCCAGAATTTCTATTATAATCTGATCAAACCCTGCCTTCTCCATTGCCAGTTTCACATATTTTCACTTTCTTCTAGAAAGCCATCACTACTAGAGATACAAGCTGGCTTGCTTTCTCTTGTAAAGTATCATGCAGTTATTTTTCCTCATCGTAAGCATCAGCACTAATGTTACATCTATCCCATTTGCCAGGTAATCACAAACAAATCAGCCCAGGCCAAACCCTGCCCTCAGATGCACATCTGCAGTCCCCAGTGGCTTCAAGGAGAGCTGTTATAGAAATAAATAGCAGAGCATCAAACCTCTGGAAGGGGTGGATTTGAGGATGGGAGGGAAAGGGGTTACTGGGGGCTTCTTTTTCACCACAAAGAACATAAAGCACCAGCAGACTCTCTCTATGCCTGAAGAAGGGTGTTGGAGCCTGAAAGCTTGCAAAGAACAATTTTTCCAACTATTTAGTTGGTCTAATAAAAGATACCACATTTACGCAAAGAACCTATTCTGCCTAGACACTAAGACACTTCTTCATCAGTATTTACTAGCTGAATTGAGCTAGTGATGCTGATCTATAGCCAAACTACAACCAACCACTACCTAGATGACTGTTTGTGTTAAGCTACTGAATGCAGCATTTGCACCTCAAGAGAGAAGAGACTGTTGAAACGGGAATGATCACATATTTAAGAAATAAATAAACCAGTAAGAAACCCCATGGTGGTGGTAAAGCTTGAAGAACAACTCAAAGCCATGACTTCTCAAGTAAGCGTGCAAGTACTGGCCTTAGACTAATGTGTATGCCCTTTGCAATGTCTGTCTGCTTAAAACGTTTATCTTTGGGCCAACCAGGTGTGGTGCGTTTGTCCCATTCACACAGAGCCAGCCACCCCGGTGTGGAGCTCCTTGCCACGAGGCGTGGGGGACGCTGACAGGTCAGCCAGATCCGCAAAGGGATGGGACACGTTCTGGGAGGAACGGAGCATCGGGCGAGCGTGGGGTGCGGGCACAGCCCCGCAGCCAGAACGCCGAGAAGTGCCGCAGGCTGCAAGTGAGAAAGGACCGGGGGGAAGCCTGCTGCCCCGCTCTGTGGCACAGGGTCTGACCCAGCCCTTCGCAAACTTTTCTCCAGCCGAGGACCCACCTTGCTGCTCCTGGGGCTGCGGGGACTGCTCTCGGCACTGAAGGGCTGCGTTCGCTCTGCCCTGCCCCATGCCATCACCTTTCCCCACCCACGCCTCGAGGCAGGGCCGATCGCTGCCGCTCGGCTCCTGCTCCTGCCCTTGCCCCTACCTGCAGCCAGGCGGGAGCCCACGCCGAGCCACAGCACCAGCGCCAACGCCAGCCTGGGCTCCATTGTTCGCCGCTCCTGCCGCCGCTGCGGTCCGGGTGCCGATGCGTACCGCCAACCACCCTGCGCACCTGCCGGGCCGCCACTGCCTGCGCGCCGCCCGCAGCGCCGCTGTTTTATATAGGGGGCGGGGCCTAGCCCGCCGAGGCCCCGCCCCTCCGCTGAGCGCCCGGGGGTGCTGAGCGCTGCAGCCCTTCCCCTGGCCGGAGATCTACTTCAGACCCTGGTAGCAGCGGGGAAGAGGGAGTTATTGGTCATTTGGCCGGATCAGGCTGGGGCAGGGCAGTGATTCTCAACCAGGGGTGACCTGAGCTCCTTGCAGGGGTGCCACGGGGTGCCACGCAGCGTTGGGTGTGCAAGCAGGATTGACGTGCAAATTGCAAAAGTGTTAACGCCATTCTGGCCCGTAGATGTCTTCCGGGGGTCTTGGCAGCAGAATTGCTCTCTTTTTTTTCCGTAGTCCAAAAAAAAAGAGTGAAGGCTCCGAGCTAGCATGGTCCCAGGGCGGCCTTCATTCAAATGACGGCTGCCTTGCTCCCGAATGGGCGAGAAGCGCTTGTACAAGTAAACAAAGGCAAAGGGAAACGATGCTTGCTGATGAAGGCTGCTGAGACTCCCCGTGAGAAGAAGGTCTCTGATGATCCCACAAGCCTAGGACAGGAACAATCAGAAACAGAACATAACCTTTCGCGGTTTCTCAGCAAAATCCAAGAATACACTACATTTTCTTCACAGATTCTTCTGGGGAAATTCACTCGCTGGTTAGATGTGGCTGTCAACTGGAAAACAGCAAGTCATAGAAATTGCTTCTCAAGAGCTATATAATTTCATGTTAAAGAAAGTGCATGGAATCTGCCAAAACTTTGGGAAATCCCCAAGGAAGAGGGCAGTATTTTGTGATAGGAAAATTCCTAGTTTAATTTGTGTAAGCTTGAGGCATCTTAGGAGTCTTGATTCTTAGAGGATGAATGCACATGATTTTCTGAAAATCATTGCCACCTAAGAGAGCATTTCTGATTGGTTCCACAAAAATGGAGGTGCTTAAAATCTCTAGTCATGTTTTTGTAAAATCTTGTACCAAATCCTCAACAAAAATTCCCAAAAAAGCTCTGACGCATTCACATGGTAGCCTTGTTCATATACAGTAAGCTGGAGGTAGCTTATCTCAATCTGGTCCAGGTGCCCAGGTACTAGATCACTGACTGTATATGGCAACATTTATATCCTTAGATCTGATATAATTTATATATTACACCTATGTGTCTAGTACATCCCTTATGATTCAGTTACCTGAATCCTGGTCCCCTATGATAAAGTCATTTCCTGTAAGATTGAGCATTTTACTTCTTCTTGCTAATGGCTAGATCCAGGTCTATTTATTCAGGCAACAATGCTATTGATATGATCAGGGTATAAATGTGTCAGAGTTAGCCCTGCAGGATTTGGTTGTAATTACTGATCTAATAAGACCAGGGTGATGTAAACAGGTTCTGGACAGTAGGTTCCTCTCCAAAAATAAAGTATAAGAATAGAATGTTACTTTCTTAATTAAAAGGGCTTTTTTAAGATTACTGTAGTTGATACATAGGTGTTGGCAGAAGTTTTATGAAATATCCTCCTTTAGAGAAATAGAATCATTCATACAAATAAATTTTAGTTTTGCATAATTTGCTCTGACTGATATACTAATGAATCTGCATAAGATTCTATCCACAAATGAATTAGTCAATAAGCCTGTAATTTTACTTTGAGTGCTGTGCAATTTCAGCTCTTCCACTATACTGGGGGACTGATACAATTTCCACTGAAATTGAATCCCTCCTGCTGACAGAATTCTAGCGAGAGTGAGAATAGCGAAGTTTCTAATTTGATTTTTTCCCAAAGTTCCAATAAACTGTATTACACCTAAAAGAATCTCTTGCATCAAAAAGAGTGCAGTGAGCCACACTCAGACAAGAGTGCACTGTTGCCCTACCCCTGACAACATTTTATTATTTAAGGCCAAAAAATGTTCAGGCCTCATTAAAACATTTCCAGTATTACATGTGTGGAATCAATAGCAATGCTGAGTGATTCGTAGAACTCTGGGTTCAACTGCAAAATAATTGTCCATTGCTGAAATTAGTTAGCAAACAAGTTTATATTCACAAACTAGTAATCAAAACCTAGCAGGAACCATTGATCCTATGGATACCTAAAGAATCTCCTTTGCTAACTTTGGTCCTGATCAGTGATGCTCAGTCAGAGTGCTGGGGTACCCTGGGGTGCCACCAAATCCTTTCAAGGGTGCCCTGAGTGAGGAGATAAGCAGGTAAGTGCAGGCTCAAGCTTGTTCTTGCCTGGCGGATCCTCTACCCCTACTGTTTGGCCACTCTGCAAAAAAATAAGGACTGTAATATATAAATTAGTTTTTGAAAGTGGCTGCTACACAATTCACACAAGTTATGGAGGCGTTCCTCAAGTCCAATGAGGGATGACTTAAGCCCAGTGAGGGGAACATCCACTCCAAAAAGGTTGAGAACCTCTGAGCTAGATTGTGATTTATAGTGTGCAGTTACACAGAAGAGTAGGGCAAGTTAAAAAAAATGCCCTTAATTCATGCATAGGCTGGAAAGACCTGGGGGTTCAGGCATTTGGGGGTAACAAGACACATCACCAGAGAAGATGGGTGGGAATGGAAGATCCATGACTGAACTTCTGTCGGGCATGAGGGCATAAATTCCTAATGGTTAAAGTGAGTGACAGCTACTAATTTCTCTCTAGAACAACTTGGAGTCACAAAGAATATTGGGTCTGATAGTTTGTCTCTAGAACACAATAACTTTCAGGCTTATATCTTAGATGCTGCAATGTAGGAAGCATACCTGTTTAGGTGTTTCTTGCCTTTAATGATGGCCACATGCATAAGCATGTGTTTTTCATATTCATTTCTTCATAAACAGTAAAGCAAAGATAGAGGGTGAGATTTTCATAAGCATGTAGTTGACTTAAGAGCACAACTCCCACTCAATTCAATTCATTTCAAACTCACAAGGAAAATGAAAGTCAATCAGTGGTGCTAATTGAACTTTCATCCAAACGACCATTCGAATTAAAATGTAGTTTGATCATAATCAGATACTTCTGTAAATAAGCACTGGCGAAGCATAGGGTGCGTATGCAGGTGCACATGCACCCTCTCCCCCCCCCAGTGTCGCAGTGCACCCCCTGCAAAAAGGCACAGCAGTCACTGCTGGCAGCACCTGTAGGGGGTCGCCACTGACACCACCAGCAGTGTCTGCAGGTGGTCCATGATCGCCGCTGGCTGCCGCCGCCACCAGCAGCATCTGAAGGTGGTCGCCGACTGCTGGTCGGTGCTTGCCACCCTCACCCGCCACTGACAGTGCTGTGACTGCCTGTGGGAGCTCCCCACTTGCCAACACCATGCTCCTGCTGCCGACAGTGCCACTGCCGCCTGCTCCAGGGGCACACAGCATTCGTATAAATAAGCCTTGCTTTTTCTTTCTGAATCAGTATCTTAATGAATCTTACCTGCGTGGATTGATTTAAAGAAACAGACACAAGAAACAAAAGAGAGGTAGTTACTAGTGTTTGTCTGAAGTCAGGCAGTGGGCAGGGCAGGGTTGCACTTAGCACCAGTTTTCCTTTAATACTCCCACACTCACGTTTTAAGTGCCTTTAGTACATTATAAGGGTAACATGTAACCAAGCCCTAGAAACTAACACATTCAGAAAAGAGTTTTTTGTTGGCCTACAGAAGCTTATGCATTTCTAAACAAGTTAATCTCTAACGGCACCTTTACATGTGCTCCAGGGTGGGAGTGGGGGGTACTTTAATTAGAGCAGGTCTCAGGAGCCGCTCTAATTAAAGCACCCACCACATCTCATGTAGTCAGCGTCCTGCACTTCAAAACAGTGCATTTAATGAGCTTTAGTTAAAGTGCTTCCACCATCATTTTGAAGTGTGGGGACACAGAATATGTGGGATGTCGAGGTTGCTGGAATGTGCTAATTAGCAGGCGTTGGGCACATGTGTAGGTGCTCTAAGGTGCCACCCTGCCCTGCGTGCTGCCGAACTTCAGACTAACACTGCTCACTATCTGTCTTATTTCCTCGTGTGTTTCTTTCAATCAGTCTCCCAGATAGGACTCATTAAGATAATGATTACAAGTTATAGCTTCCAAGACGAGTTCACCTGAAAAAGAGGCCAATTAAGGGAAAAAAAGAAATTAGTGATAAAATGAAAAACACTTGTATATTTTACAGGGTTCAAAGGAATTATTTTAGTGTAATACATTTGTAACTCACTTTATTTCTTCATATGTACATGCATATGCGTTAAGACAGGCTTCCTACAAATACTGTTCCTTAAAAAACATGGCACTATATTGAATTACTATTAAACGTCATGTATAGTATTTATAACAATATAATTTAAACAATATATTTAAACTATTTCACATTATATAACTTTATATAACTTTCACATTATATAACTTCTGAAATTCAGTCAGATGATTGCAGTTATAATTTATTCTGACTCAGCTTATATAAAATGTGAATTTTCAACTATAATGTTATAATTCCAGGGTTTGTTTTGGTTTTGATTTTGGTTGGTTGGCTAGTCTGGAATAAAGAGTTTAGAAGGATCAGGTAAACGATAATGAGCCAGGAAGTCAATTGACTCCCTCAGCACTGCCTGACTAAAAATGCTGCTGCCAAGCAGTTGTTTTTAAACTTTGAGTAGAGCAGGCATCACAGAAGCAGGGTATACCAGTGCACCACCATACCCTCATGGATCTGCCCCTGGAGAAGAGGTTGTCTTTGGGAATGACAAGAACTTGAATAAGGTGAAGGCAAATAACTAACATATAAGAAATGGAAAATTGATCTAAGCCCCTGTCTACTGTGGCAGCTACATAAAATTAGATGACTAATCATCATGGCAAGCTTGAAGTGCCAATAGGAACAGTATTTTTTTGTAAAACTAAAAAAACACAACTCAGGACATGGCCAGTCATCATCTTGGTAGCTTTGACTGTTGTTCCCCTGTCACCTACCCTTTACCTGTGTGTCTTTTTATATTGTGAATTCTGTGAGTAAAAGGCAGCAGCTGTTCCTTTCTTTAGTGTTTGGCACACTGTGGCTTCTGCCGGAAACAAATGCTAAGTCCTGGGGAAGCCAATTAAAGGATCCAAATAGAGAAGCAATGTGGTCTGGGTACTGAAAGAGGAAGGGGACTTTTGCAGATTCTTGGATGTATTGGAAAGAAGCTGAGAAATGGGGAGGAAGCTGCAATAATTATGGCTGATGCTGATTTCACTAAAAGCATGGATTTTAGCAGAAGGAAAGGAGACAAAAGTGTTGATTCTTGTCCACAGCTAGAAGGGCAACCCTGGAGACTCATAAGAAAAAGCTTTGACAACAGCTTAGAGCAGCGCTGTCCAACTTCAGAGCCACTGGAAGCCACACAGGTCATAGACCATTTGCAGCCCCCCACCATGCAAGCAGTGTGATCCCCCACCACCACTACCACTGCACAGGTAAGCCCTACCTAACTGTTGCACATGAGCAGCGCAAGCTCTCTTCGTTCTGCTCCACAGCTATGCAAGCCGCCCTGCTGTTATCACCATGTGGATGATTTCTACCCACACCCCGTCACTACCACACTGCCCTAGGCAGATGGTTTGTAGGTAGTGAGCTCACCAGGCCTCCCACCATACTGTCCAACCCCAGAGATCCAAGAGCAATGGGGGCAGCAGGAGTCAGGCAGGCATCCAGGGACCACAAGTTAATCCCTCATGGGTCAGATACAACTCCTAAGCCACCAGTCAGACTATTATGGCTTAGAGCTATGGGAATAGAGCAGTGCCATAGCAAGACAGGAAGGGGGCAAGTGGGGCGATCACCCCAGGCACCGAAGCAAAGGGGTGTCAACAGATACTGCCCAACCCGGGCAAGGTGCGGGACAGACCCGCAAGCAACTCTTTGGGGTGAGAGGGGTGCACAGGGATGGAGGAAGGGTGGCTCCCACCACTGCTGCACTCCTCCGTAAGCATAAGAGAGCATGTGGCCCCCTGATCTGTGTGTGGGGCAAGGGCCGGCTGCCATTGCAGGCTTTGCCCCAGGCGCCAAACTTCATTGCCACTGGACAGGAGGTTCAAAATTAAAATTAAAACGCAGAATAAAATCTCAACTCTAAATTTGCCTAGATTTAGGCAAGATACATGTGGGATTCACGTGCATAAAATGCAACTGCACGTACAAGTTTATCCTGACATTCAAGTGATGCAAAAGTAGTAGGAATTCCCACTTCCTTGGACTTCCATCAGTGTGGGAAGAATGCCAGCAATCAAATATCCAGCACAACTAGCACTGAAGGCTCCCTCCCTGCAACCTCTTCTCTCGACTTGATGACTTGAAAGGTTCAGAACAGCCTGGCAAGGGCTTTGACTAAGGTAAAACTGGCAAAAAAACAGGGGGCTTTCTGAGAGGCCTCCCTTTCTGCTACACTGGAAGGATCTTAGCCACAGCAAAGGACCTGACCCTGTCTGAGAGTGCTGATGGTTGAGGGTTTGGGTACAGTCAGATTGCTTTATTCCTGGCAAGTAAATTCCTTATTTGCATAGCACTTCTCACAAGTGTAAGAGCTAGAAGACCCTATAAAAACTAAGGAGAAGCCCTAAACATTCCTAACACACCATTGTCTGTTTTATGTTTTGTCCTGTTTTGTCCCCTGAAGAGTTGCCCTGTTTCCTTGCAGTAGTTTATCTAAGAAAACAATTTCTTTCTTCACTAGGCCTCTGAACTAGGAAAATCCTGTTTTTGTAAAACAATCTATGGCAAAGATCTACATAAAGGGAGGGGGCAGGACATCTCCCCTTAGCTAAACAGGGGGCCAACATGCTTTTGTTTATGCATCTGCTACTCTGGTGGCCAAAAGCTCATTAAAAACAAGACACAAAGAGAGAATGCAGCCTCTCAAAGAGTCCTGAGACACTGCAGGCACTGATCCGGCAAGAGGCAGGCAAGCTCCCTGTCACTCCCCTTCCCTCTAACTGGGTCACGACTCCTCTCCAGCATAGCTGCCTTCAGCACCTCACAGGCGGCCAGGGCTGAAAGAGCCTGCTCAGGACTGCCAGCAGCAGCAGGAGCAGACAGGCAGCCTTTTGTTTGCTTAATTATTCCAAATAACAACCTGGAGAGAAGAGATATGAGCTTGCACTGAGTTCACAAATTATACTGATCCCTGGTGCTTTAGTCCTGAGGTTCAGAAATAGCTCATCACAGTCACCTTAAAAGAGAAGAAAGATTTACAGCAGTAGCATTATTAGTATTAGTAGTGTCATTATCTTTATCCTTCAATCTTGTAGTACCTGAGTGCAAACACTCCTCCCACCTTCATTGCACAGGAAAGAAGGAAATAAGCACTCCTCCAAGCTTTGGTGAGCCATGTGATGGAGCAGTGTCACAAGACAGGATGTTTCCCCCCATCCCACTGTGTTGATGCCTGCTCTCTATAGCAAAACATCCTTCTCTCCACATGGAAAAAATCAGCAGTGTCCAATCCCTGAGAGACACCTATAAAGATAACATTGTCTGAGGCAAGCGAGTGCCAGCTCTATAGTCTGTAATTCCCATCTTCAAAATCAGTCACAGAGTACAGCTGAGGTGCAGCAGCCAATGGTAATACAGATGGTAAGCATGCTTACAGATACCATAATCATGAATGAAGGCAGTGAAAGCTGCAGGTAGTTAATAGAGCCTTGGTAGGTATGCTCTACCAAGGGGCAGCAACAGTAGAAACTAAGGCTGTTCTAGACACAGATGGTGTGCCAGTTTCACTACTGTGTGTTGACAATCCCTTAGCATGGCAGTTTCCTGGCATTCAGTCTACATTAAAGCTTCCACTCTTGTAAGAACCAATAGATCTACCTAATCCATATGCCTTCTACATCAGCTCATTTTGGAAGCATCCACCACAGTGGACCCAAGAAATTAGAGAAAGCATTGTTTGATCATCAGGTGTAATGTTCTGACAGCACAGAATCTCTAATCTAGCTTTCAGTGGCCTAAGCAAAACCCTTGTCCTCTGTCATTGTTACATCTTAGGCCAAACTCCTGCTGGCATAGTTACATCATTTAGGGATGTGAAGAGGTGAGGTCCCTGTCTGATACAGTTGTGCTAAAAAAATGCCCTAAGTTGGACACAATAAATGTTGCCAGAAAACTGCATTTTTACCAAGATAGGTTATCTTGGTGAAGAGTAGGAGCATTTTGCCAGTATAGTTTTTTTCTGGCAAATCACTTTTAGTGTAAACCTGACCACACTTCCAACTAAAAGGAGGAAGAGCTAAATAGCAAAGTCATTTCACACAGCTTAATTTCCAAAATAAATTTAGCATGTCACATACTATGTGCATAACAGAGTTCAGGAGACAGGACTCTACTGATTCAATAAGAGTTTCTTAGTGTAAACATGACATAAAGGGTATATCTGCATGTGCACTTTAATGTGCAATAGCCTATTTTACTGTACATTAAAGTGACATGTAAAAAACCATGCTATTATGCTAATCCACAATAAAATAGGCTACTATACTTTAAGTATAGTATCATAGTATCTAGGGTCAGAAGGGGCCTAAAGCAGGCTGTCTAGTCTGACCCCCCGCCAATGGCAGGAATGAGAGCCAGGGTCACAGGACCCCAGCCAAGTACCTATCCAATTTACTCTTAAAGATGCCCAAGATAGGAGCAAGAACAACTTCCCTAGGAAGCTGGTTCCACATTCTAGCCACCCTAACTGTGAAGTCGTGTTTCCTAATGTCCAACCTAAACCTGTTCTCCAGTAACTTGTGACCATTGGTCCTAGTTACCTCTGGTGGTGCCCAGGAAAAAAAAGCCTGCCCTATTTCCTGCTGATCACCTCTCAGCAGTTTATAGGCAGCCACCAGGTCCCCCCTCAGCCTCCGTTTACTGAGGCTGAACAGGTTCAGGTC
>JAGPOW010001338.1:52544697-52570615 GCA_030014935.1 Caiman crocodilus
TCCTGAAAAGGGCATAGCCATTGATGCCTATGGCCCAGTCATGGGTCGGGTCCCACCAGGTTTCCGTGAGCCCAACCAAATCTGGGTCTTCCACAGCCATGAGGAGAGACAGCTCCTTCTGCTTTTCTCCCATGCTGCAAGCATTTGTATAGAGGCATTTCAGGCTACCCACTGCCGCCTCTCCCTCTCCACTTGTTTCCTCCAAGCTACAACCATATACGCTCGTCCGACTCACCTGGCTCAGCGGCAGAGCGTCCTCTCCTCTCCTGGCAGGCCCATCCCCCAGCGAAGCTAGTTTAAAGCCCGCCACACGAGATCAGCCAACCTAGAAGAAAAGAAATGCTTACCTTTAGGCGATAGGTGAAGTCCATCCTCTGCCAACATGCCCTGCATAGAGAAATGCAGGCTATGATTGAAGAATCCGAAGCCCGCATCATAACATCAACACCAAAGGCACTGGTTTACAGCTGCAATACACGCCTCATGTTGCCTTCCCCATTGACTCACTGGCAGAATGGAAGAAAACACCACCTGCGACCCAAACGCCTTGAGCTGTCTTCCAAGAGCCTTTAAGTCTTCAATGATGTCAGTGTAATCTAAAAAGTGTATACTTGCCCTACTGTACATTAGGGCAGCCTAATGCACATTAATTTAGTATCTAAGGCACTTTTACACATGAGGGAGGAGGGTGGTACTTTAATTAGAGCATCTCCGAGAGTAAGCTGACATTTTTAAGCATGAGGACACTGATACATGAGATGCAGGAAGCTGCTAAAGCGTGGCAATATAATTAATTGAGTCTGCTCTGTCGTGCTGTAATTCCAGTGTATCAGAGCAACCTGAGTGCTCATGTATAGGTTCCCTCTCACTTGAGGTACTAAATTTAATGCACATCAGGAAAAGCGCGTTAAAGCCTTTGTACACGCACACAAAAAGAACAAAATCTATCAGTCTTCATCATACTCCTTGTTAAGTTTCACTATCGTATCTGATAAAATTATATCAGATTTAACCAGCAGGATGTGCAAAGCTATGGCACTACTGTGCAGCAAAAGTGGGCAGGAACTGTGTATGGACACAAGAATAGATAAATACCAAGCCACACATGTTTAAACAGAGTGGCCTGAAGTTATTTAAGAAAATCTATGTCTTACTAGTAAAAGTCTGATTTTTACAGGTACAAGACACAAAAAAAACCCTGTTGACTTGATTTGGATCTGTGGGTGTTTGATATCCCTGAAAATCAGGTCAATATGTCTATAACTGAGAGCATGATTGCAGCATGCATAGATGGCAGGCTATTGAAGTGAACAACACTGCAAGAGCACAAGGTTCAATATGCATGGCAAAAGCCATCCTCCGGTCACAGGTAAATAGTGAAAAACTGAAGCCTATTCCACTGCAGCTTTGCTGATATCTGACCAAATAGTGTACAAGTGTATAATCTCACCTCTGATTGCAATGCAGACATACCAGTAGATACCCAGGTATGATTTTAGAGACCTCTAATTTACATCCCAGTGTTAGAGGTCTGTTTGGCTTCTTGAACTATAAAGTCCTTACCTCCCAAGTCCTAAACATTAGCTTAGTGTCACAGGGGACTATTTGCACTGGTACCTCCTCACTCTCAGGTCTTAAATTTTTCCCTGCCACTGTGTGTCTCACCCACTATGCCTTGATGAATCTAGAGGAGGAGGAGAAAAACTGTACCCTGCAATGACTGCTCAGCTGTATTGTGTATGGTGCCAACTTTGCCCAGGGCTCCTCCACCCCTACACCCTGGTCTGTCTCTCACCCACTGATCTCATTGATATTGGCTATCATGGAAGAAAATGGAGGGAGTGTCAGCCCTCCATTTTCTTCCATATATCCAATGCATCACGATCAGAATTCAATCATAGTGATTTGCTGTATATAATATAACCCAAATTATATAAATGGAGAAATTAAACAAAACTATCGTGGGTGTGCGGGCCTGTACTCTCAGTCACTTCTTTTTAGGGGCCTCAGCGAACCCTCGTTACTCCATCCATGGGGTCTGTCAGAACTAAATGGTTAAAAAGTGCCTCGGCACAGCTGCGTTTCAGCACGATGCGAGTACGCGTTGCAGGGATTTCCCCTGCGGCGGGAAAAAGTCCTTGGTGCAAAATCAGCTCCTGCCAAAAGCTTGCAGCTGCACCATTGTGTGCATGCTTTCGATTGGCCTGATGTAAATTATGCACACGTGGCGGCTAGCAATTGGCTCACTAGCCATACAAAAGTCTTGGGAAGTTTCCGCCCAAGTCGGAGGAGAGCTTCGCATGCTCGTTGGAAGAAATCCTTACGTGCATCTCGGAGCCACATTGGAAGCCTAATCAACCACCAATGACTCCCCATCAATGAATTCCCAACATACCCCATACCCTACTGTGCCACACAGTTTTATTTCTGTTCTGCAACTCTTCAAAGCATGCCTACACTGCATACCTCAACGCAAGTCCCTGTATCGCAGCTTATAAGTAAAGTTTTCTTCTTGCAACCATCACGCGTGCTGTGCCTAATTCCACTCCATTAGTGGCCCCATTCCAGCCCATTTCTCAGCTCCCACAGAGTCATCAGGTGCTCTATATCTACTAACTGTTCTGAATGGCATCTTCCTCTCCTTTCCTTTTTCTTGCCCTGGACTGCAAACTGTAGGCTCAGCATGGGGTATTTTCCTTGTTTATTCAGCCACCTACCCCAAAGTCATAGGCTGTGGGCCACCCAGACCTCTAGCTCAGCAGATTTCCAGTCCTCTCTGCTTGGACTGGCGGTCAACCTCACGTTTCCTATTACTACTTGCAGCAGCTCTGCAAACCATGGTCGCTGCTTCCCATACAACCCTGACAGTTCTCTTCACCCTACCCTGCTACCAAGCATAGCTATAAATCCCTGTCATAAGTCACTTTTGGATCTGGTACTGGTGTCAGATTCTCAGTACTACTCATGATCTTTTTCCACTTCTGTTTATCTGTTGTCTCCCACAGGTCCCTGGCTGCTCAAGATCTCTACACACCATGATGAGAGTCTCGTGTCCTTTATCAGCCTACAGCGGGAACTCCAGAGCCAGTCTCATCCTAGATCTGCCCACACTTCCACACAGGCATTGGGTAAGTTGCTTGCTCCTGGCTTCTTCCCCTTTCCAGAGGATGTGTTAATACCTTGCTTCTAGGCAATCTAGGGCCTTTTTGGCCCAGGACACCAGCATCCTTTTAAGCTTCTGCTTCTGCCCTTCCATTCATCAAGAACACTGGTCTTAAAGGGACCATGCCTGTGGCTGAGAGATCTTGCTGCATTATTTCCAGCTCTGGCTTGTCTGGGAGGATAAGCAAAGCAAGGTCAAACTCTGACTCCCTGCTACATTTAGCTACTCTGGGCCCTAACGCTGGTTTTTTCAAGGACTCAGTCTTAAGGGTCTTGGAGCCCTGTGCAAAGTCATTCATGCAGCACCCTATCCAATTCCCTGCCCTCATGAGATGTATCCTTCCCACCCACCCAATATCAGAACATGGCCAAAAAAAAAGCACTTAAGGGCCTTTCTTTTTTTGTAGGCTCTGGTAATCTCCCTCTCATTTGTAACAGGACATAAAGCTGAGGTATATTCTTCTAGGCAGTAAACAAAAGAAAAACAACTAGGTGATTCAGCCTTTGAACTGGTCCACTGGAACTACAGTCAGCCAGGAGTGCTGATAAGGTCTATGGGATAGCAGTGGAGTTTCTTGGTTCTATACAGAACAGGGTGATTTTGGTTTGGGTTTTTATTTTTAATGAATAATGTAGTCATTGAAAATTGTGGTTCAGATATCCTGGACTATTTTAGCTGGAGAAAAAGTTCTGGGCTGTATTCACAAAACTGCTTCAGAAGAAAGTCTCCTCTTAATCAATCTGCCAGTGGTTACAGCACTCACCCAGAATATGGGAGACCCAGAGTCAACTCTCTTCCTCTGGAGGGAAGGAAAATCAGGTTCCAGTCCTCCTCAAGTTGAGGAACAATTTGAACCCAAGTCTTCCACATCTGACATGAGCTCCCTAACAAGCAGACTATTATATAAAAATAAACCTTGAGTGTCTTTACAGAAAAGGTTAATCCTATTTCACCTTCATGCACCTAAATGGCACTTCTATAATCACACATCTGCAATTTTCAGCTCTCTACACATACTTTCAATAGTACATAGCAGTGCTTGCCCTGAGATTCCCTACTGAGAATGCTCTGTAGCCTACACTCTGGCTGTTAGTGCTCTAAGAGAATAGAATTGCCTGGGCATGCATACAGCATTGTGTAAGTTCCAAAATGTTAGTTATAGGAGGTGTTTGAAATAGGAGGAGATGGGAGAAAAGGGGCTTGCTTCTTTCAGTAGTTAGGACACTAGCCCAGGGAGCAGAAGACCAAGGTTCTTAGATTCCCCTCACCCAAAGAGAGTATGAACCTACATTTCCCACTTCTAAGAAAAGTGCTCTAACCACCAGGCCACAGGCAAGGAATTGCCAGAAGCAATCTCCAGCTCCCCTCTTGAAGCTGACCCATTGGGCAGCCAAGAGTAAAAGATATGTGGGGCCAGGTGAAGGTCAACAAGTCAAGGAGAGTGTAGGATGAGGAGAGGAGACTTAAGGAAAGGGTTTGGGCTGGTAGCTTTGGCTATTGCTCCCAGTCACATGGGCTAGGGACAGACAGTCAAAAAGCTGGAGCCTGAATTAATTCAATCTTTGCAGGTCAGTCTAACCTATCTAGATTGAACCAATTTGCAAGTTAATAGACCTTCAGGAAATGCAAGCACATGCCTGCAGTGGCTCAAACCAGAAGCCAGAGGGCACTAGACAGCATCGTCAACTGCAGAGACGCTGTGCTGGGGTGAGGGACCTGGCCAGTCCCAGCAGTAGCCTCAAGTGAAGTGGCCAGGGAGGGGGTTTATTTCCCCCCCTCCCTGTCCCACTAGGTGGATCCAAACCAGGGTCCACCTTGTGCTCCCCCCTTGCTGCTACAGCAGCAGAGGTGTGGCCAGATGCCAGCTGGCACAGCCCCTGTGGCATAGGGGGAAGGGACGGGGTTTATTCCCCCCTCCACCCTCTCCATTCCCAGGAGACCACCAGCCCCAACCACCACCACCAGGTCTGCCAGCCCCAACCAATGCCAACACTGATTGCCCCCTCCGTGAATGGCAGGATAAGCTCCTTCCCTGCCCCCTCACCTAGAGCAGCGAGTGAGGAGGGACCCTGAGGGGGCCAGAGCCCCTCTCATGGTTTCTTGGGAGCACAAGCCTCTTCCGGGAGGCGGGCTGCACTGTGGGTGGGGTTGGGGAGGTCAGAGCTGCCACAGACTGTGTGGGGTGCGTGGTGGCACTGGGACTCAAGGGGGTGGCCATAGCCCCCCAAGCCCTCCCTAGCACCGCCACTGCTCACCCCGCACAGTCTGGGGTAGATCTGCCTACCCTGCTCCCACCCGCAGCACAGCCCCCTGCTAGGAAAGGGCTTATACTCCCTGGGAAACCATGACATGCTACCTGTCCCCATCAGGGTCCTCTCCCCTCACTGCTCCAGCAGCAGGGGTTGGGGTATGGCCCCCTTAGGTGAGGTGTCAGGGATGGGACTTCTTTCCCCCCTTCCTCTGGTGTTTGGGAGAGGGTGCAGGGAAGGAGCTTATTCTACCACTCATCCTGCAGAGGGAATGATTGGCGGCAGTGAGGGTTGGGGCTGGTGGACCCTGGCTGCAGTCCCCGAGGGACAGTGGGGGTGGAGGGGGGAATAAACTCCACCCCTTCCCCTTTGCCTCAAGGGACCATGCCAGACAGCCTCTGGCCATGCCCCGCCGCTGTAGCAGTGAGCAGGGAGTGCCAAGCAGACCCTGGCTTAGGTCCATACTGGTGGGAGAGGGAGGGGGAATTAAACCTCATCCTGGCCAGTTCATTTCAGGCTACTGCCAGGGCTGCCCATACCCCCACTGCTGGAGCAGCAAGCAGAGAAATGCCTGGCAGGTCTGTGCTGGTGGGATAGGGGAGGGAGTGGGGAATAAACCTTTTCCCTGCCCTCTTTGCCTTGGAGGTGGTAGCATCTGGCCACGCCCCTGCCCCTGCTCTGGCTAAAGAGCAGACGGGTAGGGCCAGCTCTGTTCCACTAGAGCAGAGAACACAGCTCAGCCCAGGGCTGCAGAGCATGCTGGGATGTTGGGCGACTCTGATTTAACTTAAACCAAGAAGGGGTCTGGGACAGAAGTTGCATAAACTAGTTTGAGCTCAATCAATTAAATCTAATGCTACATTCAACCAGGTTTATCTCAAACCAGTTTTGGCCATTTGGAAACTGGTTTATTTGCACTGGACTTCTGTTCTGTTACAGGCTTAAACCAGTTTCTGATCACTTAAACCGATTTATGTGTAACTTCTGTCGCTAGCCATGGAAACAATTCCAGTGCTACTTATTCATTTCATCCAAAGCACAAGGTGCTATGGGACAGCTTCAGGAGGACTGCAGGGTATTTTGATCAATGCCCAGAGTGTGGCCTGGTAGTTAGAGCTGTGAAAATGCAGGTTCGATCCTGTCCTCTGGGTGAGATGGGTTAGGAGCTGAAGTCTGGCTCTTCCTGGGAAAATACCTTAACCACAAAGCTAATAGATAAAAAGGTAGGACAAGCTCTTACCCTTCTTTCCCTCCCCACTTTCAGCAGGTAGAACAATCCTGTTCCACCACAGGTAGAAGTAAAAGCTAAACAATGCACGAGTGCTAAAAATTGCCATTACTTGGCTTCCACTCATATGGAAGTAGCTGTTTGTTTTAGCAAAATATTTGTTAGTTCAGCAGCCAAAGAGACAAATTCAAGTATGCAAATAGCCCTAATATTATATCTGTACATTGGATTTCTAGCAGAGTAGGATGCAGAGTAAAATGCATAGGGGTGGAAGCAGATTTTGAAATGCAAAACATTTGCATAAGCACTCTATTACTGTTACATCTTGAAATGTGATTTCCAAGTAGTACAGACCACTTTACTCACTGGCTCACTCAGCCTACTGACTGGCTGGCAGTAGCACTCGTCTTCTTAATTAAACTTTGCCCCTAGGTGAAAATATTCCATTTATACAGTAACCTATTTTATACAAAATTTGTACAACATTCAAGCTAGTTTCTCTCTAGTAATTAATTTTCTTTACCATAATTTCTATGGTCAATTAAGCAGAGGGCCTAGGAGACCTTGTTTCTGTCCAATCTTCTGCAATCATGAGGGTGATACTATTACAGGAACCACAACAGCTGGGGGTGCAAAAATTACTTAGGATAACTTTAAGTCCAAACAAGATGCAGAGGGCATGGCTATGAGGATGGAAGGAACTACTTCAGTAATACCAATAGTATCATCCTTGCAGATATCATTTATGATGCTAGAATTGTTAGTTTTCATTGAAGTCCATAGTTCTCTGCAAGAGTAAATAAGATCCCAGTATTTATGATGGCTTGCTACAAATGCTGTGTTGTCAAAATCTATTTTTATTAGCAGCACCATAAACACAATGAAACTCCCTTAATTCATAATCCTCAAATTCTTTACCATACAAGACATTTTTCTTAATAAGACTTTTTCCTAGTAAGTTTAAAAGCTCATCCTAAAATTTGGCTTTTTGTTAAATTCTTTCTTCCTCTTTGCCCCATACTTATTTCAACCAAATGATGACCATTGTTCTTCCCAAAGAAGTGAACAGTCCCTCTAGCTACATGTTTGGCTTCTGTTTAAACTCCATTCAAGATGGTAAATGGATGAGACCTGGAAAATAACAGAGCTGAATGTTAGGAATGATGGGCAGTCTAATTAGTTTATCTGATCAAAGTAACAATCCTTGATTTATTATTGAGTGGACCATTATTCTTCAGTCCATTAAAGTGGATTCCTTCATCTCCCATAATCAGTGAGCTAAAGGCAAAGACATCCCATGCCCTACTAGTGCATTTTTCCTTTGTAAATCTAACAATTAATCAATGTATTACTTTTTTTTTAATATAGGACCACCTTCTGTCACATATCCAAGCAGGAACCTCGCAGCAAATGACTTGTTATTGTCCCACTGCTTCCTGCTGTTGCCATAGCTGAATCATCTCCTCTGACCACTCAGTAACTAACACAAGGTAGTGAGGTTTCCAGAGTTGCAGATTCAACAGATAGGAAGTGACAGTCCATTTACTGAAATCCCCATTGGGTTTGTGTCTGTGAGGCTGTTCAAAGGTTAAAAATGTGTTACATTTTGGTTTTGTAGAGAGACATAGGTCTAAGAGCAAGCAGCACATGAGATTCAGATTTTTAAGGCCAGACGGGGCTATTAAATCATCTAGTCCATCTTTCTAAGGGAAGCCTACTGACAGGTACTATTTTGAACACTGGTGATTTTTCTTTAACTGGGAAACTTGTGAAAAAGAAAAAGGGAAATATTTACTCAAAGCTTGATCCTAATTTCAGACATACCCTTACAGATCACCAAAACATGAAATAATCTGTGTATTTGAAGGGTTAACAGCCTGCACGTTATGCTATCCTACCATGATCCTAAGGTCCCCAAGAATGCTAATTGTACAATCTAACATTGTCATAATAAATAAATAGTTCTTTAAGAGACTGCACACAATAATCCTGCAGGTACAAAAATGCACAGTACTAAAATGTTGCAAATTTCAAATGATGCTTTATCCCCTTGGAACTTCTTCCCCGTGGAGCTGGTATAGATACCTAGACTGCACTACAGTAAATGAAAAGCCTTTCAGTGGCAGCCATCATGGCACTACTTCTTCATTTGGGGATTTCACCCTAGCTGCACACTTAAGCAGAAATATTTTTGGAGCCACAAAAATGTTTCTGGTATTATGCCAGTACCCACACAAAATATGCCATCTATTCACTATACTATTGATAAGGCAGATGTGCACTACCAAAAATGTCTGTAACACAGAAGCGTTATATAAATGTAAGAAATGTATTAGCATTCACAGGAATTCAGTAGGGGACTCCATGGGATAGATTCCTCATGCATGGGTGGTTCTGTATTAGATTAACACTCCCTCCCATTCAAACCAGACTGAACTGATAAGGATCCACCAGGCAAAAAAACTTAACTCTACCGATCCTACTTTTGTTATTAAAATGTGATCTAGAATAGTGCTACGACCTACAATGGTATGACCTAAGGTAGGCCTTGGATCAGCGAGTAAAATATATAAAATATATAAAACAAAACAGTGAGTAGACCTTGGCATTGGGTCAGTGAGTAAAATATATCAACAGTCTTGGGAGCAGGGGCCAGAACCCAAGGTTCTGTCTCTTCTAAGCAGGGCCTTCCTCTTGAGAGCTTCAACTGAGATTGGCAAGGTACTCAGCCTTATAGTGGTTTCATGTCCCTATCTGAATGGAAAACCAGGTCATCTTCCATGCTGAACAGGTACAAAAAAAGATAAGGGCCTATATGAGCAGGAAAGCAAACGTCCCCACCTCCCGTCACAGTCACAGCAACGTATGTGAGAAAAGTAGAAGCCAAGATGTGGGGAGAAAAATCTTTCTTTCGAGTTGCAAGGCTTTTACCAAGTTGTGCTCTCTCTGCACTTACAGAACAGACTAAGCAAAATGTATTCTATGCCCTGTCTAGGTGTGCAAGCCTTTCTGATTGCCTGCATTTGGCCCCAAAATATCATGCAGACATTTCTGTATAATGCTAAAACTAGAATCTTTAATGTGGGAAGCGTTCTGCCAGCGCTGAGATATTGGCATTACAGGCCTCCTTCTACTTTGACAGCTGTTTACTCTTATATGCCAAAAAAGGTACCTAAAACCATTCAAGGAAGGAAGGCATTAAGTTCAGGGTCACTTGTACCTGCCAACAAGACTTGTTTTATTGCAGCAGATGACTTGGAAATGCAGGAAGAACATTTATTGAGGGAAGAAAATTAAAGTGTGGTATGACTTTGCAGTTGCTAGTTACTACAATCAGCTGATGACCACAAATATATTTTAGCCAGAAAGTATAATAACTGTAAAAAGAATGGTTTAAAATCATTATTCTGGGAATCATCATGCAGAGCATGCATGCTATGGAGAATGACATTTCACAAACAATAGATGGACAGACTACAGATGGACAGAGTTCTATTAGGAAGTGAGAATCGGTCTGTTTTACTTTAATGTCTATTTTCAGCTGTTATTCCTGCTTTATATGAATGCTAATATTTTCTATCTTCTCTCTGACTTGCTTCTGCATTAATTCCTGTGTTTTATTTTATGTATATGTTTTAATTGCCACTTTGTTGCCGTCTAGTCATCTTTTTAATGAAGATAAAGTTTTTTTAGACAAACCTGTAAAAATATTTTTTCTGAACTGGTGCAAAATATTTTGAGCAACCCAAAGCATTTATGCCAAAATATGTTTGGAGAATAACATGCTATGATAACAGCTGGTTATTAAAGGAAACAAGTGGTAAATAGAGGTATATAGTTTCTAGCTAGCTGAAGAAAAACCTGACAGCTACTGACTGAAAAACAACTATGTTGGGTAAAAGGCTTTGAATACCATCTCCCTTCCTTTATCCATTTTTGACCTATTTCAGTATAATCTCCTTTAACCAGTCTTACCTAGCCAGATGGACATCACATTCTTTCTCTGGACTGTATAGATAAGTGCAGGAGGTTTACCACTGTCTGATGCTACAGTCAGTGAAAGTCACTTTTTGTAGCCTCTTGCCTTCTTGGCTATGTATGTTATCAGGAAAAGTGAGTCTGGGCTCACTACTTTCTCTTCCGGACCTTTAACTCCACATGTTTCCTGACCCTTGGCTTTTCTGCTGGGAGGGTTGCCACCTGCACATCAGAACTGTTAATATAATGACATCCTGTACCTTCCATGGGTCCAGAACACACTATTTTCATTCAGTGTTCATGTAAGATAGCTACATTGTGGGATGTACTTAACTTCATACTGTCATTTTGATGTAAGAGCAATTGAAGTGTCATGTAAAAAAACCCCAAACACCTTGTATTGTACTATGCAATTTGCGGTTCTTTTAAATATAATTATTAAAAAACAGCTATTTGAAAAGTAAATTAGTGAGAAGGCTGAAACTAGTTGCCTACCTGCTGATAGAACAAAATGCCTGTGATGAGGGTGGTACTTGCAGAAAGATGTCAGACACCAGCCTCCAACAACATTTCTAGTTTTTCGTGACATTTCCTATTGCAGGTCTTGTATGGAAGGTAGTGTTGCAAATTATATGAGCAACTATGGCAGTTACCTTCTACCTGTATTGTGCATATAGCAAGATGCACACCCTCACAATGGACAAGCCACCTTTGTCAGATTTCTGTGTGAGTGATCAATTCCTCCCTATGTTCAACAGTTTAAGGGTTTTTTCTCACTTAAAGCAAGGGCAGTTTTTTTGCGGGGGGAAGATAATTCATTCCTGTTTAGTGATGTTAAGTACACCTTACAACCCTTGTACATACCTGTCCCACCACTATCAACTGGAAGTGTTGTACCACCAGTATTGAACTTCCCTGGCCTCTTCAGACCTTTTAGTATTTTAGTATTAAATACTTTGAAGTATTTAATATTGATTCACATTTTTATTTAATATTAACATTTCATAAGGGGGAAATATGTCAAAGAAAATACCTCTGGACTCCCAACCTAGACAGATAAATAGTCTTGCCTTTTCAGCAGATATGCTATGTTCTTGCATTAAGACACTCTCATGTTGTTAAAGTTGAAGCTGTGGCAGCTGTGATCAAGGATGAAGGTTCCCCTATGGTTCTCTGACTTGTTTTAGGCATTGAAAGTTGGCAAGTACTTGCCTTTGTCTGCCTCTCCTGTGCTTGGACAGGATTTGATTTAGCTGCCTGGTAATTCAAAGGAGTGTCAAAAATATCTGCCAAGCCATTAGTCTCTATCCTCAGGTAGAGGAGGAAAAAACCACTATCCTGAAATAGGCACCCAGCTGGAAGGGAAAATATTTGTCCCAAAATTTTAGGATTTCTCTATTGAAAAAAAGTTTGTCTACCTGATTTCTTTGGAGCATGTTATCACCTTTTTTTTCTTCATAGACTAAATGCCCTTGGTACCTGCTATTCTGTTAGTTCAGCTATAACTGTATTGTTTCCTGATTACTCACTGGAGAGGGAGTCTGACACTTGCTGCTTTTTACTCTTGGCAGACCTGACTGCATCAGTTGCCCCTCTGTTGAGTTGGTTCTTCTGCCAATAATAAATAGATAGATGTTGTGAGATACCCTCTTGTCTGCTTAGGTTAGGTTCTGGTCTGCATTTCCTGCATGTCCTAAATTAGGTACAAAACCCATCATGGTTCCTTACCAAATCTTCAACAGTTGCAGTTAGCTTATTATTCAGACCCTTTGTCCTTTACAGGGCAACCACCCTTGCTTTTCACAGGAGATAGCCGCCACTAACTGATGGGCAGTGAAGCTGTGTAATTTAGGGAACTTTCTCTAACAGGGAACATTGCCTTCCTCATGAGGCTGAGGAAGCACTCTGTTTTCTGAGGCTTATCAACTTCAAGGTTAGGTACAGTTCCATACTGCCTCAACACAGGACTCTGAGTTCAAAGGCAAGTGTGCCAGAAAAAGTAAATGAAAGGTTGATTGTTCAATCTAACAATGACACTGTGTAGAGGGTGCATGTGCACTGCCTGGGAGTGCTGGTGCACCCCCTGACAGCCAGTGCTCCATGCTTGGGCAGCGGGCAGGCAGGAGTGCCAGTGCCCCCCTGCAAGCACCAGACAGAGAGTGAGGGCACCAGGAGAAGCACCACTGGCACTTCTGGGTTGGTGCAATTGGCCCCAGAGGAACTGCCCTCCCCCGCTCCCAGTCACTGACTGGCTACTGGGGGAGCATGTGCCCCCCGCCCCCAACTCAGGAGGCACCTATGCAATCGAATCATATTATCTAAGAATTACAGACTGCCAGCTCTGTGACAAAATCAGTACTCATGTTTCTCCTCCTCAGGGCAGTATGAAGCAGAGGACCTTCTTCCTCTGATAATAGCAAATCTTTGCCTTGCAGTGAGTGTACTTCCAGGGAAAAGGAGAACATGCATGTGTATCAGGGCACATGCTGCTGAGAGCAGCAAAAGAGCAAAAGTCTGTAGAGTGAAAGCAAAAGATTTTATGGAAAGGTACCATCACCAGTAATGTTTTGCTTAAGGGGTATAAATACCTTTACACTCAATTATAGCAAAACCATTTGGAACCTAGTTTAGACATTATAAAAAAAATACTCAGTGATGAGTAGCTAATATGTTCTCCAAAGGTAACAACGTAACGGGAAAGAGGTTCTGCTTTCCAAGTACTCTTAACAGAAGCATCCCTTGGGGGAGGTGAATCAGGGTGATTGCCCCAGGACCCGCACTTTGGGGGACCCTGGACAGTGCCATACATGCCCTGCCGAGGGTGCCACCACTCCACTCTCCGGCTGTTCATCCCCTCCGCCCCACCCCCTGCCTCACAGGCCCCACACAGGCTGATATGCCCCTGGCCCTGAACACCCCTAGGGGCATCTCTGACTGTTAAGCATGTTTGGACTACTTGCCCTGGTTCTGTGAAGGCCCACTGAGAACGCTGAGCAGATCCTGAAGCCAAACCGGGAAAGGCCTTTCTAGGAACAGAGCTTGAATAAGCAGGAGCAGCAAAAAGAACATAAAAGTAAGTAAACCACCAGTGGAAAAAAGAAGCAGCTGCATTAACAGTGTTCTTCATAACAGTCCTTACTTCAACACTGGAATTCAGTTCAAGCATCTCAGAGGAAAAGGTTTATTCTAATTTTACTTGGCCTCAAAGGGTCCAAGTCCCTGTTTATGGAACTGAAACTGCAAGATCTCCACTACAGCCTAATACGAAATGAGTGTGTCCCCATGAGTGCGCACACACAGTTTGTGGTGCTGCAAACCCATCTGTGGAGCCACACACAGCATACACAGCACATGCATGTATTCACCACACTGATAATTTGCAGTGCAGCACTGTTTTTTTGACACCAGGAGCCTGAGCCACTTGAAACTAGAGCCTGGGCAATCAGAGCAATGCTCCAGCTGCTGGCTAGGCTCACTGCCACTTCAGCCACGGGAGGCCCCCAGATCCCCAGTTAAGGCTGCTGAGCCAGCCCAGGTGCTGGCCCCAGCCTCCTCTACCCCACTCAGGGCAATTTGCCACACACCAGAGTGCACATGGATGGGCATGCCAGAGGACAACTAGCAGCGTCACAGATATGTGCTGCTGCATTTTACCCCAGGGAAGCACACATTCCTGCTCATGGGTTCATGCCCTGTGGGTGCATCTACACACTCACTTTACCGCAGAGTTGACTAATTTAGCTCTTCAGTAAAGCATCACAATCGACACTTGCACCGGCGTTAGGACACTGCAACCCCGGGAGGCCCCCAGGCACCACTGCTATTCATCCCTGGGAAAACACACATGCACACTCATGCGAACACATCCTATGAGTTCAATTTTGTTCTAGATTATACTAATGTAAACCAACAGACTCTGTATTGACTTCCTTGACTGATTCTCAGTGGTGTGACTTAGAGAATCAAGCCATCTATAATCTTTTTTGTCCATTCATACTGACAAAGCCTGAAGATACAACAAGCCACCAACACTCTTAAAAGTCTTTTTCAGTTGCAGACTTGACATTCAAGTTATTTCTCAGAAACAGTGATAAATTTGGCTTAGCAACATTAATGAAAAAATGTCAAACAGTACTCCATTAACATCATGGACCTCTGGACAATGTGTCCCTAGTCCCTAGATTGAGGATTCTACAGACCTAACACTAGTAAAAAATATTCTCTCTTTTAACTAGCAAAAGATAAGCCTTTGTAAACTCAGATTTCATAGAAACGCCTATATGAAGATGGACATTAATATTTAGCTGTCAGAAACTGTCTACGTGGCAGACAAGTCCAATCCATTTATAAAAAAGGGGATCAGGTTGCAGATCAGGCAGCTAGATTCTGACCATAGTTGCATCAGTGTAAATATTTAACAATTTTACTTGCTGAAGTGGAATTTCTCCAGATTTACAGTGATATTGGGTTGAGTGATCCTGTACCTTCAACCCAGAAAAAAAAAAGTTAGGTTCTTTTTTAATAGTTTACTTAAGAATTATTGTGAAGCAGTTACTTTTCTCAATTGTGCTGGAACAAGAGATTTTAATCTGACACTTTAAAATGCTTTTTTTCACTTTATGCAACAGCAATGGTTAGTTATAAGGTGAGACATCTTCTTGCCTTCAAGTATATTCCTTCCATATGACATTACATGCCCTCAATCAAGCCTGGAATGATAAAAGTCACAGAAGTTTCTCACAGCAAGCATTCCTATTGGAAACCTTGGAGATAATATTTGATATATTGTTAGTCATTGATTTTAATGATAGTCGCACAACATTTTGAAAATATACTGTTTAAGTCTCAGACAAATTGTCAAGTGTTGCATATGGTAGAACTTTACTCTCAATGGCAGGCCTACACAAATTGCCTTCCAAAAGTTAACTTTTCTACTGTTTGAGGGGAAAAAGTTTTAATTGAGATTTTTTACTAGGCTGCTCTCCAGTGATGTAATAACATTCCTGTGCCTGGGAAGAAATATTATGGTAGGAATATAACAAAGAATATAAACCATTAAATCTATTTTAAAATATTTTAGAGTATCTGAGTTGTGCCATCTTCTTTATAACAAAACTTTTGCATACTTAGTTGCACATCGGAAATATTTTCCCAACAAATTCCTTTCCCTACAACATATGCCACTTAAAAGCTCACACTGGTGAAATATGTTCAAAGTGGTTCTGTTTTCTAAATGATACCACCAATGACCAGTTGTCATGATTAAGCACTGGGTCTAATCCAGCTCCTACTAAGTCAATGGAGAAACTCTTATTGAAATCATTTGGTTCTGGGCTAGACCCATAATGTGAAAACAGTTAATTTACCTCACTCAACTCTCCTGAGCACAACTCCTTAATTAAGCCATGGGTGTCAGCAGTGGCATGTTCTTTTGATTCCCTCTTGTTTTAGTGAAAACTGGTGGAAGTTAACGTACTCACAATCAACCACTCTGAAATTATCCTCTCCGAGAACTGAGCTCACTGCCCAGCCTCCTCTATGCAGAACAGTGCCAATGAAATCAACATGTACTAAATTAAGCAATACAATAATAAAAGGCCAGC
Source organism: Caiman crocodilus (assembly GCA_030014935.1). Classification (NCBI taxonomy): domain Eukaryota; kingdom Metazoa; phylum Chordata; order Crocodylia; family Alligatoridae; genus Caiman; species Caiman crocodilus. Next base: position 52,560,919 of record JAGPOW010001338.1, read on the forward strand.
TTCTCCAGTAAAATATAAAGGAAATCAACTAACTTATAAATCTGGGAGAGAGCTTGCAAAGAGTATTTCAGATATCATATTTAATATAGAATCATAAAGTTGGAAGGGACCTTGTGTCATTTTGTCCAATCCTCTTCATGAATTCAGAATGCACAATTCCTAATCAGTCCTTATCAAATGATGCATTGTACTTTCAGCAAGGCATGCTCCAGTTCCAAAAACTAATAACTGGATAAGTGAACATGGACCTTAAAACAATAAGCAGCTATTCAACAGCCATAGCTCATGTCGTCCTTAAGCTTGTAGCTATGCATCTTAAAACGGCATTGTCAGTAGACAACATATCAATAGCCTTTGATGCATACAGCATTTAAAAGACAGCTGTGTATTTATTTTACATTGCATTCAGCATGTATACTTTTTAATGATAAGGTGGTTTATCTGTCGCTTCCTTAATCTTTTCCTGTCATTCTTGGAGATTAAGCACCGTTTTAACTGTAAACATTCGCTGTTTTCGCCTTGTGGTTCCCCTGTAGACCCACTAGTTCAGATATCTTTTTAAATAGTGAACAGGCAATGCCTAATAAATATTTCACACATAAAAGGAATCTTGTAACAAAGGACTTTTATATCCTTCTGCTTATCTGGGTATAGTTCTGTTTCTCTTTGTTTCCTAAACCCATTTTAAATATCAGAAGATACTTCAATGGAGTTGAATATGAATTTCAGTAGAGGTCGATAAAGGTGCTGAGAGAGAAAAAAATTAAGATGATGAGAATATAAAAGGCCAGAAAATAAAATCATAATGTTGAGCCAGCAGATTCATCTGACCACACTTACTGTTAAGATGTTGTTCTACATCCTAGTTCAATTGAAATGAATGATAAATTTCCACAGTAAGCCTTCCACATTGTGCTGAAGGAAGAGTATGCTTGGTTTCCAAGCTTAAACATTAAAAACAGAGTGGGCTAAAAACAAATAGCTGTAGATAAGTTTTTAAAATAAAATAAAATTGCTAGAAGCTCAGATTATTTATAACTCCTGGAGTTACAAATAGCTAGCTGGTCTATGTTCACCAGATTCTGGCTCCCATTCTTTTGAAACATGGTGCTAGTGAGAACTCCCAAGGCTATCTCATGCCCACACAGAGACTCCTCTAAAGCAAGGGGAAGTCACCCTACTACCCCACAATACTGGGTTTGAAGCGCCTCCTTCCACTTCACTAAACAGTGCTAATACCAGGCCAAACAAATCCAATGTTCACTAAAAAAGTGAGTCCCTGCCCACTAGGACAAAAATATATTCTGGTCTTGAGGGAACAAAATGGAAAAAGTTGTACTGCCTATTCAGCAACTTAAGGTCAGATCCAAAAAGGATATTGGGTGTAGCAGCAGTCTCCATGAGGGTGCTTGAGAAGCTATACACAGACATAAGTGTTGGGGCAAAACCAAGGTGCCTAAATATCAGCTATTGCACAAGCCCAGAGGTGCTGCCATCTTGGCTGAACCACAGGTTTTGAATTCTATCACTTGCTTAAAGTAGTTTGGGATTCAAAAGGCAGGCATTCCTCCATCTAAATTCCCAGAAGGGCCTGATAATACCTCCCACACACGGATAACACTGAATTTAGTATGAAGTATGGAAGCTATGGCCATTTTCATTCACATAGGAGAAGCAGTAGTAGTTGCAGTAATAGAGGTGCTGCCACCCACATCTATATATATAACGGGCTTTGTCTGTGTGTGTGTGTCTGTCTGTAATGCTCTTGTGGGGCATGGCTCCAGCCAATGCTGTGTCAAGAATAATGGAAGGGGTATGTATGACAGGGCTCCAGTGGAGTGGGCCAGGCAGACACGGAGCAGGGGGAAGGGGGAGGGGTGGCATGGAGCCAGAGGTGAAGCAGGGAGATGGGTGGCACAGAGCCAGACATGGAGTGACGGGTGGTGTGGGGCCAGACTCAGTGTGGGGGGTTGCACGGCTGAATGCGGAGCAGCAGCATTGCAGGGTGGTGGGTGGCAGCAGCAGCCGCTACATGCAAGCTTCCCCACCCCCCGGAAGTGGCATGGGATGGTGGGGGGTGGCACTCCCTTCCCCCCCGTCATTCTTGACAGGCAATTCGCTAGTTCTGTATAATAGCCTGTTGGTTAGATCACATGCCCAGTAAGTGAGAAAGCAAGAAAAAGGGATAATGACTCTATAACACTCTGCTGGGGTGGGGAAGGCCCTGGTTCTTGTCCCTGTTGTAGGCACTGCTAAAGTAAATTGTGTTAAGAAGACACTGGATAAAACACATAAGTGGTACTGGGAACAGGGATTAGAATCTAGGACTCCCGCCCCCACATCCCACTCAATTGCCCTCCTCACTTGGCACAGTTATGTCTCTTTGTATTTACTCCCATTATGGACTCATGACTCTTGCATTCTGTTTTGTACAACAGCCAACCATCAATAGTTCCGAAGCATGAAGATCTGGGACAGACACAACCCTCTCTTCAGCAATTCCTACCGTCCAGTTTAAGCAAACCCCTCCTCCCCAACCTTCCACAAAGAGTGCTAAGCATGTGAATCCCTAGACTCCTAAATGCTTCACTTTCAAGATGTTTCACATTACAGTAGCTGAATTTTAGACAATTATGTAAGATTTGGCAATAAAATTCCATTGCCTATGGCCTCTCAGGCACCTGAAAAATTAGGTAGGGTTTTGTGGCTTGCTGACTTGGACTTAAGTATCTAAATTCTGCCTAAAGTACAACATACACATCTGAGTCAGGGATATCAAACATATGGCCCATAGGCTGAATCTGGGCCACAAAGTCCTGTCATCTAGCCCCCTTTTTTTCCCCTGGGTCTGAATTGACACAGACAAGCAGGGTCAGGGACACATGTCACACATGGTTCCTGTTCAAGCTGCTCCAAGAACTGCACCTGATCGCAGTGCCTGCTGCAGACAATCCAGTACACACACCATACACAGCACAGTTCCAGCCCAGCTGCCAAGGACACCAAATGCAGTGCAGATCCTAGACCACAGGTGCACAGTTCAGCCAGAGAGGACAACATATGCCACGCAGCACCCACTCCGGCCGCTCCACGATCCACACATGTGGCATCTGCTCCAGCCAGAAGCTTGTTCAAGCTGCTCTGGGATCTGTGCTGCACACAGTGCTCACTCCAGTCAATCCAGGATGGGTACCACATGCAGCACAGACCCTGGATGACCAGAGCAGGCTTTGTGAATAATGGATCCAACATGGGAAGGAGGGGAGCCAGGGTCCATGGTCCCAATGTGACCCATGAACCAGCCTCACATCATTCATCCAGTCTATGAAGCCAGATGGGTTTGACATCCCTGAGCTAAGTCCTCTTTGGATACAGCACTTAGTGTCTTGGGGTGTTTTTGGGTTTTTTAAACTAATGCCACTATGTTCTTTGTAGCGAGATATGAATTGAACACTTACAAAAGAGGTTATGCATTCTAGCTATTACGTATGCTTTAATTGCATTGCCACTATATTTGGTCAACTGTGATCATTCTTTATTAGGAGACAGGAATTCGATCTGCTTCACCTCACTATACTAAAATCAATGGTGCTCAATTGTTCTAAGAGTAGAGGTCCACTTTTATTAAGCATGTAATTTGCACAAAGCTTGAGCACACACATACTTGCATATGAAACGTATTTATGAATAAAATGAGGCCAATTTGGTGTCCCCTTTGAAAATTTGTCCCTGTATGTTTGATAGTAAAATGTTTATAGGGGCATTTTCATGTTTCCTTACAGTGAGGATTGTTAACCTGATTCAGAGACCATTGAAGTCAGTGAAAACATTCCAGTTTCCACTGACTTCTGTGAGATATCATCCAGGCCCTGAACCTCCTTTAATCTAAGACTGTGGCCTGTTTAAAATGTTTTTTGTATTCTCAGTACAGTAAACAGTTGTCCACACAGAGGCTGGGTTTAGTTTTTGGAAATCTTGTAGACTCCAAAACCTTAGGCAAAGGTTCAGTTTTAGGCCCTGCTCTTTATTAGGTAACCAGACTAAAACATAGCTATCATGCTGGGGGTCTCTGATTAACTGGGGCTCCATGCCATTGCAGGGCATGCCCAACCACCGCTTTTGTCTGCACATTGCAAAGATCACTACCAAATGGTGTAAGTAGCTTTGTATGAGATAGTATTCTCCAAATATTACGTTATTAGTCAAAAGGAGCTAACGTGATATTAAAAAATTTAAAAGTCTGAAAACTGTCAGGTTTCAGTAACAGTTTTCAGATTGTGAGTATTCACATTGTCACCCAATCAAGAATTCTGATAAAGTCAGGAATAAGGGGTGATATCAGATCATATTCAACCCACAGCCTTTTTAACAGGCTGTTGGTAAATTATGTGGGCAAGGCCAGAGCAGCATAGGAAAGAGACTGCATGGCGCTTTTAGATGAAAATAAGGTGACATCAGCAACTTTATAAGAGCTGACTGAGACCTTTTTCAAAGAAACACAACAGCTGCAGGGCCGACTTTAAGGCTGTTATCCTGTGCTGTGTGGTGCACTTTGACCATGTTCATTTGAACACGGTGTTCTGATTAAATACAAGCTAAATAGGTTTTTCTGTAAAAATAGTAGGTGTAACAACAGACAAGCATTTCAGCCACACATGCACCATATATATAACATATGCAGTAAAAATTAGCTAAATCAATAACAACAGTAACACTAACATACATGCTTTGAGGGGTCAGAGCTGGCTTCTGATTCACATATAAATCCAATAACCAACTTTACTCTCCAACTATAAGAATGAGATTTTGATATTGTGGCAGGGAAACGGCAGGGGGTGGTTAAACCTTAGATCCGAATAGGCCAGGGACAAAAGGGTTACAGAACCTTGTTTCTCCTTCTCTTATATTTCTTCCCCTTTAAAAAAAAACTTGAAGAGACAATGTAACAAATAAATGCTTTACTCACACTGTCAAAGTACACAAACTCGCACTGTCGATGTACACAGTGTAGACACCTCCATAAAAGTTGCGCTGGGTCTTTACTTACACTTTCGCGCCGACAGTTCCCTTCACAGCAGCTTCAAAACCAAACTTACAGGGAAGTCGAGGGCTCTAAACACATCTGAATTATATATTCGGTCGTGATGGGGGCGTCCGGGGGTGAGGGGGAGGTAGGATATCGTGGACGCAGGATCTCTGGAAAGGGTGATCAGGCCTCTCCAGTGTCGTGTGGATCCCATGCTCGTTCCAGAAATTTCTCCCCTTTTATAAGCTAGAGAGCCAATCAGAATGTGCCCTGTGTGTCTGCTGACTTTCAGTCAGGAGACTGTGATCGCTGGCCGTACGGTCACACACCTCATTAACACTGTGATCATAACTCCCTCACTCTTCAAACATAATTCACTCTCATGTTTTACATCAGACTGGCGTTTGGTCACTTTTTATTTAGACAGATATAACTGTAAGCATTATTGCTGTGCCTAGCCAGTACTTCAGCTGGCACAAGGACAAGTCACCAGCAGCCTTTTTAAGCTTAAACTATCTAGGTGTTAAGCACTTCTGATGCAGAAAACCACATGAGCACACACAAATTGGGCTACTTAGCCATGGCAGAATTACACATATGGCTAATGTGAACAGTGAAGAGGGGAATTCCACAGGATCCCATCAGGTCTGACCTTCAAGTAATGACCATTTTTATGCTTCACCATTCCAACGTGTATGTAAACAAAACCCCTTTTCCCACAAGCAATATATATACAAAAACCCAAATTTATTACAGAGAATAAAATAAAACAAAAGAAAACATTAAAATACAATTTTAAGACACTATTAATGACAGAGCAAAGCCTGTAGGTGGCACCCTCTTGGGGAAGCTTCACACATATCCAGGCAGTCTGGGACTTGGGGCTCCCCATTGGGTAGTTCTGGGGGCCTGCACCCCTATACCTGCCCTTCAGCAATGGGCTGGAGAAGGGAGCCCACACCAGGGGTATGCTGCACTATGGGAAACTCTTTGAGAGCATGGGTCCTTCTGCACTACAGGGGGACCCTCTTTGCTCCTGGAGAAGTGGTAGAGTGGATCTTTGCTCCCACAGGGAGGCTAAGTGTGTATGTGGGGAGTGACTGTGGCTCCAGCCAGCATGCACGCACCCCAAAACCTCTGGGCTGGATTATATGGCCTGCCGAAACAAAACTGCACGACAAACTCCAAAAGAAGCCAGGTTGTTAAATGGCTACAGCTGACCCAACTGTACAGCCTGACTGGACTAAAAGACGATCAAAAGAAACAAAGGGGAAAAGACAAGACTACCTCCTAGGCCTGGGCTGCAGGTAGTTTGGGTCCGCAGCTCCACTGGGAGGAAAAAAAATGTTGCAAACCTCAACCCTGGCCCAAAACTGGCAGGATCAGAAACTCTTAGGCTTCAACCCTGTTTAAAACAGATTCTCTCCCTCCCCCAAACCAGCCTAGCTCACCTTATATTCCCCTGCATGAATGGAGTGCTTGGGCCCCTCAGGTTCCCAACCGTCAGTACGAGGTGTAGTTGATGCAGGAGGGCCCAGGAGCAGACCAAGCCTGGTGCTGCACAAGGCAGCCTGGGCCTGCAACCCACAGCAAAAGATTGAGTCCAGGGAACCAGACGGTGTTCAGGCTACTGAGCCAGCTGACAGGGCCAATCCAGAGGCCACAGAAGCCCTGTGTAGTTGAGCCCCGTTCCAGGGGACAGTGACCCCTGAAGCCCACTGCAAGGTGATAGAGCAGCTTGGCACAGAGGATGAGGGCCACCCTCCAGGCCTGGGAGCCATGGGTTTCAGGTAAAAAGGATTCTCACAGGGGAGGGGGAGTTCCTCTTGGTTAGTTAAGGGCTCCTGAAAGTGGAGGTCCTATCAAGAAGGCCCCCCTGAATTTACCAGCTTCCTTGAAGGGTTTGGGAAAAGGCCCAAGGGCATTGGGATTTCCCCTTGGGATTAAGTTTATCTTTGGGGTTCTTGCACTGTAAGTGGTGTGATGGCATGTCTTATATTTTGTGAACTCTCACGTTTGTAAATTAGTAGATGGATAGAGTCTTATATTTATAACTTTGACTAGGGCTCTACTGGGACCCCCTTTCGCTATTATTCATCTGTTATTTATTTGTATTTATTTGTGGCTTATTGTTCACCTGTACTTACCTATAGTTTATCTGTTGGTTGTCCATGTTTATTTTGGGGTTTATCTGTTTCAGATCAGATACTTACCTGTGACTTACCTGTATCTGGAACATGGGTATAAAGTTTTATAGCAGTTATTCAGAGGGTATTGCTTATGTTATTTGTTTGGATATCATAGATAGATAGATATTGTACATATGTTTATATCCATGTTTCTTTTTCTTGTGATAAGTTAATGTAAATAAATGTACATTTACAAGTTAAGTCCCTGGACTGTGCTGGCCTGACTCTATAGGGATAGAGGGAAACAGCGGTCTGCAGTTCGCCCACAGCACACCTGCCAGCTAACAATTCCCTTCAATTCCCTTCAACTGGACAAGGGGAGTCATACCTGAATACACCTGGGCTACACATACTTTTCCCAAATGCAGGCCCCAGCTTGTCATGTGCAGAGAACATGGCCAGAACAAGAGGCCATCTTGCCCACATAACACAATATACAAGAACCAAAAGCACACACGTTACCATACACACCCTCGAGTTTGTGCAGATGTTATACTTATAATAATGGAAAGGACAGTCTTGGTTTGGAGAGAGCAATATACACAGATAAGATAAAGTTACTACTGAGGAACTATAAGCAAGCCACCTTCTTTACATGGCTGCTTCTTCAAGGCCTGCACTCTTCTATTAAAAAAAATGTGTATTCCAGTAGCAAGCAGCAGGACATAGCATGGTAGACTCTGCTCAATCCGTCCATTAACCATCAGGAAATTAACTTTTTGACGAATTACCCAGAATGACAGAATAGCAGAAGCTAACATAAAACCAGCTGCAAGGACTTATTTCTTGATGCCATGTATCTATGACTTTGGCTTCAAGCTGCCATGGAATAATGGGAACTCAAGGTCCATTTTACATTTACGCATTTCAAAGTGAACCTAGTGTTTGTAGAAGGTAATGGATTGACAGCCTGTAATCTGAAGTTCTCTGATTATCCACAGAAAAGGTACAAGGGCAGCAATAGTGCAAGCTTTCCTATATTGCAGCATGAAGAGTCCCTCTAGATGTGCATGTAAAGGTATGATGGGATCTGATATGTGATCACACAATCACACCTCCTACTGTGCCACATGTGCATGGTAGGAGGCATGACTGTGGGATCAAAAAATCAGATCCTATCATGCCTTATTGCTGGTGGAGGAGGAGCCCAGGATCACAATTCCAGGCTGCTGTCGCTGGGAGTCCCACCAGCTGACCCCAAATCCCAGGTGCAGGGCACACTAGGAGTCCCCATAGCAGGGAGATTACAGCTGATGTCCCAGGCACCCCTGCATCTGGGACACCATTTCAGCTGTGGGGGTACCTGGAGGGCCCCACACCTGGGGCACTGTGTCAGTTATGGTCTCCCAGCCACAGGGGTACATAGGGAGCCCCCACAGCAGGGAGCCCTATTAGCTGTTGGTGCTCCAAGCTGTGTGGGCATGTGCTTTCCTGCCTGGGAACCAGAGTCAGCTGAGAGTCTCCAGGATCAGGAGTGTACATAGGACTCCCAGCCACAGGGCCCTTGGCTACATATTTAATTAATGACAAGAAAGAAAGCAGCTACAAAGGTATTACACACATTTTTTGTAGCTTATTCCTTTTTTTAATCATAGCATTAGTTGACTGCACATGAAGCTGGGTGACCACTTAAGATACAATTAACAGGTTAATCATGCCTAAAGTATAAAGTATAGATGGGGGCCTAACGTCCTAGCCTGGAAGAAGCACTTTATGGAAGAGGACAACATTTACTTTCCATGTCAATATAATTCTCAGCCTGAAATTGCAAAAGGAACATCATTTACTACTAGTGTAGGCAGAAGTGGTTATGGCCAGGTACATTACACTTTTACCAGTGTAAGTGATTGGAAATGGGTCTATACCCAGAACAGAACAGTTCAGCACACAAAACCGGTATATACCCATAACAGAATAGAAGCTTGGCATACATGGACTGGTTTAAAAATGGCAGAACCCAGTCTAAGATTTCACCAAAGGATGAATGTTTATTTTGCTCACTGCTGATTTGAACTACACCACTTACAAAAACCTGTGTAATTTAGATTGATTGCCTTGGGCTTTTTGAATATGCATACCTAGCCTTTATAAATATCTGTCCATTTGGAGCTGGAATGAGATCACCAAGCTCATGACACCAAAGCCATCAACCTTTAGTTTTCAAAAAACAAGGACCTGTGAGTACTGTCTTCCAAAGCATAACCAAAGAAGGAGACCTGCCCCTTTTATCCAGTAACTCAGTGATAATGTAGCAGAAAGCCCCCTTTCCCTCTTGCCTGCATTTGCTCTCCCCTTTGGATAGGTTTCTCTTTTCTGCCTTTTCTTCTTTCCCCTCTCTTTCACTTTAAGACAAGGAATAGTGTTTTAAAATTTGTGTGTGTGTATTTTGTATCTCCCCTTGTATTTTGGTATTTTTATCTATTTGTGTGCCATGGCATTTGTAGCTTATATTTTATACTCCTCACCTTTCAACTTTCAACTA
>JAGPOW010001338.1:52570715-52593426 GCA_030014935.1 Caiman crocodilus
TATTTTTATCTATTTGTGTGCCATGGCATTTGTAGCTTATATTTTATACTCCTCACCTTTCAACTTTCAACTAAATGTGTTTTAGTTTCATAAGTAAGTGATACATTGTAACAATGTTAAGGGCAGAAATCAAACTGCTCTTCCCTGTATCAGGCTGGCCCCTGAAAGAGCGAGTGAATCAGTGATTGAATGTGTAACACTGTAACAGCAGACAGCAATTAACACCTGGGACACTGCACATCAACGAACGGAAAAATTCAATAGAAGACAATGTAACAACCGGGAAATCTCTAACGGACTCCCAAACCTGCACATACATGCGAATGACCCCTGGGGCTGAGAGATGCTGTCCAGTAGCCAGACCCCTGGATTGGGCAAACCTGAAAACTGGGGAGTCACCAAAGTCTGCCAGGGACAGATAAAAGGCAGTGAAAAGTGACCCTCAGTGGTGCCCTCTTGCTCTCCAACTTGACCAGACCTGTCCAGCCAGAAGGACCAGCCGGTGACCCCCTTCTGGAGGATAACACCACGCTGAAAGAAGTCTCAACTGGCCATCAACGGCAGACTCCAACACTTATAGGATAGGTATACCTGACTCCGTAGCTTGCTACTGTGCGTGTGTATGTGTGTGCATATGTGTGTGGGGGGGGGGGGACCAGCTCCAAGGTTTATGATTTAACTCATTACAGTAAAGCACCTTTTATCTGACAATTTCAATGCATTTTATAAATATCAGTAAGCAACGTTTCACAGCATCCTTTGAGGTAAGGGTAAGTAAAAATAATTTTTGTACCTAATTCTGCCATAATGTACAGATAGGGCAGAGAGGCAGAGAAAATGAAGTCACAAAGGTGACTGGGTGATTAGTCACAAAGCAAGTGCCTGAAAAGCTGGATCTACAATCTACAGGTGTTTTTGCATGTGCTCCGGAGGTCGAGGGGGCACTTTAGTTAAAGCGCCCCCCTCTTCCAGTTTGAAGTGCAGGGATGCTGATATACAAGATATGGAGGCTGGCTGAAGTACACTAATTAGCATGCTTCAGCAGACTCTATTAATCAAGTCTGCTCCACTGTGCTGTAATTACAGTGCATCAGAGCAACCTCCCACCACGTATACAGGCACCCTACATGTTGTAAGTCAATGTTCTGTGTTCTAACCACTAAGCAACATTCCCTCAGCATACTTATATGCAATGTTAGTGAGATGCTGTGCAAACCTAGGGGCACTTCAGAATCATAAGGTTTGTTCACTTTAGAGAATGAGGTTCAAAGCTTGCAAATGAGATTCTATAAATATTTGGCTTTTGAACTTGATAACCTCGATTCTTCAAATGCTCTAAAACTTAGACTCTATTCATTATATAACAGTTCCTAAGAGAAAACCACAGCCCTCTAGAAAAATTTCTACTTTCACTGTTTTAGTTTCCAAATGCAGAAGAATAAGGTTGCATTTAGTTTTATATGAAAAAATAACACCTATGTGGCATGATACTATGGTAAAAGAAGCAAATCCTGTTAAGCAGCACTCTGAAAATGTTCTTGATAAACAGAGGACTTTTGTCACTATCATGCTGTTACAGGTTTTTTTAAATATTTGGTATTAGAATGAAACTCCCACTTTAAAAGTTGCCTCTAGTTTATTTTTGTAGATTGTGGTTGTTTGTTTGTGGCATCAAAAGCAGTAGATGATTTTCAACCTTTCCTATATGCTAGCCAGAATGTGGTCAAAAAGAAAATTGCCCCAGCAAATTAGGTATAGACATAGCTAGTAATTAAGGAGTGCTTTTCTGTTGTTTGGGGTTGCTGAGGTTAGGAGACTGACTACCATAATGAGTGAGATAGAACTGAGGGGAGAAAGTATTTAATGTGCACATGTGTATAATATATGTATGTCATGCATATGTGCCAAGTACAAGACTGGAGCACAGGGGCCTGTACTGGAAGATAGAGAGGTTTAAAGACCTATAGTTAGAGCAGAGGCTTACTCTCAAAAATACCCATCTGCACTTATTAAACCAAATCCTAGTCTGACTGAGAAAAAATGGAGTTTTGACTTTGACTTAAATAGCTTCAGGAGGACCACTCTAGGCCATAAATAAGTGGGCAGATGTGGTAGCATTGAAAACAAAGGTAAAATAAGGTCTTTTCTTCCCCCAAGAACATACTGTCTAGTTCGGGGATGAGAAAAACGTGACTCGTGGGCCAGATGGGACCTGCCAGGCCATTCTATCTGGCCCATGGGGCCCCTAAAAAATTTAGAAAATTAATTTTTATCTGCACCTGGCTGCCTGTCATGCGGCCCTCAATGGCTTGCCAAAACTCAGTAAGTGGCCCTCCACCCAATATAATTGCTCACCCCTGATCTAGTTAGAATGCAGAGAGGATAAAGAAAGGCTATGAAATCCTATGAATTGAGAGCACTATTTGCTGGAAAACAGAAAGAGGATGGAAATCATTGTGGAAGAAAATAAAGGGTACAGGGTTTTCAGACAGTAGACCATGAGTGGGCAAAATGCAACCCATAGCCCAGATGCAACCCGCCAGGTCTTCCGATCTGGCCTGCAGGGCCCCTAAAAATTTTAGAAAATTAGTATTTATCTGCCCCTAGCTGCCTGTCATGAGGACCCCAATGGCTTGCCAAAATTCAGTAAGCAGTACTCTACCCAAAATCATTGCACAACCCTGCTGTAGACAGTCATTACAGCTTTTAGTTGCTTTGTCTTAATGATTTGAGTACTTCCATAAAATATTTATAAATTAATATTTAATTTATTATATTTATTATATTATTTAATATAATATTTAAATAGTTTATAATCCTATTACAGTCACACATTGGAGTAGGAATGGGTAGCAACTAAGTGGAAATTTGAGGTTTGATTTTGGCCTCAAACTGTTACAAATAGGTGAATAAACAGTATTCCCAGAGGCCAGAATTCAGGCTTAAGGAGAAAGTAATACATGCAAAAAAATGAATTTAAAGTTTTCTTGATTGGTATTTTGCTCATTGGAGAATGCTGAATTATTGTACCTGCAAGAAAACCTGTAATTTTATCTATAACAGTTTTTAAAACTCTAAAAAATGAGTCAGTACAAGTGTCAAAATGCTCTACCCAAATCATTGATCAGGCCTTAGCCATTAAAATACTTGTTAAATCTTTTTTTAGCTACTTCTTATATGATTTCATAGTAGAATGACTAATGTCCTTCAAGAATTCTTGTGGGTGATATATTTTATTGCACCAACTGCATGGTTGGGATAGACATAAGTTGGTGTCCTACAACAGACTCACCACTATCTGTCCCCTGTTCCAATAGTTAATACTGATAAAATAATGAGGGGGAAAAAAGGACATTCCTATTCAAAGGAGCAATTTCCATTTCCTCCTAAGTATTGCTTATGCCTAGAGGGTTTCATCAGCAACTAGAATTTTACCATTAATGTGTCTTAGAGAAAATAATAAAAAGTATTAAAAGGAAGTAATGTTGTATTTGGCTGGTGTTTACAGTCATTTAGATATACTCAGCATTGGTGAACCTAGTTTCTATAAATACACCAAAAGTGTTTGCCCTCCTCAAGAGTTTGGTCTCTGTCAACTGCCTCCTTTTACAAATGAATCCATTGTTATATTATCAGCACAAAAACAGGCACACTTATTTTTTATAATTACACCATTTAAAAATGGTTACAAAGGATGTCATTGATTTTTATATATGTACTTAAATTACATTTGGGCTGACTTCAGTGGGAACATTTATGTGCTTAAAATAAAACACATGTTTAAATGTTCATTTGGATCAGAGCTGGAGCACTATATACCTTGGAGAATCAACTACATATTACAGAACATTGGCAGAAGAGGACTGGCTAACTTTATAAGCACAAAAATTCATACAATAAACCTGAACCACAGAACTACCTTTATGTAGGCTAGGGACAGAACTTACACATAAACCAGTTTAAGTAATCAGAAACTGGTTTTAACCTGTAAGAGAACGGAAGATCAGTGAACATAAACCAGTTTCAAAATGTCTGAAACTGGTTTAAGATAAACCTAGTTGAATGTAGTATCAGACTTAAATGATTTGGGTCACATCAGTTTATGAAATTTCTGTCCCAGACTCCTTCCTGGTTCAAGCTGAGTCACAGTTCCCCAGCATCCCAGCATTTTGCAGTGCTGGGCTGGGCTACCTGCTCCAGAGAGCAGAGCTGGTCACAACATTCTGCTCCCTAGCTGGAGCAGTGAGGGCTGGCTGATAAGGTGGGGCAAGTCCAGCTAGGGTCGCAGCCCAGTCAATGGGGGGACTACCTCCCCCAGGCAAACCCCAGCTGAGGCCAGGGAAGGGGGTTAAACTCTCCTTTCCCCACTCAAACTTACTGCTGTCTATGACCATGGACTATAAATCCCAGAGGCACCTGGAAGCAGGAAGAGGAAGTGATAAGCAATAAGGCTGTACAAAGCTTCAGCTCCTGCTTTGAATCAGCAGAGATTCCGCCCAATTCGGTGGCCAAAACTCCTAATCTGAATCAAATCAGAAGACCCTTTAATCTCTCCAAATTGAATCAGAACCCTCTGAATCAATTTGGCAATTTGGACATAGACACAGCTTTAAATGTTTTTTCTACATACCTCTAGGTAGCAGGCAGCTCATGAATCCTGTGATGCTGGGGCTCACAGAAGCGCAGGGGAGTCCCCAGCATGCTTGGCAGCAGACCCAGAAGTGGACCAGAAGCTCTTCCAGTCCACTTCTGAGTCTGCCAAAGAGTGCGCTGGGGGCCCCCGCATACCACCTCTGGCTCAGTGACTGGTGCCTCCTGGGCCTGGGGGGGCACCCGGGGTCCCCCCACAGCCAATCGCCAAGCTGGGGAGGTGCAAGGGGGCTTCCCAGTGCACTCCCAAGCAGACCCAGAAGTGGACTGGAAGTACTTCCAGGTTCGCCCACCCCCCCGCGCTCCTGTGGGATGCTCCATTCGCCCCAGCATTGCAGCGTTCATGAGCCACACTGGTACCTAAAAGTATGTAGAAAAAAATTTAAAGGTACGTCTATGTCCGAATCACTGATTCTCTGAATCAACATTGAATCTTCAGCTTCAGATTTGGCTGAATCAGGGACAGTGATCCAAATCAACTAATCGAATCACTGTCCCCGATTCAGGCCAAATCTGAATTCAATAAGGCCCCCTTCTCGTACCCCTAATAAGCAATCCTGTTGAGTCTTGACCTTGGGGCAGCAGGAAGAGGAAGTGAACACACAGCCTTTGCTGGCTACTTACCAGAGAGCCGTGCTCTAGCAGCCCCTGGCTTCTGGTCTGAGCCACTGCAGGCACATGGCTGCATTTCCTGCTCATGAATCAAAAGTAAATGTCTATACTTCTTTCAGTTTAGTTTATTTGTGCAGTTTAGACTAACCTGCAAAGATTGAATCAGTTCAGCCTTGGGCTTTTTGGCTGTCTGTACTTAGCCACAGTCAGGGGGCAGAATCATTTCATATGACTTACAGGTCCAACCAAATAAGTTCTCCTCTCTATTATTAAATGCAAAATACTACTGGACTGCAAACAGCCTGCAGTCAAAGGAGTATTTGTTAAAATCAGCCGGGTAATAATTTAAGGAAATCAGGAGCTGTTCACCAAACACTTACTGTGGAACAAAAGGCCAAATTAAAAAAAAACCTAACTCCCATATTCTAAATTATGCAACGCTACATGTTATTATTCTGAGTAGCATAAAACTGATTCCTGAGGAAACTAGACACAGATAATTAGCTAGTTACCTTTCTGTTTATGTGGACAGGGATATTAAGTGAAAACTGGGGCCAAAAGAGAAATTTAAAATTTCATATATTTTCAAAAACTGTCAAGGATAGAGAGACATGTAGAAAGACATGACAGAGGGGTGGGGATTTGGGTCATTTAACTATACATTGAAAAATTCCCATAAAAAATTTGAATGATCTAATTTTAACAAATTCATCTTTTTCAACTCTGAAATAGCAGCCATTGAGTTACCATGTGACTTTACATTCACTTAATTAAATTAAATTAGGCTTACTAGCCTGGGATGTTTTCTATTTACGACCCCAGCAATGGTTAGTATGGATTTACCCAACTCATCTCTTGACATCTCATGTCATGTTTGAAAAATACCACCTGTACCACAGCACGAAGATTCTGCTTTCCTTTTATTGCTAAATGGGTCCGGACTTCCTGATGCCTGTTTCCACAATTAGAGTTCTCATGTCCTTGAGACTTTCTTTCCCTCCTGAGACAGAGTGGTGCTGCATCTATCCAATGGCAAGAGTCCATATCTGCTCTTGTCTAGTGAATAAGAGACCTTTAAGATTTTGCAGGGGCTCATTAGTCACTTAACTAGTTGATATTCTCCAGGCATACTACACTGTAATCTTTCATTTGTTTTAACTGAGTGCTAGTAACTAGGGCTACTTCTATATCCCCAGTAAAATTCACCTGTGATAACACCACATAAACCTGTAAGAAGAAAGGTGGGTGGAATGGCTGAATGGGAGTGCCCATGCTGTAAGGTTATCTGCCAATTTTTTACAGGCTGATTAGGAAGGTCACATTGGGCAGGGAAAGAAATGGTCTTATTTGGATCTCTCAAGTGCATTTTAACAAGCTTGCAGTGGTGAGATACTGACAGTCCTTGTCCCCCTGCTTTACCTGTGGCAGTTTAGGGTCTTTCTGCTGTCTTCAGGCAATAGGCTTTGTAGTTGAGCATCAGGATGGATTGTGTAGTTTTAGGAATGCATTAGATGAAGATGTGTATGGGATGGTTTGGATAGGGAGGATCCTGCCTGGAGTTGTCCCTGGGGCCAACGTTTATATGATCCGTGGCCTTAACAAATCACACATGTGGTGCAGATGGGCTGTGACGGCTACTCTATGCCTCTCTGAGGCTGGTGGATTAGCTGTACAGTGGGTCTTGAGTGGGGCGGAGGAGATTTTATCACCACAATCACTTTGCACTCGGCCCTCATTGTTACTCAGCTTTTGCTGGGCTTTATGCAGCTGGAATGTTATTTACCTTTCTGGAATATAAAAGTACAAAGTCATAAATTATATATAATTTCACTCTTTCTCATCAAGCTTACTTATCTCCATTGCATTCCACTTGTGATTAAGTTTGCTTGCTGTCTAGCTATTGGCTGTTTGACTGTTTAGTCATCATTTTAGTGACACTTACAGGAAAGAGCTATTGTTCCCGGGCTTCCTAGGCACTTACAGTAGTTCCTGAATTTCTAGCTGTTGTAAATTAAAGAAAACATCTCTGAAGAAATGATTCTCTGAAGAAATGACGGTTCTGATTCACTAAATTAACAAAGTTCTGTAAATTCAGTCAGGAGAGATTTATGCAACTTTCCAACTTATAGCTTCCTGAAAATGAGCCCTTCTGTGGTGAGTATTTAACATTACATATTTATGTAGTGTTAAATAAACGTTGACCCCTCCTGCCCAAATTGTCAGTTTCCTTTCAGCTGTCTCTACTGCTAATCATGTAAAAAATATTAGAAAGGTTTGGCTTTGTCACATGCTATAGTGGAATTGTTGCAAGTAGCTCACTATATTCATTGAAGAGTTTCACAGAAGAAAAACCTTGTCAGACTGTTGATCAAGGCAAAACATTTGCATGGATATAAGTAACTTTGGAGATGAAAAACTGAGTCACAAATCAGTTCTTCAGCCATGTAAAACATATCTGCACCATCAAAGGACTGTGGTAGTACCTGTCCAACTTGTAAGTAGCCAGGGGCTGCAAAACCCACAGGACACCCTAGCACGGGTCACACCAGTGGAGCACCATGGGCCTTTGGGGCTGAACACTGCATGACCCTTGCAGTTGCACAATGAACCCACAGTAACCGCAGGCTGTGGCATAAAACACTCAGGTGCCCTGCAACACCCGAAGCTACTGGCTGCAGGCTTTCTTTTTTCCCGCCTCCTCCCCAGATTGTATCACACCCCAGGTACCCTACACCACAAGCTCCCAAAGTGGGAGAAGTGGAAGGAAGAGGGATCCTGGAGAGCATGGCTGCTTCTGCAGACAGCACAATGAGAGGAGCAGCAGTAGGGTGGGAGCCCAGGCTACAGTTTAACCCTTCTTGGGTCACATGCAGTTGACAGGCCGCCAGTTGGACATCCCTGCTATAAGCAATCCTAAGACAGCAAATTTATTGTAGCTATATTGCATCCATTTTGGTGTGTAGTGCTCATGGAGGAATCAGTCCTAGCGCTCTGCTTTGTCAGTAGACAGTCTGTGTTTGTAATGCATATTAGAGAGTACATCTTTGAGATATAAAGTAATCATGTAATAGAGAGAGGTGGTGGACGGTTGAAAAGCTGTGAGCAAGCTGCTGAAAACACGGTGAGAATTCACAACGTTATACTGAAGGCAGGGAAAGACAAGTTTTACTAAGGCACTCCTTTGCAGCTTTAGTATAAAGACCATAGAAAGAATCCAAAGCCTAGAATACAAGGCTCAGGGAAAAACATGTTTCAGTCACAGATATTCATTCTAGTGAAGCAGCGCACATATTTTGAGGCCGTTAGGATTTAGCTGTTGCCAAGATAAAACTGTTGCACTTGGTCCTCTTCTGTCTGAGAAAACAAATGGTACAATTCTTTAATTTAATGTAGAGGGCTACCAACTCTCTCGGTCTCCCCGTAAGAGAGAACACTGTCAATATTTCTGCTGACTTCCCATTGCATTTATGACAGACTAACATGCTGTTCTGTCTATGCCCTAAGCACACAATACCTCTTTTTATCTGACTTGTATGAGAGATGTGGCATTTACTTGCTTAAATGCAGGTTCAGATAACAAGAAGAGTTTTGCATGTAAATGCTGATCATTAGGGGCCGTGGTCTTCATTTAGATAATGAAGGATTTTGGATAAAAGAGAGTTGCACTGTACAGACATTGGTAGATATTATCTACAAATCCAGGAAATGAAATCCTCCTCTTTCAACATCGAACATTTCTGGGAACCTTTCAACAGATAGAAAGTGATACTATAATCACCAAAAGTTGTTTGCTTTTTTGACAAAGCAACTTCACACTAAAATGTGTACTTGTATAAAATAGCAGACAGTGATTCATTCATGCCAGAGCAAACAGGAGCACAGGAAATTGTAAAATAGCCAGTTGTTTATGAAAACAGTTTGTGTATAACATTATGTAGAAATGAAGCTGCCACTGTTGTCTGCTTGGGACTCAGTCATACAACATGCCGAATATCCCAGCCCCTTAGCCAACGCTTTACCCTGACTCGGTATAACTGACTCGGTGAGATTGCTCATGCTTAAAATTAAGTTCATTGTGGATCAGAGTTCTCAGCACCTTATGGGACTGAGACATTGAGGCATAATCTTCACCTTCATGCTTATGAGCCTTTTGTACACAGGTTGTCACATGTGTCTGCACACATCCACACAGACATGTCAGATGAGGGACTTAACTTGATGAGACACAAGCCGAATGTTTTAACCACTTCCTGTCATTGAATAAATATCTCATGAGATTTTTCACAAAAATAAGGGGCATTTACTGTTATACCCTGATTAAGCTCCGGTGCAAATAAATCCTTTCTGCCTTATTAGAATTCCCTCTGAAGGTTTAGATGGATGTAGCATTCTTCTTCACTTCCTTTGCTATTGTTTTTGTGTTGGAATAAGCCACTATTTTCCCTTTAGCAGACACCTACATTATCTGAATCTACTGGTAATAAACATCTAATGCATTCTCTTAAGACACTGAAAAAACATGTCTGCTTTATGATATTTTAAATGGTATATCTTAGATTTGTGTTGTGTGGATTTAGGCATGATTAAGAAATTATTGGGACTCACAAATACAAGATTGGCATCTGATAAGATTATACCTCAAGCAAATCATTTAATATAAATATTAAACAGTATTAATGCCTCAAAGAATTGGTTGATACAAGATTTACTGTTATGAATTTAGCTCCATCAATATTTCATTTATATTTATAGAAAATTTGGTAGAGAAAACAGAATAGGTTCCTAAATTGTAGGGGTTACTTCACTTCAACTACCTACAGAGCACAACTCAACAATGCAAATAAGTATGTGTCTGTCAGGACACTGGTTCTGAATGGTTTACAGAGCCAACTAATATGAGACATTATATGACATTATATGGCAGAAAACAGTGGTATAGAAATATGGGCCAAATCATCAGGTAGTGTACATATGTAAGCTAGTTGGAACCCTAGCCTATAATTTAATAACTAAATTAAAGCATTTGCTCATATGACTTGTGGGAGAGAATTTAAGAGATATAGACAAGAGAGAAATATTTCAGAATTAGAGCTATGAGCCAGATCCTCAGAAGTGTAAACTGGTGTGACTTAGTTGAAGTCAGTAGAGTCAAATCTGTTTCCACCAGCTGAGGATTCAGGCCATAAAGTCATAGCATCGTCATCTTGTACATCTGTAACTCTTCCTTTCTTTAAATAGTCAGAGGGTCTGACTCTTGTCTTGCTGTCGCTTAGCTCTGCTATGTAACTTTAAGAGAGTTGCAGTGACTTTCACTCCCACGAGTCAAACAAGTTGGATACTGTGGTCCTTTTATCTTGCAAAACTTCAAGTTACTGATCATGTAATGAAACTTAGAAGTGCTGCATTGGACAGCCCAAAGACACAGGTATAAACAAGGGACACTGAATTAACAGTATAAAGTAGGTTCATTTATTTCGTGTTTTGTTATCTGTGTCTTTCTTGGTCTTCTGATCTATGATGGCAGATCAGGAAGTGGCATAAAGACCCCCATTTTGCTCCATGTGTGGAAATTTTCTAATTAAAGGGCTGCACTGGCAGGTTTCCATTGTCATCATGACATTTCACACTGTTTATGGAACTTAACCAGAGAAAGAAAAACGCCACCTCAAAACCAGTTAAATAATGAGGAACAAGATGCATTCTTTTATCTTTCTGTCAAGTGAGGCACAGTCTATTATCTGCTACAGTCTGCGGCTGGAATCACCGTCTCCCCCAGGCCAGAATTTTACAGTCTGATTACTCTATAACTTCCTGCAGTAAAACACCAAGAGCCAGAACATTAAAGGGGAAAAAAAAGACTCAAGGACAGGCTTTAAACTCCAGTCTTAACATCTACAGCTGTTACTGTATCCTACAGATCCTGGTAATACATACACCTACATATGTAGTTGTACTGATATTCCAAAGGTACATAACATGCATATGTGCATGCATGCATAAAAACTGATTGTCAGCAGTGCTGAGTACTTATAGCTTGCCCTGGTTATAATAGACATTGTGGATGTTCAAGAGTTCAGGCAAGATGGACTCTGCACAGCATCCCAGTATTGTGAACCATCTTTTACTTTGAAAGAGGCCGGTTGTTAATTTTCACTTTTAATGAAACAAGTGATTTTTTTTCTGTTTAGCAGTACTTGAAGCTGAGGCTATGATATGCCATTATATACCCGCTGTTCTCCATTGAAGACAACCCAGGCTCATAGCTTAGCTTTGTTCCCAATAAGATGGCAACTGATGCTCCTAAAAGAGCTCCACATACACTGAAATCACTCAGCAATAGTCAGATTGGGCCTGTTGTCCTTAGAACAAGGCATTACATGCAGCTTGGAAAAGTGTCTGCTTTACTGAGGCTTAAGAACTAAAGTAGCAGGAATGTGTAACAGATTTGTAAAGAAATAGTAATGCTATGCATGGTCCTTTTCTAACAATAAATGAACTATAATTCATTATATTACGTTTACACAAAATAATTAAGTATTTAAATAATTAAAATATCCTCTAAATTGATAGCTCTACTTATGAGTAGATGGGTAAGTGAGATTGAGCTCACAAAAGCTTGTGCTATACATACTATACATACTATGCATACTAAATTATATATATAAATACATCTATATGATTTAGTTAGTTTATAATAGTCTATAATATATCATAGACTAAGTATTATAGACTAACTAAATCATATACAGGTTTCCCTCACTTTATGCAGGTTCTGTATTCACTCTTCTGTGATGACCTTTTTTATACCAAAAATTCATTATATGCAAGGTAAATTCACTCTTATGTGATCGGTGTGCTGGAAGCCTGCATTCAGCTGCTTTGTGCGGTGCATTGTGGAAGTGATGCGCACCAAAATATAGTCTCCTGTGTGGATCTGTGCTCCTCACTCGTTGTCTGCAACATGTTTTTGTATTTGCCTCCTATTATGATAGTGCCTTGTGCTTATGTGTACTGTCTGCTATTGGTGAGTGCCAAAATTGTCTTGTAAAAGTGGTAGAAATGGGTCTGGAGGTTAGTACAGTTAATGTCTTGGAACATATCTCTATTTGTTACATTGCAAAGTGGGTTCCCTTCATGCAAATTTGAGTTATGTGCTATTTTCCAGGAATGCACATACAGTATAAAGCGAGGGAAACCTGTAAAGGTATAATGTATGTGTATATATGATTTAGTTAGTCTATAAGGTGCAAATCTAGCCTGCCTTCTGCCTGACTTCAGACTAGATGGTTAAGGGCAGTTTTACAACTACATATTGTATTTCTCCTTACTGAATAAGAGGTCTCGTCAGATCCTGATGCTTTAGTTCAGGTCTTAGCAACAGTCCTGTAGGACTGACACATTGTCAAACTTCCTCTTTATCCTGAAACCAGCATTCGACTACTTCATATCATTATGTGATTTCTAAGTTTCTCTGCCACTTCAAAGTATCTTTGCTACAGAGACATGCATGCTAAAGAATCACCTGGGCTCAAATCCTTTAGATAAATAACTAGCATTTAGAATGACTGCATTTATTCAGCCCCAGGAAGGCACATACCTCCTTGTAAGTAACAAAAATTGTAGGAAGGTTCTTGGGCTCTCTTAGCCCAAAAGCCAAGAGCCTAATAGTTACGGCACTTGCTTGAGGAGTGCAAAAATAGGATTCCCTTGCCTAGATGGGATGGGGTGTTAACCTTTGTCTCCTCCTTTCCTGTGTGAAGGGGAATGATCATTTTTCCTATTATGCAGATGGAGAAAATTAGTCACAAAGAGTTCCAAGATTAGCCAAGGAGACAGTATCAGAGGATGAATCAGATCTCAGGCACCCTGACTCTCTGCTCTGTGCTGCTTCTCAGAATGAAGAGGTAAATAAAAAAATGAAAAGAGAGATAACAGAAAAGATAAAGTGGCACAGAACTACTGCTGGTTTTGCTGTTTCAGCCTCTGAATGAGCTTCAACATCCAGCAATCTTGAATTAGTGCAAAGCTCTATGTAGTATATTCACAAGTGTGGTAAAGCAGTGAAGATATTTTACTGAAGTGAGTTTCAAACATGAGTTTAGAAGGGAGTGGAGGGAAATCAATTTAGCTCCTACCATTATATTTAATGCAGGTACACTGGCAGGTACTCAGATCAGCTGCTTCCTGATACAAGTTGTAACCATAATTTTTAGCCTGGTCTTAAAAGACCTTTCATTTATATGCCTGTATTTTTGTAAGTGCAAATAATTAATTATAGGTGTAATGTTTTTACACCCATATTTAATGGGTGCAAATGTTCAGATGTACTGAAGGTCATTTAGATATGCAAATACCTGATAGCATCTTGCAGTGTGCTGAGGATATGTCCATATTGCAGACAGCAAGATGGAACTAAGCTACCTTTAAACAAACTAACACAAGTAGGAGAAGAAGTTTAGCTGTGGCAGCTTGAGATTCTGTGCATTCTATTTGTCTAATTTAGCTAGAGTTCTGAAAGTGAAAGAGTTCTACACCGGCATATGTTGATTCTGGGTTTGTGTTTTATTTTGTTTGTTCATTTTTATAGACGAGGAGGCATATTATTGGTCTCTGTCTACCCATTTCTCTTCCAATGAGAAATTAATCCACTCCAGAAATATGGATTCTTTTAGACCAAAGCCAGGTTACCTGGTTTAATCAGTTTACGATAATTTGGAAGCTCATAGGACTAAAATTGGGGTTTTCTGTCCTATTCCTCGTTTTACTATGGATTTCCTAACTTTGTTTCAGTGACTTGCTAGACAAGTCACTGAATTTTCCTACGCCTCACTTCCCTCTTCTGTAAAATATAGATAATGACACCTACCCACATTTGCAAAGACATTCTTTTGATGCGGTGCACAAAAAGGTGTCAAATAAGTATTATGATACATTATTTAATATTAATAATGAATTACCATACTATTTACAAATGGGATGAGATTTTAAAGGAGAAGCATTTTGAATGAATAAAGATTTTGATGACCAGAGATGTTGAATATTTCTTTACTGAATATAGAAGTTACAGCTTGCTGTGAAAGCCAGCTAGCAGACATTTTACAGGTGGTATAGAAGCAGTCCTAAAATGAATTAGAAAATGTCAAATTAAAAAAGAACACCCAGCTTTACCCAGACAACAGCAAGTCAAGAAGGGAAATGAGACCAAATCTAGCTTTTTGGAATTAACTTCAGATTCAATAATGCTTTAAAAAGTAGGCATTAGGGAATTGCACATTCTGGGTTTCAGGGTTGTTGGTTGTTGGACCATGATGGTCTAAAGACATAGGCAGACAAGGTTCTTTGGGTAAACGTGGTATCATTTATTAGGCCAACTAAATTAGTTAGAATAGTTGGAAAAATCGTTTTGCTCAAGCTTTTGGGCACAAACACCCTTCCTTCAGGCATTGGAGAGAGTCTGCTGTTGGTTTGGGTGCTCTTCTGGATAGATTAGAAGCCCATAACAGAATGATCACCATTCCTGGATCTTATACCTGTATCTCCCAAAAAATAATATATATCATCCAGCGCACCAAATGCCCTGATGGAAAATATGTAGGAGAAACCAAACAACTGCATACCAAAATGAACACACACTGAAAATCTACCAAAGACAAAACTATCCAATTGCTTGCAGGGGCACATTTCTCACAAAAAAAACACTCTCTCTCCAATCTCTCAGTTTTAATCCTCAAAGGGAATTTACAAAACACCTTTCATAGACAAGCCAACAAACTTTGCTTTATAGATCTACTGGATATAAAAAATCACAAATTAAATATAGACATTGGATTTATGGCACATTATAACCTACCTGACATCTGAGAACCCTATGTGACCTCTCTACAGTTTATTAGCTGCATTCTTGCACCGGGTCAACATCCCTTTTCTGCCTCTTCCCACACCCACCTATTGTCTACTATACCATACATTTGCATTTTCACAGACCTGCATTTTTGCATATTGGCTTCTAATTTACCCAGGAAAGCACCCAAACCAACAACAGACTCTCTTCAATACCTGAAGAAGGGTGTTTATGCCAGAAACCTTGCAAAGAACAATTTTTCCAACTATTTAGTTGGTCTAATAAAAGATATCACATTTACCCAAAGAGCCTTGTCTGCCTATCCTAGATTTCTAAACTAAACAGGTGAGCAATAATTTGACTGACATGAACTATTAATTTTCCCAAGAAACAGAAAAGAGCCAAAGGACTTTGACAGCCTAGGATTTGTTTATAAGTAAATAAAGGATTCTAGAACCTTTAAGTAGCTAATACATAGCCATCCTTAGCAATTGTGTGAGAGCCTGGGAGACAATTCTTGTCAGACTCTCAAACTCAACTGTCTACCATCATTGTACAAGTATGTCAAAGGCCAGCCTACAAATTCTGGGGTATACTAGCAAGATGATTGATTATAGCAAACATAATTGGTATGTTTTATGTAAAACATGTCTATGTAACTTTAAATTCCCCAGGGATCTCTGATTCAGAACTGAAACCTTGTCAACCCTAATGATTAGATTGGGTTGGATTATGCTGGTGTACCTTTGCAACAGCACCTCTCCAAGGAAATGATCTAGAAATTTACCATAAAAGCGATGATTCCATTTTAAGTTTCTGTTTCCCTCTAATCAATGAACTTTCTAGTTCTTCTAATAAGTGTTATACAGGAATGATGGGTTTCAAGCACCTAAACACAACATTTACACATTCATAGACTTGTTTGTTTGCACTGGAGGCATAGCATCAGAGTAGCACACCACCTGTGAAAACTTTGTTAGCATAATTTCACATAACAGAATTATACTGTTTTCTGTGTGAAAGCAAGAAGGAAGTACACGTTTTGGTTCTAGCTCCAAACTTCAGCCATTACATGGCTTCAAGGCTCAAGTCTCTTAGAAATAACATATCACCACATGAAATGACTTTGCTACTAGAAACTCATTTTTTAAAGCTTCCCTTGTGCTTCCCAGCCTTTTTTCTATATGAAAGTGTTTTTCATCAAACAGGTTCTCTCTCTAGTGCTCTCCCTCTCTACAAGAATCATATTGTGATTTTTTTGACTTGTAGGTAACAAAAGTGTTAGAGGTCTAGGCATCTGCATTCTTCATGAAACAAACCTAGTTTTATTTCATGAAAGCCTTGTGAAATTATTCTTTTTGGAGAAACTTGTTATACTCATGTTTTAAGTAGACCAGTAGTTCTCAGCCTTTTAGACTCAAAGCATCTCTTGTTAGATTCAGGGCACCCCTCAGAAAATACCATCTCTTCATTTTCACTTAGTTTTTGACTATAGAAAAAAAAAGAGAGCAATTTTTCTGTGACAAATAACTCAGAAAGCTTACAACAGGTCAGAATGTTTTTAATACTGTGGATTCCTATTTGAAATCTTTGCATTTATTGTGTGAATCATGTCTTCACACCTAACAGTGCTAACATTGTGTGGAACCCTTGAAAGTATCTCAGGATACCTCAGGGTGCACAGCACCATGCTTGAGAATCACTGAACTAGGCAGTGTGTTTTGATATGCAATACTGCTCTAAAATATTTTTGCCTGGGATAGACATGAAGTGGTAGGATATTCTGATATAGCAGTACATTCTTGGGAGTACAATGATGCAGAAGTAACTGTGCAATAGTTAAGGTAGGACTGTATTACAGAATTCAGTCTTAACAAGAGCTTTAAACATTTATGTTGGATAGATTTTACTGAAATGGCAAAAACCAGAGTATAGCCCGTCTGAGTTCTATATTAATCCTTTGTGATAGTTTCATGCAAAATGAAGTGATACAGAAAGAATAAGGAGAGTTCTAAAATCACTACCTTCTGCAAATAAGTCACTGAATTCTGTTGTGTTGCATCGTATCTTTTTCAAGAACCATCAGACACTCTGGGATCTGTCCTTTGGCTTCCTTGTTGCCCTTCACATGCCAACTACTCAAAAATTAGTGTTTCTTTTTACATTGAGAATTTATTCATTCAACACTTTACATCCATAATGAAAAAGGTGTATGTCAAGGCAAAGCTGCAGATTGTAATTTGATGAGAAATCCATTTTGAAAAACAAATCAGTTCTATTTATCCAGATTCTTACACTGGTGCCCATCACCATTGAATGCAAGTGTCTTTTCCTATACAAAACTTTTTTTCCTAGAGCACTCTCATCCAAGCTTCATATTCAATTTGTACTGAAAACAGCAGTCATCTTCGAGACAATGACATGATTCCCACTAGGATGTGAGATCTTTCCTATTTTGCATGAATGTTTCTAATGCTTGGATTTGACAATGGGAACTATGCTGCTTTTATTTTTTTAAGTTATTTTTAAGTTCAGCCAGGAAGAGCTTAACTATGGAGGTTTCTATATTTAGAATATTTTCCTTCTGTTTATAGCCAATTGCATTTCAAGATCCCTTGGGTTTGTCATATTTGAGACAAGTAGAATACACATCCCCTTTGAAATTTGTTTCAAAAGCAGAAGGAAAGTAAGGAAGAAGTAGACTAAGTAGAATAACTATAAGATGTAGGAAGAAATCATTTTTTCCAATGAAATATACAGAGTGCAAAATATACATGTTTGAAAGTATTAATTCATTGTCATTACTTGCTCAATATTTTGTTAAACAAACTAGCCAATTTTGACCACTTTTGTAAAGCACTTTAAGCACTTTGAATTGAAAAACAATATGTAGGATTTAGGCATTATTATTACTGTTATCAGGATATTAAAAATTTAATTTAGAATAAGTTAAAGAGTTGGGTTTGAAGTTTGTTAGTATCCAGCATCCTGGTGATGACAATGTTATAATGCTGTAGAAAAGTTCAACCAGGATGGACATGGAGTCAAATAGGAAAAAATATCATCTAGAGCCAATTGGAAGAGAAGGATCTTTCACTCCACAGATAGTGCAATAAGGGTAAGGAAGCAGGATCAGCATAGGAGGAATATATAATACTGACAGAAGCATAGCTATGTAGACATTTTTTAATGTAAAAGAAAAAGTATTAACATACTCCTTTTCACTTACTCTTCTTTTTTAACCAAAACTAGCCAAATACTTGTACATAATGAAAATTACAAATACCATTGGCAATCTAATCTGCTTTTTAAAACCAAGATAAGGAAGTTTCAGAGGGGGAAGAAACTAAAATTAGCACAGTTTTTAAGAGCTCAGCTTTAACTCTATTACTTTTTGTGTTAAAGGAGAAAATGTTAAGATTTAATTATGGTATTGTAAATTAGTTGTCAGTAATACAATGTATAAAAAATGTAAATGTATAATTCCTTATACAATACATAGAAAAAGCCATCTGCAGATTTAACTAACGATTTTAGGTTCCAGTAAGCCCTATAAAAAGCCATGTTCAAAAACAAAGTCTAATAGTATTAACATTATGAATATATAAAATCAGAAAGATGAAACATTAGATTGCTCATAGGTTACAGTTATTATGGTTTAGAAAGCAGAGCAGTCTCAAATTGGAAAGGATGGAAAACTGAAGTCATCTCAGCTTTGAGATAAGCCTACTGTATTGTTGTACTTAAAATGATCTTGCAGCGTAACACATGCATAGGATCAACACATAGGTAGTATGTATTGCTTCTATGTGCTTGTGTGCTCCTACCAGTCTGGCTCTGCCAGGACTGTACTTCACAATACAAGCCAAGGACTGATTTCAGGCTGCTCACTTTTTTTACAGTATTTTCCAATAGAGATTTTCTTTCCCCCAGCTATAAGAAAATATAGAGCATGGTAAAACCAGTTGAGAGTACAAGTGTCCTTAAGATGGGGTCATCAAAATATTATGCACGCTTTGGTTCATGAAATGGATGCACCTTGCCACCATAAATGGTTTCCTTAGTCTATTTATCTTTGTCTGTTGTTTTATCAACAGTCAATGGAGACTATGGCTTCATTGTGTGTAGAATTATGAAGTACAGCTAGGAAAAAATTATGAGTTAAAGGGATTTGAAAGGCATTCTGTCGATAAGCACTGAGAAGGCAGGTGTTAGGAGTCAGGGCAGCATGCAGGCTAAATTACCCCCCAGCTGGCCCTTGTTACCTGAGTGCGTCTGGCTGCTAGTGACTTAACTAATCCCAGCTCATCACAGTTGCCCACATGGGCATGACTGCCTACTTATAAGGAGCAGCTCTTTCAGTACCTAGTACGTTACTCAACAGAACACAGATTTTGGGGGAAGGGGGATGTCTACCTCAGTATAGCTCAGATAAATTAGCGTCTTAATTCCTCTTATCATTTTCATGAAAATGAATGAGCTTTATCCTATAAATTTCTAATTATTTTTGGAGGAAAATAAACAGCCTATTGCATCTCTTAGCTCATTCCTCATGCTGTATAGGGCTTCTGGAGGATTACAAAGGTAAGGAATGCACATAATATCTGGCAGATGATTCATATGATCATATGAGAAACTAATTACCAGCATCTAACTGTGCCATATGATCTTGGACCAGTGAGTATGGTGCTTTCAGAGATGGCATTTCCTCAGATACTCCCCCTTTGCCAGGAGGCCAGGCCAGAGTAGGGAAAGGCAGTTTTAGCAGCTGTATATTATTGGAGGATTAGCTGAAGCAGGGAGAATGTCTTGCTATCTGGTTATGCTACTTTTAAGGCTAATTTGAACTGCACAAGCAGTATACATGCAGTTTAATAAGGAGCTATAGAGTCAGTCACAATGTCCCTGAATGAACACCATCCTCCTGGGTTTCAAGATTGTTCACTACATTTTTGAAAACATTAAATGGTTTCAAATGTGCATGTTGCAGTGAGAAAGATCATGTTAAATCGGATTGCACTATTACCTCTGACAAATTTTTGCTACCAGGATACACATTGTGAACTGCAGATGGACCAACAGCAAAGCTTCCTTTTGTTTTAATTTTGATCACCTCTTCAAGGACAATTTTTTCAAAAATACAAGTCTAATTGCACATACAAAATATAACTGTATGAGCCATGGATAACTGAATGCATTGTTTGCAGTAGGAAAACAGAAAATAATTTGCAGGGCACTAATAAACTTGTAGCTCCCTGACTCATAGCACTTCACAGAAAGCACCATGAGTTAGAGTGACCCCCCGACCCTACCCAACAGACATTCACTGGGGATGAGGGAAGGGGGTGGGGCTTCACTTTGAAGCCAGTCCAGCAGAAGGAGACTGTCTGCCTGCAGCCTCTCTCCCCTCGCCCCACCCCTCACTCCCAGCTCCAGTGCTATCTGCAAGAAGGGAGGGGGAATGAGGGAGGGAAGCATGCTATGAGCTGGGGTTTGGCCACCCTGAGCTGGATGAGGCTGGGGGGAGGGCCATGAGGCAGGGGGGTTCCCGTGCCTCCAGCTCAGGCTGGGCAAACCCCATCCTGCAGCTCCCTTCCCCTCTCCCATTCCCTCTCCTTTCCTGCACACAGCACTGGGGCAGGGCTGGGCTGTGCTGCATCAACTTAGTCCCGATTGTGCACAGGGAGTGAAAGAAGTTATATGAAGGCACTCTTCTTTGGTATACCTCCATCTGATCCCTCATTACATGAGGGTTAATTTGTCACATGACTGGTCACTTTTAAAGTGCTCTGCAGCTGTGCACTTCTGGCACGGCAGAGCTATAGAGCACTTTCAGAGTGCTGATCACACAGCAAATGTCCCTTCTGTCAGCCTCTGGTGAACATTTTGTGCATGCAGTTTGGGGTATAAGGAGCATACATGACTTTAGAAAAATAATGAAATTACATGTGATGGCTTTGTATAAATTATGTACTGGCTGCTGGAGCAAAGAGATGGTATTTGTCCTAAAATTGCCACAACCACTTGATCAGATTTCCTTGTTAATCAAACACAAACTTAATGGAGCTAGTAAACAGTATGCTGAACAATGTCTAACAGTTAGTACAAATAAGAACAGATGCAGGATGGGCAAGTAACAGAATTATTATTCCTATTCTGGTAGCACAAGGGACCAACCAGGGATTAGACCCCCATTCCACTAGGCTCTATTCAAACAAATAGCAGGAGGAGAGTCACTCTCCAGAGAACTCATTGTCTTGAAGCGTGTACAACATTAATAGTATCATTTACAGGAGAAAACTGACTAGATTTTTCACAGCAGAGTTGAATCTATTCTATGCAAGGAAGAAACAAGCAGACTAAGTGTTAGCTGAAATGTGAGAGGATTCAGAAACAGGGACAAAAATTACACATCAACTGGTATAAGTGATTGGAAGCCAGTTCAAATATAACACAATTGAAGTTCAGTACATATAGACCACTTTCAAAATGGCTGAAACCGATTTAAAATAAACCTGGATGAATGTAGTATCAGACTTATTTGATTTAGGTTAAATCAGTTTATTGAACTTCTGTCCCAGATCCCCTCCAGGTTCAAGTTAAGTCCAAGTCTCTCCATAACCCAAAATCCTTTGCAACCCCCACCCTCACAGGGTGAGTGGGCTAGGCTTGGCCCAAGCTGTCTGCTCCCGAAGAGCAAATAGGCATGCTCTAACACCCCTAGGTTCTGTCCTGGGCCACTGTAGGCATATGACTGCATTTCTGTAATAAAAAATGAATGTCTGTTTATTTGTTTATGAGTTCAGTCTATGCAATTTAGGCTAATCTGAGAAGAATGAATAAATTCAGTCTCTGATGCATTGACGGTCTGTGCTTGGCTTAAGTGAACAGCATTGTCAAGTATTCTTTTTAGAGTTCAGAATCTAACTTATGCACAACAGGACCAAATGCATGGTTTCCATATGTGATGTTATTTATGAGACGAAGACAGTATGTAACAAAGAAGATGATCTCAATTGTGCAAATCACTGAACTAAGGTGATTACCAAAATACTGTTCATAGATAGAAAGGGCTTTTTGTTACTGCACCAAACAGGCTTAAGTCATAGAATCATAGAAATAGGATTGGAAGGGACCGTGTAGATCTTTTTCAGGTCTGACCCCCTGCCTGGGCAGGAGGAAAACTAGGCTCAAATGACCCCAGCCAGGTAGGCATCAAGCCGCTTCTTAAAGACCCCCAGGGTAGGAGCCAGCACCACTTCCCTTGGAAATTGGTTCCAGATCCTAGCCGCCCTGACTGTGAAGTAGTTCTGACAGATATCTAATCTAAACCTACTCTCCAACAACTTGTGGCCATTATTCCTTGTTATTGCAGGGGGCGCTGGGGGAAACAAAGTTTTCCCCAAACCCTTTTGGTCCCCCTAGTGAGTTTATAGACTGTCACCAGGTCCCCCTTCAGTCTTCTCTTGTGAAGGCTGAACAGGTTCAGGTCCCATAGCCTCTCATTGCAGGGTCTGCCCTGCTGTCCCTGGATCATGTGGGTGGCCCTCCTCTGGACCCTCTCAATGTTGTCCACATCCCTCTTGAAGTGGGGTGCCCAGAACTGGA
>JAGPOW010001338.1:52599176-52650696 GCA_030014935.1 Caiman crocodilus
TGTGACCCCAGCACTCGTTCCTGCCACTGGCGGGGGGTCAGACTAGATGGCCTGCTCTAGGCCCCTTCTGACCCTAGTTACTATGAAACTATGAAACTACTGTACTTCCTTGAATATAACATGCCCCCAAATTAGACATGTAAATATGCATCTTGTATTTGGAAGGCAGAGGGCATGTCTATACATGCTATTAAAGCACAGCAATAAAGTCCAATGCAGGAGTTTTTTGTTCTGGGTGCACCATTTGAAAGTATGCCCAGGACTGCATCATGTTAAGCCAGGTCAGAGCAACCCCAGCTGGTAGGGAGCCTGGGGGGGTCTGCCTGCCAGCCCAGAGCTGTTCTGACCCAGCTCAGCGAGCTGCAGAGGGCTGGCTAGGGAATGAGGGTACTCCAATGCAAGGCCAGCTGGCATGCAGCCCCTGCACTAAACCACGCTCATGCCCCAGCCAGCCCTGTCAGTGTCTACATGTGTGTTGCTGAGCACTAAAAGACTCCAGCACAGGATAGTACTTGTATATACAAGTACTAACCTGTGACAGACTATACTAGTTTACGGTGGTCTAACAGGGCTGCATGTGCAGACGCCGAGACATTTACTATGGTGCTAATTAGGCAGCTCCACAGTAAACGTCTCAGGTAGATGCACCCAGAATGTAGAAAAATACATTTTCCAGAGTCATAGTTGACTCTGTGAAATAGAGCAAGTCCTCCTGGAAGCATAGAGTCTTCAGAAAGCGTGGCACTGAGAAGTTCCTGATGCTAGCTGCCTCACCTGGCTGGCATCCTGATGTTCCCAGATGGACTTGCTGTGTCACACAAGGTTAGGCCCCAGACCCTTGCAAGGGCCAAAGCAAAGCTATTGATTCTTTACCAAAAATAGTTCTTTATATAGGTTCCTGTAAGTAAACTGTTGTTTCCACATCACAAACCTCATCAAGATATTGCCAGCAGCTCATTTGCTGCTTCAGGTACCAATAGCTACAGCTGTGAGGAGGTTAACACAGGACTTCACCATGTTGGCATTTTCATGGCAAGCAATGTGTCTGCAGGCTTGTTTCTTTTCAAGAGAAGAAAATAGGTTCTCTGCTTAAAACACACACACCAATTATTTTTTTTGTTCAGGGAGAGGGAGAAAGGGGTGTGTTGTATGTGATAAAGTATGGTATTTTATGACTCTGGAACCAGAGTCAACACTTGTCCCTTCACTTCCCCTGTTTTTTTCTTCCCGTAGAACTCACACGGTGGAGAGCTGCTAGCTGGCATGGATCCAGAATAACCACCTCTGTGTCTCCCTATGAAGGGAATTTTTTTGAGGAAAGGAAGTGGCAAAGCTGAAGCACAAGACTGAAGTCAGAGAAACTGAGTCAGCATAACAGTGTCGCTGATTACTAGAGGTCTAAACCATCAGCTAAGCAGTAGCCCTAGAAAAACAGGGGGAATTGTGTAAGGAACTATGCATCTCTGGGATCCTGGAGGTGCAATGTCTCCTGGCGCCTGGCTACACCTGTGGCCTGCATGCTTTGAACTTCAGTATTAATTTTGGCCAAAGAAAGAAAGGAAATAGAAGAGGAAACATGGCTTTTAGTTGAGTCTCTCCAAACATGGAGAAGGCAGGACAGGGCAACTTAGCTAGAAGAGCCCACAAAAATCCAGAAATAGGATGCAGCAGTTGCTGGGTATGTCCAGTGGCTGCTTCTCCAAGGCAGCCTTCACTGTGGGCAAACTACCTGTTAAGTTGTATCTGGTGACCACTGGAAGCTGAGCCAATAAAAGCACTGTGTAGACATGGTTATAAATCTAGGAATGTAGGGACCCCACTAGAATCAGCAGCTGATTGATGCAGGTAATGTCTGTTGTGAATCTGGATAGACCCAATACCTGTATAATTTCAGATGCATATATTTATATTGCACCAGCAGCTGAAGAGACCTGTTAATTCTTAGTCTAAGAGCTGGAATGTGGTGTTGTGGGAATGCGGACTGCTCAAAAGTTTTGAAGTATTTGAAATGGACTGGGACAGTACCATTATTCACAAGATCTGAAGAGCCCAGGTGACAAATGCTGCCTGTCAGGATTGTATTACAAAGGCTGACCATCTTTCCAGAAGGGAATGCGTTTAAGTCAAGGTAAAGTATGGAGGTGTAAGTATTACGTTGAAACATTGTATCACTACTATAGCAAGAAAACAAGGATGCCTGCTTGAGAAACACTAGTAAACTCCCTATCTAATGGATTTTGCAAAGTTATTTATGGTGTTTGGTATGTGTATGCTATTTTCTGCTTGTATCCAGTGTTTGTTTTAATATGTAACATCTAAGGTACACTACAGTGCTTAGAGTCAGGGCTAGGAACTAGAAGAGAAGTACAACCAAGGTCATGAGCCAAACTCGGGAAATCAGCAGACAAGCACAAATTAGGGGCCAGAGTCAGA
Source organism: Caiman crocodilus (assembly GCA_030014935.1). Classification (NCBI taxonomy): domain Eukaryota; kingdom Metazoa; phylum Chordata; order Crocodylia; family Alligatoridae; genus Caiman; species Caiman crocodilus. The sequence continues at coordinate 52,601,610 of JAGPOW010001338.1, forward strand.
GGGCCAAAAGCAAAGAAACTGGAAGGCAAGCCAGGGTTAAGAAGCAGAGTCAGGAAACCAGAAGACAGACCAGTATCAAGAAACTAAGTAGAATCTCAGTATGGCTTATGAACAGGATCATGAAGTTTTCCTGGGTATGTCTACACTGGTTTGACATTCTTCTCAAGGCTGCCAATAAGGCTTACCCCTTGTAGCAGAGATCTGAGTTCTGGTCCTGCTATACTCGCCTCCATGGAAGAACCAGACCCAGAAGTCTGGCAGCAAAGTCACCGTTGCAGACGCAGGCCCTTTCAGTTCAGCATTTCTCAATCCAGCAATGGAGGAGAAGTGGAATCCCAGAAGGCCCCAGGAGTTCCAGGCCACCTTGAGGAAGAAAAACCTATAAAGTACTGGAGAGGGGTATTTCTCCCCTTCTCCCTCCAAGTTGGGGGAACAAATCAGGAGACTTACCTGGTGCCACAACCTAAGTCCTATTGGGTCAGAGACTGAAATTAGTAGAGCTGTCACAGCAAGACTAGAAGGTATTACTAAGGACCAAGGATGGGGAGTAAAGGACTCCAGTTTAAACAAGCAGAGGGTGCCAGCTCTACAGACAAGCTGATTGATTTAGGAGTGCGCTGTTTGATGTGAAGGCTGCTCATAATTGGCAGGGAGTCGGAATATCTAGTAGGAATAGATGATCATCCTGGGGAGAAGTGCATACGTTAAAGTGAGGAAGCCAAAGTAACTACATGTTTAAGTTAATTAATGGGTGAGTTGAGAGATAAGAAAGCCTGGTGTAAATTGACAGCGTACAGGAATGATGACTTAGCATGTTCATTTGTGTTGGCCTTATGTTTATGAGTTGGATGAATCAAACCTGAATAGAAAGAGCTGCAGGTCAGAAACTGAAGAGGGGACATGCAGAGGTGAGTGGATCTAACCCCTCACTATTTATCTGTGATTACTGAAAGTGTCATCTGGGTGAGTGACGGACAAGGGTAAAAGGGAGGAGGAGCCTTGGAAAAGATACACCCCAAGGTAGGTGTGAAGTCAGCAGACACTAGATCATAAACCCAAAGAAGAGAACAGCTGAGAGGAATTTTCCCCAGGGTACGCTTTCTCTTAGTCTTCAATAATCCCATCAAGGTGTGGCAGAAAAGAAATCCAACAACAAAGGAGTGTTGAACCTAGGTGGGAAATTACCCACAGGCCAGATAGCACCCTGTGACCCCTCTACTGATGCCTTGTTCTGTGCACAGGATGTGCAATACTCACTCAACGAGCAGCTACTCAATATATGTATCCCCACTGTTGAATGCATAGCTACATACTGTTCAAACCTTGCTCTACAGGCAGAACGATTAAATTTGTTCATAGACTTCTGTGGTGCTCATCACTACAGTAGTTAAGTGCTTCACAAATCCTAATTCATTCCTCTTCTGTGAAGTGAAGAAAGGAAATAATTTCCATTTTAAAAAGACGGAAAGTTAAAACACATAACTTAATGTTAAAAATATCCACAAATTTTGAAGCCCAGTTTTGGATAAGTAGGACCTGTATCTTCAGAATACTTAGCTTCAGAAAGTACTTTATATGCACAGTTCTCATTGGCTTCAGTTGCAGCCATAAGGGGTCAGCACTTTTGCATATTAAACCTCATCATCTCAAGTTAGCCTCCCACTCCCCCCCACCCACATCCTCCCTCCTCTGGAAAATAAGGAGCATACAATTTGTGACTACCTGTACATGGTTTAGGGGGCTTATTCAACATTATACAACAACATTACATAAGAAGCTGGTAGCAGAAACAGGGATATTATCTAGGATGACATTCTATTCTTCCAGTGCCCTGCTGTACTCACACAACAACCTCAGTTTCTGACATCCTCAGCAAATGAAGCAGGTGTCCTACATACAGGACCCCAGCAATCTGCATGGCATACTCTCCCATGCCTCCTCCACACACACACTCTCATTGAAAGACTGTAGCCGCCCAGCTCTTTCAAGGAAAGATGACGAGGCACCATCCCGCTAAACTTGAAGCAGGTGCTGGGAAGGTCACAGTAGCGGAGGTACTACTGGCCCTGGCCAAGCCTTGAGCACTGCTCCCTTGAGGCAGGAGAGGTGGTGTTGGTCAGCAAGTGGTGCACGGCCTTGGGTTGTCATGCACAGCTCCCATCTCCCCAGGGGCTTGGGGCATCAGAACCAATCCCACCCTAACCCCACCAGGAGGGAACCATGGCCAGGCTCCTCAGTCCTCCTTGCAGCTGTGCCAACCCCTGCACTGGACAACCCCACCTTGCCTTCCCAAGCCTCAAACTAAAGGGGCTGGCTGGGTCAGGGGTTCAGGTAGGGGGCTTCCCCAGAGTCCAGCCCTCTCCCACTATCTACAATTTATTGAAATAAGTGTCTAGAGTCTGTATCTTTTGTCTCTCTAAATTGATTTTAATCAAAAAGCTTTTAAATAACTAACTTTTACATGATGACCCCCATGCCTCATGTCTATGTTCTTCCACCTCATACCATGCTGCTCCCCTTCCCTCCCTCCACCCCTACAATCCTATAGAGCAGGGAAAATCCAGGTATCGGGGTTCAGACATGCCCATACTCACCAGCCTTCTCATGGAAAGTCCAAACTGTGCACATTAGAGAGGGTATTAACCTTTAACATGTCACTGGTCATGATTACACATACAGTTTAATGCTCAGTCGCCTACTTTACTGCTCATTAAAATGTCATGTAAAAAAGCATACAATTACACAAATGTGCAGTAAAATAGGTTACTGCACATTCAGCACCACTTAAAAACCATACACATTCATTACTGCACATCAAGGCAGACTAATGCACATTTCTTTGGTACCTCACATTGAATGATGCACCTACATCTAATGACAAAGCGCCTTAATGCATATGTATATGTGCCTACTAATCATTAGTTCATGATCATTTTAATACCAACCAACATTACTTAGAATTAGCACTTGCAAACTTCAGTGTGGTATCTCACTCTTTGAGGTTGTGTCTACCATTGCAATGGTAGGTCTCAGTACTTCCTTCCACACCCAAGTCTGCAGGCATACACCAAACCAGAAAGCTGTCAGTGGTCATTTGTACATGACATGGCATTTAATCCTCATTCATTTACCATGCCTTAAAATTTTTAACCTGGGTTAATTTGGTGCATTGCATTTATGTTTGTAAGACATGTGCTTTCAAGTGATTTAAGTCCCATGTGTCATTCCCCACAGATTCCAGTGGTGGGGAGGGCAAATACCAGTCTAGCTCTGATCACCCTCCTGATGCTCCCACCAACCAAGTAAAGCAAAAGCCCTGACATTTGGTCAAGGCAGGGGTACAGGGGTGGAGGCAGGGGCTGCTACAGGGTAGGCAGGGTGGGGGTTGCCTCTGAGGGCAGCACAGAGGCCAATGCCTGTGCTTGTGAGGGCTGAGTGGGCAGGAAATGCTGCCCAGGGGGAAGGAGGGGAAAGGGGGAGGGCTGTGGCCAGCCCCATCCCTGTGCTGTGCCTGGGAGGGGTTTTTTAAATGCAAGCCATATGTCCAGGATTTCCTCCCCAGGTTTGTTTTCAACATGGCTCCAATGCTGCCCTTAGAAGCAACCCCTGCCTCCGCCCCCTGTGGGAGCAGGGGGAGGGAGGGAGGGAGGGATGAGCAGGAGCCAAAAAAATAAAATAAAATAAAAGCAGCAAATAACAGCCGCACCCAGTGGCCAAAGGCCTGAACTACAGAAATAGCACAGCACCACTTGGTGGCAAAAGACAGTAATTACAGGTTTTTGAGTTGATTACTGTTTGAACAACACGAATCCATAGATAGGGCGACGTAAGCAGGGAGCACTGCAAAATAAAATGTATCAGAGTAGTGTTAGTTTAACCTTCTGAACAGATTTTTAAAGCAGTGGGAAATCCTGTTTGTGAAAACACAAATGCAGTTGCAGCAGCATAAACAGGAAATTGCGGGTTGTCTACAGACACCCAGTAAGATTAAAGATATAGGTGAGTCCTATTATATATTTTTATTTGGAAAACAATATTTTGCTTGGAACTTCTTTCCAAGTACGCATAAATATATGAACATCACTTTTTCTTTCTCTTTCTCTTTTTTTCCTCACCCCATTATGATTCCCATTTATTTATTGCTAGCAAATGTTTTAAAAGGACCTATCCACATTTCACCAATATCTTCTTTCTTCAGGTTTGCAAAGAATCATAGAACATTAGGGTTGGAAGGGATCTCAGGAGGTCATGTAAGCCAACCTCCTGCTCAAAGCAGGACCACCCTCAACTATATTATCCCAGCCAAGGCTTTGTCTTAAAAACCTCCAAGGACGGAGAGTCTACAACCTCTCTGGATAACCTGTTCCAATGTTTTACTACCCTCCCAGTGATAATTTTTTCCTAATATCTAACCTAAACTTCCTTTGCTGCAACTTGAGACCATTGCTCCTTGTTCTGGTCCCTGCCACCACTGAGAACAGTCTAGCTCCAACCTCTTTGTACCCACTTCTCAGGTAGTTAAAGGCTGCTATTAAATCCCCCCCTCAGTCTTCTCTTCTCCAGACTGAACAAGCACAGTTCTCTCAGCCTCTCCTCATAAGTCACGTGCCCCAGCCTCCTAACCTGTTTTGTTGCCCTCTACTGGACTCTCCAATTTCTCCATTACCTTTCTGTAGTGAGGTGCCCAAAACTGGACACAGCACTACAGATGTGGCCTCACCACTGCTAATGAGAGGGGAAGAATCACGTCCCTTGATCTGCTAGCAATGCTCATACTAGTGCATTGGGTTTTATACATTTATAATAAAGCATATTGTTAGCTTCCTGACTGCACCCCCACCCCGCATTAACACCAGATGTGTTTTAACAAGGATGTTTCCTAAAAAGGCCTATAATTCCTTTACTTGTTTTTCTTGAAAAAAAATGATGTGATTAATTAAGGAAAAATATACCCAAAGAGATGAAATTTCAAAATTATAATTTACGTTGTTTTCATTTCACTGTGTTACACTTTGGGGAAAAATAAGCCTATTGTTTTGTGTTATCATGACTTTCAATAGTAATTCCCTAGAGAAAGGCACAAATGACTCATTAAAAGGTTTTTGTTTAGAACATTACTATGGGATTTACTGAAGATGAGCTCAGATCATGGGGTTCAAAGGAAACAATGGCAAATGTACTCAGATGATGGTGATGAGTTAATAGCATTTTTTCATTTCCTTTCTTTTCTTGTGTATTGTCCTACCAAAAACAAGCTTCATATTTTGCCAGCCTGAGAGATCTACTTCAAAGTTCAATGAGGTTTTTATTCTTTTCTATATATTTTTCACTCATAAACTTGTCAGCAATTGCAAGTATTTTGTACCACAAGGAAATTAATCTTAACTGTATATATTGCTGACAGCTGCTGTTTGGGTATCTACAGAAGAGTACAATTCTTTTTCAGACTCCTACAGTTGTGGGACAACCGGTTTCAGGCTGAGGGGGAAGTTCTCTTATGTATCTGTGCTGACCTCAGGATATAGCTAGTATTTAGGTTCTTTAGGGTAATTGCCATTATAGGAGAAAACGCTGATATCAGCCATATTTGTGATGCATCTTGTTTAATTACAGAGAACATACCAAATTCTGTTTCCGTTGGAGTTTCAAGCCTCTTTCAAGCCAGCAGTCTGTCCAAAGCTTGCTCTCAGCTTTTTTCTGTCATACAAATGCTTCTTCAGGTGTCTCTGGGCCTTCCCTGTAGCCTTATGTTTATGATTCTGTAACTTTTTTGTTTTATTTTTTTTTACCATACAGTGATTGTATTTGCCTCCAGATGCCAATCAAACCTGAGACTGCAGAGGTTAGCTCCTATTCTAAATCTACATATGGCCTATGTTTTGGGTGATAATTCCTGACATTTCAGCTTGACTTTATATAAGAGCTTAATTGCTTTCAACTTTTATCTGTAAAGAATGGGAGCCATTATATTCACTGACTTGAACAAGATTTCTCCCAAACACAAATCTAACAAAAGTACAGCGGCTGATGCAGGCCCTAGTTGAGGTTACAAAAAAAATTCTATTATAAACTCAGGTTCTATAAACTTAGATCTGCCGCAAACATTTAGATCTTTGGACTGAGATATTCAATACTCCTTCTCAAGGGAGAATTTTCTTTTTTCTTAAAAACTGAGCTCAAATGTGATATTTGAGCTCAAATTTAAATGGTGATAACAATATAAATGATAAACCAGAGCAAAATCCCCTAAAAGATTTTAAGCTGTAGGAGAATGTAAAAATTAGAATTTTCCCACTGTTTAAAAACGAAACAAAGTAATTCCTTTTTAGAGCTCTGAGGCGGCCCCCCTCAGCCCTCTGCAGTTCCCTCCTGGGGCTCATCAGCTGCCATAGAGGTCAAGAGGGCAGAAAATTTGTCCCTGGAGCAGGAGAGTAGCACAGACTGGGAATGATGCATCCTAGGATGCTGCAGGACTCCAAAATGGTCATTTTATGTCCTTGGAATGCTCAGAGATAGATTAAAACTAGCTAGTTAACACCAATCAATGATAATCTCTCCCGAAGCAATGCAACTTTAAGACACTTAAAGGACACTCAGTCTGAATGTGCAATCTTTCAAATTTTAAGCACTCTTAACAAGAGCTATTTGCAACATGGACCTGGGCTCAGATGACTTGCCCAAGGCCACAGAAAAACCGTGAGAGGACAAGGCTTTGAACACAGGAGTTCTAGGATGCCAGAGGAACCAGCCTGCCTCTTTTTTCTTCTTTTTAAATTTAGCTGCAGTATGTTGTATTCTCCCTGGATTGGTGAGATGTGATTCTCACTAAAGTCAATGAACAGACACCGGAGTCTCAGTCAAAATAGGGATTCAGCTGGAAGATGTGGTACACAATATTCTGAGTCTCTCTTTGTAGGTTCTAGTAAGACATTTTGCAGTTCTTTAGAACTGCTTAGCAGAAGACCTAGCTCCCTTGTTTTCTTTCTCCAGCATTTACTAAAGAATAAGAAAATGGAAATAAAAAGGCTTCTTAACATTAGTTGTCTAGTATCAGTGACTTTTATTAACAAATCAGTGATTTTAAGAGGCATTCACCGAATTACAAAGTTGCCAAGAGCCACATCCTTATGAGTTAATATGTACATATGTGAATAGGGAGGGATCAAGTATCAATACAAATCCAATTTTACACTGTGAAGTTAGTGTTGGAAGATGAGATTCTCTTCTTTCTTATGAGAGACAAGGGCTTTGTGTGAAATCTTTCATCACTGAGGCCTGAGGAAGGGCACTTGATGCCCAGAAACTTGTCCAATACATCTCCCAGGTTCAGAGTTGGTCTAATAGGATGGCCCCCAGGCCAGATCCAGCCTACAATGCCTTGTAATCCAGCCTGCAGGTCTCCCTACAGGTCTGTATATTTGGCAGTCGGGAAGTAGTAACAATTAACACTCCCACCACTCCCTCATTGCTGACCTGTGCAAAGAGATCAGCCCCATTCCCACATAGCTAGATAGAGCCAGGGCCTGGCACAGCTTTATGGAAATGACCTCGCTAGGGTACAATATAGTCAAGCAGGATCAGGGCCCAGGCAGGCCATTCCTTTATGGTTGCATCGATTCACTAGGAAAGCTGTTCCTGAGTAGCTGGATCTGGGCTGGGCTGGACCAGCACTATGTACCAGAATGGATTCTGTCTGCAGATGGACCTGGCACCACTCATCCAACGTAGGGGCCCAAAAAGTTCAAGCACCACTTGTCTAACAAACAGTATCACAGAAAATCCTTGCCTCTCATCCATTTCCTGGACCATCCTGGTTGTAAGAAGACTTTTACCCTACTGCTTTCTTTCATATACACCTAAACTTTAAAATAAAATTCACTGCAAAATGCCTTTTGCTTTTGACCATATACACAAATCTGTTTATCAGAACACATCTGGTTCTTTTATTGTTGTGTGAGCAGATTAATTTAAATGCCAGTGAGTGCATCTACATGTGCATTAAGCCACTTTTTCTAATGTGCATTAAATATAGTACTTCCAATGTGAGGTATTAAAGAAATGTGCATTAGGCTGCCTTACGGCACAGTAAGGAATGTGTATAGTTTTTAATGATGCTTAATGCCCAGTAGCCTATTTTACTGCACATTAGTATAATTGCATGGTTTTTTAAGTGACACTTTCATGCACAGGAAAATAGGCTACTGCGCGTTAAACTGCATGTGTAGACATGCCCAGTTATACCATGGTTTGGGTGCTAATTAGAGCAGAATTTCATTTTCCATGTGTAATGAAATGTGAAGCTCCACATGGAACTATTTACATTGAGAAGGTGAGCAGAACTTGACCCACTGGCATGAGCCATACAGATAGTATTGTCTTGTTTCACTCCTCCAGCAATGAAGCCAGATAAATAGCTTCCTGCCATATGGACTCTTCTTGTTCCAAGAGATCAGATGGACACTAGCACTGACTTTTCAATGATGTTAGTGGAACAGCCATTTTTTATAACAATTAGACTTTTATTAACAAAGCAATTTCAAGTTTTTTAAACTTACTATGCAATATGAAATCACAAAAGGGAATTTGTGATACACTCAGAATAGCATTCTACAAATCTCCTGTTAAGAAAACTATAGTGAACAGACTCATTAAGCTATACTTTGGCTGTTTATATAATACAACAGGATGATTATTCAGTGATGGGACAATTCTCTACTGAACCACAACATAATATCATATGTAAGGATATTATATAGTAAGAATAGAATGATTGCTTGTACCATTTATAGTTCCAGTGCCTTCAGCTCCACTGATTAGTAGGATCAAGTCATATATGTAATGTGTAATCAGACCGGGTCATCATTTTCATAATTTTACCATACATAATTTTTTACAGAATAATTCAAAGCTCAGCCCTGCTCTTGATAATTTCAGTGGGACTAATGTCAGGCCTTAATTTTGTATATCATGTTTTATGTATATGTTTTATGAACCAGTGCTTGAAACATTCATTAATATTATTGGATGAATTAGTTGTATGGTTCTTACAACATGTTATGCTTCTGGCTACATCTCCTCATTAAACTATTAACAAGAATCTATCTCTTGACTATAAAATGCCAGCTGTGAGGCATTTTGTGATCATACCATGCTAAAGAAGCTAAAGAAAAAAATAAATGGCATTGCATTATTTCCTCTAAAGACAAGGCATATAGTATTCAGAACTGACTGAAGAGCTAGGCAGCTCTCCAAGTATTTGTTACATTGAAATAAACTTAACCTTCCCATCTTACAAAGGCATTTTATGCTTTTACCATACGTAAAATTTACAGTCTCAAGAAACAGCAGATAAACTCAAATCACTCCTCACAGCTTGAGTTTCTTAATGCATCTGCCTCATTTGTTCATCAGCACTTTATGAGAAAAACAAAACACACTGTTTGTTTGCCTATTGTCAGCAAAGACATCTGAATACTTCCTGCCAGGAGAGGTAGTTGTACCACCCTTGGAGCAGAGGAGATCAAGTCTCTATTCTGCCTCTACATTTGTAATTCCCAGTCTACAAACTAAAATCTCAGGAGCTTAATCAAAAACCAAAAGACACCCCAGGGCATATGTTATTGTTCAATAACAGCAAGCACCATACATAACTAGTGCCAACAACAATCTAGCACTAACATTGCTATATTTTAGTACATTCATCTGAAGAATTTCCTTGTGGTTACAATGAGAGAACCTAAAACGGTAAAATGTATATTATTATAGCAATCCTGAAGTATAAATCTATTAGTTCAGTTAAAAATCTCCTCTCTGTATTTTTTTAAAACATTCTTTATGGTATATCATTAAATTACTGAATGCCAAAATACCGCTGCTACATAAAACAATATAGTGATAAACCAAAATATTAGTGATATAGAGATGGATGAGCATTGTGAATTGTGGGCTTTAATAAATCCTACATTACTTCTGAGGTTTATAAACCAAGTTTTCCCTGTCATTTTAACCCAGTCTTAAGGAGATTTACATTTTAAAAACCTACAGATTTTCCTAGCTCAGGTAAATTTATAAATTTAGGCTGACACCTGTCTGAACCTTGATATGGTTTATATATAGAACTTTTTTGTTTTGCTCCTTTTTAAACAGTGCCCCTATAGTTGTCCCTCATTCAGACCACATGCTTCTATATTTTAGTCTCGTTTCTCCCCACATTTTTTTTCTTCCATTTCTGTATGCGCTATGATCCTTTGCAGCATAAACCTGGTCAAATTTTTTTAGCCAGGTAGACTTGCCTTGATTAGAAGTCAGGGAAAGAATCTGGCTGCCCCTGATGTGAAAAGTACTTGCTATAGTAAGAGTAAACAAAATCTAGATTCAAAGCCGCTGTTGGCTCTATATAAAATCCTGCACTGATCAGTGATCAGTTACTCACAAGAGTAATCCAGAAGCATAACCAGAGAAGGGGAAAGGAGGCAGGGGGTTGACACAAGTGGGGCATTAGCAGACTCCCTTACACATGCTTGTGATCAGCAAAAGAGTGACTAATCACCAATATGTGAAAGAAGATGCCAGTCTGTTAAAAAAAAACCTGTTAACAAATACTCATATAGCAAGGGTCAGACCCTGCTCCCACCCTAAAGCTGACTGCCTTGCACATGTGGGTTAGCATGCCCTAAAAAAGAAAGAGTTGGAACAAAGATACATTTGGATACAATAAGGAGACAAAACACTTTTTGCCAGCCTCACTCACACTGGCCATGGATACACATGCACTTAACTGCAGAGTAGACTAATTAGTTGCAGAGTAAAGCATCACCATCTACACCTGCAATGATATTAGGCCTCAGTAAACTAATTAATGCTGCCACATGATAATACTGTTGGGGACAGTACTATTTTACAGTGGGGTAATAAACTGAATTTAAATACACATGTAGGTGCTGACCACAGGTGTAAATTGCTCCCACTCAACTGGGGGCCAGACTCCTGCCTAGTATACAGCTTTGCAATTTCAGCACCCTTATGCTCAAATTGCTGCTGTCCCCAGAGCAGCATCTACATGTACACCTGGAAGTAGTTTACTCTGCCTCAAACTACTCTGGAGTTTATTGTTTCAAATTAATTGCACATGTAGATGGTTGGATGCACAGCAATAAACTCCATTGCATGTCACACCAGAGTTTATTGCTCCTGGTGCACTGTTTGAACATGTACCTGGGACCACAGCATATTGAGCTGAGTTAGAGTGGTCCTAGCTGGCAGAGGGCCTGGGGGGTCAGCCTGCCAGCCCAGGGATGCTCTGACCCAGCTCAACATGTTGTAGAAGGGCTGGCTAGGGCATGAGGATACTTCAGTGTGGGCCTAGCCAGCAGGCAGCCCCACACAGAAGCAACCTCATGCCCCAGCTAGCCCCATCAGTATCTACATGTGCATTAAAGAACACTGCTGCAGGATAGTACTTGTATTTACAAGCACTAACCTATGGTGGAGTTTATTAGTTTACTCCTTCCTAATAGCACTGCATGTGTAGATGCTGAGATGTTTACTGCAGAGTTAATTTGGCAGTTTCACAGTCAATTTCATGTGGAGACATGTCCACTGAGCATTACCTTACTCTGAAACAGGTGGAAGTAGACATTAATTATCATGAGTAATGATACTAAAACCTGAGCATAAATAAGCATATACCTGAGGTATCCATCATTTGTAACTGCTGAATACTGAGTTTTGTTTCATGTAAATATAGTTCCTGAATACACTGACTATGAGGAATTAAAACCCCTGTCACTGAAATTCTGTTTTGTATAACCACAGCATATAAAGAAATATCCTAAAGTCATCCAGTGGCCTTTTTTCCCCCTCATGGTGCTATAGCTCAGAACTTGTAAATACTCTTGTCAGACATTATGTTACCTTATGATCAAGTTTAGGACAAGTTCACAATTCCAAGTTATTTGTCCAAAAAATACAAGCCAAAACTTGCTTGACTGAAGATCTGCTCCCTCTTGATTTTCAGTCTTTTTTTTTTTAAATCTCCAAAATGCCAAAGGATTTTGTAACATGATTCCTTGGGCCATTGGCAATCTTACAGTGTTTCAAAATTCTCCCTCTTTCAGATTGTCACAGCTTGGCAGTTCCATATCAAATATTTCCAATACAAAACTCCATATTTTATTAAAAGGCAGCTATCACCAAAGCCCTTTGGAGTTTACAGTTCCTCCAGCTGTGATCTACTAGCCACCAAATCTTCACATACATATCTATAGGCTACTAACAGTAACAACTGCCAGGCACTGCATGTAGTTTATTCTTCCTTCCTGCTTCCTCTATTGATCATTTAAAAAGGACAAAGCTAATCAGATGTAAGTGTGGGGGCTTAAGTGACAGACTGTGCTGTGAATTCCTAAGCCTGGTGTGTTTGTGATTTATCATTGCTAAGCCTTATCAGTCACTGATTGACTCTTTCCTCTCTTAACCCTTGACGATGGCAGCCTCTTGGTCTCCTGCAGTTACTTCCCAGTTGTCTAGGGTCTCTAAATGCTAATCTGAAGATATGGAACCTCCTGTGATCTTGTGAATTTGCAAAGTGTTCAATCAGCAATTTGACAGACACACCCTGATGTGAAAATTATAATCAATACATTTTCTAGGATTTATCTGTTAGGAAGAGGCCTAGAAATAAGCAACACTGGATGATTGCTATACTGTCAGCAGCTACAGGTATTTCTGATATATTTGATGTTAGCTGTTCTTGAAACTGAAAAGTGAAAAGGTGCTGTTCTAAGTTGACCTGTAGCAAAATAGAAGTGTGAATCATTTTGCAATGCAAAATTATTTTGGATTCAGCTTCAGGATATCAGAGTGTTTCTGTGGGTCAGTCAGAGCCCCACAGAAGTGTACTGAGCACCCCACAAAACAATGCATGAACCCCAATTTATCTACATGAAAGGAGAAAGCCCCAGCCATCTAGAGAGAGTGCACACATTGTAAAGACTCATCATTGAGAACACCATGACTGGTCAGACTTCAGACATAACCATCTCCAGTGGAACTTCCTGCTATCCAGAGCCATGGTGTAGCTACTGAATCAGTTAATTCTTTGTCAAGTCCTTGGCTGACTAGAGGACACCCGTGTTTGAAGCCAGTAGGCATATGTGATTTGGTGGAGGATAGCCTCCTCTAGCCACAGCTATTGCTTTCTGGATAACAAGTCTTGAGATGATATGGCACTCTGCCTCACCCCTGCTCATTACCACACCCCACCCCAAGTAAGTGCATGTAGTCTGCTCTACCCAGCAGCCATATGTATATGGATATCTTTTCACCGGGCTCAGCTAAGAATCTGAACCACAACAGTTGTCACTTGGTGTTCAGCCTTGTGGATCTCTCCACTCACTAGCACTATCTTTTGACCCATGGGAAGAATCTAGGTATTATCACTGGCAATGGTAACAGTCCCTCAATACAAGGATAGTCTTTCAGTGAATAGGGAAGTCATTTCTGAGTCTGGAGATGACTTAAGAGACCAATCTGAGATCTGCATGTTCAATTGCAGAGGTGGCAAATCATTCTCAAAGGAAGGAATGGATCCTACTGATGTTGGGTCACAGCTCTTTTGCTTTGTCCTTCTCTATCTACCTCCCTACCAAGGGGAGTTTGCTCAAATGATCAATGATTTGTTTTGCATCACAATGCCACCAGACATGATTCAGTCCACGTGTCTCCCAGGTATTGTTGTTAATATCACATTTCTTTAGATTTGTCTTCAAGGTGCCCTAGAATATCTTCTTTTGCCCACTTTTAGAGCGATGACCATCAGTGAGTTGGGAGTATAGGACCTGTTTGGAGAGACTGTTGTCAGGCATCCTTATGATATGTCCTGACCAACACAGCTGACACCATATAAACATGGATTCAAATTTACATGTGAGAGAGAGCTAAAACTAAGCCTGTCCCGAAGACATTAAGTGGATCATTTTCACTTGATTCACATCACTAAGAACCTCTTTCCATCCTCAGATCCTAGCACTAGGAAATCATCTGACTTATTTTGAATTTTGGGGGCAGCCAGTAAGGAAAATAATTTAACAGAAAGAAAAACATTGAAAAGATAAAACCACATCTTGAACAATTTTAATTGGTTTGGACCAGGCCTCTAACTTGAACTAAAGCTTCAGGGAAGTGATCTGTAATCTCATAACCAACAGCATCCAATCTTAAAAATTCAGTTTCCTCTGTGTGCAAGAAAAAGTCTTTGTTATCCTTTCCTAATGTTCATTAATTTCCCATAGGCCAAGCATTTGCCTCTGACTGATTCATCAAAAAAATAATGAGCAACTGGGAGTGATCCCAAGTGGTGAAAAGCACCACCCCTTAAACTATCATAGGAGTTTTGCTATCCACTGCAATGACAGAGTTTTGCAAATTGACTTCAGGGGGCCCTGATGGCACTTGATACCTTACATCAGCAAGAAATGAATGTTTTCTTTAAAAAGGTCTTAACCATTCAACATTAAATTCCAGCAATATGGAAATAGAAACTTGAGCTCGTGCAGTGTGTGGTCTTGGTGCTACTGCAAGGGAGTATATTTCAACTGCAGAATCTGTACTGGCTGCCGATTTGTATCTAGGAACAATTCCAGACATTAGTTTGGACTTATAAATGGCAATGCTGATCATTTTTATGAATCTTAACTAGCTTAAAGAATCCTTTTCTCTAGATAAAACCAATACTGATTAGACCAGCTAGGCATTTGAGCTAATCATCTCAGGTTGAAATAGTTGTTCCTGGTGGTAGAGACTTTTAAGAAAAGTCTTCTTTATTGAAATATGCTCTTCACCTCCCACAGTGTTCCACAGGAATTGGAATTTGCTGACAATCAGAAAATGTTGCAAAGTTAATTTGTTTCCCTGGATTCTCTGGTTGGGATATGAAGAGATTAAGTGGGGAGAAGTGTATTTTGTTTGAACATATGCCTATACCTTGGACAACTTTGTACACATACTTAGAAGTACAGCTAGGCTCATTTTATATGTATTCATAAAAAATAAATAGAAATACAATTCTTCCTGTTCTGGGTCATTCTTTGTGAAGAGAGGATTTGATTATGGCTGGATACATTTGTTTTTTGTGAATAATTTATTTGCCAAAATGCAGTTTCAGTCAATCCAAAATAATTCCTGGATTCACACTGAACCTGGAAAATAGTTTATAAAAGGCAAAAATGCAGAAAAAAGTGGATGTGTGAAAAAAATGATGCTTTCAAAAATTACCTTTGGATTTTTCAAAATAGGTGTATTAAAAACAAACAAACAAGAACAAGGTGTCCCCATAGCCAAGCGGTTAAGATACTCAATGGATGTCGGGCATTCCAGATATATATTCTCTCCTTCCTTATTCAAAGCAAAAATTTGAACAAGCATCTCTCACTATTCAGAAGATTGTCCTACCTTTTTGACTCGGAGGTCATGCTGTTTCTCTGCCCCAAATATTTAAATATCCAAGAGGAGCATGAGAGAAGCTCACATAAGAATACTTTGTATTTTATTGTCCAAAGCAACCTCCTTAGAGGTAGGATACTCCTCCAAAAAATAACTATTTACATAGAGTGAGCAACTCTAAAAGAACTCCATCCCAGAATGCCTGGTTATCCAGCAGCTGGGGCAATCTCCTGTGGGGATAGAGTTCTTGCTTCAAATTCTTGATCTGTAAGGAGGAAAAGGGATTTGAATCTAGGTACAGTGTGTTGTTTTCTTGAGCAGAGATAGCCAACCTATGGCATGGCTCTGTGTGGCATACCACATGTCATGAAGGAGACAAGCAGCACGGTGGCAGATAAGGCAGGGAGGAGGACGCAGAGCAGGAAATCAGGCAGGGAGCATAGGGGTAGGAAGCAGAAAGCAGAGGAACACATTGGTCAAGGGAAAGGCATTACCACTAAGGAAAGGTGCAGAACTAATCTGTAACATGCCTACCAGAAATGGTGGTCCCTGTTTTTCTAGAGGAGCATGTTTGCAAGTTGGCTATTGGGGTAGCAATTCCTTCCTGCTAATCCTTAGTGTGGTTAATTCTTTGGTTTGATTAAAAATATCTGAAAACAAAATTAAGCCATTCATTCTGAGCCAAATGACATGTTTTATTTGAACTCAGCCTAATTGCTTTGATTCACACAGTATGTCAAACAATGGATTTTAGTTTGTTCCACTACTGAAGCAAAAATATCAGTTATTCATGGAGCCCTCAGCAGAACAACCAGTTTGGTTGGAAAAGAAACAATATGTTTCATAGTATTTCTCAATAAAGCACCAACACGGCTTGCTAGATTTAAGATGTGCAAAGAGAGATAGCCCTCCAAATAACCAGCAGAACTTCTTTTCACAAGCAAGGGAAGCTTCTATTCACCTACATCTAAGAAAACAGCTGCTCACACATCAGACTTTCATATTAGTAATTTCAAAGACATCAACAAATAGTATGGATCCCCTGAAACACAAAATGGCAAACTGGAGCTGACCGTTCCTGTAGATATGAGGAAATCACCAGAAGTATGTCAGGAGGATGAGTTGTAGAGGAGTAGTACCAAACAGCTATCCCCGTACACAGGAGGATCAAGGAAACTCAACCACTGGGCCAAGCTGATTTTAAATGTATACAATCTCAATTGAGTTTGATTCATTAGTGTCAAAGTAGGTTTTTTATATTAATTACTGATGGACCTATAGGGTCAAGTTCAGTCGCTAAGCTTTATCCCAAAGTGTAGGAGACCAAGTAGATACAACCTTATATGTTTATCTTTCCAAAGCACGTTTCTACAGCAGTCGTGTGCCAGATGTAGCCACAGCTGCAGGAAGTTGTTTATCTGCCCTCCTGACCTTTAAGAAGTGTTGGGAGATGGTAAAATCTTGTTTGTATTGCACATTTCTTTCTTTTAAGTAGAAACTTTTCACCATCAGCTAAAAATATAATTTAAAACATGTAAGGAATACAAACCATTATTGCAGAGTTCTGTAACCTACTGTTACCACTAACAAGATACTAAATGTAATAGTTTATTCTTTAAGTGTAGCTTAAGTTTCAAAACTTGGACCCTTGCAAATTTAATGGAAGTTTAATTGAAGCACCTGTTATAGCTACTATTGTTTGTCTTTTTTATATTTTCCTAGGTCTGTTCAGGAGTCCTTACGCATATACTTGTATACAAGCTCATCCTCTCCAGGGACACGTAGTGATATTACACTGCAGCAGGTCTTACTTATTTCTTTTGGTTTGGATTTCTGAGATGCCTAATGAGAGTTGAATGCATGATTCCCTGGTATCCTTTTGAAAAGCCCAGAATTTATCTATTTCCCATTAAAAAAATGATGCTTTGATCTAGATGGCTCTATTGAAATA
The DNA here is from genome assembly GCA_030014935.1 of Caiman crocodilus. NCBI lineage: Eukaryota > Metazoa > Chordata > Crocodylia > Alligatoridae > Caiman > Caiman crocodilus. Next base: position 52,619,002 of record JAGPOW010001338.1, read on the forward strand.
TTTTCAAATATGAAAATGAGAGAGCAAGAACATTTATATGCATAGGTAGGTCATAGATAGATAAGTCACGCTGGATGATCACTAAGTGACAGGTCCTCAGTGTTGGGAAAAGGATTAGGCAAAATACAAGTGGTATATATCCATCAACCTTATCACTTGGGAGAAATAATAACAGTGTCATTAGCTCAGTTTCCAAAATAACTCAGTTTCCTGCTTGAAAGTTGATCCTTCAGAAACAGGTCAAGCTTTTATTTTGTTATGACATTTTGGTAAAGTCATAAGGGTTCCTTTGGTCTGTTTCTGTCAACATCAATGTGTTAATGGGAAATCATTGTTAAAGTGGAACCACAAAAGTGGACCATACCACTACAACTATTAATATATTTATTCAGCAATACCATGGCTGCACTGCATAAAGTTCATTTTTATTAAAAGTAATAAGCACCAATAATGCTTTATTTTTATACTGAACTTTACTTGTACTTTTAAACACTTTATATATTTGTGCTAATTGGCTATCTAGAATTGTAATGAGTTTTAGTGGTTAATATAAGTGATTAAATATTGTCCAGTTACTAGACTATTAAAACATGAAAATGAAAATGAAAATCAATGCACTTTTTAAAGCCTACTGGTACTGTGTTTCAGTGCTTCTCAAACTATCTGATGTGGTGGACCTGCAATTTTTTTTCCAGTGGGCTAGGGACTGGTGCCCGGTTCAGCTGGTGGCAGCAACTGTGTGTAACAGCACTACACAAAGGCACAACAGGCTGTTTCTTTCTCTTTCCTTACTTCACACGATGTGACATCACCTGTAGTGTTGGAATGTATGAACTGTGGTGCTATGACATCAATGTCATGCTTCTGAAAATATATTTCTTTTTTTCCTGGCAACTCGCTGCAGACTGGTGACCAGTGGTCGGTCCACGGACCACCACTTTGAGAAGCACTGCTATATTTAACTTCCAGACAGTAGCTATGTTTGGACATATTTACTACGTGCTTGTGACAAACTTACAGAGCCATGGGTAGTTTAAGGCTTAAAGTAGATCCCTGTAAAGATGAGGCTGCTCTTGAAGGTTTGGATAAGCTTGAGGTCAGGTTTTAGAGTTATACAATTTTTAATAGCAATCTCATTTCTTAGAGCCTGTTTACATTTGGATATTTGGATCTGAATGTCTTTTAAGTGAAATTAGTACTCTTGAAAGGGACCAGACCCATAGTCTCAAAACTATAAAAATATTATTTATCCACAGGCAATAGCAATGTAATGTTCCCCACCTTTCCTCACTAATGTGCATCAATTTTATCCTGGACAAGTAATCATAGAGGGATAAGTTTATGAAAGGCAAGGACATTTAGTGATATATTTTATTGGATCAATGTATAGTTGGGAGAGTTGTTAGACAAGCTTTTGGGCATCCAGTACCCTTAGTGAGGTCTCAGGAACAAGCGTACTGTTCAGTGTCCATAGCTATGTAATCCTTTCTCTGTCTACGTAGCCTTCTGTGAAGATGCGTACTCAGACTGTCTTTCTTGCCTGCACACCAGTCTCTGGCTTCTTTACTATTCATTACATCCAGGAAGAGCACACACACCAATTGTAGATTCTTCCTCCGCCTGATGAAGGGTATTTAAACCCTAAGGCTTGCTAAGCAGAATTTTTCTATTTGAGTTGGTCTAGTACAAGATACCAGATTTATGCAAAGAAACTTGTCTCCTCGTGTCCTTCGACAAATATGGCTACAACCTACACTCCTGAACACAGATTTGTCTGTACACAGTTGTCATTTTGGTTTTGCAGTGTGGACCTCTGTCCTAGGAAATTGACTGAGATCATCACTGCATTTCGTAAAAGACAACAATAATCACCATCACATCTGTGACTGCAGGTTATGAGTAGGGGGGTCTACCAAACTCAAGATGGCTGCTGGCCAATTCTGTGGGCAAACCATGGGGCTGGCAGCCATTGTCATGAGCCAAGCACAGCAGCTCCCCCCACACCTCCACACCCTCATACCTCCACACCTCCACACCCCCACACCTCCACACCCGAGTGGCCCTGCCCCTCGCTGCTGATTGGCTGTAAGGGCTGTCCATCATGCAGCCCCACATCTCACCACCAATTGGTGGAGAGGGGTGGGGCTAGATGGCAGATAGCCCTTGCAGCCAACCAGCATTGAGGGGTGGAGGTGGCAGCCATCTTGCCATGCCAGCAGCTCCCTTTCCTCCTTCCCTCCCCAGTGGGCTGTGCAGCCAGGCCACAGCAGCCACGAGTTTATTTTCAGTAAATTTTGGGGGCGTGTTTCAGGGAGACTGTCAAAAGCATGGAGCCCACGCTTTTTCATGGAGCCCACTCAAAATCGCAATTTAGGTAGGTCCCTAGTTATTGGTGACTATTGTTATATTTTAAACTAGTTTGTGCTCTGCATCTTACTTTTGATACTCTCAGCTTTCTAGTCCTCCTGTTTGGGGCCAAATACTCAATTTGTTTGCATGAGCAACCTCGCTGACTTCAGCAGGATCATACAAGTAAAGTCAAATGGACTCACATCTCATATTTTTCAAAAGCATTATTTTGAGATTCTGCCTTATATTATTATTCCAGTTGTTATTATTGTTATTATTCCAATTATTCCAAATGCCTTCTTATTATTCCAATTTTCAAACTGAGATCAAACAACAGTACATGTATAAGGTGTAGAGCCAATAACGGTACCTAATCTTAAAAATGCGTATAGGACCCAATCCAGTCTTTACTAAAACCAGTGTAATCTCTGTATTGATTTCAACAAGCTATTGACCCACATGTATTTAGGTAGGGTTGAATATTGAAAATTCTCAGACTTTTTGTGCTGACAAAGAGGAATTATGGTCTATGAAAAATTTTAAGGGGCCTGTGGTCGCAGGGCACGGATCATGTGGTGACACTACTGCTCATTAGTAATGAGGTACTGCACAGTCAGCATCACCAGAAAGCTGTGCACAGATGCTACTGCACAGTAATGCTATTTACTGCACAGTTATTTAGTACTTGAATATGCAAGTACTAAATGACTGCACAGTAACAAATGGGTGGTCAGTGTCTCATGTACACCTGGCCAGGCAGTCAGAATAAAAGAGTATAAAAGTTGTTTCTTGTCCTAAACGTCTGTAAGAGTTGAGATTGTATATTAATATATGAAAATGGTTATACATATTCCAGGTGGCAAACAGGCATTGATAGGTACACAGAGAATTGGGAAAGAATGGATTTTCTGTTTTACAAGACATTTGCTGGTTGTTTGGGGGGGTTTTTTCATTCCAAAATTAAATAAGCTAAAATAATTCAAAATTTCTCAAGAAAGAAAACGTTGACCAAAATGTTGTTTCAGGTTTGTAAGTGTATCTTCCCTTAAAATCCAAATGTTCCAGTTCTATTTCAATTAATTTTTAATTTTTTGTTATATACTATGAAATAAACAATTTAAACAAAAGCTGTTTTCCAACAGAGGTTCAAAGTGTATTGCATTTTCTTCTAAATTATATTTCATCAAAATTGACACATTTCTATAAAATATTTAATGTGCAAGAAACTGGTCATTATAAAAAAATCCCAGTCATCTCTAGATGCTCCTGCTCAGTTTAAGACACTGCGGGTGTACCTACACATTAACGTTTACATCCCCGTAGTAATCTGCTACAGTGACGTAGCATCCATGGGTATCTACACATGACCAGCAGCTACTTCTGCGTAGTGATGCACTCCCCATTATAGTGCACCACTACGACAACATAGCTGCTAAAAATAACTGTGCAGCACACTGTGCAGTATGGGCTCTTACTGAGCCATGATTTAGTACTTCCAAAAGGAAGTAACAGTAACATCACCATAGCAACATGTGTAGATGCACCCACTGTGCAGAAGCTTTTGAAGATTTGCCCCTAAAGTTATTGCAAATATTACATAAAAGCCCAATCCTGCTTTCCTTTTAGTATGTATAACTCCAAAGAGATCAATAAAAGTGTTGATGGTGCAGGACTGGGTTCTATATATATAACTGATATCTATGTATAAAAACAGTAGCTTGTGAAGTATGAATATTATGTTTATTTCTGTTTGTTTGTTTCACTAAGAAATGTTCCAAAAAGTCTAACAAAATATTTTTGTTTCATTTTCTAAGATACATCTTTATGTCTCTACAGTGTAGAATATTTTTATTTATGCCATAAAACTAAGGTTCAAATCAGATATTTGTAGAAAGTTTTTAAAGAAAGAAGAGAGGTGTGGCAGGATTATTCACTATCAGCTTGTACTATTCATTTAGGTTTCTGGTGTACATAAAAATTCCAGACATGAGTCTCCTGACTCTTTATTGAAAAACATTTCCTGCAGGGGGGAGATTTTGCACAGAAAAGAAAAAATACATAGTTCAACATGAAAGTTAAATGCAGCAACTTAATAGAGCAGATCCAATATCTATAGCTCTACTCAAATTAACAGAGCTATCTTGATTAATATCAGCTAAGAATCTGTCCCATTATCATTATTATTTAATATGTATAATGTAGTAGCAGTCCTAGTAGCCCCAGTCTCTTTCACCTACAGTTTTTTTTTGTAGTAGAAAGAAACTTAGGTAAAATTAGAGGCAATAAAGTAATTTGTTATGGATTATTTGTGTCTGAATCTCATTTACATTAACACCCATTTTCACCATAGTGCTAGTGTAACCTAGAGTAAATGAGAATATGATCTCTTTATGTTTATGCACAATGGACCACATCCCAACCTAGCTCTCATGAGGGGCAGTATCTAGAGCATTGGTCACCAACCAGTTGTTTGCGATCGACTGGTCAATCATAGAGCCTCTTGCAGTCAGTCTGAGACTAGGAGGGACTAAGCACATGTGCACATGCATGCACAAGCTGTCCCATCCCTGTCCTGCTCCCCCAGCCCAGGAGTTCAGTCTGTGGAGGCCAGACCGAGGGCCCACAGTGAGGGACAGAGGGAGGCACAGACAGAAGCAGGGGCTAAGGTGAGTGGGAGCCTGGCCAGACTGGGTCGTGGGAGGATTGAGCCCAGGTGGCTCATCCAGTGTGCCTGGGATCTGTGTGCAGAGCGGGGGGGGGCTGGGCCAGGACTGAGTCAGACTCTTCTCCATGGTGGGGGTTGGGCCAGGCTGTAATTGGGGCAGGCAGCAGCACTGGAAACAGTGCTATAGGGGGGCTGCAGCCACCCAAAAATTTTCCATAGCCCAACTAACCCCCCTAGCACTGCTGCTGCCCACCCTGAGCACAGCCCACGAGGAAGAGCCCAGCACAACCCTGGCCCCAGCCCACAGTGACAGCAGGCCTCCCCTGCACTCAGATCCCAGGCACATGGCCCCCACGCCCTCCCGGTGTGCATGCAGCAGCAGAAGCCACCCCTCTTCTCTCTGCTGGGCACACCCCACACTCTGCCCCTGCCCCACTCTCTCCCTCACTGCCATGGGGGGTGGGGCAGATTGAGACTCCAGCGGTGAGGGAAGGAGTAGGGCACAGGCAGGAGCAGGGGCTGATGTAAGGAGGGACCCACTAGGCCTTCACATGTCCCATCACCCAGCCCAGCCAGGGCCCCACTCACCCCAGCCCCTGCTCCTGCTTGTGCCCTACTCCCTCCCTCACCCCTGGGGCCTTGATCTGCTCCCCCCTCCATGGCCCTTTCCCCTCCCCCCACAGATTTACCTGCTGGAGGGAACCCCCAAGTATGATTTTTCTCTCGGCCTCAATTTGACCCATCTTCCCTCCCCACAGATTGACCTTTTGGGGGGGAGGTGAGGTAGATCCTGGGGTGCATTTTAATTCACAAAGTGACCTACTTAAAAAGGCTGGAGACCACTATGCTACAGTGTGGGTCCCTGCTGTGAGATCTTTTCACTCCTCTTCAGCTTCCTGCCCTCCTGTCCCACAACTTTCATCCTCCTTAGCAGCACTGGTATTGCCTGCACGCAGGTGGTGCTGATCGACAGTTACTGTCCTCTTCAGGCCATGCACATTCTTGGATACTCTACCCCTGGCTGTGTCATAATCCTGCCTTACTTTTGCTCTTAAAATTGTAGCTGTTTTATCAAAGTAAAAATTACACTTAATCACATATATGAAAGTACTAGAGTGGTCTAGGGCAATAGTCCAAAAATTGTATCTTTTGATATTTCTTTATTCAGATACTGAAGTGTTTGAGGTGACGATAGTAAAATACTGTAGTATTTTATACAGAAGGGAGATAGTTATTTTGTATGTAAAAATGAACAATTTGTGACACACTGACAAAACTTAGGGAAGTGAGATCTACAAAGGCTGATAGCCTATCCTCAGTCCATCTTGTTTTGCCTAAGCATCATAGCTCATAAGGTCTCAGACATGTCGTTGAATTCTGCAGTTCCCAGACACAGCAGAGTGAATGAAGGAAGGGGCATCAGTCTCAGCTCTAATCTTCTTCCTGATGTGGTTATATGATGTTCCTTACATGAAGGAAACAACAAAACAAAGGACAAGGAAAACATGACCTATATCTAATGTCCTGACCTAAGAGATTATAAATATTAGTTGAGATGCTCCTTACAAGTTGCTGCATTCTTTCAATGCATATTTTGAGACAAGATATGATATTATCACCACAGGTTGCATGGTAACTGTCCTATGATTATAGTGAAGAAACAACAATTTTGGAGAAATAACATTGTCCACGTTGTTTAGCAGGTAACCATGCCAGCCCCAAATGAATATCGCCTTTGTTTTGAATCAGGACAGCACAGACATTTGTTAAATGTTATCCAGGGTAGTTTGATTGCTGACAAGTGCACAGTGAGTTTGGCAAGCAAGCTGTGGCATTAGCTGAAGCTCCCTTCAGTATTCAAACACAAAGGTCTAGATTATTTATTATCAAAGATCCTGAATGCCCCAACCCATACCAAGTCTTTCATAATGGTTTATTTTTTTAGCCTTCAAAATTCTTAGGGCAACACAGTGGTTTACATTAGTACAAACCATTAGTTAAGATCTTATAAGTACTTAACTTACTCATGGACTTTTAATTAGTATTATCACACCTATTATTTTATCTTTATGCTAAGCGACACACACACACATATAATTCTATCCAAATCTGGCCACATATAAAGACAATTCCTTATCTTTTTCAGGTTTAAAAAATTCAGTGAAATATTTAGGACCAGTGGAAGCTGTAACTGCATTTTGAACAATGAACCTAAGCGATGAGATTGGACACTAATGCTAAATGCTGCAGTATACCCATCTCTGTTGGATAACGGGGCAGTTAATTCCATTAACATTAATGTGAATGACACAGCCCTGTGTAACTGTATGAATGTTTTTTGTGAAGCAGGGACGTTGCTGTATTCAAGGACATAAACACAACTGTAGGCTTGCAATGCCCACATGAGATCCATAATCCATCATTATGAGGATGATGCCTGTAATAAAAGTAAACAAGACATGTTTAGAAACTCATTTCCTTTTAGTAAATAAGCACATACTCACCATCACCCAAAGAGGAAAAACAGCTTGGACAGACCCTCAGCTGGTGTAAATTCCATTGATTCAGTGATGAGTAATGACAATTTACACCTGCTGAGAATTTCTGCCAGAATGTTTTGCAGTCTGGAAGCAAAATTTGCCTTTTAATTGTGTACCTCAATCTGATTCAATGACCCTTTCCTCAGTCTGAGCAGCCCAAGCAAATTCACTAAGGTCCTGCAGTATAATAACCACCGTGTTAGAGGCCATTACTATGCAACTTCAAAAATAAGATCAAATCTCAGTTTATCTGGGTCCTACCACACCCCCAGCGTTCACTGTATCTCAGAGTTGGTTTTCTGTTGGCAGTAGTCAATATTTATCATAATTGTACAGGAGTTAGTTCTAATCCTCTAATAAATATTTATTGGGAGAACTACTAACATAACACTTTCTCGATAAATATTTACTAAAGATTTTCTGACAGGAAGCACACTGCCTTTTTCTTTCTTTAAAAAATACACTGAAACAAAAATCAACCAGGAACAGCAGCCTGAAACAAAAATTAACCAAACAGCTGGCAGAAAGGAATAGAAAAAAATTAAACACTGTGCCAACAAGGGAAGTGCTACTCAGAGCTGAAGCCTTTTTCTCCAGCATATTGACTGGTGGGCTGCAGAAATGAGTTCAAATGTAGCTGCAGTAGAAAGGGTTACAAAGATTCTGGTGTCAAAAAAAGCTGCACTAAAACAAGTGGGGCCGCCCATGTGGCTGCAGCCTGTGCCACCCAAAACCAGAGCCTGGGCAGCCAAAGCTGCACTCCAGATGCTGGCCAGGCTCTGCATGCCTGGATCACCACTACTGCAGTCTCAGGAGGCCCCCAGGCAAAGCTGCTGGGGCCAGCCCAGGTGCTGGCCCCAGCCTCCCCTACCGCATCCGAGGCAATTTGCCATTTGCTACAGTATGCATGCAGGGGCATGCCTGGAGACAATCTAGCAGTGACAAAAGGAGCAAGATACTCCCAGCCAGTTAAAATGGGAATGTTTTGTCATATTGGCAGGTCTCAGGTGGCAAGATTAATATCTCTGAATGGACAGTGGGTATACTAGTTCATATATCTTGCAAGACTGCTGGGCTCATATGTAGTGCTGACAATACATCTGGGAGCAGGGTATCAGCTATCGAGAGAGAGTGGACATTGTAGGATGCTGATCTGGAAATGAGGTATTTTACTTAGCTGCCTATATACAGGCATAAGGGCAAAATCCAGATTGACACTTTAGGTGCCTCCATTTTAGGCTTTGGCACACTATAAAAGCAGGTCCCTGGTCTAGAAGGGTGAGTCAAAGAATGAGATCAATAGCTAGACTCTTGACACAGTCAAATGGGAGAGTTAGGCACCTCCTAAGGACAGTTCAGAGAGCCCAGATGCTGAATAGGAAACCAGCAGTAGGTAAAGCTGAACCATGGTAGGCATCCGAACGCTTGCCCTCTCCAGAATTTAGGCACCTCTGTCCATTTGGGATCCAGAAATCCCAGGATGCTCTTCTAAGGGAGGACACCCCACAGAGGTAGTGGTACGCCTCAATTTTTACATAATCATCTAATGGTCAAAACACTTACTTAGGAATTGCAGGCCTGATTCATTGGCTAACCTGAGTTCACATCTGAAACCTACTTAACTCAGCATCTGTACCACCAGGGTTTCTCTCTCTAGCCTTGATCAGAAAAAAAATTAAAAATTAAGAGGTTTTAATGATAGACTTCAGGTGATACAAAGCTTTTATGTAGCAAACATTATTTCATACCAGTTTGCAGAAACTGCAGGAGCTCTTAGTACCTATAACTGCAAAATATCAAAAGCTGGTTTTGATGTGGGAACACGCTTGAACTATTGGACATTGTCTTGCACCAAAACATTCTCTACTGATTTGTTCTAACCACCTCTTCATTTCCCCCACCCCACTCCCATCACTACTAATTTTACTTTCCCAGAACTTCTCCAGCCACGACTTGACTGTCCTGCATCTCAGCAACCAGGTCCAGGAATCCCTTCATATTTCACAGATGAGCTTCACTGAAGGATTACCATTATGACAGCACTCATTTCATTTAGAAGGCCGAAAAGGATCAGTTAAGGGCCACTAATCCTACCCGCATCCATGGAGTATATAAAGCAATGTACAGAGGGCCTTTGTTTCCTTGGCGAGTTTTTGTATTTTCTCCAGTTCAGAGCCATAGCTGTTGATATTACCTTTCTTTTGCCTGTCAGTTTTACCTGTACTTTTCACCTGTCAGCTGATGGTCATGTTCAAAATAACCACCGTAAGCTGCTTCGAACTACAGAGGCCTTTTCTCATCTGAGAGAGAGCAACTTTCTCAGTGCTAATACTCTTTTAGAAAGACTAGAAATTTGTTACCAAATTCTCCGGAAAAGCATTTTCTTCCCAACCCAAATCTAAATGCAAAGCATATCCAAATAAGAAACTGAGACAAGTACTTTGCTTGCAGTGTGCATTGCCCTTCATTGAGTTATTTTCTATAGCTCAAGATGTGCTTCAGTAACCAAAACACACTGCTGCAGGGAAAGTCATTGCTTGACACCTTCCTTTTTACCTCTTCTTATAACTATTGTATGCAAAGATTTGTGAAGGCTCTAATTTTTCTGAAGATTTCTGCCAAAAACATTTTTACATGGAACATTTTTTCCTTATGTTTTTCTGAAAGAGTAGAGTATGTGCTATCTCTGCTTGAAATCCTAATCTGTATTTTAATCTAGACTAGGCCAGTGTTTATATACATATTATTTTTGCATTTATTACTTCATGGGCTAGGGACCCTAGTCATGGATTAGTATGCATCATGTTAGGTTCTGGACATAAATAACACATATGAAGCATCTCTGAGCCTAGTAGAATCGTTTTAAATTATTTGTCTTGCTATTGAATTAATCACAACAAATCACAGAACTGAAACTCCCAGTAAAATTATTATTTCTCACTGAGCTAGTTTGAACAGTACTTTGTAGTACAAAGATTTTTGTAGGCAATACCTTTTCTTGAATCAACCACATAGCTGGGATAGACTTAGACAAGCTTTCAATGCAGTGCATTCTTCTTCACGCCACCTGCCTTTTAAAGTTTGCATTTAAACCAATCTAAATTTGCTTTATAAATCAAATTACTCAGAAGTGGTAGTAGCAGCTAAGCTGATGATTCTGCAAACATGTGAACTTGACTTAAAACATGCTCATGACTGCTTAAGGTGGGACCTTAATTTGCTATTAAAAGGCTGCAACCAAAGTAAAATATCAAAATGAAATGTATTTAGCAGAAATCATCAAGAAAGTACCAGTTGTTATTTTGCATTTTCTTTACTATTTGAATAACAAACCCCCCTCCTATTCTGTTTCTTTGAATTATCTGACTGCAGTCTCATTCTTTTTCCTCCAATCCCCCCCCCCCAAAAAAAAACCCCAAAAAACCAAAAAACCAAAAAACACCAAACCCTTCAATCTTACAGCACAGGCTGTTAAATTTGTAAGTATCCAGATATTTCAATGCAACTTAATCTGGCCTGGCCAATACATTTATTTGTTGCTTGCTTTTCTGACAAAGATAACTTTCTTTGAACTTTATGACTGTCACGGAAAAACTCAAGGACATAACTGGCTAGTACTGCATCCTGGGCAGTGGCAGCAAAAAAAGGAGGTGACATCTGCCCCAGCAGCAGCAAACCACTAGCTGCTGCTCTTGCACTGCATGCTGCTACTTCATCTCTGCCCTCCCCACTGCCATAGCCAGAGCTCCTGCAGGAAAGGTGCAGGGTGTACGGGGAAGCAAGGGAAGGGAAGGTGACGTACACCCCCACCCCTGTACCATTCCAGTGCCCTCCACTATGGGTAGCACCTGGGGTTCATGTCCAACTCACCCACCCATCATTATGCTACTGAGCTCAGAGGCATATCTCCAACACCTTGTTGTTCCAGTGACACAGCTTTTCTAGCTCTCACATTTTCTCTAGGGCATTTATGTGGTTCATATAAACTAGTTGTTCAGTCCTCCCTCCTAATTTCTACAGCTTGATGCTCCCATTGTTTTTTTCCCCCCAAACTGGATCTGAGGCTGCTCAGTTTTCTTTGTTCTATTCCTGCTTAGCCTCCCTCTGTAACCAGCAGATCAGTGCTATTGTACCTAACATCACAGAGCCCTTCTCTTTGTTTTCTTCTAGCAGGCAGGAAACCTGACAAATGCACTTACCCAGAAGTCCCTCTGACTTGTCCAAAGCTCCTGGAAAGTAAAAAGCTTCTCTTGATCTGCAAAAACTTCTTCTCATGAGCGTCTCAGACATCATTCTAGGTCAAAGAGTCTAGATAAACTTGGATAATCAGGCAATTTTTTATACTTCATCCTTTGAGATTCACCAAATGCTAGCAGCAACTCTATCAGTGTTAGCCTACATTTTAAACTATGAACAGTTCTATAACAGCTGATACTGAATTAAAAGAATATGTGCAAATAATAATATGCAAACCTAATCATTCATAATTTTAAACAATTGGAAATATTAGCTAGAGATTCTGTAATTTTAGCCAGACAATTTCTACAGTATCTCTGAAAGGGGAGCTTCTACAAATTATAGCTCAAATTCAAATAAGTTATGGTCTGAACTTTCTGATGTTAAGCCATGGAAAACCTATATTTATGTGGAACACCCATAAGCAATTCAAAAGATGACTTGCTTTTAGGACTTGAAGAGTTTTGGTGCCACCTGGAGGCTGTTATTTGTATGGAAAGTTTGAAAATCATTTATAATTTACTGTCCCAGTGCTCACTGGTTCTCCCTTTCTATCCCTACATACTGATGGAGTTGAGAGAATGATCTGATTTGATCCACATTTATCAAAATGATTTGATCCATGTTTATCAAAATCCTTTTGTACTTGGCATTGCTATTGGTTACATTTTAGAGCTTGCAATGTGGCTCTTGTGCACAGAATGGTCACAGCATCACATTTGTGCATTGCTAATTTGCTATGAAACCTCAAATCCAGATGTTGCCATGTCTAACCTTTCTGAATAGAATCCCAAACCTGGTTCTAGGCACTGGGGCTCTGTATATAGTACATGGGGAAAGTTAGGCACCTCAGGATAAATCCAAGTGAACCTGCACTTTGAGAAGGGAGCAGCTAGAGCTAGCCAACAGGAAAAGGGGATGTGTTTAGGCTTACCTACCTCTCACTGGAGCTTAGATGCCTGATTCAGGGCTACAGGGAGATGCCTTCATCCACTTGGGGACCACAGTGTCAAATCCTGTTGTTCTTTTGATTTCGAATACAGCTGGAGGAGGGAGGGGCTTTTGTTGGTTCTATTCTCTGCTCCAAGGACTATTTATGTATTTTCTCAGAGGACTATTTAAAGTAAAATTCATAAACAGTCCTTGGAGCAGAGAATGGAATCTCCCTCTCTCAGATGTGTGATATAACTATTTGGCTATAGAGTCATGTTCCTTCAAATGCTCTTTCCCTCTGGCCCAACGAATCTTGGAACTCTTTGTTACCCAGCTTCAACAGGAGGGAAAGTCTCTGCCACCTTCCGTATCAGCTAACGACCTCATGGTTAGGGCACTTTCTGGAATTGTCTTGGGAGTACATGATCTTGAATCCCTTCCAGCTGAGGAAGCCCTAGTACTCAATAACCTTTCATGTCCTGGATGAGATCTGTCACTTCTACGCTATTATGGAAAAGTGGTCAGTAACACTATCCCCACTGGAGGGGGGCAACCAGGACACAAACCCCAGGTGCTGCCTTTCGGAGAAGGGTACAAAAATGACTGCTGCCACAGCTGGTAGTTGGCTGTGCCACAGCAATCCACACAGTAGCAGCTAGAGCTACCTTGTGCATTGCTGCTGTCCAAGGTGCACAGGCAGCCTGCTACGCCTCTGGCCCCAATACCAGCTATACTTTCAAAAAAAGTGTTCATAATTCCATTTTTTATAGACTCTGGTCCTGTGTTTGTGGTTGGCACCCTCAGAGAACTTTCACTGGACTGGGCTCCTCAGAGGCTGAGGCAGATGAATGCTTAGTTTATGAATCCTGATTGCATAGATTCATTAAATAGATACCACGCTGTCCACACTGTAACAGTTCTGGAAATGCAGAATCAAGTGAAACAGGGATGTGCCAGTGAGTTCATATGCCTCTAAGGGTGGTGGCAGCTGTGCAAGGAGGGTTCACAATTTTTTATGTAGGTGTATTTTGCCCAAGACCTGCTTAAGGTACCTAAGCCCTTTGATAATTACCACAAAGTTATAATTATAATGCAATACAACTGAAACTGCTATTGAGTAAGGAGGATTACTTAATTCTTCAGTGAGACTCAAATACTAAAAGAGATAAGTGCCTTGTTATACTTTAATTTTAGGCAGCTCCTTGAGATTTTAACCCCTGGATTGTCCACACATCAAACACCTGAACCTAGTTTTAAGCACACTTTAGACAGTTTAAAGATATGCCACTCCAGAGCAGGTTTAGCTCTGATCCATGCTACCTACCTCATTCTCCATTAATGTGTGCCCTCCCACACACAGAAGAGCTACCCAAGTTGCAACCCTCCAGCATCTCAGGATGCAATGTCTCCTCCCCACCCTCCTGTTCTGTGTGGACAAACTTTCCACCCCTTCAACTCTACTGCCCAAGGGGAGGTTCTGACACCAAGCCAGCTCCCCATCCCATCCCATCCCTGGGGGTGCAACCTTCCCATCCCCAGGTGTAAACCTGTGTAAACAGCCTGCATAGCACATGCCATCTACCTTGGTCACAGGGCACAGACAGGTCCAGAACTGGGGAGGATGGAAGAGGGGAAGCAAGGTAGGGAAGCAGACTGGGTCCCCATGAACTGGGGCTTCCTTCCCAGGGCTGAGGCAGTAACTCCCCCAAAAGTACCTTCCGTCACCCCTCCTACCTCCCAGCCTCCCCAAGAAGCACAACCAGCACCCTGCACACCACAATCCCATATCCCAATTTCATAAAGCATGCCACTTTCTTTAATTTACTTCCTTATTTTTATTTTACACTTCTTTTTATTTATCCTTCAGTGACTGACTTCCTTCATTTTACCACCTTTCCCCCACCCTCATTTCGTTTCCAGGCCTCTAGTGGCAATTTACAGCTGTAGGTCCTGGTCCTGCCCTTGCTCATCAGCCCTCAAGTGGCAGGTCACAGCTATGTGAGGGGGTGATAGTCGGAAGGTTTTCAGCCTTAACATGTGACTGCTCTGAACTCAAGCTAGCTCTAACACCAATCAGCATCTGAGTAGCTCAAAGTGCAATGTGTAACAAGGCCTAAATCTTGTGGAGTATCAATGCCAGCCCTGTTGCTGTTTCTTCTCTACATACATTACTCCACAAAATAAAAATTTCACCCAGTATCAGTAGATGCTGACAAGCTTTTAAAAGTAATGTTGTAGCCATGATTGTCCAGAAATTATCCAATAAAAATATTACCCTAAGGCATCCTTGCCTCTCACAAGCATTTAAAATGCAGATGTAAATTGACAGGTCCAGCAGTCACACTAAAGCAGGGGTGGGCAATTATTTGGGTCCGGAGGCCACACACGGAGTTTTTTTAAGTTGTTGCTGGCCAGGTCAGCACACCCTTCCACCATCCCCTGCCACCACAACAACCCACCAAAACTCCCTATGTGGGATGGAGCCACAGGTGGACAGGAGTGGTGTTTGGGAGTGGGATGGGCCAGCGAGGCCGAGATCGCAGGGTGAAGTTGCAAGGCAGTAACAGCATGAGGGTAGGGCCAAGGGCAGAACTACAATCTGCTCCCTGCATGCCCTCACTCTGTTGGGAGTTTTGGGGGTGTAGAATGCATGGGTGGGGGTGTATGCACATGTGTGTGTGTAAAGAGGAAGGGGTGCCTGGGCACTAGGTCTCAGGTGCCAGCCAGGGATGAGGGGAGGGAACAGGCGACATGTGCAGCAGAGCTTGCCCAGGTGATGCAGTCTGTGGCTGCCCCTATGGTGCTCTATATGGTGTGGGATGCCTTGGGCAGGGCTTGGCCCCATGTTCTCACCTGCATCTGCCAGGCTGCCCCTGGCCAGTGCTTACAGCTTACTGGTGGGGCTGCTACCAGTGCAGTTGCAGCCACCCAGGTACTGCTCAGCTCCTCTTGCCTCCAGCAGCAGGTCCTCCTCCTGCCCCACTGCTCCGGTTTGGGAGAAAGCTTCAGCTAGGTGGCTCCTGCCCTAGTGCATGGGGCTCTGGCTCCAGCTCCTGGTTGCCTTCCACCCATTCAATCACCCACACCAGGCAGGCAGAGTGGGTGAAAGAGGCAGGGACCTCCAGGTTGAAGCTTCCCCCGCATCTGAAGTAGCATAGTAGGGAGAGCAGGAGGAGCAGGAGCTGCTGCCAAAGGCAAGGGGAACTGAGCAGCACCCAGGTGGCTGTACCAGGAGCAGCCCAACAGGTAAACTGAGCATGCTGGCCTGGGCTCAGCCCCATGCAAAGCACTGTGAGGGCAGCCAAGGGCAGGATTGTCAATTGGTGGGTACCCAGTCAATTGGTGGGCCAGATCCAGCCCGCAGGCCATATTCTGCCAACCCCTGCACTAAAGTCATCTGAGCTAACTTAGCAGCAAATTATTTCAACTGCTCTTCAGATTCCTCAAGGTGTGCCACACCCCACATATCCAAACCTAGCCATCACTCCACCTCCCCCTTTCCTATCGTGCTTTGTATGAGCTAGGTGCTATTATGATTTGTGTTGTCTGTGCAGCACACCCTCACTATCAAGAAGCTTGCACAGGCTGTGGAAAATCTCCTGAATTTCCACACACTGCACACATCTCTTTGCATTGTGCCTACCAAAGTTTGGCCCTCTGTTTCAACATCAAGAAGATTTACGTGCTCTGTTAGCCTGCTCCAGGCCAGGAAGGTGATGCCTCTCCTGAAATTACCTTTGAGGGGAAGACCCTGGAGGTAGCCACCCACTTCACTTGCCTCCATAGCCACCTCTCTGAGAGTGAACACCGCTGAGGAGATCCAGCACAGGGTTCAGAGCACACGTGTCTCCTTTGGAAAATTGCTTAAGCATGTTTTGTTGATCATGAAACCAAGCAGAAAGACACCAAGATCCATTCGCACAACCTAGTCCTTATCCCCACTGTCCTCTACAGACATGAAACTCGGTGATCCACTGTTGTTATCTCAAGACCCTGTTGAGGTGTCACTAGCAGCGACAACAATGCTCCCCTACTCCTTTTGCTCTACATTAAACTATAATCCAAGAGATATTTAACTTAGAAAGATTTCAGATCCGTAATCCTTGATTTTAGTTATTGTGCTGAGGTTAAAGCTAAGAGCATGTTTAACTACTTCCCTTAATTTACCACCGGATCTTGACAACATCCCTGCTCCGCGGTGCACCCGGAACTTCCGTCGCTGCGGAAGCAGCTCAGCTTAGTTTGTCCGGGTGAGCCGCCGCGAGGCCGTAAAGCTCGGTCTGGGCGCCGGCCCGGCAGCGAGGGAAGGTGGGGCTGTGCACGCGTGGGGTTTCCTGTGCCTGCCCGGGCGCGGGATGGCGGCGCTGTTGCTGGTGCTCTGGCTGCTCCTCGCCGCCGCCTTCCTCGTGGCGCTGCTGGCGCGGGTGCTGCAGGGGGCCGCGGGGCTTGGTGTCCTCGACGGGTTGCTCCGCTACGGGAAGACCCGGAGCTGCTGCGAGTCGGGCCCGGCCTGGCTACGCCTCGGCGCCGTGCCCAAGAGGTGTGCGTTGGGGAGCGCTGCCGGCAGGGCGCCTCGCTGCCCGGCCTGCAGGGCGGGCTCATCCCCGGCGAGGGGTGGGGGAGCGGGGCCTTCCCTTACCAGGATGTCCCTGTGTTGCCTCCCGAGAGCTGAAAAGGCTCCTGGCGGCTGCCGACCTCGGGGGGCTGCCTGGCCCCGGCCTTGCAGCAGCGCCCCGAGCACTGTGAGGCTCCACATGAAACTTGTGACTAGGGGTTTCTCCTTGAAAGCGTCAGGGTCGTGGCATTCTGCAGAGAGCCAGCTCCCATCTAGCGATGAGGCCCTGGTGTACTAGCTGCCCAGCACACTGCCTCATCCAGAGCAATGCACGTCCTGCTGGGCATTTATCAGTTTTTACGTTAATGGGAGTGCTTCTGCACTGTGTGGCCCCTAGCAGGACAGCTACCATGTGGCTTGGGGGGCTCACTTGTGCTTATTCCAGTGTTGTGATAAAGCCTCTGAGACCTGACTAAGCTACAGTCAAGTGCGCTCTGCTTGGTGTCCCCTCACCCTTCCTTGTCTTCTCTTTAGTTGTCCCCCAAAATTAACTAATGTATATAGGCATTCATTCTGGGAAGAGAACCTTGCTAGGGAGATTTCCCGGGTGTCAACCTGGAAGATCTTTCTCCCCGGGGGATGCGTTTCCTTCGGGAGAAATTAAACTAATGCTTATATGTTCAAGGGATGTCTGAACATATGCTTGGGGGGAGGAAGAGAGTTAATTAAAGAGGCTGCCAAGAGCTACTCTGGTTAAAAAGCCTTTAGTATCTTGTGCATTCAGGGTCCCATATTTCAAAGTGGCAGCAGGGCGTGTTAACTAAAGCTTCTTGAACCGACTTTAATTAAGGAGCCCCTGCGGCTATTCTGAGGCTTGGGGATGTTGAATGCACCAGATGCTGCAGCACACTCTGATTAGAGCGCTCCAGCAGACTCTGCTAATCCAGTTTGCTAGGATGCATTCTAATCGGAACAGGTTGGAGCACGTGTAAAAGTGCCCATACTTCCTACTGGGACAGCACCTGTATGTGGCCAAAGAGTCAGCTGCCCAGAGCTGATTAAAATTCAGTTTGACCTGAAGATAGGTTAAGCAGGAGCTGCGTTTCTAAACAGGCATAGCAGTTTGGATTCTATTTGGTTAAGATCAAGTGCTCTTTTATTATGGCAAGCTTCATAGCAAATACTTTGCAGCTGTTTTGTTTTCTCAGAGACTAGACTGAGAAGGACGTGAATCCTGTACCTGCTAGGACTGCCAGCAAGGGTTGGCACAAAGGGTTTCAGTCTGTACACTGAAGCTTTTAGCTTCCCTGCTAGTAGGTTTGATTGTTGTTGATTGAATTATCAGCATCCTGCAGTGTGCTCTGTTGCTCTCACTTGCATTCTCAGTGGCTGTTACCCTGCTCTCAGATGGTATCAACACTGGATGTCCACCCAGCACTCTCGCATGGAATCTGAACTAGAAGACCTGTTGTCCACTCAGAGACATTAATGTTGCCATCTGAGACTTGCCAATATGACAAAACATTCCCACTTTAACTGTCTGGGAGTAACTTGCTTCATTTGTTCCCATTTCTTTCACGGTCTTATTTAATAACTCCTAGGAAGGTTCTACATCACACCAAGATTTTGCCACTGTAGAATGAAGTCTTTTCCCTTTCCTGCATGACTTTGCAAAGTCATTAATTTAAGGAAAAAAACAGAGGTTATCAAGTGCAAATGACAGCCTGCATAGTCCGTGTAGGATCTAATATGTTCTCAAGCTATGTAAAATCTGACTTGACTGCACTGTTGGAGCTTTGCTGGAACAGTCATCCTGCAAGTAGAGCTGAAAGGAAGCTGAGCACACTCTTCCTATACAGATATCTTTTTGAAGGTGTTGCCAGGAGTCTGGGGGTTTTTTTGTTTTTTTTTTTTATTATTATTATTATTATTATTATTATTATAAGTATTGAATTTTAATGGCAAAGGGACTATATGTATAACATAGGCTGTTAAATCCTATTTACCTCTCTGTTGAGCTCAGTAACTTATGACTGACTAAAGCATATCTTCCAAAAAGGTATCCAGTCTTGGCTTGATGCCTGTTAAGATGTCTTCCATTTTCTGCAGTACATATAAAGACTCCTTTATTTGGAAAGAGACCAAACACTGCACTGTACAGTGGAGTACACAAGGCTTGTAGGTGATTGTACAAAAGACTGTTGCAGACTGGTGGAGCCTCTTCTTAGACATATGTCCAGAAGAGAAGATACTTTCCAACCCTCCTCTTATACAGTCGTCAAAACAAATTACATATTGCATTCTTTCTGAATCTTGAATATCTCAGATCATCCTGTATCATTGGCCTTTTTCAACATCTTGGCCAGACGTTCCTGTCCTAGTCAGATCATGCAGGTACTGGGAGATCCTACAACTTGTACAGCTATCTCCTTCTCCCATCCTCTGCCAGGAGTGCCCATCTAGCCTACATGCCAGGTTATGCTTACTTAAGGAGTTCATGCCGTTGGTCAGGTTTGCTGGTCCTGACTACGCTGGCCAGTTTTCTAGCAAACCCTTTATGTGAGTAGTATATATTGATCAGTGTTTCAGTGAGGCCTACAGCTGTGTAATGAAAATTATTGTTGTCAGGCTTTTAGTTGTTTGGGTTAAAAAAAAAAACAGCATTACGTGGTCACTTAGTGATCTGTGATTTATTTCTTAAGCCTTGAGTAATACTCAAGTTTTGTATGATCTCCACTCAGTCCTCTTTTATTCCAGGTACCTGAGATAACTATAAACAGGGATGAGAGATTATATATAGTTATTGTAAGCAAACCTTTAACCACAGGTGGTTTACTCACTTTTATGTGGTTTCTGTTACCTGGAATGGCTTTTTGCTGCTCCTGCTTATTCAAGCTCTGTTCCTAGAAAGGCCTTTCCCAGTTTGGCTTCAGGATCTGCTCAGCGTTCTCAGTGGGCCTTCACAGAACCAGGGCAAGTATTCCAAATATGCTTAATAGTACTCAGAAAGTAGAACTTCTCTACTTCCCTGCTGTGGTGTTACTTTTGGAGAATGTACCAGCTTCTCATCCCTGAGTGTTTTTTGGAGGTTTTATATAATGTATAAACTAGGTTCCAAGTGGTTTTGCTGTAATTCAGTATAAAACTGTTTTTATGTCATGAGCAAAACATCACTTGTAATGGTTTCTTTTGCTTTCACTCAGATCTTATTGCTTGTTTGCTGCTGTCAGTAGCATGTACCCTGATACACATGCATGTTCTCCCTTTCCCTGGAAATACACTCACTACAGGGCAAAGATTTGCTTTTATCAGAGGAAAAAGTTGGTCCTTGGGTGAGCAGGTGCTGCAGATATAAGTCAGTAACCAAACCCTCCATATATAATATCAGGGCTTTCCAGCTGGTGGTCCGTAGGCTGAATGCAAACTTTGATGGGTTGAATTGTGGCCCCTGGGGCTTGCTAGTACAACTCAGCAACCCAGGGTGGGGAGGGAGGCACAAGTAATCACAGTGTTCACCCCTTGTGTTCTGGAGCCATGACAGCAGGTCTCCATAAGCCACACTGACAAGACACTGCAGCCCTGTTGCTTGGGGTGGATCAGCTCTCCAAGGAGCCACATCCAGCCTGTGGGAGCAAATAAGCTGCATAGTCCAGCATTAGAGGTTATATATAGCAGATGGAGAGTTTCTTTGCTTGGACTACCTTTTTTTCAGTCACAAATGTGGGAACCTGAAACAGTGTGGTCTGGCTGTTTAAGGGAGGCAGATAGCTGGGGTATGAATCCAGCAGTGGGTGATCAGCTGTCAATTAAAAGCCCAAGAGAAGGAGCAGTTTTCTGATAGGAAGCAGACTGAAGGTCGGCAGAGCTTGCATCTGGGAAAGGACCCTCTCCTGCTGCTTGGGAAAGGGCTAAAGGTTTACTTTATGCTCTTTGGAATAAAGATTATTGTTTTATGTTATGAATACTGGTTGAGGGGCTCCCAACAAAACAGAGGCAGTGCTACAGGCACCCAAGTCTGCTTATGGTTTATTGGTTTAATTTTTTTTGAAGGGATCAGAGCCCACCTGCACAGCAGCAGGTGCACCAATCCACTTGCAGAACTGCAGAAGTAAGGATGTTTGCTTAGCTCTCCCAAACTTTGAATAAAAGAAAAACTCAGGCTTGGGGAATAGGGTAAGATTTGCTGTTACAGAAACGTTAAAGGATTTAGAGCCTAAAAATGCTAAAAAAATTCTAGCTGGGGAATTCAAAGGTATTCAGATTTATGAAAAGAGACAGCAAGTTTGAAACTTTTCATTTCTGCTTGGTTATAGGTTATGAACCCCTGTCTGCCTTCTTGGTTCTCCTCCTGTTTTGGCTGCACAGTCTTCGAAGACTCACAGAGTGCCTCTGCATCAGTGTGTTCTCCAATGGCATCATTCATGTTGTGCACTACTGCTTTGGACATGCTTACTATATTGGCATTGGATTAACTGTGCTATGTCAAGTACCAGTTAGTGTCAGGAATGGTGAGTACCTCCTTAGAACTATTGAAATTGCATTATCTTTTGTTAAACTGGCTTGTACTTTCACAGGATTTGTATACATGGAAAATTGATAATGTGCCAAATAGGTTACCTTTTGCCTAGAGAGGAAAGTCATACCTAGCCTGTGTAAAAGAGAAGAATGTATATGAAATCTATAAAAGGGCTTATTGGAGTTAGAATGTGTCATTCTATCAGGTCACCAATGCCTAATGTAATCCATCAGTGATCACTCCTATATTTTATACTTATCTCTGGTCTACATGTATTTTTTTGCCATATACAGTAAAAGCTCTGTCATCTGGCATCCCCCAGGAATGGGGAATGCCGGATAACAAAATATGCTGATTAATTGAGCGGCCCCGATCACCGCTTGTCCTGGGTCATCCCTCTGCCCCTCCCACAGCATTGCCACCTCTCCTGCCACATCACCGGTTCTCCCTGGGCCATGGGGTCTTGGAAAAACTGGAAGTCCCATGGTGGGCACTTCCAGTTTCACTTTATCTTACAAGCTGGCATGCCAGTTAGTAGAGCACGCCACTTTATAAAATGCCGATTAACAGAACTTTTACTGTAGATGGGTGCCATTGTTACCTGCAAGCTACCTTGTCCCATAGGTTTTCAGGGCTTATGTATCACAATTTTGCCACTGAGATGCTTCAGCTTTACAAAAAGAGCACCCAGTTGATGCTAGTTCAGCAAAGCTGAGCATTTCCCTGGCTAGATGGCTACTATGAGCTGAAGTTTTTTTTCTGCTGGGGACCTTCCTTTAAGCACGAACCTGACAGACTCTGGCCAACTTCTTTGTCTGTCCACTTTGTACTTTCCAGAGGGCTATACATTTCAGGTTGTGTCCTTTCAATCTGCTAGTTGGGCTAATTAAATCTCCACTAATACTACAGAGCTTTGAATACCAGTTTCTGCCAGCACATTTCACTAATTTCCATTTCCTTGGCCATGCAGGTGTCTCCTGGACCAAATTGCTCAAAAAGTCAGCTATGCTTTCCCCCATGGATAACTCTTCCAAACCAGAACGTATTAGATGCAAGACTTTTTCGCCTTTTATACCACTTGTTATGATCTATAGAGTATCTTTTGTTCTCCACACTAATTTTTTTTTTTTTAACTTGACAGCAATCTGGAAGCATTGTCTTTGGAGACAGCTTTTCTTAGGGAGCTCTGGCTTGGCCTATTTTGTGCCTTCCTAGCCTTAGAACTTCACAGAGATAGTGCCTTATTTTGTGTGCCAGTCCCCACTCACAGTGAAAACTGTTTTGCAGAATCGACTCTAATCTAGTGGTTTTCCTGTCAGAATTGTCCCTATTCTAGTGGTTTTCCTTTATTGCTAGTGTAAATCAATAATGGTATCTTGACTTGAGCTGTGGCACTGTCTCTTACTATAATAAGAATGCACTTGTTTATAAATACTGTTGCTGTGAAAAGTGGTTAGACTACAGATAGAATATGAAGGCCCTAATTACTTTTTTTGTAATGTGCTTCATCCCTTATTTCTAATCATCAACTGCAGGAGTAAAGTTGGCATAACTTGCAGAACTCGGTAATTTCAGGTGAAGGCAAATAGCAATCCCATATTGAGGTATGGTTTATAGTCTGCATGAGCAAGACTTAAAAGCACAGGTAAGGACATTCAGGAGAACAGTGCCCTGGGACAATTTCTCAGCATAAGAAAAGGTGTGTATATAGTGCTTTGAGACAGTGTATGGAGGTTAATGCATTTTCTTTTTCTAATTTGTATTCTTGAAGAATCTTTTATTTATTTCAGGAAAAAGCCTTTGGATGCAAATCAGTTGGTATCACACCCTGGGAATTACTGTGTACATTTGGGCTTCTGTTCATCACAATAGATGTCATGTGATTCTAGCTAATCTTAGAAAAAATACATCAGGTGAGATATTTCACATCTGGAAGCTGTTTATGCAATTTATCTTTTCCGATTAGAAATGTATGTCACAATGAACACTGTTTCCATGCACACCGTGAAGAGAATGCATATAAGACTTTCCAGTGCGTGAGTGTGGAAGGGATTTTTAGGCAGTTATACCCAGTTAATTGCAGGATGAAAAGTTTTTAAAACAAAGTTCTAACAGCTATCCTCCTAGAATGAAATAAATATTTATGTTTTCAAAATGTGTTATGAACCCTTAACTAAGCTGCAGTGCCCTGATAAATGTTTATTATCTTCATTATGAATGTTGAACCCAAAAGAGCGTTTTCTAGCTCAAGAGCATTGAGTAACTTCCTGAATCCAAAACAAAAAAAAGTGCCCACTCCTGTGCTTACAATGTAGTTCTTTCAATCTGTTCAAACACTTTCAAACACTGGGAGCAAAGTGTTTTAAGGCCAAGTAGTAAGCACCCACAAATCCCAATGAACTCTGTGGGAAGTGCATGTTTGTCATTACTCCATAATTGTGACTTACATTGAAGAAGCTTTAAA
This sequence comes from Caiman crocodilus, assembly GCA_030014935.1. Classification (NCBI taxonomy): domain Eukaryota; kingdom Metazoa; phylum Chordata; order Crocodylia; family Alligatoridae; genus Caiman; species Caiman crocodilus. The sequence goes on from JAGPOW010001338.1 coordinate 52,643,260, forward strand.
AGTTATATTCTATCGACTAACTCCTCCCTCTGTTTAATTGCAGGAAATGTTGTAAGTCTGAATCACAGTATTCCTTTTGGAGACTGGTTTGAGAGGGTCTCCTGCCCGCACTATTTTGCAGAACTCCTAATATACGTCTCCCTAGCCATCACATTTGGATTTTACTACTTGATTTGGTGGCTTGTAGTGATGTATGTACTGTTTAATCAGGCATTGGCTGCTATTTTGTGCCATGAGTTCTACCTGACCACATTCAGCTCCTATCCAAAGCATCGAAAAGCATTTATACCATTCCTCTTTTAAGATATTCATTAATGCAAACCATCTAAAAAGGAACAGAAGACAGGTTCTCAGGAGTCAATGTAATCAAAAGTGGGGTTAAACAAAACTTTGTCTGGGTTTTGCTCAGAGACGCACCTGAGTTTTTAATGAATGTACAGACTTTACTTTTAAAAGTTTGAATTGCATCTATACGTTGTACAACTTTAATATGAAAAACATTAAATTAAATTAAATACAAGAGCTGCTGATGTTTGGTCTTTTTGTATTTTATGTTTCTATATAATGAATAAGACACTTTAGTTGCCACTGCAGCAATTTATATGCAAGCATGTGCTTTTATACATGAACTTAGCCCAGGGAGTGAACAAGGAGAGAAGAAAGGACAGTCCTGAAATACAGTGGTCTCCACTCAATTTCATGTTTTAACTCAATTTTATTTTTTAAAAATATTTTTCTTCCCTTCCCTACTTCTCTTGTCCTTGGGTCTCTTTCACTAGAAACTATAATTATTCAGAAATATGGTGCAGTGACTGTAAATGTTTTCTCTTTGCTAATATGAGAGCAGTTTGGTAATCTTAAATTTTATAGTGCTGTATAGGAAAAGGCAAATGTAAAATAATCTGGATATAAGAATAGGAGACGGTTGCAAATAGTGAAATTAAGGGATGTTTTATTACATTGAATTTGCATCTTTCAACTGTGCAGCTTAAAAAGGGGATGCTTAATTTATACGCAGACCTATACATACTTATATTCCAATAGTGAATACCCTGATCATTTTAGTAGAGCTATTGTACTTCCATATTGAGTTTCTAGGTGCTAAATATGGGTACTTTTCAAGATTTAAGTTCTAAATTAGGAAAACAAAATAAAAATTCCCCTTCCATTACCTTAAAAAAAATCAAAAGCAATAATAATGGACAAATTACTTAAAGCCTTACTTGTAGACTCATAGAAAATCAGGGTTAGAAGGGACCTCAGGAGGTCATTTTGCCCAATTTCCTGCTCAAAGCAGGACCAGCCACAGCTATATCATCCCAACCAAGGCTTTGTCTACCTGGGGTCTTAAAAACCTTCAAGTTAAATATCACCCGAGCTATATTTTAATCCAATACAGATGACAAGAGAAAAAATAGTAAGAGAGCATTAAACTAAATCAAAGAGTTGTAAAAATAATTTCTGTGCAATTCAGCAATCTGAATTAAGCCAGTGGGAATTTAAAACATACTAAGAGGAATCACAGTATGAGTTGGCCCTAGTGGCTCCAATTACAGGGCTACTTGCCTCTTGTGCTCAGCTTATGTATTTTAACTGAAATCCTCAAGTAAACTGGACTGAACCTGAAAACAAAGGTCATCATGTTCATAAATGTGGGCTATGACAATTGCTATGATGCACAATGCTGATGGGCCTATTATACTTCTGACAGATTAGCACAAAATGACTAAACTGGTGAATTTTACTATTAAATTCCTCTTGATGGTACTTATGGTTCATTTGCAGACACACTACTGTCAGAAAACGTCCTGGAAGAGATAACCATGCAATGGCTTCTGGCATGTAAGCTACCAAATAAGATAAGCATGTGTAATGGGTATAACACAGGGGCAGGCTATTATTTCAGGCAGAGGTTCACTTACCCAGTTTTGGCAGGCTGTTGAGGGCCACGTTGGTAGCCCCACCCCTTGACAGGTGCCCTGCCCCCAGCTCACCATCTTGAGACCAATGTCTTTGGTCCCAAGACATTGGGACATTGGTCCCATGTCCCAGGGCCATGGCAGCTGCATATAGGCTGGGGGTATTTTGCGGGCAAGCGCTGACAGTGTGGTGCCATGCCCTTTGCCCCTGGCTCCTAGAGGTAAGTGGGGCTTGGGGGCTGTGGGGCAGGGCTGGGGAATATGGTTGGGGGCTGAGGGAGTGGTGGTGCCAGCCCCAGGCAGCACACCACAGCTGGCAGCAGGACCAGGGGGTGAAGGCAGGGGTTCACCCCTGTGGAGGGGGGCTTTGCAGGCAAGCGATGCAGGACGCAGTGCAGTGGTGCCCTCCATGTCAGATTCTACAACCACAACAACTTCTTTGCTTCACTATTCCTAAGTACTGGCCAAGACAATTCCACCACCTTGAACATAGATGTTCAAAAGGCACCAGACCTCCAAAGATTAGTGCTGACTTATAGTTAAGGAGCACTGGGAAGGGCTGGATGGGTACAAGTCAGCAGGTCTGGATAACCTCCATCCACGGGTGCTGGAGGAATTGGCCAGTGTTGTAGCTGAGCTGCTGGCACGGCTGTTCAAGTACTCATGGTGCTCTAGCCAGGTCTCTGAGGACTGAAAAAAGGCCAACGTGGTGCCCATTTTTAAGAAGGGGAGAAGGGATGAGCCAGGAAACTTTTGGCCAGTCAGTTTTACTTCTATCCTTGGGAAAATACTGGAAAAAAAATCATCGAAGAGCATATTTGTGAAGGCCCAGAAGAGGAAACAATGCTGAAAGGAAACCATGTAAATCCTGCCTGACAAACATGTATAGCCTTTTATAATCAGGTCACACACTGCCTTGACACAAGAGCTGAAGCCAATGTCATCTACCTGGACTTTAAGAAAGCCTTCAACACAGTTTCGCATCCTATTCTCATACGGAACCGAATGGGCTGTGGAGTGGACGCTTACACTGCCATGTGAATGGCTAACTGGCTTATGGACCACACCCAGAGAGTGGTGATGGATGGGTCATTCTCGGCCTGGAAGGAGGTGGGCATCAGGGTCCCATGGTTCGGTCCTTGGACTGGTATTATTTAATATCTTCATCAGCAATTTGAACAAGGGCGTGGAGAGCACCCTCTCCAAGTCTGCAGATGATACCAAGTTATGGGGCAAAGTTCACATCGGAGGGCAGGGAGCAGATGCAGGCCAACCTGGACAGGTTGGATCGATGGGCAGAACGAAACAGGATGCAATTCAACAAAGATAAATATAAGGTACTCCACCTAGGGAGGAGGAATCCCCAGCACATCTATAAGTTGGGAGAAGACCTCCTCAGCAGCTCAGCGGCTAAGAGGGATGTTGGAGTCATAGCTGACTTCAAGATGAACATGAGCTGGCAGCGTAATGAGGCCATCGACAAGGCCAATCGCATCTTGTTATGCATTAGCATTTGCATGACCAACAGATTGAGGGAAGTGATACTCTCCCTCTATGCGGCATTGGTCAGGCTGCAGTTGGAGTACTGTGTCCAGTTTTGGGTGTCGCACTTCAATAGGGACACGGAGAATCTGGAGAGGGTGCAGAGGAAGGCCACTTGCATGATTAGTGACTTCTGTGCAAGACCCAACAAGGGAAGGTTGAGGGATCTGGATCTCTTCAGCCTTTGCAAGAGACCACGGCTGAGGGAGCCTATAAGTTGTAGCTGCCTATAAGTTTATCAAGGGGGGACAACAGGGAATTGGAGAAGCACTATTTACCAGAGTGCCCCTAGGAGTACCTAGGAATAAAAGGTACAAACTAGTGGAGAGTTTATTCAGGTTAAACAGGAAGAAATTTTTTACAGTAAGGGTGGCCAGAATCTGGAATGGGCTTGCAAGAGAGGTGGTACTATCACCTAACTTGGAGGTCTTCAAGAGGAGGCTTGATAGTCACCTGACTGGGGTCATCTGACCTTGGTCCTCTTTACTGCCAGGGGCAGGGGAGGCGGACATGATGATTCTTTGTGGTCTCTTTCAACTCTTCAATCTATGAATCTATGTATGGGCTGCACACATGACCCCGTGTCGCCTGCCCAAAGGAGGGGGAGAGGGAGGCTTGCATGCCCCAGAGCACAGCTCCGTGGCCAACTCTGCAGCTGTGGCAAGGGATGGTGGCATGGAGGTGGCAGGGGCTCACACACAGCGGTTGCTGCTGCTTAGCTGTGATGGCTGCTGCCTACAAAACCTCCTGCCACTGCCACAGAGTTGTGTCCAGAGCTGTGCAGCTCGCTGCTAGGCAGCAGCCTGGTGGTGGCCAGGTGGGGTGCAGCCATCCCCATCACCACCCCGTGCCACGCTGCCTGCACAGCTCTGGGCGCAGCTCCACGGTGGCAGCGGAGTTTTTGTAGGCAGCAGTGGTCACCACTGGCACGGGTGGCCTCACAGGTAAGCAGCAGCGTCCGCCCGTGCCAGCAGTGACTGCCGCAGCCTCCAAAACCTCCTGTTGCCGCTGCAGAGTCATGCTTGGAGCTGTGCGGCTGGCGACAGCAGCGCGGTACAGCGCGGGATGGTGGTGGGGATGGCTGCGTGCCGCTCAGCCATCACCACACTGCCACTGCCACCCGGCGGCTGGCCACACAGCTCCGGGCACGGCTCTGTGGCAGCAGCGGGAGGTTTTGTATGCGGTGGCCATCATCACCGTCCCGGCCCTCTAGGTAAGCAGCAGCGGCTGCCACGTGCGAGCCCCACCCCCATTCCTTGCCACGGCTGCAGAGCCAGCCACGGAGCTGTGCTCTGGCCACAAGCAAACCTCCCTCTCCCTTCCCCCCTCCCCCCGGCAGGTGGCCAGGCATCACGTGTGCGGCCCACACATGGCGGGCACCACCACACTGTGCCCCTCAACACCCAGCTATCTTCCCCAGCCCTGCCCCACAGCCCCACTTACCTCCATGCTCCGGGGCAAAGGGCGGCTGTGAGCCTGAGCCCAGCCTTGGCTGCCTCAGAGGCTTTGGCCCCGCCCTGCCCGCTCTCTCTCCCCCGCTGGGCAAGGCTGGGGGTTTCTCGCCCTTTCTGCAATTGGCTCTTGCATGCTGGAGCTGTGCCACCCTGCAAGAGCTCTTTGCAAAAGTGGAGAATCCAAGGATTCCTCTGCTAAAAAAGAAATCCACGTTTTCTCTGATAAAAACAGGCAATCTGTGGTTTTCTCCATTTTTCCGTGAGAAACCTGGTTATGAGTCTGCAGTTTACGTCACCAGGATGCTCAAGGGCTTCTAACCTGAAGTTCCCAATAACCAAGGTGGGATTAACCCTTTGGAGGTTAACCCTAGGCAAACAAATTTGTGGGCCTCCAGCTGAAGATGAAATTTTGTATTACTTTTTTTCACTCAGGAGTAATTATAATATGCAAAATAAGCACAACTGGCCCCCTCCTTTGTATAAGGCCCTAGGCATGTGCCTGGTTTGCTTATTAATCCAGCTCTGCTGATAATGGCTTTAAGGCTGACTCCCAAGATTTGTGTGGGTGAAGGAATCAGCATGTGCATTATTACTGGCTCCTTTATGACTTTTCCTGTGGCCAGAGAAGTGGGTTTGCCAGTGACTGTGGGCAGGGCTGGTCCGAGGGTAACTAGCGCCCGAGGTGAACTGTGCACCTCGGCACCCCCACCACTTCCAATATAGAGGAAAAAGCAGGAATCGCGATTCTGGTGATCTTTCCTCCGAGATCTTTTCAGAGGTCCTTCTCCTCTTACCGAAACAAAGGTTTTAAGCCTAGGTCGAGCTGTGGCTGGTCAGAGCTGTTATTTAGAAGGATGTTCCTGTTATTTTTTTCTGCATATAATTTCGCTGTCCGCCAAATATTGGTGCCCTAGGCGTTGGAACTGCCCTGACAGCAGGTAAGTTTCCACCTCACACATGCCACGTATGATCTCGGCTGCTCACGAGGGCAGGAGACTACATGGCCCCTCTTTCTTCCCCCCATGTCTGAAAAGCCCCGGGCAGGGGCAGGTCGGGCCGGGCGCGGTACGAGGTGCTGCAACCGCCGCACTGCCGCTGGGATCGCCGCTCTGGAGCCGCGGGGGACGGCGGCGCCGCCGCCGGTGCTCTGGCTGCTCACCGCCGCCGCCTTCCTCGTGACGCTGCTGGCGCGGGTGCTGCGGGGGGGCGCGGGGCTCGGCGTCCTCGAGGGGCTGCCCCGCTGCGGGACGACCGGGAGCTGGGGCAGGCCGGACCCGGCCTGGCTGCGCCTGGCGCGGTGCCCAAGCCGTCCCTGATCCCTGGCGGGGGCTGCCTGGCCTCCCCGGGACCTGCGCTCCTCGGCGCCGCTTTTGTTCCCTCCGTGCGGATGGGCGGTGGCTGCGTGGCGGCCCCCAGCAATGGGGCACCCGGCTACACCGCGCGGGCGGCCCCCACTCCTGGCGTGGGCGGGTCGCGCCGCAGCAGCCTCCGGGGACTTTCTCAGGTCCCCAAAGCAGGTCACGCCCCCCATGCTCAAGGTCCGGTCCCCTGGCCTGTGCGGCCCCCCCGCCTCCCCTGGCTGCTGCTTTCCCCGCTGTGCCGAGGGCGGGAGACGCTTCGGAGCTGCTGCTGAGCCAGTCGCGCGGGGCTGGGTGGAGCGGGGCACGGCCGCCACGGGGAGGTGGGCGCTCCTCGCACGGCCTGTCCCGGCAGCAGGCCCGGTGCCGCCCGCAGGAGCAGCCCGGGGACAGCGGGGAAAGCAGCATCTCGGGGGAGAGAGGGGACGGGACGTGTTTCTGAGCAGGGAGGAGAAAGGGGTAGTCTCTCCCACTCTGGGGACCGGTCCCCAGCAGCTTCAGCAGCGCAGTCCAGTCCAAAAGGGGTCAGAGGGAGGCTTTTCAACTGGCTACCACACCCAGTCTGGATCCACCACGAATACCACATTGCATTAACATTAGTCTGAGACTGCTGTTCCTAACATTAGGCTGCTGTTCCTAGCAGTGCAGATGAGCGGTTGCCAAACCACAAAATCATAGTGAGAACCAGGTCACTAGCAGCACCCCCTGGGAGTGTTTGTGCTGTTTCTGCCCCAGGGCTTTACTTGACTTAGTTTGTGAACCACAGTGATCTTGGCGAATGAGGGAGAGTGAATGGCTTGGGGTCAGGGTACGAGTGGTACTGGACAGCGGTCGACTGTACTGTTGCATTAATTCATTGGTGCCTTGGCCTTGAGTTTTAGTGGCTTGAGTGTTGAAACCCTAGGGAACCGAGGGCTTTGTAGAGGTTGGCCAGTTTTGATTTCTCATTCCTATGGTAGAAAAGATGGGAAGTTCTGATCCTTCCTGGATGCAATGGTGATCACTTTATGGTAGTGGTAGGTTGGTGACCTCTCCAGTTCTAGACTGAAGATGTAATCTGTCGTAGAAACACACGCAGAGTACTTTTGGGTCAGGTCAGCAGAAGCTTTTATTCAAAAGAAACTACAGCTGTAGGGGGGATTCCAAAGTGACATGGATTTCCCA
>JAGPOW010001338.1:52650796-52662912 GCA_030014935.1 Caiman crocodilus
TGAGTGAAGCAGTAGCAGAGGAGTTACAAAGAACACTTTCTCTTAACTGTTGTACTGTACAGAGCCAGCAATTCTTCACAAAGTGGTTATGTCATCTTATAACTCAAATAATCAAAATTTAAGACATTCACATATATGTATTTTTACTCCACAAATCCAAGTGTATTTAGCTAGGTGGATTCAGAAACTCCCTTGGAGAATCCTGGACTTTCCATATAAGCTAAAATACTAGATCAAGTGGTAATAAAGCATTGAAATTGTATATAGGCAGATTGTGTTCACTGAGGACAAGAGATTTGGGAGATTCTGTGCTAGGCAACAGATCTCTAGAATTCTTCCATCTGGAGGTCCTTCTTTCACTAGTAGCCCTAGGTCCTATTTTACCTTTGCCTCCATATCGTGTAAACAAAAGAAGTCAAAGGTCCATGAGACTTGTATTGTTCAGGCATGCTGGTTTGTGAGGCCAGTGACACACCACAAAGTGATGTGGCTACTAGCATCATACCCAGCTACCTCTGATTCCTCAGTCCAAATGAGTACCCTTTTATAGCTAGGTCTGGAGGGACTGGAACTACTTCTTCAGAAGCAGTGCTCATTATACAAGTGGCAGTCCCTCCAGACTCATGAGTCATGACAGATATCACTCCAGTTGTAAATGGGCACCTGTTTGTCTTCGGAAAATCAGAGGCAAAGAACTGCCATCTATCTTGAAGTGGCTTTTATTGTCCTGATACCTGCACAATTTGTACATTATTGGCTTTCCTCCTACAGCTCTTCTGGGAAGTAAAAGTCCATTGCTATAGGTTGGGACCAGGTGTACAGAGAAATCAAATTATTTGCCCCACTTGCAAGGAGCCAGGAATTAAATGCCATGGGCATGTCACAATGAGTGCGCACATGCAGGGGCATGCATTTCTTGTGGGGCAAATAGCAGTGGCATATATTTGTGCCACTGCTATTTGTCTCGGGGCATGCTCCTGCATGAGTGCTCTGGCACATAGTAAATTGACCCAGGTGGGGTAGGGGAGGCTGGGGCCAGCACCTGGAGCCAGCAGCTTCACCTGAGGTCCTGGGTGCTTCTCAGGGCATCAGCAGCACAAAGACAGCAGCTTAGAGTCTGTCTGGTAGCCAGTGTGGCTCTGGCTGACCAAACTCTGATTCTGGTGGCACACATTGCTGCCACATATGCTGCACCACCCCCCACCCTTCCTTTTTACACCAGAATCTCACAGTGCATGGGTACACATGTACCATGTGCAGTTTACAGTGCTCTCAGAGAAGTTTGAAGCACTGCAAATCGCACATGTGTGCTTGTTGGGATGTGTCCCCCATGTCCTTTCCATTGCATGATCCTTCCAATAAGCCCGGAGCAGGGGATTGGACATGTGGATTCCTGTTTTCTGTTCCCCGATACATATTTCTATATCTATCTATAGCTATCTAACTATAGATATAGATATCTAACTGTACTAAAAGGAGTATTGTGAGGCTTTCATCTATATCACTCATTATTCAGGCTGCTGCCTGCAGGAGACTGAACCAGTGAACTTGCCCTAAAATATTTTTCCTGATCCATTGTGGAAATGAGGTTTACACATCACCGGGCATTGGACAAGCTTGGCTCCAAGCCTTTGGCAAATCTTCTGTCATATATGCAGAATACGGGTGATTCGGGATGTTGCTACCAACATGCATTAAAGGAGGCTCCACAGCACTGAGAAGAAAATATGCAAGTTTGGACTAACAAGGTTAAAAGTGTTTTGCCTAACTATCCTATGGAATTCTGCTGAGCATATTTGGTGGAGAACATCCACTATCTTGCTTTAGTATTCCTCTTACAAACTTTCCATCACTGAAGCCTCACAATGGCCATGATCAGGTGTTTGACTTTGTTTCTACCAGTAAGAATTTCTCTGAAAGTACTGAGAATTTATCTGAAATTCTTACTGGTAGAAAAATATCCTGGGAGCAGGAATGCACACATGTTCCAGCCCTGTTGCTGGAAAGCTACACAGGTGAGCTCTCCAGCCAAGGACCACTAGAGTGCTGCTCTTTGGATTGCCCTGCCCTTAGGGGAGCCCATTACTTGACAGCCCCTCCCCTCCCCTGCCCTTAGGGGAAGGGGGGTGATGGGCTGCACACAGAGTGATTTAAAGGTGGAGGCACTGGGAAGCAGAGTCAGGGAGAGCTTTCTTGACCCAGGTTCCCAGCTTTTAAATCATGGTGTGTGGCCAGCTGGGCAAAACGTGGCAATTAAAGCCTGCTAGACTGGGAACCAGAAGTGCAGAGCAGACAGCTGTTCCACTCCTCTCCCAGACCAAACTGGGTGGGGAGTGGAGCAAGCATACAGGTGTTCATTCTTGCAAGTGAAACCCTCACAGGGAGACTGGGTGCCAGCCTGGAATATCTTTGTCCCCAAGGGGTGGGACATGTTTCCTCTGGGAGGAATTGAATGTATGCTTATATGCTCCCACTTCCTACTGGAAGAGCAGCTATTCTCCCACTAGAAATGTAATACCTATATGTGGCCAAAGAGTTAGCTGCTCAGACCTTATTAAAATTAATTTTGACCTGAAGATAGGTTAAGCAGGAGCTGCCTTTCTAACAGGCATAGCAGTTTGGATTCCATTTGGTTAAGCTGCAAGTGCTATTTTATTTTGACAAGTTACATTAGCAAATACTTTTGCAGCTGTTTTATTTGCTCAGAGACTGCACTGAGAGTGTGACATTAATCCAATACCTGATAGGACTGTCAACTGTAAGCTCACAAAGGGTTTCAGTCCATACAGTGAGGCTCATAGCAATACAGTTAAACCTACTAGCAGAGAAGCTATTAGATCAGCATCCTGCAATGTCCACTCTCTCTCTCTCTCTCTCTCTCTCTCTCTCTCTCTCTCTCTCTCTCTCTCAGTGGCTGATACGCTGCTCTCAGATCTAGTGTTAGCACTAGATGTGAGTCCAGCACTCTTGCAGGATATATGAACTAACAGACCCACTGTCCATCTAGAAATATTAATCTTGCCACCTGAGACCTGTCAACATGACAAAACATTCCCATTTTAACTGGCTGGGAGTAACTTGTTCCAGTTGCCACTGCTAGTTGTCTCTGGGCATGCCCCTGCACACACACTGTGACACATGTCAAATTGCCCTGGGTTGGGTAGGGGAGGCTGGGGCCAGCACCTTTACCTGGGACCTCCTGGGACTGCAGCTGCAGTGATCCAGTCATGCAAAGCTTGACCAGTATCTGGAGCATGGCTCTGGCTGCCCAGGCTCTGATTTTGGGTGGCACAGGCTGCAGCCATGTGGGCTCCCCACTTTTTTTAGTGCAACTTTTTTGACACCAGGATTTGGGGCTGGACCAGATGATCTGATGAAGTCCCTTCCAGCCCTAACGTCTATGAACTCTAATGTCTATGGAATCTCCTGGTGTAAAAAAAAAAAATGCTGCACTGCAAAGTAGCAGTGTGATGAATGCGTGCATGTGCAGCATGTGTAGTTTGTGTCTCCACCGGTGTGTTTGCAGCGCCGCAAATCATGTGTGCGTGCTCGTGGGGACACACCCACAGTTTTGTATTAGGCTATAGTGGACATCTTGTAATTCCAGTCCCATAAACTGGGACTTGGACCCTAGATCATTTGAGGCAGAGTCAAATTAGAATGAACCCTTTCCTCTGGGATCCTTGAACTGAATTCCAGCATTGAAGAAGGGAGTGTTATGAAGAACCCTGCCAATGCTGCTGTTGCTTCCTTCTACAGGTGGTTTACTCACTTCTGTGTGGTTTCTGTGATCTGGAATGGCTTTTTCTCCTCCTCCTTATTTAAGCTCTGTTCCTAGAAAGGCCTTTCCCAGTTTGGCTTCAGGATCTGCTCAGTGTTCTCAGTGGGTCTTCACAGTACAGCATGTAGTCCAAACATGCTTAATAATACTTGGAAAGCAGAACCTCTCTACTTTCCTGCTATGTTGTTACTTTTGGAGACTGTATCAGCTACTCATCCCTGAGTGTTTCTTTTTTTATAATGTATAAACTAGGTTCCAAGTGGTTTTGCTACGATTCAGAATAAAACTATTTATACTTCTTAAGCAAAAAGTTTACTGGTGATGCTACCTTCTTGTAAAGTCTTTTGCTTTCAATCAGATACTTTTACTCTTTTGGTGTTGTCAGCAGCATGTGCCCTCATACACATGCATGTTTTCCCTTTCCCTGGAAGTATACTCACTTCAGGGTAAAGATTTTCTATTATCAGAAGAAAAAGTTGGTCCTTGGGTGAGCAGGTGCGGATCTAACTCACTAACCAAACCCTCCATATACAACATCAGGGCTGTCCAACTAGTAACCCTGCAAAAGGTTGAATTGCAGCCCTGGGGCTTGCTAATACAACTTTGCAGTTCCAGGAATGAAGAACACAGGCATCACACTACTCCTCCCACTGCCAAATTTGGGTTTTTTAGTCACCTCTAGTGACTCAAATTAGTGGCTGGAGAAACTGGGGGGGGGGGCAGAGGGGGGCAGTGAGTGGTGGCAGGTTTCACTCCTTGGGTTCTGGAGCCATGACAAAAGATCTCCATAAGCTACACTGACAAGACACTGCTGCCTCATTGTTTGGGGTGGGTCATCTGGCCACTTAGAAGCCTGAGGGGCCACATCCAGCCTGTGAGACCAAATAGGGTGGATAGCCCAGTGTTAAAGGTTAAGGGTTATATCACGTTTACTCATTTTTGCAAGTGGCTCCTGGTTAGTGCCTGCTGCTTCTCCTTATACTCCTGCTCCTATGCAGTTTCTTGAAACTGCATAGGTGTTGACTTCATTGTTTTGCTATGGAGAGAATACTGCAGGGACTTGTAGACAAAAGAACCATTGGCTTGGGGGAATGGAGCAGAAGGAATGTTCTTTCCATTGCAAGAAACTACCTGTTGTTTATACATGTTATAATACTGTTTATACTGTTATAATAAAGTATTTGTTCATCAGGTCTCCCCAAGTCTCCTCCCAGATCTTGCTCCCACTCCAGAAGGAAGGACAGGATCTGAAAACATAAACTTAATTTCAAATTGGGCTAGTGAGAAAATATTGTATTTGAACATTTCTAAATAAGGATCCACTTCATTTACAAATTTCATACATTTGGAAGGGCTGTGAACACAGAATTTCATGATATTCATACCTTGCCTCTCAACCTCCAGAATATTAAAACCATTGACAGATTGGAAAACTGAAGGCACAGCAAAGTAGCCTTGTTGAAGGTCACACAGTGAGCTAATGGCAGGGCTGGGAAATCCCAAGTCTCCAGTTGAAATCACTGTGCTGCAGTCCATTTCTAGAAGTAAACATTTCTTTATTTAAACAGAAAAATGTAATTGAAGGGCTGTCTGAATGGCTTCCTAAACGATTCCCTCACTTAAACTGATTGCAAAGTGATGTGCAAAGCAAAAAAATATGTTCTCTAAAACTGGTTTTAGGATTTACAAAAGGTTTCAAGAAAATGAGAATGTATTAGGTTCTTTATTCTGTTTTTTCACAATATAAAGAGTTGGACTTCCTTTTATTTTCACTTAGCATTATCATGGAGGACATGAGCCTCCTAGCTGTGCAGCTCTGTTCTGACTGAGGGAATTTCAAAGCAGATCGATTTCACTTATTTATTTTTTTTAAATCACAAAACTGGACTTAATATATTCAAATTAAATACATTTTTCTTTAACCCCTCTTTTAAAATAATAACTTTGAAATCATATAGGTCTACGTTAAAGTCTAAACCTATAATAGTATATTGAAACAACATAAAAAAATGCAGTTTCAATAAGCTTTCTGTTAACTTTCTGTGCATTAAAGAGAATGAGTTTTTATGTTACAGGATCAGGAAGAAAACTTTTCAAAACTGAGTTGAACTCAAGCTTTGTAACTATATAACAATATTATGTGCTGCAAAAAGCAAGTTATTTATATTATCTTCAGTATTTATCTCAAAATAAATGATGATATGAACATATACTTTTTCTCTCAATGCAAATACTTGGGTTTTGTTGTGCACAAAACCTGTTTTGACATAATTATCATCTTTCAAATTAGTGTGTGTATTTAGCAGATAGAGAAAGGTTTCTTTGTTTGGACTACCTTTTTCGAAGTCATAAGACTGGGAACCCATAATAGGATAGTCTAGCTGTTTAAGGGAGGCAGACAGCTCTGGAGTAGGAGTCTCATTGTGGGTGATTACTTGCCAGTTAAAGACGCTAAGGAAGAAAGAGCAAGCAGCTGAGCTTGGAAGGAACAGTTAGCTGGAAGCACTGGTCTACTTACAGAACTGCAGAAAGAAAATATGCTTTCCCTTTCCAGTTTGAATAAAAGAAATGCAGGCTTGGGGAACAGGGTGAGATTTGTTCCTACAAGAAATGTGAAGGATTTGGGGCCTAAAAATGCTGAGAGATGCTAGGTAGGGATTTAAAAAAACATGTAAGTGTTATGGAAAGAGAGAGCTTAGTCTGTCACTTATGCTTGATTGCAGGTGACAAATGCCAGTCTGTTCTCTTGGTTCTCCTGCCACTATGGCTGCATGGTCTTCGAAGACTCACAGAGTGCCTCTGCATCAGTGTATTCTCCAATAACGTCATTTATATTTCACATTACTGCCTTGGACTTGTTTACTATATTGCCATTGGCTTAACTGTGCTATCTCAAGTTACAGTCGATGTCAGAAATGGTGAGTATTTCTTTGGCGATACTGAAATTGCATTTTTAAAATGTGGTTCTGCTTTTACAGGATTTGATCATTTGTTTGCAGTATGTGTGCATAACTGATTGTGTGCCAAATACTTTATTTTTGCCTAGAGAAGACAGTTGTACCTAACCGGTGTAAGAGAAGGTATTTGAAATGGGTAAAAGTGCTTGTTGGCATTAGAATGTGTCATTTTATCAGGCCGCCAATGCCTGACCTGGCCTGTCAGTGATCACTCCTATATTTGCACGTAGACCAGAGATAAGTGTATGAATTAGTTTTCATACAGCTGGTTGCTATTGTTCCCTGAAAGTTATCTTATCCCATAGGCTTTCAGGACTGGTATATCAGAATTTTGCTATTGAGATGCTTCAGCCTTATGAAAGAGCCCCCAGCTGATGCTAGCTCAGCAAAGATGCATATTTTCCTGGCTACTGTGAGCTGAAGTTTTTTCTTTTGCTGGGGACCTTGCTTTAAGCACAAGCCTGACAGACCCTGTTGACCAACTTCTATGTCTATCCGCTGTGTACTTTCCAGGTAGCTACCCATTTCAGGTTGTGTCCTGTCACTACTCCATAATTACAGGTTACCATTTAAAGCTTACTGAATGTATATTCTGTCAACTAACTCTTCTTCATTCTGTTTAATTGCAGGAAACATCATAAATTTGAATCATGCTGTTCCTTTTGGAGACTGGTTTAAGAGGGTCTCTTGCCCTCACTGTTTTCCAGAACTCCTAATATATGTATCTTTGCTTAGCCCCCTGCCCAAAGGGCAGGAAGTCAGCTGGGGTCATAGGATCCCAGCAAGATAAGCATCCAGTTTGCTCTTGAAGGTGTTCAATGTAGGCACTTGACCTCGGGGGCTTGGACAGTAAAGAAATTCTTCCTTATGTCCAGCCTGAAATGGTTTTGTAGTAGTTTATGACCATTCGACCTAGTCGTCATCCCTTGGATGTTTAAGTTTTAATTGTATCTATACATTGTACAAATTTTAACATGAAAGACATTAAATTAAATGTAAGAGCTACTGACATTTAACCTTTCTGTATCTTATGTTTTTGTTTGACCAATAAATTGCTGCAATGGCAACTAAAGCATCTTCTGTGTGAGCAGATGCCTTATACATGATCTCAGCCCAGAGGTAGATAGGAAAAGAAGGGTACTAAAGTACAGTGGTTTCCACCAAATTTCATGTTTTAACCTATATTTATTTTTAAGAATAATAATAATTACTATTTTAATTTATTTATTTGTTTTTTTCCCTACTTCCCTTATCACTGGGGCTCTTCAAATAGAAGCTATAATTGTTTGGAGATATGGTGCACTGACTCTAAATGTTGGGTTTTTTTCCTTTGCTAATACAACAGCAGTTTGATCATCTCAAATTCTCAGGAAGAGGAATCTGTAAGTTAATTTAAACATAAGAATAGGGGACAGTAGTGAAAAGGGATGTTAAGGCATGTTTATTTAATTGAATTTGCATCTTTTGACTGTCTAACAAGGTTGAGAAATCCTTGATGGGAAGGATTACTGTCCTAGTAGCTGACTTGGTTTTCTCAGTAGCAAAGATAGATTTGTCTAATTTATCTAACTACTCCATTTATTTTGAGATAAGTTTCTTTTGGGCATTTCTGAATGAGAGGTTGATGGACATCTGGTAGAGCAGGTCTATCCAGCACCTAAGCTGCTAGGGGCTGCACATAACCCAGGCTATAACAGCATGGACCGAGGGCCTCCCAGGCTTTACACCAGATACATATACACCAGCACTAACCCTCAGCTCCCTGACCATGGGCTCTCCTGCTGCAGTTTGTAACACAGATAGTGCTGGGGCAGGAGCAGGAAGTAGAAGCTGAAGGAGGCCCTGGCTGCTGAAGGGGTCGGAGCAATGGTGTGTGGGGACAGAAGGGAAAGTGACAAGTGGTGGAATCCTGTGTGCTGCAAATTAACCCCTTGTGGGGTACATGCAGCCCTGGTATAGAGTGAGTGTTTTTACACTTGCTTCAACAACCTTAGTGCAGCAACCTAATGCCTATGGGCCAGATACAGCCCATGGAGCCATTGGGTATGGCCCACAGAGTTAGAAGGCATCAGTGACACAATAGTGATGGATCTGTGCTTTTTGATTAAATTATTACTTACTACTTTACCCACAATTCTCATGGAAAGAAGTGGAGAGTGCAAGATGATAAGTGACCAACTTTCATGTGCCAAGACCCTAGTAGTCTTCAAAATATTTGTGAGCCATAGATCATACAGTTAACCTGAAAGCCCTATTACTCCCAGTGTTGGAGAAGAACAAAAGTGTCAAAGGAAAGTTTCATAGTGACCCAGTTATTCCAATATGCCATATGAATTATGTACCATATCAGTTCTGCTGAATGGCTAGCTTATGTGCTGTTTTCCACAAAGATCTACCCTTTTTTTGCTGTTTTCTCATAACCTAAATCAGAGGCTGTACCTGCCTGGCTTCATGGAATCTCTCTCTGGCAGCCCTGGAGTGGGCACCCAAGGTCTGCTGTGGTGCTGTTCTTGCTGCTGTGATGTTGGGTCGTGCTTTCCCTGAGGGATAGCCTGATACTTTCCTGCCATGTCTGGGATCTTTCATTCAGTAGTGGGGCTCTCTCTTATAGCAGTGTCACCAGCGGATGCTCTTGGGGCTCTGCCTTTCCTAGCACCCAGCCACACATCAACCTCTTGAGACAGCCAGTCGATGGTCAGCTCGATCACCCTCCAGCATTGCCTCCCATCCCCTCTCTGTTGCTCTGGCCCTGGTTTTCTACATCACTCAGGCGTATTCAGGGTGGTGAGACAACCCTGGTGATAAGTTGGGTCCCTTTGAGTGCCGGGGTCCCTGAAGTGGTCCTGGCTCACACAGTCCTTCGTGTGCTGTTTGTATCCTTTTCCCTCAACCCTGGGGATTAAAATGAATCAAAAGTAAAGCTGCTAACAGAAATTCCAGAGAGGGGCCTCAGCTCACCCCCCCTCATGTGTCCTGAGTCCAATGACCTCACTGTCCTCAACGCCTTCCCCCAGCCCCACTCCTTCATCGTCCGGGGTGGCGTTTCCTTCAACTAAATGCCAGATCCCTCTATTGGGTCCCTCCTCAGCCTCTCCTCCCTTTTGTCGGGAGGCCCTTGCCTGACTCAGGACAGCCTAGCAGCTCGCTCTCTGCTGTGTCCCCCCAGCTGTTTCCCCACTGCTGGGCAGCATTCTTTGATGACATCCTCCTGCCACGCTGACCTCAGGCACAGATAAAAGTGGCTGACAAACCGTGCAGATGTTCCGTCTCTCTGCAGTTTATCTGGTCCGGCTGCACTACAAAAGGTAAGTCTGCCCTCTTGTCAGAGCTTTTAGTTTTATTGTTACAGTGGGCTGTCTCCTCCTCAACCCATGCTGCGGAAAGGGCCCCTTTTTCTTCATCCCCCGGGGACAGAGGCTTTAAATATGGGCCCTGTTCACTGTAACAGAAATCCTGGAAATAATAGCCTTAATTTTTTTATACAGGTTTCCCTTGATTTATTCAGTGCATACGTTCCCAGAGGATGGTGCATAAATCGAGTTTGCATAAAGCAAACCCACTTTACAGTGTAACAAATAGAGATAGGTTCCCTTGGCAGGGAGGGAGGGAGAGAGGGAGTAAGGCTGGGACTAGGGTAGGGATGCCGCTCCCGGGGCTGCATAAGGCAGCAAAGCACTCACCCCAACTCCAGTTGCAGTGGCCCTGGGAGCAGCTGACACCAGCTGCCTGTAGCAGCTGGGCTGTACCATGTCCTGAACCCCCTGGGCTCTGCTGGTCCCCACTCACCCCTTGCAGTGTTGGAGTGGCCAACACCAGCTGCCTGCAGCTACTGGGCTGCACTGTGCCCTGGTGCAGGCAGCTGGTGTCAGCTGCTCTGGGGGCCACTCCAGCACAGACTGGGATGAGTGTGGACAAGTGGAGCCCCAGGCAGTGTGGGGTGCGGCGCTCACCCTGGCCCCAGAAGCAGCTGACATCAACTCCCTGTAGCAGCTGGGCTACACCGTGCCCCATGGCCCCCCCGACGAAGGGGTGAGTGGGGACCAGCAGAACTCCGGGGGATTCAGGGCACTGTGCAGCCCAGCTGCTACAGGCAGATGGTGTCAGCTGCTCCCAGGGCCACTGCAGCTGGGGCTGGCGTGAGTGCTGCTCTGTGGTCCGCAGTTCGCTGGGCTGTGGCATGGAAATGTTGAGAACCCCTAATTTAGGGCCTGTCATAATCTGGTCCTGGTATCCTGTTGTTTTGAAATCTGAGGGTTCTATGCCCGTGCTTTGCTTGACAGAATTCTGCAGTTGTAACAGTCTTTATAGTACAACTTTGCTCTCAATCTTTGCCCTTGCATTGGCCCATTTCTGGAAGATCCATACCTTCCTATCCCCAAATCATCAATCTGCATCTGTTGCTGATTTGCCTGTTGTTATTTGGGGCAATAACTTTTCCTTTCTCCACATGACATTTTCAAAATGTGAGCAATCTTATTCTACATTCAGGTGCTCAACCCCCAGCCCATGGCCCGTACATACCAGGCATAGGGAGCCATGCCATCTGGCCTGCAGGGGGCCCTAGAGTTCTGAAAATTTGGTGGTAAGGGAATGGGAGCAGCAATTGCCACTTCCCTGCTGCCAAATTTCTGGATCCAGGAAAAGTCCTGTGGGCTGCATAACACACGATCTGGGTGCAGAGAGACTAGGGACCCAATCCAGGGCAAAGGGGCTAGCAGGAGGCAGAATGGGACCCAAAACAGGACCATCCCAGCCAAAGCTTTGTCTAGCTGCGTTTTGGAAACCTCCGAGGATGGAGCTTCCACCACCTCTCTGGATAACCTGTTCCAGTGCTTTAATACTTTTTGAGAGTTTTTTTTCCTAATATTCAACCTAAACTTCCCCTGCACCAACTTGAGACCATTGCTCCTTGTTTTGCCGTCTACCACCAGAGAACAGTCCAGCTCCATGGTGTGGAGCTGCTGCGGGATGGGAAGAGGTTGCCGGCCAGCAACGCCACGTGTAGCCTCCGCTAGTAGCAAGAGGAACCACGGCCACCACCCTGGCGCTACGCACCTCTTTCCCCCTTGGGAAAAGCGGAGTTTACTTTTACGTCACGCCGCACCATGCGTCACGGCGCGTAAAAGGGCGCTCCTGGCCAATGGGAGTTGCGGATGTTGTGAGGCGGCACTACCGCTTTGCTGTCTTGCTCTTTTGTGCGGCTCGGGTCGGGGTTGGCCGTTGCGGAGCGGTTGAGGTGTCGCGGGCATGGCGCGAGGCCAGTAGGGTGCTGCCGCCGTCGGGATGAGGGCGCCGCCGGGGGCCGGCGCGGGGCCGCTTCTCCTGCCGCCGCTGCTGCTGCTGCTGCTGCTGGGCGCGCCCGCCGCACTGCGCGCCGC
>JAGPOW010001338.1:52663012-52762239 GCA_030014935.1 Caiman crocodilus
GCCCGCACCGCCGCAGCCCGCTGGGCCGGGGCCGGGGCCGGGGCCGGGGCCGGGGCCGGCGCGCGCTGAGGTGAGGGCCGGGGCTGGAGCCTGGAGAGCGGGAAGGAATCCAGGGAAGGACCGGGGGGGTGCTAATAGCATAGTGGCCTCGGCCTCCAGTGGCCGCTTATCAGCGGCATCTTCAGCCTCTGTGACAGCACTGAGGTGCTGGCGGGGCTGGGGCGGGGGGGCGAGGCCAGTCGTCAAGTAAAGCTTCAGGGGCCCTGAGCAAGGCCAAGACGGAAGAGGAGAAGTTGCTGGGTCGAGGCCTGGCTGCGTCGGCAGACGTCCTCCTGTAGCCAGAGGCAGGCTTCAGTTTGTACCTATTGGTGGGTGGAGGGAGGCAGAGAGGTTGCACAAAGCAGTGAAGACCCTTCCTCTTCTTTCTCTTCCTGCTTTCTGAAAGCCTGCTCCTCTTGTCACCGTGAACGTCTTCCCTGGAGTCGTAGGGCAGTGGGGCCGGAGGGGACATCCGGAAGGCATCTAGAGCACTGTGGGAGCAGAGCATCCCTTTCCAAGCCACCCTGAATGTGCCATGATATAAACCCTATGTAAGGCTGTTGCCAGCTGTGGCTCAGCACAGACCTAACACCCAGATCTGCCATAAATAAAGCGGGAACTGTGGCAGCCAATATCCTGCTTCTATGAAATGTTAGTATACACTGGAGATCCCAGCCATGTCACCTTGTAAAGCAACACCCCTCTCCCCCAACTGTCCATACCTATCTGACCATGGGGTAAAGCTCTGTCTCCTGACCCCCAGTCAGTCTGACCCTTGCCAAAGGGGCAAGACCTTCCTTAATAGAAACAAAGTTTTTGTGTCACTCCTTGTTTCCATGTCCTGTCAATTCCTTGGTACAGCAGGCTGAGAAGCTGAGGCATGTGCAAGATTCCAGGGGTGGAAGAAATGCAAGAAAATAAACCTGTAGTTTGAAAAACTGGACATGTTAAATTTGCTCTGTATTTCTGTTTCCAGACCCATGAAAAATAAATGTAGTGTATTCTCCATAGTTCCCTTGAGATAAGGTGGTTTTTTGGGGGGGGTTTTTTGTGTTTTTTTTGTTGGTTTTTTTTTTTTTTTTTTGACACTATTTTTGAGATTTGAGCTCTCTGGAAAAATTGGTAATGGCTAAAGCTAAAAGTGGCTGTGGAGTGTGTCTGTGCATGTGTTTAAAAAAAGGCACTGAAAGTTCATTTATTTTGCACTCTTTAAAATATATTTAGATTAGAAACTTGGCTTTCTAGGCCATACTGATCATATTTTTGCTAGATATGTAGGATAGGATATTAATAAACAGTAGCAGCTGTTGCATTCTGCCTAAACAAGCAACCCTGTTACTACCTCTTGGGATGCAATGGTGAACATTATGTAACTTCTAGCAGCTAGAGTCGGGCAGAAGTTTTTGGATGAATAATTCATTTGCTGATATTTTGGGGGCAACTGAAATGCACTTGATCCATAATAGTTCTCAGCCAAAGAAACTCTTTAGGGAAGCTTTGACTTCTCTAGTCAAAGTCTCTTTTGGACCAAATTTATCCAGTGGAAAAAAAATGTGAATGTGTGTGGGTAGGCGGTGGAGGAGGAGGGGGGGAACAGCTGAAAATAAAACATTCAGATGGGCTGTTTGTTTTATGTGTTTGACCTAAAATCAAATTTTTCTTTACTTCCTGTTTAGCAGGAGCGACTCTTAGGTTAAGTCAAAACTATATTTTTTCTTAATCAATTTATAATCAGTTTTTTGCACAACTCTAAATAGTGAAGCCAAAGTTTAGTTGATTGTTCTTCTAAACATAGTAAAATTATGTTAACCATAGACCAGGGCTAGGAATGCAGAAGTGGAACAATTGAAAAGCTAAAGAATTCATGTTCACAGGGAATTAGGGATCAGGACTGAGAAGTCCTCAAGCAGGACCGGCTATACTTAAATCATGCCTAACAGATATTTGTCTAACCTGCTCTTAAGAAAGAAGTAGTGATGGAGACTTCAGGTCCTCCTTAGGCAGTGTATTCCATTTCTAAAAAGTTCTAGCATCTACACTAATTCTCTCTTGCTTACATTTTAATCCTGTTTTCAGTTCATTCATTCAGAGTAAACATGGGGAACAAATTGCAACTTCCTTTTATGCAATAACCTTTAGCAGGTTCAAAAGCTATTGCAATGTCTCCCTTTAGTCTTCTCATCTAAACAGTCAGGTTCTTTCAATTTTTTGTCTAGTCATCTATGCTACTCAGTATTTAGTCAACACGTTTCTTGAAATGTGGTGCCCAAACCTGGGCTTAATTCTCCATTTGAGACCTTGCCAGTGCTGACTAGCATGACAGAATTACTTTCTTGTACATGACTGTCCTGATAAACATCCCTGCATAATGTTGGTTTATTGCAAGATATTGTACTATATTGTTGACTCATGTTCAGTTTGTCTTCTCCAAACCTAAGAGCCTTCTCTGCAGAACTGCTGTCTAGACAGTTATTTCCCATTTTGTATGTGTGCAATTATTCCTATGATAATGAACACAAGCATAAAATAGCATATTGCATTTTATTCTATCCTATTTCATACCATTTTCCCCTAATTTGTCAAGATTGCTTTGAATTTTAATTTTATCTTATGGAGTACTTACGACCCTTAAAAGCCTGGCCATCAGGTTCTGATTTTAATGTACTATATTCCATCATTAAGATACTGTATTCCATCATTCAGGCTTTATTTATAATACATACCTAGATCAAGACCACACCCCTCCTTCACCTCATTCAATTTATCCGTATAGTTTGAAAATGAACCATTGTTCTTTGATTGCATTTTCCCATGTAATTAGATGCTCATCTTTAGAATAGTTGATCTAGCCTATTTTTCCCCATAGCTTGCTGAAGAGAATATCATTTGCGACTGTCAAAAGCATAACTAAAGTACAGGTATCACGTATGTTATTTCACCCCTGTCCACAAGATCTTCTATCGTGGCATGGAAAAAAACAAGGTTGGCTTGACATGGTTTATCTGTAACAAATCAATATTGGCTGTTACTTATCTTGTTATCTTCTTGGTGCTTGAAAATAGATGGCTGGCTACTTGTTCCAGTATTTTTCTGGGAATTTAAGTTAGTTCTGTAGCTCTAGGTGCTGTTTGCCCTTTTCTGGTCTTCTAGAACTCCTCCTCCAAAATGTTTTCTTGGAAAAATTGTTAATGGCTTTGAGATTTGCTTCAGCCTTTTTTTTAAGTTACCTTAAGTATTTTAAGATAAATTTAACTGAGCTCAGTTGATTTCGGAGCATTTAATTTCTCTAGATCTTACTAAAGAAGGGAGACTTTAAGCATCATAACATTTTTTTAATATATAGGTTCAGGTCCAGTTCTTTTTCATACAATCCTTTAGTCGCCTTTTGACCATGTGTCTAGGTAATCGTAGAATCATAGAAGTAGGAGTGGAAGGGACCTTGTAGATCTTCAAGTCCGACCCCTTGTCTGGGCAGGAGGAGAACTGGGCTCAAATGACCCCAGTCACGTAGGCATCAAGCCGCTTAAAGACCCCCAGGGTAGCAGCCAGCACCACTTCTTCCCTTGGAAGTTGGTTCCAGATCCTAGCCGCCCTAACTGTGAAGTAGTTCTTGCGGATCAAAGAGCTACTAACCAAACCTACTCCAGCAACTTGTGGCCATTATCCCTTGTTATCCCTGGGGACGCTAGGGGAAACAAGGTCTCCCCCAAACCCTTCTGGTCCCCTCTAGTGAGTTTATCGACGATCACCAGATCCCAGGTAATCAGGAAGCATGTCCTATTTCTTAGATATTTTTAGCTCTTTGATTCAGCATATGCTACTAGGTATTCCACCTCCTCCCTTCCTTAATATGGTATAACAAATTAAGGGGTTATGCATCTGAACTGGCTTTATCTTTGATGTTTATTTAAAATAGCTTAATTTTAAAGCAAACTGGTTGGACCTTCTTATTTTTAGAGAACAATCCAGTGAACTCAAACATTAAGTTGGGGAAGATGGCATTTGATTCTACAGTAGTCAGCAAAACCTGACCATAACATTCTGGTTGTTTAGTAGAAAGTATTTATCTGATAAAGACATGTTTGCTTATGTGTTGGTAAAGGGGAACTGACCTCTCCAGGTCTTTTTGACATTAAATCAAATGAAAACCTATTTCTGGCTTGAATTGGGCCTTGTTGCTGGCTTTTATCTTTCATTTTGTCAAATTTGGAACTCACTTCCAAATTTTGTGATACTTCAGTTTCATTATCCCTGCCTGGATTGGTGCATTTTTAGCAGCTGACTAATTAATAAAAATGTTTGATATGCTTTAGTGCATGTAGTATGAGATCTGAGTTGTAAATGAATTTTTGTGTGTTTAGTGCCTTTTTAGAAAGTTAGCAGTCTTGGTCCAGAAAAGATTGACCACTTTAACATGTTCCTTAACAATTATAGCTAGCTTCTTAATTTTAATCACTTTTTTTAATTCCATCAGTTTAAATTCTAACTTGTGATCTAGGTCTAGAATTTGGTCATCTTTATCTG
The DNA here is from genome assembly GCA_030014935.1 of Caiman crocodilus. Taxonomy (NCBI): domain Eukaryota; kingdom Metazoa; phylum Chordata; order Crocodylia; family Alligatoridae; genus Caiman; species Caiman crocodilus. The sequence goes on from JAGPOW010001338.1 coordinate 52,667,576, forward strand.
GGAAAAGTAAAGGCTTTCTTTTTAAAGAGAATCTATACACAAGCATGTTTCATTTTGTTAAGAACTTCAGTGTTGCTAAGGTGATGGAATTTGGGGAGAAGAAAGCTACTAGACAGTTAAAATTCAGGAAGTTCTGACTGTGTATCAATACATCATGGTAGAGTTCTGAATCTCTACCAATACCAATTATATTGGACGTGTAACAGTATTATGGTCTAATGCTATTAAATCACTGTTAACCAAAATATCTCATTTGAGCTGCCAAAATATTAGAAAGTTGGAAGGGGATGATGTGAGCATTGTAAATTGCAGTATTGCACCGGTCTTGAATCTGCTTTCCCTCTTTCAGGGTAGTAGTGACTGTCATGCAATCGTATTGTAATCTGTACAAAGGTGGTATTCCTTTATTAATCAGAGCAGGATGTCAGAGGTTAATGATTGATCAGCATATTTTGGATGGATATCTGCTAGCACTAGTTAATCATGCATCAAAATACTTTATCAAAAATACCAGAGGATAATAGTTTAACAGGAGAAAATTAAAGGTGAATTCTTCCCCCAAGTTAAATGTTCACCTGAGGTAATTCTATTATTTTCTTTGCTTGCAGAAAGGGCCTACAGCAGTTGCTCCAGTAAATGAAGAATCCACTGACAAGACAAATTTGGGGTTTATTCATGCTTTTGTAGCTGCTATATCAGTCATCATTGTATCAGAACTGGGGGACAAGACCTTCTTTATTGCAGCTATCATGGCGATGCGTTATAATCGTTTGACTGTACTGGCTGGTGCCATGCTTGCCTTAGGACTGATGACGTGTTTATCAGGTTAGCACTCTTTGTTTGCCTTTAGCAGTTTGCTGGTTAAGGTTTTCTTCATATTCTGTCTTCCTCTGATTCTTAACTTAAATAAGATTGAATGCAGCAGATGAATAAAGCGATGTTACATTGTTAATAACATTGTTTTAAGGAGTCCTAGCCTTTTTTAAAGGCCATTCTGAGAAAATGCAGTGGGGTCCAGACAGGGCACTTGGTTCCCTTAGGCTTAGCCCCAAGTATTAGTGCAGGGATTTTCAACCTTTTTTGCATCACTGTACCCTCCAGTAACCAGACATGGAGCAGTGTACCCTCAGCTGCCAAGTCGGGGAGGGGTGTCATGCAGCCAGACACTGAGCAGGGGGAGGGGGCTGGGTGGCGAGTGGCTGGATGTGGAGCAGTGGCAGATACTGCATGTGAGCTTCCCCTGCCCCCCATGTCTCGCTGGGTGGGCAGCACCTGTGCAGGGTGCTGCATGGCGGTGCTCCATCCCTGCCCACCCATACATACCACTTAGGGCCTTCTCACTTACCCCTGGTTGACAACCCCTGTGTTGGTGTGTGTAAGTCAGATCCTTTTGCATCTTCCCCCAAAGTATAATGGAAACAAAAAAACAGCTATATTGTAGCTTTAGGTGCTTCTGGGATTTTGAGTTTGTGCAGTCCTCAGCATAAGCTTAGAATAACCTTGGAGCTGCTCTTAACTCCATGATTTACCATAGCCACCAGTTTGATGCAGTGTGCTCCCACACTGTCTAGACTTAGAGCATTTCTCAGGGCTGGATAATTACTTTTCTCAGGCCTTCTAAATTTCTGAAGGCCTTCTGAATTACAGAGCTGGAAGTAGACCCGCTGAGATTGATTTACTTAAGGTATTCTTGTTTGTCTTTCTCGTTTAATCTTTTTTGTATCGTGTTCCTCTGGTTTACTGTTGGTTATACCAACTCTGAGTCAGTTCTGGATTGGCTCTTAGATGCATATAATAAGGAGGTAAAGTATAGGAAGTCAGTGGACTTGCAACAGCATGAAACTAATGTGAGATTCTCATTGGGGACTCTAATATACAGTGGGTCAGACACCTGAAAGTTGCACCCTAGTGAAGTGTCTGGAATGGGTTATAGGGAGTCATACTTTTAAATATGGCCCACAAGCTTTCTTCATAGTCAGAGTTGTTAGTGGGGTGGGGGTAGCAGATTGAGTATATAATAGCCACAGAGAAATGTTTTTCATTCCACCTATAACGTCAAAGAAAGATAGATGTGTATTCTGACACTTTAAAACATCTTTTCCATTGGAACAAAGAGTCTCTGTAGTTTTTATGTTCAGTTATAGTATTTACTATACACGTCCATCTCAGAGTGACTAAATCTTATATTTTGCTTTCCAAGTTGCTTTTTTAAATGCATTTGGAGTAGTAGATCAGTTGAACTGTAGTTATTTAAATGACTCTCAGTTTTCTATATATTGGGTTTATAGGAATGATAGCAAAATTAGAGCCTTTTTGTTCTATAGTCTATTGAATGGAAATGTTGGCTCCCAAAGTGCTTTCCTGGATCATCCATAAGGCCATGATAAGGGATCTTAAGATCCCATGGGGTCCCTCCTTTTTAAATAAACATGTGAAGTTTTGCCCCCAAAAACTTGCCTGTTGCTATTGCCATTATAGTGCTTGCTGTGGCGATTCATTCTTCTCCCTCCCTTTTTTCCCTTTTTCTATAACCCCTTTTTCCCCCTAACATTTCTTCAGTGCCTTTCTCCTCTGCTCAACAAGAAATCCTTTGTCTCCCCCTCTTCCTAATTTATCCCTTCAGTTATCTATCTGTCTGCTTGCTCCTCTTTTGAGTGATACCTTATTTCCTTTTCATAAAGAGTCAACTGAGACCTGCTGATCAGCTCCACAGTTCTGTTCACCTTAAACAGAATTTGAAAGATTGACTCGTACAATTTTACCTTGTCTTGATTTGATTTCCAGTTACCTTAATATTCCATTGTTTTTACCCCCAACCAATGGGGATGCATGACATAGTGCTCAAAATGTATTTGTATATGTGGCTTGCTGGCATAGACTGTTAAGAATAGCTTATTATTCACTTTTAAGGTTAGATTAGTCTTTGTTAGACTATTAATCTGCAATGGCATTGTTGGTAGTAGGTTTCTGATTTATGTAGTAACTCCTGAGCTGAAATTGGCAGTGCACATGGAAGAATGCGTACATGGGGTAGACTTCAGCTGGCTAACTGCATGTGCGTTTAAATATTCCACTTGTCATCATATGCTATGATGGTAATTGTGCAAAGATCCACAGCTCAACATTTTCTTTTTTCTTTGCCTTAAGATGTCAACTAGCCTGTTCTTTAAAGGAATTCAGTTTTGGGTCCTGGCTTCAAAAATGTACAATTTCTTGGGGCTAATGTTAGATTTAGCTTGGTTTGTCTCTGGACATACGAAGTGGAGTGCACTGTGGAGTCGGTTCTCTCCATTTATAGTTATGCTAACTGACTTCCATCTCTAACTTGGAAGCAATGATAGGACTTGTTGATAGTATGGTGGGGGAGAAGAGGAATGAAGGAGAACAAGAAATATCTTTTGAGCTTCTTACGTTGACTTTTGGGCGGGGGTAAGGAGCCAAATCAAGGGCCCAGGGGATTGAATGGCTCTTGCTTGGTAGCATAACACATAGGAGTGCACTGATAGAGATTTTGGGGGCCAAGACTGATAGCTGATATTTAAGGAGACATATTGGCTGATACTGATCCAATTTCCAATACAGCAGCCTCCAGCTGGTAAGTTTGGGGAGGAGGGAGGGAAGAGGTGGGGTAGGGGGGGCAGATCAGTGCCCCCTACGGTGTTGCAGAGGACAGGTAGTGCCTGGAATGGGGAACAGAGCCACAGCTTGTGGGTGGGGCAGTGGCTCCTGCTACTGTTGGCACCCTGGGAGGGGTGCTAGGAGAATGCTGCATCCACCCTGTTTTTCTTTGCTGCCACCCTGGCTTTTCCCAGCATGTGGGTGGAAACGGCGGTGCTGGGAGCAGAGTGGCTGCAAATTTTGGGGTCGATGCAGCATCCTTTCAGCACCACCAGTGCCTGCTCTGAGCCCCCATCCCACTTCACGCAGATTGGGGGGCACACACCTCTCCTCCCACATGCCCTCCCAGGGTGCAAGCAGTGGAGGGAGCAGTCTCCTTCCACCTACAAGCTGCAGTTCCACCCCCCCCACCGCCATCTGGGCACTGCCTGCCCCTGCCCCCTCACCTCATGCTCTTTCTCTCCCCTCCCACCACACTGGACTTACCCACTGAGGCAGCTCTCCATGCTTCCAGCTGTGCTCCTTGCTGCCTGAGTGCTGCACTGTGGCTGCATGCAGCTCAGGCATTTATTGGCCCCATTGGGCTGATACCCGGTACAGCCAGTTTTCTTACATTGGTATCAATCCTGTATCGGACCGATGTATCAGTGCACCTCTAATAACACAATACCTTTTTAGACTATAAATTGTTTCCAGTTTGGCCCAATCCGAAATAACTTCAGCCACTGGATAACATTTTCAAGTCATAAACTGAGTTGGCTGTTTTAATCTGTGATTTAGTAGACGCAAGTACATGTCTCAGATTGTTACAGCTGATGCCTCTGTTAATATTCTTGATAAGAAGGGCAAGAGGCCTTGCCTCTGGGAGTAGTTCTACTGGGGTAAAATTGAAGGTAGGGCAGGGTGACATCTTTAGGGATTAACTAGTTCAGGCAGGGGCTTTTGAAGGCAACAACTTGCTTTTTAGATGCTAACATTACTAATGACGAAGTCTATTGTTGGTGGCAAAAGCTTATGCTTCTCTGAACCAGTTTGAAATCAGAAGGTGTACGGCAAGGTGGCTCTTTAGGCTAACACATCTAACTACTTCTGGGGTGAGATTAAGACTCTGGAATGGCTGTGTGGAAAACCTTGTCCTTGCTGTACCAGATTGGTGGATAAATAGGGTTTTAGTCTTTAGTGTGGTCAGTAATGCTCAAGAAGTGCCCAAACTTCCTTAACTTTTTCTTTATTTAAAAAACAAAAACCCATGAATGGAGTGGAAAACGAAGTATTAAAATGTTCTGTAATAAGTTTCCGAACTGTGAACTTTGCTAGGGAACAGGATGTTCACATAGCAGGAGTGCTTGTGGTAGTCTGGTTGTAGGGGATCTGTATATAATAACAAACTTCAAGAGGACCTTATTTGTTTTATTCCAGTTTTGTTTGGCTATGCCACCACAGTTATTCCCCGGGTGTACACATACTATGTGTCAACTGCTTTGTTTGCCATCTTTGGCATCCGAATGCTTCGGGAAGGCTTGAAAATGAGCCCAGATGAGGGCCAGGAAGAATTGGAGGAAGTGCAAGCAGAAATCAAGAAAAAAGATGAAGAAGTGAGTGAAGTAGGGATGATTTGGGGAATACTTAGTGCTCTGAAGTTGCACTGCTTGAAAGATCTCAACTTGGGGTTCCTCAACTGTATGTATAGTGGGTGAAGGTCTAACATTGCAAATGTTTAGCTAAACCAAACATCATGCAGAAATGACCTTTTTACAAGTGGGTGCGTCATCTGCTAGTCTCCAGGAGACTGTTTTAAGAACTGGCTATAATCCTCTGAGAGAGGGCTGTCTCAGGGAAAGTTCCTTTTCTCTTAGTTTTTTCCAGTATGCAGTCTTTTTATCCATGGGGTTTATTAGCATAAATGATAATGACACTAGTACTACTGTTGCTTGAATTTTTGTAACACTCAGTACAGTGATAAAAATGCTCACAGGACATGCTAGTTTCATTATGGTTGTAACATTCTAGGCAGATCATTTATGGCTCCAAGGCATAGTTTTAGAAGAGTATCATGAGAAATGAAATTAATGCTCCAAAGAAAGTTTCATTGTCACCATGCCCAGTAATCAGTTATGGTTCTCCAGGCAGGTGATGGGTACAATCGGTTTCTTCTCAGAATAATTTAAAAAGAGAACAATTCAATGTGTCACCTTCTGAAAGAAAGTCTTGTATGCTTTTAAAGCATAGCAGACAAAACAAAGAACAAACATTTTAATGTGGAAGAAATATAGCTTTTAAGATAGTTGCTTTCTTCAAAATTACCATCACAGCTATGTAAATTAAGATACTACCCTTAAACATTTAATAGCCGACAGCATTCAGTGACTAGTAGTAACTTGGGAATCAAAGTACTAGTCTTGCATTTTTGTCTGCTGTTTGCTTTGGGTATCTGACATGACATTTCAATTTTGATATGCTGTTTGTATTCTAGCTCCAGAGAACTAAGCTGTTAAATGGGCCAGTAGATGTAGAAACGGGACCTGGTACAAATATACCTCAGAAGAAGTGGCTGCATTTTATTTCTCCAATTTTTGTTCAAGCTTTTACTTTGACATTTTTAGCAGAGTGGGGTGACCGTTCACAGTTAACAACAATAGTCCTGGCAGCGAGAGAGGTGAGTGAGATACCTACTTCTGTCCTACTCTCAATCTTTGCGGTGGCTCGGATGAGGATGTAGATAGTGCTTGCTTCGGCGGCACATATACTAAAATTGGAACATAGTACTGGGAGGGGCAGCTTCTTGGGGTTTGCATTTTACAGTGGATCCCTAAAATGGGTATTTTGAATCCTCACATTTATAAGGCACAGACCCAAAACTCTAAGAACTACCTTACAGCATGTACTAGGTAAAAGCAGGAGGATGAGGGCACTGCCAATACTGTGCCACTGCAGTAACACAGAAGTGTAGTTGGTTAATATAACCTAAGCAGATGCCATGTTTTACCCTCATTGAACCAGATAGCATAATTCAGTTGTGATGCACTTCACGTAACGAGTACTGCAGAATAGTTCATAAAATGGTGATTTTTGCCTTCATAGCAGGGTTTGACTAATGCAGGACTCCAGGCCTTATCTACCTCACATCCTTCAATGAGGATGAATCAAAATATTGAATTGCTGCTGAGTCGGAGAGTATGCTTTACCCTGTGCGCAGAGTGTGATGGAAACAATTGGACGTGATCATACTCGGGGCACATGCACGAAATTAATTCTGGCATTTGCTAATGATAGAGAGTGATTTCTGTAGCGTTAATATTCTTGATAAAACTTCCTGTGTGTAATTTCCTAGATGTGTTAAAGCAAACTAGAGAGAGAAAGCCATAGTCTGGTGGCATAATAAGATGTGGCTCATCAGTGGGGCTGTCCCCATTAGATCCACTACAAAGCTTGCTGCCATCCACACGTAATCGGGAAATGGGTAGCAGCAGTAGTGCGTGGTCATCCTTTGCAGGCCAGCATTAAACAGGGGTGAGATCCCTTGTTTTCTGGGTATTGCATCATTCTTCTACTGTCAGCTAATATCTGCAAGTCAAAAGTCCAGGCTTCCATTCTGGAACCTCTGGTTCATTTATTTCCCCCATGTTCAACAGCTGTTATGTCCCAACATCTAGCTCCTTGTCTAATCAGTTGTTTTCTACCTGTTTTTTGTTTTGCTTTTGGTTTTCTTTGTCCCAGTCTCTTGTTGGTGCAAAAAAACCCTTCTTCCCCCCCTCGCCCCCCAACTGATTCTCTTTGGCTAATCTCTTTACAATGGGGAGCCTTAACCTCATGAAGCTGGACTCAGTGCCTTATGGTAACTGACATGTTGATTATGGAAGACAGCTCACCTGGTGTGGAGGGAATGCTATTGTGATTCAGAAGTACAGTCAGCATAAGTTTAGAGGCTAAACAATTGTCATCTTATCTCAGGGATGGCTGCATATCTATTGGGGGTCGGAGGGGACACGAGTAATTCCAAAATCTTAAACTACTTAAGGATGTTGTCTTGGTTGATACATTATCCAGCTCTGGATGGATTTTTTTTTTTTTTTTTTTTTTTTGTGAGATTAAGGCTCACGTTCATAATTAGTGGCCTAAATAGGAGTTGGTGCCTGACTTTCTACTGATTTGCAGTGGGATGTTATGCACCAAACTACTTTTGTATATCTGGACCCAACTTGCTTTGTGGCTTTCTCTTCCATCTTCCAGGAGGCAATTGCTGTTAACCATGCCTTTCTGCATATTTGACTCTGTTCTCTGGGGTTATGTTTGCCTTACTGGCAAAACTAGGAAACCATAATTCTTTCCTGGTAAACTGCTGTTTGTATTCTTGTAGATGTTTATCGGTGCTGCTAATGACCACTTTGTGTCTGCCCAGGATCCCTATGGCGTGGCAGTGGGTGGAACAGTGGGACATTGCCTTTGTACTGGTTTAGCAGTTATTGGAGGACGAATGATAGCACAAAAAATCTCTGTTAGGACTGGTAAGTACAGTCTTTTTGCCTGCAAAAATATACTTGCCAAGTAAAGCTCTGCCTATCTGCAGGAAGGTCAGAATGACAAGGTTTAACATCCTTGAGGTGGAGTTATAGGCAGTGGTTTTTAACATTCAAACTTTGGGAAGAAGCTGGAAATGTTTTGTAGATGCAACAAGACTTTTGTAAATACAGGCATGTTGCATCTTATGCAGGGGTTAGATTCTGAGGTCAGCATGTAAGGCGAGAGTCACATATAGTGGAGGTGGTGACTGCCTCTGCCTCCAAAACCTCCCATCGCAGAGCCATGCTTGGAGCTGTGCAACTGGTGGCAGCAGCGCAGCATGGTGTTGGGCGGGGATGGCTGCATGCTGCCAGGCCATCACCATGCTGCCAAAACCTCCCGCCACCACTGCAAACTCAAGTCCCGCTCCCTTTCCCACTCTGCGTATAAATGAATTTGTGCAAGTTAAACACAACTGTACTGTACTGTACTGTTCTTCCTCTACCTGTTTCATGACTGCTTATATGTTCTGGAGAGGAGCACTATCTTGGTAGAACCTACTGTGCTGTGCCTGTTCCTTACTATTTTGCTCTTGCTTCTGCTAGGGGCAGAAAAAAGGACAAAACTCTCTGTAGTCAGTTGCAATTGGGTTGAGTAACTTGGTCTATATAAAAAATATAAGGCTTGTTGCAATTTGGGGTGCCGAGTCTTAAAATCAAATGAGGTGTGTAACTTAATATTTCCTCCTGATGAATGGAGGAAGTAAATGCATAGCATTTCTTGTATACTTGTATACTGTTTAGTGAAGAGCAACAGGAATGTGGCCAAAATGTAGAGTAGGACTTTTATCTAAAATAATTAGTTAGTGGATACTCCATGAAGAGCAGTTGTACCTAGTGGGAGATGTAGGTAGGTATCATGTAGGGTATGTTCTCCTTGGATCAGGCCATAAGTGGTTCAGTTGTTAGCCTGAAGTCTGGCAAAAGGCATAGCAGGTTGGAACCTTAGATACTAATTGATTCAGAGGCATGAGTAGGCTACAACCTACTTTGCTAGATGGTATGAGTGGACCTATTCATAGCATCTGGTAGAGTATGTTGTTACATATGAAAACTTACATCTTTGAACCAGTTACTCTAATGTGCCATCTTGCCCTCCCTTCAGTTTTATTCAGTACCCCATTAGTACAGGTTTGCTCTGTTTCTGCAGCAGTAGAATATATGCAAAAAAAGCTATTGATGAAAATTGCAGGATCTTATTTCAATTAGCCATGAAAATAGATAGCAGCTCATCAGTAAACGGTGATTTCTCTTGAAGTTCTCTGCCCAGAACAAGAGTTGCTGTGCTAAAAAAAATAGGGATTTCAACATAGTATCAGTAGAATAAACACTTGCTCTCTCTGAGCACATCTTCACCTTAGTGTTGACCTTTCTCCTCTCACTTAACCCATCTACAATGAAAAAGACCCATTCTGAGGGGAGCAGCTCTTCTATGAGTAAACTTAAGACAGTTATAAGTCCTTAAGGCTTGTGAGATCCAGAGAGAGAGAGAATTAAAACCCCATTTTTTAATTAATTTGTGGAGCCAAAACACCTCTAGTTTCATCAGTGCAATCACACAAGTATACCAAAGGGCTGACACTGGCATGGGGGTGCACAAGCTGAAAATAGCTTCTAGTATTGGTAGCTAAAGTAAATTGTAGACTGTTATCATTTGGTAGAACAGTGATTCTTAAACAGGGTGCTGCCAGATCCTCATGGAGGGTGGTGTGAGGAGGTAAGAAGCAGCTTCTATTGCCAGTGCCTGGCCCCTGCACAGAAGGTAAGCACTATAGTATATAAACTAGTTTTTTAAATGGAGTACCATATGAAAGTCATGGAGAAGTGCCTAGAGTCCAAAGAAGTTGAGAACCACTAGTCTAGGATTTGGACCAGAGAAATGGAGCCCTCTGAGGCATTGTAGAAGGGGATTTAATAGTAATCTTTTTCTTTACAGCATTTAATACTTTCTTTCTCCCTTTCTTTCAGTGACAATCATAGGAGGCATTGTTTTCCTGGCATTTGCATTCTCTGCACTATTTATAAGTCCAGACTCTGGTTTTTAATGAGCTTTATCTTTAAAGAGCAAGGATCAAGAGCAAAAGTGGGTCCTTGTAATTTCTGTATATAATGTACAGTAATATAGTTATACAAGCACTGAAGATGACACTGTACTTTTATTAGCAATGATTTGCAAGTTTGGTGCTCTGCTGGACATTTTTCTGTGATGGAGATATGCTGATTGTCTGGTTTTGCAGAGCATATTTTTTGTGGTGCTCGCTCCTCGCTTGGGCAGTGAGTAGCTTTTTATAGCTGTCCCTGGCTCAGATGGATTTGAGAATCTGCATCTACAAATACAAGGCCTCTTTCCTCCTTTCTCTGTTGCATGTGGCTACCATTGCCACTTCTAGATCTTATGCATCTGACTGGATGACAGGCCTTCTGCAGCTGGCAGTAATATGATGTTACAAACTGCTTCATAAAAAATATCACCTTGAAGTCCAGCACTTTGATTCCAGGATGCATCTGATCTTGGGTAGACTGCACAGCAAGAAACTAAAGAGCAGTTCCTCATCAACGAACAACAGAACCACCTACAGAGAATTTTTAAATTTACTTTAAAGGGAAAACTTATAATCAGGGGGTTTTACCAGGAAGTTGACAAGTGCTGATTCACAACCTGCTGTTTCAGTATACAATCTGTCTAGATATGATTTTTCTTTACTGGACTAGTTCCTTTTTTGTATTAAGCTGAAAATGTACGTCAGAGTAACAGAATGGTCCAGATAATGACCACATTGCATTCCCAGCATTTGAACAATAATGGATTTAGATTTGATGCATCAATAATCTTATTTTTAGAAATTAGAAGTATAATCTGGAAGAACCATAAATAAAACAGTGGTGTCTCTATTTCAGTTATTTTTCAACTGCCTTTGTGGTGATGTTTTACTTAACCCTTTAATGAAGAGCAACAGGCTAGCTACTTATTAAAGGTCATGGAAGAATTGTTTTTTGTTTTTATCCAGCCATTATTGTAAAGGACTATGTGGACTTTTATTTTTGAAGTATAGTAATTTTTAACAGCTGGCTAATTGAACTGTTTGTGTAATTACCTTTTACTGCTTAAACAGTGGTTCTGATTTCACACTGACTGAGTGGGGGTATAGTGCTGTGTTTTAAGATAAAATATGTCCCACAGGAGATCTATTCTTACAATGTTTAAGCTTTTAAATACTAAGTGATGCTGGAAAGACTTGATTGATGTAAGTTGTATTCTTAAGCTATAAATGTCACATTCTTTCCCTGAAATTTCCTGGGCAGCAAGTTAACTCCCTTTTTGGAAGCTTGCACAAGCTATAAATTGCTTGTGAAATAGCATAGACATAAGAAAAATAGTCACAAATGTAGTGATGTCAAAATGTTGGGCAGAAAAAATTTTCCTTTTACTTCAAAAACTAGGCTTCTGGGGCCCTTAGCAGATCTTACACTTAAGATGGGAATTTAATCACAGCTTAAGTGTTTAGCTTGGTCCCACATTTACACACTTGTAGAATGAGGAATCTACTACACTGTAATTTTGTGGCTGGTTCCTATTGCATCATAAATTGGATGTGTAGCTGCGGCATTCCCAGCCTGGGTAGTGCCGGTCTAAATTGTGTGCCTGACAGCAGGAGCTGTTTGGGAGCACGACTCGGTAGACTGACACTTCCAGTCACAGGCACCTTGCTTGCTATGTGTTGGTTTAGGAGCAGCCCAGGATCATAATTCTGGGCATCTCCTGCATTGGCAGTAAGCACAGTTGTTTGGCTTGTGGATCATATCCCATTGTACCTCCAACTGAACCTCTGGCAGCAGCCTAAATGACAACAACCTTTCCGACCATGTTACTCAAAACTTTCTTAGGTTAGTCAAACTGTCATACAATTCTAGAAAAGTAAAGCTGGAAGGGACCTTCAGAAGTCATGTAAGCCAATCCTTATTTAATCTATTTGTAAAACTACAGTCAAGCAAGCATAAGGCATAATACTCTAACCTGTCACCAGTATGGCAAGGAACATTAGTGGCCACTGACCTGCTGCCATGTGGGTAGTTTTAAAATATGATCAAAAAGTCCCAGGAAGACAGCCCTAGCCTCTGCTACAGGGGAAGGCAAAAAATCCTTGTAGAGAGGGATCTATTCAACTTGCTGTGAGCAAAAGGGAACTGTGTCATACAGAGCCACCCCCCTCCCCTGCCTTATGGGGGATGTGGGGGGGGCTACATGATGAGCAGTCCCCTCTTAGCCAGTCAGTAAGGGGAGGTGCATCTGCTATCTTGGCTGCTACCCTTTGTGCTGGCCACTCCCATTCTCTGGCCCCCCAGCAGGTTATCAGGTCAGGCCACAGCATCCACAAAGACCAACTTCTGGCTCCCACTGAGGAGCCAGCATTTTATTGTTTGGGTTTTTTTAGATTGGACAATGTCTGATTTCATGGTTTCTGCAAAGTCTTCAAAATTGTGAATTAAATCAGTCCCTGGCTATAAATCATACCAAGCTGACCATGGGGTAAAATTCCATCCTGATCCCAAATATGGCACTTGGTCTGATCCTCAGCTGAGGTTCTTCCCTGTAGTAACTGAAGGATGGGGGGATCCTTCCAGGTCCCATATGGCAACCAGCAAAGCCTAGAAGTGTGAGAAATAGGCAGACCAGAGCATAGGCATACCTACTCCCAGATCATCCCTGACTGTTGGTTAGCCAGCCTCTTCTCGAACACCTCTAATGAAGAAGATCCCACAACCTCCCTAGGCAGTCTATTCCACTGCGTTACTATTCTAATCTAATACATTTTAAGGAGACTAAACAATACTATAGAATAAATATTATTGGCACCTAGGAAAAAAATACAAGAGGACTTAGGTCATTGAAACAATCAATTTATCTTGAATGCTCTCAAATCCTAAATACACTAGTCTGACTGCAGCCTCTTTACATGATTCTTGCTGATATTCCAGGATCTCATCTTTAGAGACCACTGAAAGGGGAATCTGACTGCTCTAAAACTGGTGCATATGGGAGAAGGCACACAAATACTATCAAGCAGCAAAATAGTCAGATGGCCCTTAAAAGTTTTAACAAACTAGACAAGACCTATTGTGTATGGCTAATGGCCCAGGCAGGAAGGAGGGTTGTGTATTTCATGTCACCTGCATAATCTCAAGGTGCAGTATGCTAAAATGGTCAACAGCAAAGGTGATCACCAGCTGTGATAAATGCAAACTTGAATTGTCCCAGAAAAAAACCCATGCAGACCATGAAGTAGGTGAGACAGGTGGTTATAATGCTTCCTGGCACCTGTGGATGATTTGGAGGCAACTAGCTTATTCTTTCTATACATTTTCTCTGAGGTTGGATAGAAGTCAGCAATGAGGCATGAGGAAATCAGAACATGCCAGAACAGGTCACTTGGCTATCAAACCCCAAACTTGCATTAAAATCCCCAGTTCTAAAACCAAGGACTGCTGAAGTTTAGTGAAAGTGACACTCATTTGCTGCAGCACCTGGTAACAGCATCAGTGGCAATGTTTTCACTCTAGTTTGGTCAGCTGCCTTGTCTGTCTATACCATTAATGGCTGCTTAAAAGCAACATAATATCAACAGGCCATTGACCTGGTGCTGACATGGATATCTGCAGTATTGTACTGTATTTTCAATTCACAGATGCAAAACTAGAGCCACCAGAACAGGGTTACATAGTAGCAAATGGAATGAAAAAGTTGCAAGATAATTTGAGTGGCAGGATTGATTATCTCTACCTCTTGTTCTGCAGCTGCAAGATAGGAGAAGAAGAGGGGTATAATCAGCAATGATCTTAGTTTTCTGTTTGCTGTGGGAAAACATGGATTGTCTAATGGATAAAAATGTTTTCCCCATTTAAAGAAGAAAAAAAGTGGGAAACAGCAGGTTTCTCCTTGCAGGTCAGCAGAGTTCCAGTCTGTAAGGGGTTGCTTGGGGCTGGGGGGAGCAGGATGCAGGGTATGCCACATGCATGTATGCACACACACATGCACGTAGCAGTCAGGCAGCAGTGGAGAGCATCTTCCTCCAGGTAAGTTTATAGGGGCTAGGGCGGGAAGGGGCATAGGTGATGCTCCAGGGGGCATGTGCCCTCAGATTGGTTCACCCAAAGCAGGGTGTGGGTTTGGCCAGGCTGTAGCCCTGTGCCCCATTTTGGGCACAGAAATCTGGGAGGGGCACATGACTCCACTGGATTGCCTGTGGCCGCCTGTCCCTCTATGCATCACCTATGTCCTTACCCTGCTTCCTCCATGCCCATAGACTCACCTGGAGAGCTCTGTGGAAGCTGCTTTCCACCACACTACCTTGCTTCCACATGCACACTCTGCATCCTGCTCCCCTCAACCCCAGGTTGCCACTTGCAGACCATACCTTTGGCAGCCCGCAAGGGGATCCTTGTTTCCGTTTTTTTTTCCTTTCAAGTAGAAAATCCACTTTTTTCATGGCAAACAAAGACCCCAGATCCCTGGTTATAATACTTTTAGTCTATCTGAGAAGTATTTTAGAAGCATGGGTAAGCCCTTAATTGTGGTTAGTTAAATTTTATACACTTCAGCATGAGGCATTCAAATGCTCATGGGTGTCCCAGCTGCCTATGGAGGGTTCGAGATTGAGAGTGTGGTCAGGGGTAGAAAGGTAAGAAAGGTTTATCAACTTAACAAACACACAACTACGTGTAAATAACAAAACAAAGATAGACCATAATAATTCACATTGGCAACTTATCGGCAGTGCCCTCTGATGCCTGATGTATGACAAGTTTCTCTTCTGCAAAGCTCAGCAAAGTCAGGCGTTCCTGATCAGTGCTGTCCAAGGGGTACCAGGAAGAACCCTGGTATTCAGTCCTTAGGCGCTTTGTGATCCATAGGTCCACCGAATCCAGGCCAGCAACTAATCTGTGGTTCCTTTCACAGAGCTGTATTTTCCTTCTAAATGATTTCTGAATGTGCCAGCCAATTTATAACTTCTGAGCTATGCTGATAACTTACAGCCATTCAGATTCTCTTTACTTCAACTGTCCTTAGACTGACCAATAGCAGTACAAGCTTTGCACTCTTTCGATAAAGTTAATTTTTACTATGCCACAGGGCCTACTACTTCAAGGCTTTGCTAAATTTACTAGGCTTTACTTCATACAAGGTTTTACTACATCTTTGACCTTAATTAGGCTCTTAGCAACAACATGTAGCTTAATAGCTGAACAAATGACAGAAAAACACTTGGTCTAATCTTCATAGAGCCTTCAGCGAGCACCTTTGTCACAGACAATTCTCAGCTGTCACATGGGGTTTTTTTTCCATTTTATTTAAATGGGAAAAAAACCCAGATAATTTGACTTATCATGGCTATTACCTACTTGACTCTTCCTGATCTCTTCATTCCATAGGTGTTAATTAATCCTCGAACTTCCCCTAATCAGGCCTCCTTTCTTCTGCAATTAGCCTGTTATCTACTAGTGATGTTTCTAATCCCCCGACACATTCAGTGAAGGTGTGCTGCTACCTAGGGACTTTTACTGATAGTTTTGTTCCTAGGCAAGCCAAACCTACAACAAATCAGAGACAGGGAGAGGAGGGGCAGGGCTGAAGGCAGGCTACACCATGTAGTAGCACAGTGTCACATGGTCAGGTACAGAGTGAGGAAGGAGTTGCAAAGATCAAGCAAAGAGGCAAGCTGTTACAGCAACCCTTTCATGGGGTGTCTTTTCATTGCAGCAGATGACATAAGGTGTGGGAGTCTGAACCATTCCCTGTGACAAATGGTCTATTTTTCAAAGTAAAATGCTGTTTAAGAAACCATTCATTGAACAACCACCTTTCCTGCAGAGAAGTAGCATGTCCTAGTCTCTTGCCTGCATGGCTATATTAATTTTTATGCTTTAGACATCCTGCAGTTCAATTCAAAACAGGCAAAAGACAGAGTAGAGATACACCTCATAGACTAACTGAACCAGAGATGCGTAAGTTCACCTCATGCCTTGCTGTGAAAGGGTATGCACAGAGCAGGCTATCAAATAACTCAAACAGGTAACAGTGGCTGTAGTGCTCCCACAATCCATCTTTAAACTTGGTTTAACTAGTGACAAGAATTTTCTTTGTTACCTAAAATTGAGCAAGCTGCAATAATAAACACTTATACCAGTGCCAGAAGTCTGAGTAATAAGTAATTAAACATTCTTCCACCCAAGAAACAACACCTACTGTGTTTAGTCCTGGCATGTACTATCAAGGTGTGTGGAATTCCCTTGGCCCAGTTGCTGAAAATCACTGGCATTAAGCCTTTGGAAGGGAGCTAGTTTTCCAGTACTTAATATACAAGAGTCATGGAGCCTGTCTGAAGAAAGAACAAACTAGACATTCTCCAGAAAAAGCACAAGTGATTCTGCTGGTCCTTTTTCAATAGCTGTAATATTCATTATAGCTAGGCTGACTATATGGAAATCCCAGGAATCTGGAAATCATCTGGAAAATCTGGGACATTGTCTCCAAGACCTCCATGCTCTCACAAGTCAGTGGGGGCAGGGCTGCATACTAGGCAGGCAGCTACCTGGCTGCCTGCCTGCAAGGTGCTCTGCATCACTCCCATTCCTGGCCAGACTGCACCCTGTACCCCTGGGTTTCCAGGATGCCTGTTATAATCACACAGCCAGCTGGGACCAGCCTCTGAAATCTGGGGCTGCCCCAGCTAAACCAGGACATACTGTCACCCTAATTATAGTTCAGTCCCACCCTTGGCAAAATGGAGTCTGACCTACCTTAAGAAATTGTAATAGAGATTTTTGCTTCCTAGAGGGCTTTGTCCCTTTTCTCATCATGTTTTCTCCTGGCTCTCAGATGTTTATGGTATGTTGAACACTGTAAACTCCTATTACAACTAAATAAATAGAAAGTGTGAGCAAAACACATATCACATAATTATCATATAATTACTTACAGCCCTGCTTGTGTTACTTTAAAAAATGATAGGCATCTAAGTAACAAGATGGCCTCCCTTTCATTCATGGGGAGGAGACAGACATTTTATTAGTGAAGCCTGAGTTGAAACAAGAGAAGCATGTCACTTGGTTCATGCCCTAAACAATACAATCTGGAGGTGGTAAGCACTGCACACATCCTCCTGAGCATGCAAAAGCAAGCTGAAATGTAGATAAGTGGAAAAGTTTTAGAATTGGGTTTTATTTTCACACTAATAAAGGCTGAAATAAATAAATAAATTGAACAAATATTGCTACTGCTTCTCTCTGCTGGGGGTCAAGCATCATTCTGAAAGATGGCAGCATTCCAGAGAAAGCAGAAAATTGTAATGTGGCATGAGGCTTATAATTTGAAGAAAAAAATTGTAAAAAAAATCTCTCATTTAATTTATTTAGGGTGCAGTAGGTGGAGATTAAGCCATGAACAGACTCATAAACATGTTTGATATCTTGGCAGCCCAAAGGTTTCAGGCAAAAACAAAGTACAAATACAATCTACAACATTTAAAAATCCATCGTCAGGAGAATGTGATAGATTCCAGCAAATTCCTGGTTCCAAGACTTGTTATGAGATACTAGCTAACAGTATAGAGACACATTTTGTAGGCATAACAGTCTGTGACTGACCACACACAGTGGGACAATCTAAATGTGCAAGTTTCTTTTTCCTTTCCTTTAATTACACCTTGAACTCTTACCTACAGCACCCCTGGCTTCATTTGAACTCAAGACTAAAAACTCAGTAGAATTAGTGTGGGCCTACTCTGAAGCTCTTAATCACACTGACTGCCCTATTGACTTCATAGGAGTAGAGGTGTGAGGATTTTGATGAGGCCTTTTCAGATTTTGGTAAATACATTATGTAGTCTTAATTTAACATAGGCTTCCTTTCCTAATAAGTACTGGAATTACCATTCTGTGAGTTTGTGGATACCAACCAATCTTCTAGGTTAAAACCAGAGGTGCATCAATGCATCAGTCCAATATCGGATTGGTACCGATATAAAGAAAAAAGTGGCTGCATTGGAAATTGGCCTGATGCGGCCAATAATTTGGTCGATAAATGCCTGTGTATGCGTGCAGCCACAGTGCAGCACTCAGGCAGTGAGCACAGCCTGGCAGTGTGGAGAGCTACCTCCAGCTGGTAAGTCTGTTGTACTGGAAGGGGAGTGGGGAGGGAAGGGGTGTGGGGAGGAGCAGATCAACATGCCCCGTCATGAGGGAGGGGGCAGGGACAGGCACTGCACAACTGGGGCAGGGCAGGGTGTGGGATGGAGCCACAGTTTGTCAGGGGGAAGAGTGGGGAGGCAGCTCCTACTGCTGCGCACACCCCAGCAGGAGATGGGGGGGGAGGGGCATGTGCCCCTGGATCTGCATGGGTGAGCAGGCTGCAGCTGTGGCCTGGAGATGGTGCCATACCAGTCTCTTCTTCCTAGGGGCAGGGCTCAGGGCAGGGGCTATGGAGTGGGCTGCAGCCACCCCAAATTTCACCATAGGTTCTTCCCAGTGCTGCTGCTCACTCGGTGGAGCCCTGGTTCTTCCTGCCTCAACCCCACCTCCCGCCAAGTGCTTGGGAAGATGCATGATCTGCCCCGCCTACCCCTTCCCTCACCTTCCACCACAACAGACTTACCAGCTGGAGGCAGCTCTCCATACTGTATTGGAAATTGGATCGGTATCACACGATATGCCTCCTTAAATAATGGATATCAATCAGTATTGGCCCCAAAAATCTCTATCGGTGCACCCTTAGTTAAAACCTATTTGTCTATATTTTATCCTTGCAAACTTGAACACTGCAATGCCAAAACCTGTCTGCATTATAGCCTCCAGTTCTGCCACCATAAGGCCATTGCAGTAAATTACCGCTACAAAACATGCCAGTATAGATGCAGCATTTTCATGATGATCACTGTCCTTTGAGGAAAAATAGGTAGATTTTAACTTCACAGCTGCAGTCTGTCCATATTCAGCATATTATAAAGCCTACTTTCCACTAGCTGATCTACATCACTTTTTCCCCCAAGTTACTTATGAGGTAGTTTGATTAGACTCATTGAAATGAAAAAGTAGTACAGACCATAACTGTACAGAACACTTGTAAAAACATAGTTGTTGAAATATAATCAATGGTAACATCAGGCAACTTCCAGAATGAAGCATTTCTTTTCCACTGACCTTTGAGACAGAGAAGTGCTGAGTTAACTAGACTTTGGATTTTTAATCTTTACAAGTACTCAATAATTATGGTCTCTTGCCAAATAAGGTCTGCACTTCTCAACTTGCACAACAGTGAAATGTCATTGAATAACATCATTTAACATCAGCAGCTTCAATTACAGCTCTTGGAGTCGATAATTTTATGGAAAAATGTATTGATATTCCCTGACAAAGTTCTATTTAAAGAAACCCAGTTGTCTTGTTTTAATTATGCAGTCATTGGTACAGATATGATTTAAAACTGTAGAGCCTGTACAACTAATTCTGCAGTGTACACATTTCCAGCCACAGGTCTGCATATGTAAATTAGTAGGGGCACACCGATAAAGATTTTCTGACTGATACCAATGTCCGATTATTAACCAGCCATATTAGCTGATGCCAATCCAAAAGCCAATTTACAGGAAAGCAGCCCAGGAGGTTAGAGAGCAGTGTCTGGCCAGTAAGTCTGTGGACAGAGGGGAAGGGCAGATTGAGGTCCACCCCCCACCATGGTGAGGGAGGGAGTGGGGTAGGGGCAGGACAGGTGCTGCCCAGCCAGGGCAGTGAGTGTGACCCCTCTGGGAGCAGAACAGAGCCATGCACAGCTCGTCCAAGGGGGGTGTGGGAGGTGGGCAGCTCCCTGCTACTGCATGTACCCATGGGGGAGGCATGGGCTGCATATGCCCCCCTGGATACATGCATGGGGTGAAGGCAGGCTGCCCACTGTGGGCTTGGAGCCAGGGGCTGTATCAGCTTCTTCCTGGCACAGGGGCTGGGCTAAAACCAGGGAGGGGTGGGGCAGGCAGCAGTAACAGTGGGAGAGGTGGTTCTGGTAAATTTTGGGGGCGGCTGTACTCCACCCCATAGTGACCCCTCTCAGCGCTGCCACTTGCCCTGCCTGCTGTAAGTGCAGCCCCAGCCTAGCTCCCCTAGCAGGAAGAAACTGGTGCAGCCCCTGGCCCCGAGCTCTCAGTAGGCTGTCTTCCCTTGCCCCACGCATAAATCTGGGGGAGCATATGCCCCCCACGCGTCCCCCAGGAATGCATGCAGTGGTGGGGAGCCATCCCCGCTCTTAGTCCTGCCCCCAGATGAGGCACTCTAAGCTCTGCTCCACACTTGGTGGGGTAGCATTCACCATCCTGGCTGGGCAGCCCCCACCTCACGCCCTCCCTCACCATGGGACGCTCCATCTGTCCCCTCCAGCCCCGTCCCCCACCCGACCTACTGGCTGGATGCTGCTTTCCAAGCTGCTGGGCTGCATTCCTGGCCACATGCATGCTGCAGCTGCACACATACACTCAGCACATATTGGTGACCTTAATTGGCTATACCAGCCATAAAAGGCCAATTGCTGATAATGTTTACTTCCCTTTTATCCATGCCAATCTGATATGTGACCAATACATCGGTTCATTTCTAACAATTAGCTCCCAACATGAAGAGATCTGATAGTGCCATCCCAATAGTGGTGTCACAGTTTGTTGACCCAGAAATGTAATACATGTTTAAGATAGTTACCAACTTCCCCTACGATCTGTGTCTTGATTATAGGGCCTATGTAGTCACCAAATCCGCTTTGGCATTGGACCTGACAGACCAAATTCACCTTTCATTCACCTGTAATTCCAGAGTTGGTTTGGAAATGAGTTGCGTTTACTTTAATAGGAGAGCAAGATCTGGCCCTGTTTGTTTAGTTACAACGTATTAGTCGGGCTGTTTTATCTCAGATTTCCATTTATACATTTCGATTTATAGATCTAAATAAGGCCCCAGCTAAATGAGTGTACAAGTGATTTAAAACTGCTTGGAGTAGAAGTGAAGCATAAAGATTCAATGTTGTACATGTTGTTCAATCACCAGTTCCTGGATTAGTTTCCAGATACTAATCCAGACACACACCAGCACATTACTGGGATTATATATGTCAGTGTTTCTCAACCAGGGTGCAGCCAGATCCTTTGAAGGGCACCATGAGATGTGAGAAGATAAACAAGATATGAGGAGTTAAACAGATAAGCTAAGTGGGTACACGCAGGCTCAGGCTTATTCCTGCCTTGAATAATTCCCCACCTCCACTGCCCAGCTCCTCTGCAAGAAGCGCAAGCACTGTAATGTATATATATTTTTTAAATTGGATGCCATTCAAGTCACAAGTTATGGAGGGTGCCTGGAGTCCAAAAAAAGGCTGAGAACCACTGAGACAGCTAGATCCAGGAGGGCAGAATTTGTCTTTTTTCTTGGAGCCTGACCCCATAGCACCACTATTTGAAACATCAGATTTCTTTAATTAAAACGTAGACAGTTCATATGCCCCCAAGCATACAGGTTGAAAACATTAGAATAGGCAAGAAACACTGAAGTGTGTCTATCCTTCACAATACGCCACTGTTTCACAAGGAAGTACAGAGCAGCAAGAAACGTACAATGCACACATTTGATTTAAGGCCACTTACCTACCTGAATGAATGAGAAAAGATTACAAAAGGAAGTGCCTTTGATACATCCGTGGAAATAAGACTTCAGCACTACAACCCTCTAAAGAAAAATGACACCAAACAAAATTAGAAGTTTTGAGAACCTCAGAAGCTACAAGAGGCAGGATTTCAAATGAGTTACATTTATTCAGTTAAAAAATGACAGTTAGTAATGGTCACATGAACACCAGGGAACTGTTTCTACATTTCCTGACGTCAATATGAGTGGCACTAGTTTTCTACATATACAAATCTAATGCCAGTTAAAAAATACAAAACCAAAATCCAAGACACTGTGAAATCAACACTGCTTAAAAACTCAAAATTCAATCTAATTGATATATTTTAAAATAAATATTTTACCCCATTTCTTATTTAAAAAAAACCCATCTACTGCTTTCAAAGCAGTTACTTCTTTTAATACCATTCCCAAAAGTCTTTCATAAATAGTCATCATATTGATTGTCTATTAGTGCAGCACCTCTCAGTCTTAGCTGGGGTCTCCATATTAGGCTATACAGTATTTTGTTCATACACAGTGTTTTGTTTTGTGTTTTTTTTCCCTTCTTTTTTTACTCCTAGGTACAATTTCTTTGAATAAAAGCATACCATGTTGGCAAAACCCATGCAGATGACAAAGCATGAAACATAGCAAACAGAGCCTGTAAATTACTTGTTTATTAAAGGAAAAAACAAGGAATGTAGTGTTAAAATCAGGTTATTGAAAAAAACTACCCAAAACAGTATTACAGACAACAAAATTTAATTTAAAAATCTCAATGTTTGCCTTATTTACTATGAGCTGTTCAACATTCAACTTCAAATATACTGCATACAAAAGTCTTTATGCCAATTTGTTTCAAATTATCTCCAACTTTTTCCACTGGGGATAAGTATAAAGCAAATTCAGTAATAAACTTGGCTCTCTGTCTTTTAATGAAAATAACCATCTTCCCCAACACTTGAGTGAGTGTAGCCTGTTTCAAGCTGGTTTTAAACAGAGAAACTTACAAATCTAACAAGAACACGTTGACATTACCCAGTGTCATAACCTTTAACATACTCATAAATTCTTGTGTTCTCTAAAAATACAAACTAGTTCAGAACGGGTGACTGCAACAGTCTAAAAAGGCCACATCTGTAAACCTTCTACACATTTTTTTAATGAAAATTATAATCTTAAGGGCTACTTAAAATTATTAAGCAGGCTAATGAGTCTCTTCCTGGTTTCTCTCTCCTAGACAATTGTGCAATTTGAAAAATATCTCCTCTAAGGAAGCTAGGAATCGTGGAGTCTTTCCCCTGGCCACATTAAAACAAAGCCAACCAATTTTAGATGCCACTTGAATCTTACACTTGAAGCTTCAAAGGATCACTAATGAGAAACATTTTCCAGAAATGTCCCTAGTCTGACAATTGTCTACATTCTGGTTCCCTTAGGCACCTCTGAACAGCTCCATTGCCCAAAATAATAAACTGCCTTCCACATGGTTACTTTTAGTAAAGTGCTTATCATTATTCCAAACTATAGAAAAAGAAAACAAAATGTGCAACTTGGGCCTTGAGTCTTTTCAGTCTTTTCCCATGAAAAGTTGCTTGCATGGGCCCTGATGAGAATTCAAGATCTTATTCAACAAGGGGCGTGTGCGTGAATGTTGCCTTAAAGGGACTAACTCACATCCTTAGCATTAGCCCCTTGCTGAATTGGGACTTAGCTGTAGAAAGAATGTTGGAACATTAACTTGGATGTAGACTGGCGGCAAGCTCAGAGCCTATAAAAGGTGGTGATGCCCTGGGGTCATAGCTTCAGGAGGTGCACTTCTTGGAAAAATGGAAGGCATACAGACATCTCTCACTAGAATCTTTTCATATTTATATACAAATATAATATATATTAAATATAATATAAAAATAGCTATATTTCTCTTCCTCTGAAATTCTCTGAGACTTTTCTTTGAATCCTTGCAACCCAGGCAAATTTTAATTCGCTCCAAAATACCATTAAAAAAACGTATTTTTCTTGCTTCCTTATACGTCACCATGATATTTGCCCATAAACACACAATCTTTTCTTAAACAGCTTCTTCCCTCCTGTCAGAATTATTCTGTGACATTATGTATGCTCTGGAGCCTGTGGTATCACACCTTATATAATTACTGGAACTACAGGAGGTCACAAACCATAGATGTGTGACTATGCATGAGTTAGGCAAAAAGATCTTGGATTAGAAAAGAGAGGCTGAAGGCCCACTCTACCTCTCTCCCTTCTCCAGGTCATTAGGCATTTTGCAATTGCCTCTAGTAAGTTTTTTCTAGTGCAAATTTCTAGTAGCAAGTTGTGAAGCAAAATAAATTGTTCACATTAATCATTAGGGCCTGGTTTACATCTCAGGCCCAGCTCACAGCACAGCAAAACTCGTTTAGTCTTGGAGTTCCCCTCACATATTCCCCCACTCCAACTGGTGGATGTGCCCTGTTGGCCCTGCTGCTTACTCCTGACCAGGAGGCAAGAATTGCAGCATATTTAAAAAAACAGTTTTGCCTCCCAGCCATCAAGAGCAAGCAATGAGGTGAGAGGCTCATGGGGAGGAGGGGGGGACTCGGGGTGGCGGGGAAGGAGGGAAGCTGCAAGGTTAAAGGAGCCACTGCACCATGAGCTGTGCCTGCAATTTAAACAAAGCCTTATCAATCATATCCAAGCTTGGTGAAATACCATTTTCTTTGTCATTAAAGTTTGCCTGAATTGTGATAGAAACTTGTCAAACTTATGCAATAATTTTCCAGTTAGATTTTTGCCCCTTCCTCTTTCAGCTAACAAGGAAAGCACAGGGTTTTTTTTGTTTGTTTCTTTCTTTTTTTGGTTGACCTCTCTCAGGGGTTATGGAAGGCTTCTCAATTAAAGTATGGTACTTTCCTTGTGGTACTCTGCCAACAGCCTTGTTCTAACCAACCTCTCATACAGATCTCAGGTAGCCTTTTTATCATCTGATGTATAGTAATGCACCACAGAATTTTGGGGAGTTGAAGGATTTGAAATGCTACATACTAAACTTTCCCTATGCCTGAAGAAGGGTAGTTGCACCTGAAGAACCTTGTCTGCCTGTCCTTAGACCAATGTGGCAACAACCTATACCCCCAAAACACACTTCAGCTGTCCTAATTGTGTTCTATATCTGCAAGTATTGCAGTTTAACGGTTTGTGTTACCATTACAATTCAAACTCCCCCAGTTTCCTTCTTTAGTGCCATTTTATTATTGTCAGACTGAAAACCTGTCTAACATTTCTATTTTCTGCTACATAAAATCTTGACAGCTGAGACCTCTAGTCAACAAAGCCTAATTCTGGACACAAGTGGAATGGTATATAGCAGGGTTAAGAAAACAGTCTGAAATAAAAATACAAGTCAGTGAAGACTTACTTGTCTAAAACTTAAAAACCAAAAGTTTCTGACAACAAGGCTGGCTCAGGGAATTACAGAAACCGCTAGCATGAGTTAGAAAGCGACCTTGATATGTTTAATATTGGTATCTGTTCCTTGCTCCTGGGTTCAAGCAGCTTTTCGGAGCAGAAACCAATCCAATTATCTTTGGTTATTCATTCCTTATACTCTTCTCCCTTTTCCACAGTGATTCTCCAGGAACCAATCTTAAACTCACTTTGTGATTTTGGGATGCTGTGCTGTGGTGTGGGAAACCTGGAGAGAAGAAGCAGCTGATAACAGGATACAGTGGAGAAGGCAAGACTCTCTCGAGAAAGAAGACTAATATTCGCTAACCTCATATTACCTTTCAGTGGCCTTTGTTCATTCAATAATACAATCAAGCTTTCTAATATGAAATACTCCACCACTATTTGGTTACATTCATACAACTCCTCCTTAATACTCAGACGTAATTCAGCTCGACTCTAAAACCTTTCCCTCTTTAATATTACTTTTCATTATTATGCTTTAATTTTTATTTTTTAAACCACTAGGTCCATCTTTGTATATATTCATTTTGCTCTGCAGCTGTAGTTTTCAAAATCTAGTACCATAAAATCTACTGAGCGCCGATTTAAAAATAGTACATCATTTGTTGGAACTTTTTATCATCTTTATAAAGTGAGGTTTGCCTTCTGAAGTCTTAGTTCAGTGGTATCCCTTTTATATCAATATTCTGATAGTACTAACCTGTGCAATCCTAAATACCTATTTTCCTATCAAATTCCAATTAATCTCTTTGAAAAAACTCAGATTATGTTCTCCCTAAACGAATTATCTCTTTTATGGAGGAACTAAAGAGTGGTTCTCTTTACTATTCAAACACTTTCAAGTTAAATCATATATCTGTTCCAGATTAGCATTTGAATGGTGTTCCAGTCTTTTAAAAAATGTTCAGGATCTCAACACAGAAGATTGTTCAAATGCTTGTATAAATTAATACTATAGAGAAACAGCTATGCAGCAGAGACACAGGTTTTGTTGACAATGTACCAAGACTTCAAAATTGTAAATGGTTACAGATTCAAGACAACATAATCAAGATGTTCAATGTTATCACCTGAATTAAAATCAAGGCACTATGGGTTTTTGTTGGGTTTTTTTTGTTTGTTTTTAAAATGACCCTGAATCAGTTCTGACTAAAGAAAGGTCTAATTTTGAAAGGAGAATAAAAAGATTCCAACATATTTTAACAAGTTACAATTCTCACCACAGAGAAGGTGATTAAAAAGTGCCTAAAACATTATTAAATGTAAATATATTTTTGTGCAAATTACTTCTATAACTGAAACATTCTTGAAAATTACTTTCATATAGTTTTTTTAAACCTTTTACATAAATATTTCCGACTATGAACTATATCAAAAGATAGCTTTGGGGAGTAAAATTCCAAACCATCCACAGTAAAGCAGTGCAAATTCCTATTTTTCAATAAAAACAATGTATAATTATGAAATGATGGATGATATTTATGGATCCGAACATTTTGAATCCTGAAACATGACTGTCAGTTCAAACAGTTTCATCAATAATTTAACCCCCAAAAGTCAACAAACCAGCACACTATACCTCACCGAACAAACCGTGACATCACAGACAAAGCACAAACAAGAGACTTGTGCCCATACTAAGGGTGAAAATTGATGCATCATGTTGTAAACAAAGAATAGAACAGAGGAAAATATTAGTCTGAGCATGGTGTGAGAATTTAGGGAAACATATTCAAACCTACAAATAACAGATTACTTCTTTCATGCATCATATAAAATATTTTGCTCTCTCTCCTTTTATGCAGACATATACACAATATTTTACAGCATCTGTACAATAGAGAATTTGACTCCACACAACATTTTGAAAATATTTACTGTCCCATAATAATCTGAAAAAAATGTCATGTCTTTTGGACTGTTTGTGTAGCATTATTTTAAGTAAATTCAAACAACTGCTACAGCAACAGCATGGCCATTGTAACACTTGATACATTTACAGGACTGATAAAAAATACCAACATTTTTAGTGCCCTTTCAGTTCACTTAGGGTTTGTGACTGGATCTGGACAAGTTAAACATGGCAGCACATCCTTTAAGACACCAAAGATATTGGGGCAACTAAAACACTGTCAAAGTTGGCCTTGTCCTTGCCATCTTCTTTTACCTAAGGTACCTCAACAGCATTTTGCAATATTATCTTCTGCAAACAGATTCCAGAAGTTAGAAGCAGAGCTCTCAATACTGTATTTTATAAAGCCTTCAGACTTCTACCTCTCCTATCCTCAGTGCAACTGTTTATGGAGCAGCCCCTCCCTGCAGTTTGCTTCCAGAAGAAGCAGAGCCTCATGCTACTGTGGCTGAATTTTGGAAGGATCAGTCATGGTGTCAGTTCTATGTCTTGAAAGTTGCTGCTGCTGCTGTTGCTGCGGTGGCTGCTGCTGCGATTGATGCTGCAGGTGGTGAGAGTGAGTAAAAGTGCTCTGTTGTAGTGGGAAAGCAGCAGAAAGAATGAGCTGAGCTGACTGGTTTCCATGAAGTAACCTGGATGTCTAAAACACAGAAATACAGCATTATTTCCTGCTGCTCCAAGTACATGAGGCTAATTATATTTTAACTCTCTCATGTGAGGTGAAACATCAGACTCTCCCTATATTCACTTACAACTGAACAAGGTGAAGATGCCTTTGTAATAAAATACCTAGCTTCCAAAGCATATGCATATTTTGTTTTGAATAACTGTGGAACAACTGTATTTAATGTCTCTCTCATACCAGTGACAATTCATCCTCATTAGAATGGAGCACAGAATGCTAGGGCTCAATATTTAATGTGCCCATGTAGCTCAGAATGGTGGGTGCCAGGCAGGAGCGTGCAGCCAGCAAATTGTGGCTCTGGGCTCCAGACCATGCTGCCACTGCTTCAAGATCTAAATCCCAGCCCTAGAGCAGCACCCTGCAATGCCATGCACCCTGCAAGCATTGCTATGGAAACCCTGGCCCCATACTGTCACAGCTCCCTCCCTCCTGGGGTATCCATGGAAGCCAGCCGCAGTGATGTGGGCAGTGGAAGGGCTGGATCTGCCATTTTGCTCTGCTCTAGAGCAGTGGTTCTCAACCTTTTTTTGTACCCCTAGGCTTCAGCTCTGCAGTGTGTGGGGCTGGGGTGGTGGAGGGGGGCCAAGCAGCCAGCCCCTTCCAGGCTGGAACTCTGCCAACCTGCAAGGGAAAAGCCAGGGTTTCCCACATTTTCTCCTTTTAAAGGAGAATCCATTTTTAAAGTTTGTTCATGACCCTTTCATATATTCTCATGACCCACAGGTTGCCAAGTGCTGTCCCAGGGATACCCAGTTCGATGCTCTTTCCATATAGCATCCACTTCTGCCATTGTCAGAGATAGGATACTAGGCTAGACCCTGTATGGCATGTCCTATGTTCTTGGAACTAATGCACATGGGAAGACTTGGGGATATGGTCCAGACCAAACTGAAAAAGCTAAATTAAGAAGTGAAAGGTAGAACACTAACCTGGCAGGACACGTGTTTTAGAAAGGAAAAGAAATCCTATGCAGTCTCCCTTAAAGTGCTCTCCTATTATTTTACTTCAAATAGCAAATTACCCTGGTTATAATTTGCCGCATTCCCAACACAAGGTGGTGTTATATGTATTGAAGAAAAGCGATGAAATATCACATCCACTCATAGGTGAGGACATTTGAAAATCTGGATTCATGACTGCAACTGGGCAGGTAAGAGGTAATAATAAGAGGTAAACTACTTATTAAAATGCTATGGCTGCAGAATTACAAGGGAGCCCATTCAACAGTGCAGCTCTTTTTGAGGTGGAAGTGGGGAGCACCCACCAGCCAACCTTGTAGTACAAGGATGTTGAGTATACAGCCTACAGGCTGAATCTAGCAAAGATGCTCCATCTGTCCCACCAGGATAGGGAATTTGGCAGTGTGGGCATCTGGAAGAGGTGAGCAAGGCTGTGCAATACGGTTTCCTGTGGCACTGCAGCTGCCTGGCCCACTGCCATTTGTGTGCCTCTCCCTAGGCAGTCTGCTGCCACTTCAAGCCAAATTCAGCCCATGAGGAATCTTATGGTCCGGATCCATCCCAGGACACAAGATAAATTTAACACCTGAAGTTTAATGACTGGGATATTTACCTGGCAGGTGAAAGGTCCAAGTTCAAATACCTATTCTGCTCAATTCAGACCAAGAATGCTCTCTCTTTTTGTGGACATAGTTGCCAGGCCACCAGCTGTTCTCTCTCTCTGACCAGAAATCCCACCCAGTATCTGATAAATCTTTCCTACTGGACATTTAATTGATACTGGTGCATTCCCATGAAGTTTCAGTAAATCAAAATCCTAACAACAAAATTATTCAATTAAAATTTATGACTAGCTTTACACTGAACGATAAATATCTTCTCCTGAATTACATGAATGCATACATATTTGCCCTGAGAAGGGATCCTGCCTCTGTCATTGAAAAGATAAAGACTGTAGTTTGAAGGGATAAATGCTGATAGTAAATGAAGGGTTTTACAAGAACACAACTGTGATGCTAAAGGAATTTGTCAACTTTAATTCAGTGCTTCATGTACTTGATTTATTTAATCATTCCTGTATCACTGATAACGGAAGTGTAGATACACTGGAGAGTAGGGCTATGATTCAGAGAGACCTTGACAAATTGGAGGATTGGACCAAAAATCTCTTGAGGTTCAATAAGGACAAGTGCAAAGTCATGAATTTAGGATGGAACAATCCTTTGCACCAGTACAGGATGGGGACCAACTGCCTAAGTAGCAGCTCTGCAGAAAAGGATGTGGGGGTTACAGTTGACCATAAGCTGAATATGAGCCAGCAGTATGTCCTAGTTGACAGACAATAAGGCTAACAGCATACTGGGCTGCATTGGTAGAAGTGTTGCCAGCAGATCGAGAGAAGTGATTCTTTCCCTCTATTCGGCACTGGTAAAGCCACATCTGGAGTACCGTGTCCAGTTTGGCTCCCCCACTACAGAATGGATGTGAACAAATTGGAGAGTCCCGTAGAGGGCAACAAAAATGGTTAGAGGGTCGGGACACATGACTTATGGGGACAGGCTGAGGGAACTGGGCTTATTTAGTCTGGAGAAAAGAAGACTGAGGGGGAAATTTAACAGCAGCCTTTAAGTACCTGAAGGGGGGTTATGAACAGGATGGTGCTAGACTGTTTTCAGTGGTGGCAAATGACACAACAAAGAGCAATAGTCTCACATTGCAGCAAGAGAAGTTTTTAGATTAGGTATTAGAAAAAAACTTCTCACTAGAAGGGTAGTAAAGCACTGGAAAAGATTATTTAGAGAGGCCAAGGAACCTCCATCTCTGGAGGTTTTTAAGACCTAGCTAGACAAAGCCTTAGCTTGGATGAGACAGTTAGGGATGGTCCTGCTTTGAGTAGGGGGTTGAGGTCCCTTCAAATCCTAATCTACTATGATTCTGTAGCAGTATGAACAAAAACTATTTAGGGATTTATCTTCCTTTAGGGACCATACAGTTTGAAGTTCAAATAGATTCTCTGGTTCAGCAGAGGCCAGTTTGCACATCTTTAACACAACCTTTACTTGAAGGAGGTTCTCCTTTACTGAGATGGTAACTGACATATCTCCTTTTCTACTTTCTGCTACCTTGTTCAACCCTTTCTGTGTGCCATAGTTGCAGTACACTAGTTCTGCAGGTCTCATGGTCTCTCCTTGTATTAATCCATTCTGTATCTTCTCCCTCTGCCCTCAGTTCTTTTTTG
Organism: Caiman crocodilus; assembly: GCA_030014935.1. Classification (NCBI taxonomy): domain Eukaryota; kingdom Metazoa; phylum Chordata; order Crocodylia; family Alligatoridae; genus Caiman; species Caiman crocodilus. Next base: position 52,698,711 of record JAGPOW010001338.1, read on the forward strand.
GCTTCTGTAACTTCTGGCACATATTTGCAGGGGGGAAGAGGGAGAGGTGAAGAGGCTTTATGTTTATTGTAAAGTTCTTGTGCAACCTTGGATTTTGTTGTCTTTCCCTTTTGAACCAGCTTCTCTTCTCCCTCTCCTCTGAGAAAAGGAGAGTGATTGCCTTATGACTAAAGAGAGTGAAATGTGCAGTGTGTGCTCCTGAAGGTCAACAATACCAGAGAGGATAATGTGTAAGCTGGAGTGCTGTATCCTAAGCTAGCACTTTTGTATTCATGAGACTTTCACCCTCAGCTGCACTACAGGATGTCATAGGAACCAGAAGGAAAAATCAGGCTGTTTTCAAATAGTGTCCCACCTCTTTACTCAATGTCATGCAAGCATTTTTACTATAGTATAAGCAGGATCCATGCGACAGGTTGATGTGGAGCACCTGCATGAGCAACCAAAGGGGAAAAAGGGCACCACAGTGACCTAAGACCTGTACAGGAGACACCATGGCCCAGTCTCATTACACTGTCTCACCATGTGGCGTTGGAGGAAAGTAGTACAGAGTTTCTAGCCAGAGACTTCAAGTTAGTAGGAGCACCTGCAGAAGCAGCCAGAGGCAGGATCTGCAGAGCTTGACTGCTTGGACAAAACTTTCTCTACCTTGTGCTGATTGGCTTGGCTGTTCCAACTCTCTCCATCAGAAGTTTTTCAACTCCATACCTGTCCCTTTTACTCACTTCCTTCCCTTGTCCTGTCCCTCTCAGATTCCATGTAGCTCACCCCCACCTAAATAATCCTCCACCTGCCTACTCAAAATATGAAATATAACATCTGATGCTACCACACTGTTTGCTCTAATGGTAGGTTATACCCTTATCCCAGCTTCCTTAGACCAGAGGTCAGCACCCAACACCTGAATCCAGTCTTGGAAAGTCCGGTTCCAACTGCATTCCTCTTATGCCCTGTGCCATGCCACTGATCCCTTTCTCCAGTGTCTCATCTTGCAGTGCCCTCCATGCTACTCTCTCTCACCCCCCACACCACCAGATTCACCACTCCCCCTTACTGTCACTGGGGATGGGAAATGACAGTGTGTAGGTGGTGGAGGCAGCAGCAGGCAGCTTAGGTACTATGGAGTGGGGGGTGGTGACTCAAAATGGCAAGGTGGATTGGCAGTTCATAGCACCAGCTTAGTCACAAGCAGCAGCCTGTCACTCAAAAATGTTGCTGACTTCTGATTTGATGTCTATCCTCTTAAGAGCAGGGACCAACTACATCTACAATAACATGACTCATTCTTGGTCAACCCTCGATAACTACTATAATCAGAGCAATTTTCCTGTCCTTACTGACTTACTTTTTCTCCTGTTTCCATCTTAGTGGTATGTAGATTAAGAAAAAGCTCGGTGTCTCCCAAACTGAAGTTCTTTTGATCATGAAGATTACAAATAATTCAGAGTAAGGTCTTTCAAATAACTTCACTCTGTGCACAAAACTTCTTCTCGGAGAGAAGGCTACCAACCAGAACAATCAATTTCCGGACAATAGGTTTGTAATGTACGTTGACATTGAACTTGCAGATATGTGCCTCCTCAAGAATTCCTGAAGTGCTACATTACCTGTAAGAACTGTTGGGGATGATGGGCTAGCTGAGTCTGAGCTGGTTGCTGAACTGTACTGAGCTGCTGTTGCTGCTCTTGCTGTTGTTGCTGCTGCTGAGTAATTGATAGCGTCTGTGTCTGTTGCTGTTGTGCAGCAAAAGTAGGGTAGGCTGTCACCACCTGCCCCATAAACATAGTGCTTGGTACCATTACTGCTCCACATGCTACAGGGGCAGTGACTAATTTTGTTACAAGTTGCTGACCTTGAGAAAACCTGTTAAAGGAAAGACATGACAGGGTGAAGTTAGCTTAGTTTGGCAGAAATTCACTGTCAGCTAACCTGGGTGAATTTCAGATGCTGATCTTATTATGCAAGCACCAACTCTACTACTGAAAAGTGTCATTCAAGATGAACCTGTCCTTCCCAAAAATTCAAAATGTAATAGGCTAGATACTTATCCCAAAGAGCCCTTCACAGCTTCCTACAATGTCATTGGTTTAAACAGGGAGACATGAACATTATTTGAGTTGAATTTGGTTCTCTGACTACATTTATATAAATACATGTCAAAGCTAAAAAAACCTTATGAACTTCTTCTCTCTTTTTGAAGATGTGGAATTCTAGCAAAATCATTTGAATGAGCTTTTCCTTGGTTGTTACCTGATCTGTCTATCTTGTGTGAAAGTGGTTACAGCTGCAGCACTCTGGTTATTGTTCTGTGGTAAGCTTGATGGAATCTGGACAACATTTCCTGTTGTTGGCTGGGAAATCACCATAGTGTTATACAAGGGGGCTGAAAGCGTGCTCTGTGATTGACTGGAGAGAGAAGTCTGTTGATTGTGTCCGCTAAGTACATTTGGTTGATTATGCTAAAAAGCAAAATAATTTTATAAACTAATTAACTGAATTGTAAACATATAAAAATTATTACAGAGAAATAATTTACTTTGAAGGTATAAATACATGTGCAATAAAAATAACTGCTAATGATAAAAGTTCCTATGCAGTACTGTAAAAATTCTTATAGCCCTCCTCTCAGCTTTATAAACCTATATTAATCTATTTTTTATAGATGACTAAGCATGGGTGAAATTACTTCTCCAAGGCTATAACAATTAAGCAGCATGGCCAGGTAGAACCCAAGAGTCCTGACTCCTAGTCCCTTGATTCTTCTTCGAAAGTATGGTTCCTCTTACACATATGGAAAGCTGCAGCATCTCTTGCTTAGCAGAGGCCAGCCTGCAAACCTTTAACACAAACTTTGGTTGGTGGAAGTTCTTTTTTTACTGAGATGGTAACTGGTATGTCTCCTCTGCCACCTCCTGCTACGTTTTTCAACCCTTTCCATGTGCCAAAAGGTCTTTGAAAGTGGAGGTACGTGGGAATATGAATGTAAATCTCAGGACTCTAGAATCACACAAAACTCCCCAACAATAAAGCTGAAATGATCAGCGACTAAAATCGTAAAATTCAAAGTATTTTTTAAACTGCTATAATTTGTTTTCAAATTTTAAAAGCATATATTCAAAAAGGCACCATTAAATTTAAATCTAGCTTTCAAAAAAAAAAAAAAGGTTTAAGCTAGGTCCAAGTACTACCTCTACTGTCCACTGCCTCTACTGTCTCCTACCAAACCATGGAGCATTTCAATATTTTCCTATTTTAAACCAAGCTCCTAAGCTAAGTGAAAACGCCACATAAAGAGTGACTAGCTAAAGAGTGATGCAGAGCTAGTTGCTATTGACCATCTATACTTCAGAATTTTACTAAAAAGGAAAAATGCAAAATATGGAAAAGGATCAGTATTGATGGTAGAAATATTTAAGACATGAAACCTGTGTTTGTTGCACACACAGTTTCACTGACTAATGGACATTCTCTATCTAACACTCTCTAGGCAGGCCTATCAGTTTCAGTTCTGCTCAACATAGGCATTTATGACCAACATTACCTGTGTTACAGTATTTTGCAAAGGCTGTTGCTGTATCATATGCTGAGTACTAATATGCCCAGTATTCATTCCTCCTTGAATTTGATTAGTTTGAACAACCGGACTTTGCATATTTATTGGTGTCAGCGGCTGAAGGTTAGAAGAGTTTCCAGAAGTAAGTTGCACAGAACCAAAGTTTAGTCCAGGAGGTGATTGCTGCAAGAACATCTTTAAGAAAATCCACAAATTAGTTAAAAAAAAAAATCTACTGGTGATTTGAAGTACTAGTAAACATCTTTAATATGATATATTAAAAATCCTCCAGTAAGGTTCCTGACTGTGAATCTTAAGATCATAGGAAAGTAGGGTTGGAGGTTCATTTAGTCTCTTGAGCATGTCTAGTCATCCCTGACAAGACAGTCCAGCAAAATGTCCGTTTAACCAGTTCTTGAAAATTTCCAAGGGTGGAAATTCCACAATTTTCTATGTAGCCTGTTCTAATGCTTGACTACCCTCATATTCAGAAAGGTCCTTCTAACCTCCAACCTCAATTTCTTCTGCTGCAGCTTGAGTCCATTTCTTCTACTACTGTTCCCTACAGCCACAAATACGTCTATTTGTATCCTCTCTGTAATCATCCTTCAGATATCTGAAGACTTAACAAATCTGCCTTCCAGTCTTCTCATCTCCGGACTAAATAACCCTACCTCTTTCAGCTTTTCCTTGTAAGTCATACTAGTTTCATAGTTGTTAGAGTCGGAAGGGACCTGAGCAGATCATCAAGTCCAACCCTCTGCCATGGGCAGGAATGAATGCTGGGATCATACGACCAAAACTAGGTGGCTGTCTAGCTTCCTTTTGAAGACCTCCAAGGTGGGAGCAAGTACCACTTCCCTTGGAAGTTGGTTCCAGATCCTAGCTGCCCTGACTGTGAAGTAGTTCTTCCTCATGTCTAGCTTGAATCTACTCTCAATCAACTTGTGGCCGTGATTCCTAGTTACTCCTGGTAGTGCTGGGGGGGAACAGGGCCTCTCCCATTCCCTGCTGGTCCCTCTGTTAAATTTATAGGTGGCCACCAGATACCCTCTCAGCCTTCTCTTGTGGAGGCTGAATAGGTTCAGGTCCCGTAGCCTGATACCCCCTGACCACGTGAGTGGCCCTTCTCTGGACCTTCTCAATGCTGTCTATATCCCTCCTGAAGTGCGGTGCCCAGAACTGGACACAGTACTCCAACTGTGGCCGGACCAGTGTCACAGAGGGGGAGGATCACCTCCTTGGACCTGCTCGTGATCCATGTGTGTGTGCATGATAAGGTGAGGTTAGCCTTACTGACTGTTCTCACATTGTCAGCCCATGTTTATCTTGGAATCAATAGGGACTCCAAGATCTCTTTCTACCTCTGCTGATGAGAAGGGAGTTCCCCAGCCTATAGGTATGCTGCTGGTTCTTTCTCTCTAGGTGCAGTACCCTGCACTTGTCAGTACTGATCCCATCCATCCTATTCTCATCCACCCACCCCTGTAACCTGTCCAGATCTAGTTGCAGCCTGTCCCTCCCTTCTAGTGTACCCACCTCTCCCCACATCTTAGGGTCGTCTGCAAATTTGAACGCGGTGCTTTTCATCCCCTCGTCCAAGTTGCTGATAAAGATGTTGAACACCAAGGACTGAACCCTGGGGGATTCCACTACCCACATCCCTCCAAGCTGAAAATGAACCATCCACCACCTTTCTCTGGGTGCGGCCCTCTAGCCAATTTGTGACCCATCTGACTGTGTAGGCATCAACGCCAGTCTCCTAGTTTTTTTAATGAGAATGGGGTCAGAGACAGTGTCAAAGGCCTTCCTAAATTCCAGAAAGACTATGTCCACTGCGACACCTGCATCCAAGGATTTGGTGACCTGATCGTAAAAGGCAATCAGGTTGGTCTGACAGGACCTGTCCCTAATGAACCCATGTTGGTTGCCCCCGAGTATACTCTCCTCTGCTGGTCCCTCACAGATGTGCTCCTGGATAACTTTCTCAAAGAGCTTCCCAGGACCAAGGTAAGACTAAGGGACCAATAGTTACCTGGGTCCTCCTCCCGCCATTTTTTGAAAATGGGTACCATATTAGCCTTTTTCCAGCCCTCTGGCCCCTGGCCAGAGCACCATGAGTGCTCGTAAAGCCATGCCAGGGGCCCCACAATGACCCCTGCCAATACCTTCAGCACCCTAGGGTGGAGAGCATCTGGAACTGCTGATTTAAACACATCCAGCCCCTCTAAATAGGTCCTCCCAGGATTCTAATCATGGGGTTTTTTTGCTCTGCACTAGACTCTTTCCAGTCTGTCCACGTCTTTCTTGAAGTATGGGGCCCAAAACTAGACACCATACTCCAGGTAAGGCCTCATCAGTGCTGAACAGAGCAGAAGAATCACATGCCTTGATTTGCATGCGACACTCCTGTTAATAAAATCCAGTATGTTATTGGCTTGCTCTTTTTTTTTTTTTTTTATATTTTAACCCCTTAAATGGTAATTATTATTATAATGAAAATTAAATCCATCATTACACAATTTCTCTCGCATACCACTCAGAGATGACTTGTATATCCCTACAGGTATGTGTACCACAGTCTGGGAACCCCTGGTCTATTATAAACCTAGGTCCTTATTTGCAATAGTGCACATTAGCCAGTCATACTCCAGTCTGTATCTGTGCATGTAATTATTCTGTCCCAAGTGCAGGACTTTGTACTTGTCCTTTTGAATTTAATCTCACAGATTGCAGACCTTTTTTCCAGTTTATTCATGTCATTCTGCATCCTAGCCCTGCCCTCCAGAGTGTCTGCCACTGCACCCAACTCGGTGACATCCACAAATTTATTAAGTGTGCACTCAGACCCATCATCTTATCATTAATGAAGATATCAACCAAAACTGGACTCAGAACAGACTCCTATGGAGTCCCACTTAATACCTCCTCCCAAGTAGACACTGAGCCACTGCTGATTCTTCTGTTCCTAGAATCATTAGTAGTTTAGTGAAATAAAGATAAACAATGGAAATATAACTATAGTACTTCACTCTACGAGTTCTGTACATAGAAAGGACACCTGATTCCCTAGAAATTGGCAAAATGGGGCAAAAGAATCTATAAAGAAGGGTTTTCCAGATACCACCCAGTTTTGACAAAACTGATAGAATTCACTTATATTTTGGAATCATTAGGAGTGTCTACTAGGGGTGCACTGATAGAGATACAGCTGTCCACAGATGGTAAGTCCGGTGGTGTGGAAGGGGGTGGGGGCGGGAAAGGGTGATGGCAGGGCATATTATAGATATAGACAATTTTCTTTATATCGGTACCAATCCGTTATCGGACCAATGTATCAGCAAACCTCCAGTGTCTACACATACAATTAACATGACTGAATATACTTCAGCTCAATTTGAGCCAGAGTAAACAAATCCTAATATCACTGTCTACACACGCATTTAAGTACAGTAATTTACTGCAGTGTCAGATACCACTTGTATCTAATGAGACTACCCGCAGCACAGTACATTAGTCTACTGTGTCCTAACTGCCACGCATGTATAGATCATAATGCTTTACTGTGCAGAAAATGAGTCTGCTGTGCAGTAAAGCATCTCATGTAGAGGCACCCACTAGGGAAGAGAATAGGCCTACATCCACAAAGAGATCTCAAATGATATGGCACTCAATGTCGAAGTGTTTAGCTTTTAGGTGCTTGCAGTAGAATCCACAGAACTTAACTGCATTACAAATCTCTGCCTGCAGAACTGCTGGCTAAGGGTATGAAAATATAGTGCCCTGTATTTGATATAAGCTCTCCTAGCAAAATCCTCATGTGAGACTAGCTCTGCCTGCTTCTATTCCTGGGGCTCCAGCTGTCTTGGGCTGCCTGTATAAGAGCCTGGAGGCTGCGCCAATGCACTGTAATTACATTTAATTAGATTCAATTAATCAAGTCTGCTGGAGCGTGGCAATTACTATGCTCAAGCCAGCCTCCATGTCTTGTGTATCAGCATCCCCATGCTTCAAAATGGCAGCAAGAGTGCTTTAATTAAAGCTCTTTTGATGAGCCTTAGATAAAGTGCTTCTACTGCTTATTTTGAAGCACAGAAACACTAATACATGAGACCCTCCAGGTGTGTTAATTAAAGTGCCCCTACCCCCTCAAACCTACAGCACATGGAAAAATGCCCTTAGTTAAAACAGCAGCATTCCCTAAGGCATAGATATAGCTTTAGACATGTTGTTTCATAAACCATACATGGAAAGAGTTAGGCCCCCCAAAATGGTATTCACAAAAGGCAGCATCCCTAACTGGAGAAGCCCCCAGAAGTAAATGCCAAGAACATGAGTGCCTAAGAAGTCCTACTTATTTCCAGGGCTTTAGTATTTTAGCTTTTTCCAGAGCTAAGTACTACAGGAAGTGCCTCCCATGGGAAAATTTAATGTTAAAAGTTTCACTGCCTACAAACTTGGGCATCTCCAGGTTTAGACGGTGACTGAAAAAGAATTTTGAGGCTATAACTCTGTAATATAGATGTTTAAGAACTGCCTGAGTTTCACTCTGGGTCTATGTTTAATTCAACCGTAACCCACCTGAAGTCCTTGACCATGGACCAGTTGAAGTTGTTCTTGAATCTTCCGCAATTCTTCCTGCTGTCGATGAATATTTGCCTCTATCATTCGCGTTCTTTGCTCCAATTGGTCCTTCAGGTGCTGCATAGCTCCTAACTGAGCTGAAAACTGAAACGTAGGCTGCAGTGCCAGGCATAGGTTTAAAAAACTTAAAACAGAAACATATTCACTTTTATCTGCAAAAAGATAAAACCAACCCCTCCATAATAGCATCAAAAGTCAAGCCCCACCTAGTATCATGCTACAAAGCACATCATCTGTTGCAGGCTCAAGGAACAACGTGTAGATATAAGCACTTTGTAGATTTAATATTAGATTGACTGCCTGCTAAGGAAAACTCAAAAGCAAAAGAAGCTGGCTTGTGCTCAAATAACCCCACCCTCACAAAAGAAAACCCAAATTATTAGTTAGGCATCATATGCATCCTGCATGAGAAAAAAACCCCACTCAATTGTATATCCTTCAAGATAGATAGCATCAGATGACTTTGCCCATCAGCATGCAGTCTTTCAGATAAGCGGGGATCCTGGTTTTCACTAATAATAAATCCCAATTTTCAGATTAAAAAAGTAACCCAAAAATCCATATTTTTCCATGATTAAAATGAAACGCCACTATATATGCATCTATGTATTAGTGACCTTTCATTTTAATCACAGAAAAAGGTGGATTTTGGGTTACTTTTTTAATCCAGAAATTGGGGATTTTTTTATTTATTTATTTTTTTAAATCAGAGAAAACCAGGATTCCTACAGATAAGCAAGGTTTCTGTCCCAACAGTGCCTACAGGGCGGGCAAAAAAAAAACAAATAAAAAAAAAAAAATCAATCAATCATCATTCAATTTCCCTGTCTTGAGAACATTTGGAGTCTTGTTTTCCACCCTGGATGTGAAATTTTCCATTTCCATGCCCTGCTTCACATTATTGATCTGTCTTCTCCCATTTCACATCATTTCCCTACTGAAAAGTGAGGTAAAACATTAATTTACATTCTGGGTCATACCTGTATCATCTTTAATTTACTACTGCATAATGACCATACTTGTTCTTTCCTGATTCTCCCTTTAAATGGTCTGATTGAAGAACCATTTGCTATTTAAATTTATGCTGCTAGGCCTAACTCAGCCTGACTTCATAACTATTTTCATGTTATCCCTGCATTTTCTCATGTGTTAAAAACAGGATTCTTTCCTGATTCAAACCCTTCTCCATCTTCCTTTTGGACTCTCTGCTTATCCTAAAATCCTCTTGGAATAATTTATCTAGTCTGGTTTGGAGACCCTTCCATCAAGTACTTCCCCCACTTTCCTGAGTTAAGATACAGATAGTTTTTGCATTTTTTAGTTAAGGAACTTCCAAGCCCCTTCTATATTTAAATTTCTCACTTCTCAGTCCTATTTGCTTCATTACCTGGTTCTCTAAAATTCTAAGTGTGCCCTTTTGAAATCAAAACCCTTAGTTACAGACTTGTAGACCCTTCATTTAAACTGAACTAACCGTGTGATCACTTTTTTTTATGACCATCTCTTTGTTAACATTCTTGCTATCTACCCAAATCTGGTCTAAAATAGCACAAGCTCTTATTTTTTAGATAACTGACCAGCCCCAGCCCCACTGTATTCTATCATTACAAGGAGCATCTGTCATCAAATCTATATCTGGGAAGTGGGAGTCTCCCACAAATACTCACATGAAGTGTAACACTAACATTAGGGACCTGTATCTACATCCAGACTCAATCCCAGATATGCCACCTATCCTTCCCTAAAGCAATTTGAACTCAGATTATTTTATTCATATTATGCTTTCTTATTTTTCCACAGGCTAAGGAATCATCAACATATAAAACAAACACATCACTTTCACTTTTGTTTCTATTGTATTTAACCAGCACATACTTTTCAAACCTGTGTCATAGCTATAATAATCTGGTTTCATAATATGATGCCCAAGCTCCTTACATTAGTTGTTTCTTACTGAATAGATCCCTATCATACCACTTCATTGCAAGTCTTTCATCCCCTTCACAAATCTGAAAGAGGATGAACTGAGTATTGAACTCTGGTATATTAAGGGAAAGATTTTTTTAAAACAGCTTTTTAGTACTAATCATTTTTCATTTGGGCATAGGGATCTTTTGGAAAACCAAGTACTTTTATATTAAAATGACAAACTGCAAAAACAATTATTTGTAGCCATAAAAAAAAAAAAAAAAAAAAAAAAATCAATGGAATTTTTTTTTTTTTTAGGTAAAGTTAATTATTCCTATACAGAGGAAAGTAACAGAAAGGAAATTAAGGTGCTTCGAATAAAATACATTTCCATCAGAGCTAATTTAGTAAGAAAGATCTTTAATCCCCTGAACCTAAATTTGATTTTTTGCTGAATAAACTGGTCAGTAAACTGACATATTTTTATGAATAAAAATCCATACCTGAGACATGCCTGGCTGGATCTGTAAAGATGCAGGTTGAGACATCATTGGCTGTGCTAATGGTTGTCCAGCAGATTGAGAGCTTAAAGACTGCAATTTAAATGCATATCACAATAATCAGTACAGTGCATGCCACACTTTGAGGAAATAATTTCAGGGAAACCATCAATTTCAAGAAGGCAAAAAGTATAAATTTTCTTTTTAAAAAAGCTAAGGATGTTTATAGGTAGACAAGGTTCTTTGGGTGAATCTGAAGAGTGCATATCAACTGCAGAAGCTTCCTCAGCCTGATGAAGAGTTTTAAAAAAAATCCCAAAAGCTTGCTAAGAAAATTTTTTCCAACTATTTAAGTTGGTCTAGTAAAATACATCAGATTCACCCAAAGAACCTTGTCTGCCTGTGTCCTGAGACCAACATGGCTACAACCTACACGCCTACAGGACGTTTATATGCTTTAATATTTTAGGAGGAAATCATTTAAGAAATAAATGTTCCCTGCAATCTCTGGAAATATGAAGCAGTATGAATATGAACATTCAACTGATTACATGAATTTCCTTGTTGAGAACTATGTCAAAAGAAAACAAACATAAATAAGGGGGGAAAAGGAATTTTAGAACTGCAGTGATGTAGAAATGTTATTTGCAAGACTGGCAAAGACACTTATTTGTTTTCAATATTTAATTGATAATGATTATTGTAAAAATAAATTGACATATTAAATACTAAAAGTTCCTTTGAAACACAACCGTCTTATGCAACTGAATTGGGGTACAACTAGCTAATGAAAAATGGCTCATTTTCATTTTCTATTATTACCAGAGAAGCAGGAACTATATAACTTTTAAAAAGCTTTAATACACCTACTGCGTGAAAAATTACAGGAGAATAAAAATAGATTTAAGACCTCAATCCTGAAAACACTTTAGGTATATGCCCACCTCTGTGAACAGTCCTTTTATGTTTTAAATATAAACACAAATAGTTTTGTTACCCTGACTGAAAATGCATGTACTTACTATTCAAACTCCAGAAAAAAGAAACCGCAAAACCCAGAATCTTCAACAAATGAAAACATTAGATTTTAATGTAGAGATGCTTCTCTAAAGAATTACCTGGCTAGTAAGTGATGATCTTCTTTGTGTAGTCTTTTCATGGCCAGATAAATTTTGTCTTGGAGAGGTGCTAGTGTCCACTGTCATCTTTGTTGGTGTTGCTGAAATGATCAATGTAAAGGCAAAGAGACTCTGTTGATCATACTGAACCTGCAACTCTATCCTCAAATCTAGGAATTCAATTTCAAATCAAGACATCAAGGGGTTCAGTTTTAAAAATATATTTCAAATACTTGTATAACCTGATAGTATGAAACAAGATTTTATTTTGATATCAGACATTTTAAAAGCATCCTGTTTGGACAAAATATAAAAATTAAGAGTGCACTGATAAAGATTTTTTTGGCCAATACAGATAGCTGATCAGAATATTGGCCGATACCGATCCAGTAGCTGATTTACAGGAATGCAGCTGGGCAGCGTGAAGACCAGTGCCCTGCAGATAAGTTTGTGGAGGAGAAGGGGAATGGAAGGGGCAGATCAAGGCCACCACAGTGAGGGAGGGAGTGGGGCAGGGGCAGAGGCAGGTGTGGGATGGAGCCATGGGAGGTTTGTCCAGGGGTACAGTGTTTTGGGACTTAAAAATGGTGGCAGGGGTGTTTGAACTAAGGCTCATCAAATGAGCTTTAGTTCAGGCACCTCCACTACCATTTTTAAGCACCAGAACACTGATCCCCTGGATGAGCCACCCATGGCTCTGACCTACTCTGCCAGGGTCCCATTCACCACCCAGCCTCAGCTCGTCCCTCACCATGGAGACCTCCGTCTGCCCCCTCCCCAATACCATCCCCCCCCAATACCATCTCCCTACCCCCATGCTTCTTCTCCTCCATAGACTTAGCTGCAGGGCACTGATCTCTAGGCCTGTGCAAAGCTTTGGTCGCTAATTCGATTTGGCAGAGATTCAGCCCAATTCAGCAACCAAATTTCCGAATTTGAATCGACTCAGAAGACCTTTTAATCTCTCCGAATTGAATCGGAATCCTCCAAATCAATTCAGAGAGATTCAATGATTCAGACACAGACACAGCTTTAAATGGTTTTTCTACGTAACTTAAGGTACCAGGCAGCTCGTGAATGCTGAGATGCTAGGGCGGATGGAGCATCGCATGGGAATGTGGGAGGGGTCCCCAGTATGCCTGGCAGCGGACTTGGAAGCAGACCAGAAGCACTTCCATTCCAGGTCTGCCACGGAGCGTGTGGGGGACCCCCTCCTCACTCCCCACGCTGGTGCCTCCTGGGTTGGGGATGGAGGCACCTGGGGTCCCTTCCACAGCCAATCGCTGAGCCAGGAGGGTGGGAAGGGAGGAGGGGGTATCCATTGCCAAGCAAGCAGGGGGCACCCCCACGCTCTTGTGGGACGCTCCATCTGCCCCAGCATTGCAGCTTTCATGAGCCATGGCTGGTACTGTATGTAGAAGAAACATTTAAAGCTGTGTCTCTGGCCAAATTGCTGATTCTCTGAATCAGCATCGAATCTTCAGATTTGGATTTGGCCGAATTGAACTGAGATGGTGATCCGAATCAACGAATCAAATTCAGGCTGAATTGAGATCCAAACTGAATATGGCCCTTTTTGCACACCCCTACTTCTCTCCATGCTGCCCATCTGGATTCCTAGCTAGTACATGTGTGCAGCTGTGTGCACGTGCACGGTGTCTGAGGGCCTTGGCCGGAAGACATATTATATTTATTGGTGCATTATCGGCTACACTGGCCACAAAAAGCCGATAGCTGACGTTATTTTTCATTTTATCAGTGCCAATTTTATATGGCACCAATATAGTGGTGCACCTCTAATAAAAATACAATTTTCTATGTCAATTTTGTAGTACAGAAGTGGCATCAAGCTACCATAGTAATAACAGAAAAGCGACTAAGAGAAATTTCAAAATTCAAACTGCTTAAATCTATACAACATATGAATTTAATAAAAATAATAAAACCTAAAGAGTAGAGAAGTAAAAAGACAGTGCTGTTTTCAGTGTTAAATGCTTACATGAATGATCTGAGACTGCAGTATGAGAAGATTTCCTTGAACTCCTGGACGAAGCAGAAGGTGTGGGGCTGCGATCAAATCTTTCCAAAGCTTCTTTGAGACTTACTGTATTTATATGATTGTCAGACCCAGAGTCCTGACTCTGAAGAAGTACAAATAACAATGGTTTTATTGAGTGGTTCAGCACACAGCTATTACAATCAGCAAACACTTATACCCAATTTTAAGAAAATCTGGGAGAAATTCAGTAGTTCTCACAGGTAAACCTACAGAAGGGGAAATATCCTTTTCATTTTCTGGATGTTTATATAATTTCCATTTTAGGGGTCTGTCTCCAGGTGAAGCAAATCTCAGGCAAAGCCAAGAAAATCCCAAAACATACAAGACAAATCTTGTAAGATCTAGGTACTATGCCAGCAGTCCTGTGCCACAACACCGTCTTCCTTCTCCTTTAAGAAAATGATTCCTACCTGACTACACTATGTCTTTTGGATGAAGAAAAAATCACGTTGGGTGAGTTTTCTGGCAGAAGCATTATTGTCTTTAGGCCAGTGATGCTCAACTGACAGCACTGCAGGCTGGATCTGGCCTACAGGGGTCTAGAAATCTGGCCTGGGAACCAGGGCCCATGTACTGCATATTTATATACAGTAAAAAGAAAAAGAAATCCAAGGTGGAATATTGTGAAACAATGTCCTCTTCAGCATTAAATAATATTCTACATTTTAAATATATATTGCTAATAACAGCATAAACCAAACATTATTCCTGTCAGAATAAAAAAAAATGTAAACCTACAGAAGAAAGAACAGAAAGCATATAAAGGATGCTGGGAAGCTCACTTTTTCTGCTGTTATCTCTGGAAGAGACTCTTCAATACCAAGTTCTCGCCTTCTTTCTGCTCGAACTTCTGCATAGCTATAGAAAGGCAAACACAATTTTTACATTATTTTCTCTAAAAGTTCATGTTGTTTTGCTCCCATAACAAAACGTAGGTCAGGAAGTTTCATACCATCTTGCTCTCTTAATTTCTAACAAATGTCAGCAATACAATTACCATTTATTTAGAAGAACTACTTAGCAGTTAAAATATTACCTTACTACAGTGTGTGTACAGACAATAAACTCTGGTCTGGAATTCCACTGATGATAAGTAATATAGTAATGGGTTTGTAGCCAAATCCACTGTTGCCCTTTTGTCAGGAATCTGTAATAGCATGACTTTCCTTTCCCATATTGCATTACTGAAAGATATAAAATAAGACCTCTTTATTTTACATACCATGTGAATTGTAATTTAATAACTCAAAGATTTATATTACACAGCATTAAAAAATAAGATTTATATTACTATTAGCTCATATCTGGCTAATGGTATTATAATAACTAAAAACAAGCTGAAAAAAGAGTAGTTCTTTTTAATAAGCACTGCAAACGGCACCAGATTTAATGGGGAATCTGTAACACTAAGAGAGGAATTCTCTAAATAATTTTAATGTAATTTTTTAAAAGTCTAAGTTTACAAGGAACACTAGCTAAAATGAAGGAACTTCCATCAGCACATTTTCTGAACACTTATTACTACTTATTACATTTTTATTTAATATTATACATAGGAAAATCCTGACATCTGCCAAGAAACAAAATTTTGATAGTACTCTTATCAGACTTCAGATTGTATTCATTCCTTATTTCTTCTGGATTGTAGGAATCATGTTGGACTCTGTAGATAAAAGGGGTTTTTATAATGAACGTAAGGAGACAAGGGAAGTTGAGAAGAAGGAAGAGGATGAGTGAGCAATATAGATAATGAAAAAAGTGGGCTAGAAAAAAGTAAAGAAATAAAGCTAACAACAGGAAAGAAGGGTCAGATGAGGGGAAAACTGAAAAAATGTTAAAAATTAAACTCTCAAAGTAGTTGAAGGAAAATTTTCATAATTTATTTGAATACTTTGACTAGGAATCTTGACACCACAATAGGACTTTTAGATTAAATTTAAGTTGCATAATTTTAAACACAGAAAACATTGTCCATTACCATTTAAAAATTAGCAATGTACAGGAATAAAATTTAAGCAAGTTTGTAATACAAATTTTTACTGCTACAGCTGATTTTACCATGAGACAGAATGATAAAGGATTTCTGACGCCACCTGGTGCTCTCCGCTCAACTCAATGATTAAACAGGGCTTCCACAAAACTTATAATAAATGTTTACATTTTTTGTAGCAGTATTTTGACATTCACTTACGGTGTTCGTGACATTTTGCCAGATTTTCTAGGTCATCCACATGATAGTAATCATAGCCTGATGTCCCCAGAACTTCAAATGGTAAATAGCCTATTATTGGAGGCGCCCTAGTTAATATAGAAATTATTATTTTATTTTCACACAAATAACATTCAGTCCAATTACAATCTAGTTTGTGTTCTCTTAAAAAAAATAATGCTTATAAAAATTAGATCCTGGCTCTAAATAATTAATGCTAATCAGTGAACTCTAAAAATTAAAATGTTAGTATATAATATTCATCACAAGGGATAGCACCTGTGATCCAAGAACAGAAACTTCCATTCTAAGCTGTGTCTGGATGTGAACTCTTCATTGGGTTCTTCAACAGTACACATTTCCTTAAAAAGAAAGAAAAAGATGATGTCTCTTTCTTAAAACTGCTCTTTTTATGTCAAATCTCTTTCAAAATTAAATTAGTATAGAGCAGACAGATTAACGTAAAATAGTGCCTCTTATTTTCAGGCAGAAAAATTGTTTTTATTCATTAAGATGTACACAAAATCAGAATCTATTCTTGCTCACAGCAGGCTGGAAGTGTAGTAACTCAGGGTTTGAAAGAACAATTGAATTAAAGCAAGTTATCTGGAGACAGGGCCTTACAACAGAACCCTCCCTCAAAATGGAGCCATGTGCTAATTAGCTCCTCACTTTGACTGGAACCAAGTGTTCTTGTCACAAGTCCTGGGACCCTCCCAAATCTGATATGCAGATGAGGTACAGGACAGCCTGGTCCAATTCTACCCACCTGTTTTTTGTTTTGTTTTGTTTGTTTAAGGCCCACGCAAGCACACAGGTTTCCATCAGCACCTTGGCCTTTTGGCTAAGATCCAGCTTTTTTGTCACCAAAGACAGGGTGTCAGGCTTGCTCTGGTCTCCTAGTACAGGCTTGGTACTGCAGTACCTCCACGCCCAGTGCCAGTTAACTCCTGGGGAAGCAACTACCTGTTTATCGTTTTGTTGTTTTAAAGGTAACCAAAAAAAAAAAAGAAGGGGTTTCTATTGGAGTGCTTGCCCAATGTAGGCCAAGTGTTTTATGGGCATGCTCAGCATGGTCTACATTCAATCAACTTCCCATTTAAATTCCATACTGAACTCAAATCTAGCAGAGGTTTAATGATAGACAACGTATTTAATAGGGGGGCAGGGTTTTCTGCTATAAAACACAGGGCTTTTTTCCTCCATGTTGATTTGGGGGAATGGGGTTGAGAGGAGGACAGACTCATTTTACATTTGAGTAAATACAGTGTATTACATAGCATATTATATGTCATCTGATTCAGTGCCACAGAGCTGATACATGTTACATAGCTGATGCTACGTTTTCTGCAACAAACTGCAGGACAAAGAAACTGTTATTTACTTCTATTTTAACTTGCTTTTCAAGATGTTTTGTGCACACGTACAATCTACTTGTAGGTATGCATGTACCAAGGCACCTAAATCCAAGATTGAGCATCCTGGAGGTATTACTACCAACAAGGTGCTTTGCCTGACCTCATGCGTCTTGTTAGGATATAAATCACCTCAATTCAACCCAATTCTATTGTACTGGAAATGTTATGGTGCTGGATTTCCAAGGACAGAAAAGGAGAACAAATCAAAGGAAGTATACAAAAAATTCTCGGGGAACAACAGTTATCATAGGAATAAGGAACTTCTTTCTTTGTCCAAGTGCTTGTGTGCATCTATATTCCACTTGTATGCAATTTGCAAGCAGTATTCCTGCTGATGGAGCAGCAAAAGCTATTTGAAGATCAACCGCAGCACCAATTTTCTCTAAAGTCCTTTATTTTGTGAATGTAAAAAAAAAAAGGGGGGGGGGTTCTGTATATGTCTTTATATGCAGCATCTCCTCACCTCCAGATGTCCAATGTGTAAAGAAAAAGAAAGAGATTAAGTGAACTGTCTGAATGAGATGGAAGTCCAAAACCACTTCACTAGTGTGAAGGTCTCAGGCTCTGAAGAGTTCCATAGATGCTGAAGCTAAAACAAAAGCTTAAAATTTTCTTGTTTGTTGCTGAACCTGTAGCAATCGGTAGGCTACCTTTGCAGCAACAGTTTGTCAGTCCAGAAAAAAAAAAAATACAGATATCCATAAGTTTTAAAGGAGATTCTTAAGCATCACAAGTAAGAGATTTAAGTCTCATGGAGGGACTGGATCCTTCCATGGAAGGGAATATTCTGATAAGACCTTTAAAAAAAAAAAACAAAAAAAAACAAGTCTCAACCACAGAGTGAAAAAAATGGAATGTTACTGGACTGAAGAGTGTGGATTGCTGAAATGATTGCTGAAAGCAACCTCGTGGAGCTTACACCGAATCTTCAAGAGAAGGAACAAAATCAATAAGAAATTCAAAGGGTAAATAATTTTTATTTGGCCATAAAGCACACTCTGGAACAGTTTTTCCTATTTTTTGGCATTCTAAAATGTTTTGTTTTCTAAAAGCAGCCCTCTCAAAGATCAAAAGCTGCTCAAGATCAAAACTGAGAAACAAAGGCTCTGAGATTAGAGTGTAGGATCTGCTCATAATTTTGTGGAAGCTACATCCCAGATAAGCAACTATATTAGAGAGCTGAATGATCTTCATCTGAAGGGCAGAGTGCCATTGTTGTTTGGGTCAGGCTGGGGTGACCAGTATGATTTTGATACAGTCTCATTTTAGGCATAAAATATATTTTGTGATCAGCGCAAGTGGTGGGAGTGCACAGAATAGCATAAATCTCACGGCATCAGAAGGCAGACCCAAGCTCTGACCATCCTTTGAACAAAACTTGCTTTTGTTGCAAAAAGATCAATGGCAAAGAACTCACATTTGTTGAAAACGAATCTCACCTATTTTTCAGAAACCACTTAAAGTTCTCCATGCTGATGAAGTCTGTAAGAACATTGCAAGCTACTAGAATGTGGAAGCTTTTGAAAGAGATACTTTTGTTTCTAAGAAGTTCCACAACTAGACTATTTTTTTCAACCCCACGCTGCCAAACAAGATGTAACAAATTCATACTGATACAATGGCCATATTTTAAAATCCCAAATCATCAGGAGTTTTCTTTAGGGATGGAATACCTACCACACCCGATTACATCTGCCTTCCTCCCAGTTTGGCTCTCCACTCTGATATAAATGCATCTGTTACCAGATTTGTTGGAAACAAAGGGAGTAAAGACTTTATAATCATTCACTGAATTTTTCCACAAGCCTAAGAACAACAGAGTTTGAATATGCATGTGAATCAGCATGACTTCCTGATGTCTGTTGTGCTTAACATTTGTATCTCAGTCCCCCTATGAGCACTGTGTAATCTAGCATATTAAGTCACATATTTGTAGTATGTCACATGTCCCTGCAGTCTAGGCAACATCTCAATCTTGGGTAAGACCAGCAGTATTTACAAGTATCTAGAATAGACTGAATTCTCTCTTGGCATAAGTAATCAGTTGCTATACTTGAACAAATAATTAGGGGCGTGCCAATATATCAGTTGGCTCTTGGAGAAATGACATTAATTGGCTATCAGCTTTTTTTCATTGTTGTAGCCGATAATTATGGCAGCATGCCTGGAGCACCCTGGTGAGTGCAGCCCAATTCCTGTACCCCACTACCAGCCCAAGCCCATAGTGGACTACAGGTCTGCTGAGCAGCTGGAGGGGAAGGGGGTGCCAGGGAGTGATCGCAGGACACTGCACTCACCAACAAAGGACCGTTACTGGCTCCTGCTGTCACTACCACAGGCCCCTGCTGCACACACAGGATTGCTGAGTGACGGGACTGGCATGGAGACATTGGGCTGCATGCAAACAGGGTAAGGCACCGCATGAGAGAGAATCTGCTCCATCAGGTGTCTTTGCAAAAGCGCCTTCTCCCTAGCGGCCACAGGACCTCAGCTGCACGGGGCTCACCAACACTGAAGCAGCAGCATGCTCTGGAACTCCAAACACTGCCCACCGCGTACTCTGTGGCTCCGAATGCGGCTGCAGGTAGGAGCCACAGGTGAGAGGGAGACATGTGTGGGAATAAGGTGGTCACCACCTTCCTCATCAAGGGCCGAAGCAGGCAGGAAGTGTGTGTTTTTCATTTATAAACACACACAAAAACACAAACAGAAAAAAGGTTTATGTCAGTAGTTACTAAATATTGGTTAATGGATCGGCATCAGCCGACATGGTTGGTTAATCATCGACTACCAGTAACAGCCAAGAAAATCTTTATCAGTGTACCCCTACAAATAACTGCCCTGCTGAACTTGATTCTTTGCATTAAATTGAGAACTGATCTGTCTTTTACTATTATTATGTTCTGGCAAGAAAAACAGTTTGAATCCAGTGGATGCAGCTTCCTGGTTTCTGTTGGGACCATCTTGGAATCAGTCAGTTTTTAAGGTAAAGAAATGCCTGCACCGTTTCTTCTGAGGTGAGCTGCTACCATACATTTTGTTAAGATCATTTGGGCTGACGGACACTGAGGCATAGTACAGGATAATGGCAATGAGGGTTGAACTACAAAACTCGGATACTTTCCATAGTTTAGAAGGCAGCTACGTGGAAATGAACATCATGTTTAGAGAAAGCAGCTTATATAGTCTCTTTGACTGAATGAAAAAAATAAAAGAAAGTAGGGAAACTACAGATAACTGTTTTCTTAAGAGCATTCAATTTCCTTAAAATCAAGGTTAAGCCTCAGATCCTTACTTTTTTTGGGCATAAGGAAGTAACAGAAGTCACTCCTTTCTCTATGGGAACTTTCTCTAGGGGAACTTTCTCCACAGCATTAAGATAAAACACAGATTGCAATTCTTGGAACAATGTAGTCTAATAAGTCCCTGAAAAAAGGTGGGTAAGGAAGACAGTGGAAGCATGGGGATGAAACTGAAGGCCTAGAATGCACTGGTCTTTAGCAATTAAGTTCCAGGGAGTTAGGAAGCAAGGTAAACTGCTCCCATACAGACAGGATGAAATAGGAAGATCCCCAAGAGGTAGTCTGAAGAAACTTGGGGAGCTCCAATTCATAGAATGTGCAGTCCAAAAGATCTCAGGAATGTTGAGTGGCTCCATCACTTATTTTGAGAGGGTCAGTTACATGCACCATGTTTCCAATAGTCATGCAGAGAATCATAGGGATTTTTTTTTAATTAAAGCAGCTGCAATATCCACCCTAATTAAAGCACCTGCAGCATCTCATGTATTTGGCATCCTGCACTTTAAAATGGCATCGGGGGCACTTTAACTAAAGCTTGCTCAATGCACGAGATGAGGATTCTCGCATAAGATGCAGAGTAATAAAGTCTGCTCTGACGCACTGTAATTACACAGCATCAGAGCAGTGCCCCCACACTGTAATTACAGCACATTAGAGCAGCGGCCCTGCACATCTACAGACACCCGTAGGATTGAAAGGGAATCAAGAGTCACCTGATCCAACCCTACTCTAATGTAGGAATGCTACTCCATCATCCCTATCATCAAAACTTATCCAGCCTATAAGACTGCTGCAATCAACTATAGGCTAAATATGAGCTAACGCTATGATCTTGTTGAAAAAATAAGCCAATAGCATATTTTGCTGAATTAATAGGACTGTTCCCTGATAGTCAAAGGAAGAGATTTTTCCACTTTATTCAGAACTACCTGGAGTACTGTGTCTAGGTTTGCACACTTCACTTCAAGGAAGACATGAACAAAAATTAGAAAGAGTCAAGCAGACGGTGATAAAAATTATTAGAGAGCCGAGAAACATAACTTATGAGGAAAGGTTCAAAAAACTGAAATTATTTAAACTGTGGAATAGAGAAGACTGAGCAGGGGGGGTTTGATAACCATCTAAGTACCTGAGAGGTGATTAGAGAGGATAACAACAGACTATTCTCAGTGGCTACAGGGGTCAGGACAAGCTACAACAGTCTGCAAGAAGTGAGATTAAGGTTTGGTATTAGGAAGATCTTTCTAACTATGAAGGTAGTTAAGTACTGGAACAGATTACCTAGAGGTTATGGAAACTCCATCATTGGAAGTTTTAAACTACAGGTTAGACCAGGGTGGGCCAAGTCTAGCTCACAGACTGGGCCTGTGGTGGACTCCATTTCCCAGTAGCCCCTATTCCCGTCACTGAAGTGGTTTCCATAGAGACTTGAGCAGCTGCAGGGCCCTGATGGCACAGGGCTAGGGTTTCCACACAGACCAGCCCCAACAGTGCTAGCAGGGTATGTGGCTGGGTGGGTGGGGTGCTGCTCTGGGGCTGGGATCTTGTGACAGTGACAATGTGCTCCACAGCTGGGGCAGCAGAGTGATCCGTTACCCTCATGCCTCGGGCAGGGTTGTGCAGGCAGAGGACTGTGGCTCTGCCCTGGCTCCAGACCATGCTGTTATCACTGCAAGATACTAGCCCTGACCTCGAATCACACCCCAATCAGCCACACACCCTGCCAGCACTGCTAGGGCTGGTCTCCATGAAAATTCTGGCCCTGTGCTGTCACAGCTCCCTTGTTGGGCTCTTCATGGAAACTGGCCACAGCAACATGGGCAGGGGCTGCTGGGAAATAGAGTCTAGCCACTGGCTGGTTCCACCCAGCCTGCCCAGGTTAGACAAACGTGTCTAGAATGATTTAGACAGGGGTGTTTCTGCCCTGATCAAGGAATTGGGACTAGATTAACTTGAAGCCCCTTCCACTCCTATTTTTGAATTATATATATGGTGTGTGTGTGTGGGCACATGCACACATATACGCACTGTTAATTTGAAAATGCTATTTTGCAATTCATTAAGTTTTATACGATTCTTAATATCGACAGAAAGGCCAAACGAAGTTGCTTAACAACTAACCTGGTGCAAATGTTAAACAAGTAGCAGATGAACATTCAGTTTTATGTAGAAAGCTTCATGGTGAATATGCATTAGCAGTGCTTAAAGTGATCCAGTCACTCTTATTGAAAATTTCATAATCTGACAACTTGTAAGACTTATTCTGTCCACAAGAAGTGTTTTTTGTACTACATGTAAATGTCAAACTCATACAGCTTTTTCCCCTGCTGGTGCATACCTTAATAAACTGAGGTGTAGCTAACCTTACTGTAGCTACAAAGCAAACTTTGTCTTCATATGACGGTCTATGGGACCGCTGAATAGTTCCTTCATAACCATTGTGTGCTGAATTAGGCACTGCAGGAAAATGGAATGGGAAAGATCAGCATCATTAGCTACAAAAATATGTGGCAGCACATAGTCAAAGTGACAGAGCAGAAGTCCCAACAACAGTTAAATTCCAATGCATCTATTTTAAGGTACTATATGGTTTACCTTGAATTATAAATAAAGCTGTGCTGAAAAATATACTCATGCCATATAATTTAATACTACGTGGCATGCTACTGAAACCAGCAAGAAACTTCTCTCAAACTAAAACTGGAGTTCAAAAAATTAAATATTAGATGATGGATGGCTTTAAGAAACCAGTGAAAGCTACCATGTTCTTAATAGCAATCTTCTTAAATGGGTAGCTTATTTTAGAACTTTCAAAATACTTTTATATTTCTGAATGGTGATAAACTCCAGTGAAGTCCTGAAGTAAAATCATTCCAGCCCTTCTCTTGTACCATTAGCAAGTCTTCTTATCAAGGCGTTGATCACGTTGAGGTGAAACCATCCATTTTATTAATGTAACAGCTCAGTGTTCCATTGATCCTTCTACATAGGAAAAAATAGGGGTATCTAGTGCAGAATAAACATCTCTTTTTTTTTTTTTTTTTTTTTAAATCGCTGGTTAAACCTCCACTTCCTATACCATACCTTTCTGAAACCAGCTGGTAACACAACATATCCTAATCCTAATTTTTTTGTTAAATGTCATGTAGAATTTACAAGTGTATACAAAATATAGGATTTTTCTAATGCAGAATACATTTACTTACAAAAATATATAGCAGCTCTGGTAGTCCCCTCTCCTGCTCAACTTTTCATATTCTGCAGGAAAAATACTGCATCTAAGGAATAAATTCTCCTACTCTCTTGATACCATGCAAAAAAAAAAAATACAGACCCATTTACCAGATACTATTTTGGCTTTGGTTTTGCTGTGTTTCTGTTATCAAACTTTTAAGAACCTACTCTTTTGGCCTACCTCCTTTTGGCCTGCACAGAGGACAGTTTTTAATTAAAGCATGGCATTGTGAGTAAGGAGATCTATGTTTCAATTCTCAGCTCATTGAAAGTTGGTGAAGTATTCAGTACTTCTGGAAGTCAACTTGCTTAGGTTATATGCCCAAATATGAATTTGGGCACTTAAATTCAAGCACACCCGTTCGAAAGTATTGGCCTAAATTTCACTTTACCCTGATGTCTTTGATTGTAAAATGTTTGTAAAATACTTCAGTGAACATTCTCTCTGATAGAAGGAATTATGGAGCTGCCAGGTAGTTTTACTTCAAATTCAACCTGCTTAGATAGATCCCATAAAAATATTATCCTTTTCTCTCAATAATACAATATACAAATGACACTATCGTGCATTATCTATAATCTTCCAAAATAAATACCCAAGTATTCTTAGTATTCTCGAACTTGCACAAATAGTTCCTAATCTGCAAAATTTGGTAAATGCTTTAAAAATATTTCAATAACATACTTAAGATTACTTACTATTGTTCAAACACTTGAAATTTCCTATAAACTTTACATATTCATATGTAGTTTGCTCCTTTGGGTCTATTGTTCCTCGCAGCATATGGCAACAGAATTCTAGTTGATTTTTTGCTGAAACAATAGAATGAAAAGGCTGTATACAAGATGATACATGTACCAGTTGGCATGAAAATGAAAGAAATAATAATTACCATACATGATTCATAGATGTTACGGTAAATGCTGCTATAGAGAAAAATGGCCACAGGCTGCTATTTTTCTCCACTATGGAATTAAGCAACACAGTGGTGAGGAGATTTTAAAGGATTTGGGTGTGGAAGGGCTCAACAGGGCTCGCTATACTTTTACTCTGCAAAGAATCCAAAAAAGAGGGGAACCATTTTTAAAGAGGCTTTCAAGGGCAGCCTGCTTCAGGGAAGTGCATGAAGTACAAGTCCAAAACAGTACAACATAACAGGTCTTTATCCTTTCCAAATCTAGGACAGTGAATATATATTATATAGAGAAGAAATAATTCTTCAAAATATTGTGTTTATGATATACAATGTCATCCTGGTTGCGTGAGATTTTCAGAATGCAGTATTGATTTAATTCACAGAATAATCTGAACATAAATTTGTCTTTCTCCTCAAGACGCACAATTTATTCTGGAGTCCTTACCCAGGTATTTCCACTGAAATCAAAGTCATGTCTCTAAAGAAAATAGGACCAAGTTTAACACCCAGAAACTTTTTCAGCAATACAACTTACATTTTAAATATTCTGGGGTCAATGAATCGCTTTCCGGCAGATGATTAGACAGTATTTTATAAACTTCTGAATGTTCTCCCTCTGGGACAAAATTAAATATACTCTGATCCACAAGATCAGACTGAGAAAGGGGGAAAAATAACAAATATTTTAATAATACAGAACATGACAACTTTTTATACAAAATAATTAAACAACTCAGGAAAGAACACAGATATACAAAACATTACAGAATTATCAAAACTACCTCACGAGGGACAGAAGAATATTTTGTAAGAAAAGGTCACATTATTGTAAAAATTATTGTACAAACATTATATATGAAAATATGAAACCTGCTTCACCTTTCCTGGCTGCAATCATTTACAATACTGGAGGATCAAAGTTTAATTATGTACTCTTGATTTAAAATACTAGTACACATTGTCACCTCTTGGTGGCACCCGCTACTTAAGAACAAAAACACACAATTATATGAATACATATTATCAATTTTATGTCTTTTTCTGTGTCTGAGTATGTACAAAGCATTTAACAAATAAAACCTATGAATGAAAAGTGTTACCAAGAACAAAAGAATTATCATATACTACTTCTATGCATAAGTATATGAACTAAATGTCCAAAGGGAAAGATTGTGTGAAATACTTTTTAAAAACTAAAAACTGAATTTAAAAGAAAAGGGAAATTGGACCTCCAAAATTAAGTTTTTGAACCAGGGCAACTTTTTAATTCTATTTATCCTTAAAATCAAGCTATTTCAATGCTTTCATTTTAGATAAGTTCTCATTCTAAAAATATTTGTATGCAAGAGGTGTTTATACATGTGCTCAGGGGAAGGGGTAGGGGAGGGAGGGCACTCTAATTAAAGTGGCTCTGAGAGATGCTCTACTTAACGTGCCTGGAATGTATCAGTGTCCCTGTGTTGAAAAATGGTGGCAGGGGCACTTCAAAACTTGTCCAATGAGTTTTAGTTAAAGCACCTCCCCTACATCAATTTTCAGCCCTGGGACACTGATATATGAGATGCTGGAGTCTGCTAGAGCACAATAATTACCATGCTCCAGTAGACTAGATTAATCAAGTCTACTTCAACATGGTGTAATTACAGCGCGTTGGAACAGCCTCGCTGCGCACGTATAGGTACCCTAAGTGAGCTTTGTCTTGGTATTTGCTTTGGGAGCATAGTCTTTGAAATCAAGTGACAGTCTACAGTGGACTACAGAGTTAAATATATCAATGAGGTAAAACAATACAAATTAAAAAAAATGAATGAAATGCAATACAAATACAAAAAATGAGACTGGCCAGAAAAGCAGTATAAGCCACAGTACATTTGTTCTTCATAGGGCCCAAGACTGAGAAATAATGATAAGCACAGATGAGTTTCAGAGGTAATTTCAAAAGTATCAAAAGATTTGGTGCTCAACCACTGACCCATGCATCAGATTTAGCTCCGCAAGCCATGTCATCCAACCTGCAGGGTTCACCACAGATCTGGAAATTTGGCAGTGGAGAACTAGTAACAGCGTTAATTGCCACTCCCCTGTTGACAAATTTCAAGACCCAGAAGGAGCACCATGGACTGGACAACATGGCCTAGGCGTACCAAATCCTTGTAATGCTCATTAGGCCTCTAGGGTCAGAGTGTTGGGGACCAGTGACCTAGCATATTTCTATTTGAAGTCTCAGCTGATGACTGTAGCTTCAGAAAAGTTCTGGACTGTATATTCCACTTTTCCAACAGGGGTGGTTAAAACAGGACAGGTAAACAACAAAGGAAAGAACTGTTGGACAAAAATCAGAGAATTACATTGTCTGTGCTCCTGGTGCCTTAAAAGATGGAAGGTTAATGGCACTTGTGGCAATTCTGATATCTTATTGGAATCAGTTTATACTTACTGGTAAATGTTCAAGTAAGGGAGTTACACTTTCAGACACATATATTATACTTCCATCTGTCATGATTGCTAAAAAAAAACCATCAAGAGCCTGAAATTAAACATAATGGGCAGTTAAATGAAAAGAAACAGCACATGACAGAAATAAAAGAATCTATATTTAACATAGGAATGAAGGCTAGATTGATTTCATTGTAATTTACTCTGACAAGAGTAACTGTTGTTCCCACTAAGGCTTTTGAATATCATTTCTACTCTATCAGCATTATCATTTCCATGCTATTCTTCTCTCAAGGAAACATCTATACTTTACAAAGGTATACTTAACTCAGAAAATAGATCCAACTATTAGCAGTGCTCGTTTCCCTCTTCTCCTATCTTCAGCCTACTAAGACTTCTACTGTTTAAAAAGAACATGGCCTTAGAAGGGTGGGAAGAAAAGCAAAACAGGAATGGAAGAAACAGGAAAGCAAGAAAAGGCAGCAAAATAAACCCAAGACAAGGAAGAGAAAAAGAAATAAAAAGGGTAGGAAGAATAACTGATAGATTTTTATTATTAAAATCTTTGAAGTTCAAAAACTTTTCACAGAAACTCAGAATGAAAAATAATCCTTTTAACTTATGAACTACAGAGCTGAAATCTGCTCATTTTAAGTTGCATCTTATTGTGCAAGTGTTACCACTTAGATCTAAGTCAGATATTAACTGAAAGCAAAAAGATGGCAGAAATGTGCTCTCAACGAGGAATTTTTAAGAATACACGTTTTAAAATATATACATGTTAAAAGAAGTACAGGTAAGTTTTATTAAAAACCATGACCTTCCCATTTCATCATTTTAAACAGAGGTAATCACCTTTTAAACTGTCATTCAAAAGCACAGTCCAGCCTTTTGTCAACAGGGAAGAAACTGGCTTTTATGTCAATTGGCTGTGGGCTTGACAACTATCATATGTGGATGCAAACACATAACAGGTCTTCAAAAACACTGGAGCAGTTATAGCTTCTGAAGTAACTTGTAAATATTTATATATTAAGAAATGGCAAAAAAAGACCTCTTCTATTTATTCCATTAACTATTACTATCAATGAGGCTGTCTAACTTGTAAGTGGTCAAGGACCACACTCTCTGCAGGCCACATTAACATGGGCTGCCTTTCAAGCAGACCACTGGCCCTCTTGGGCTGCACAAGTACCATTCCCTCGCTATACTGTGTGTCCACCCTTCTCTTTCACTGCTGCACCATATAGTGTGACCCCAGCCTCAGCTATTTGGGGTGGGGCAGGAAGCAGAAGCCAGAGGAAGGATGTAGAGCCTGCAGACTCCAGCTGCTTTTGCAGCAGGAGTGCCTGGAAAAGCAGCAGCCTGGCAGGAGTCCAGGGGTCCCAACTTAACCTATGCAGGCTACACACGGCCCACATGCCATCAGTTGGACAGCCCTGCTATAAATTATTAAGGGACAGAAGACCACGCTTTCATTCACTCATAAGGAACCACTGCTTACATTTTTAAATATAATTCTCATAAGAATACACTAATCTATTAAGTTATACAAATAATATGCCAATTTTTTAAGAGACACTGAAACATTTTTAGCATGTATCCTATTTCACAAATTATAGTCTTACTTCTAATCCAGGAAAAAACAGGTTGAATGTCTTTGGTAACTAACATTTTAGTTTAAGCACAGATAATACATTTAAGTTAACATCACCAGGAAGATATCAATCAACTCAGTACTAGCTCTGCCTAGGTGTGCAAAGCTGTGTGTATAGAGATACGCCACTGCTATTAGAAATACCTTATTCTGTTTTAAAGAACCCCTTTTATTATGTACTGATTTGTATTACATTTACAGACAATTTACAATTATATAATTAAAAAAACCAATTTAATCACATATATCTATGGAGCCATAACTGTAATTAAAATATGAAGTTGAAAGGAATGCCAATAAAGATTTTACCACAACATGAGGGTAGTTTGATTTAAAAAGGATTCTTCTCATTTCAGAAAGACAGAAATATTAATGTACCTCCAACATTAATTGTGTGAACTCTTCATTACAAAGGAATGTTGGTTTCCAGTCCTGTCGGATTTCACTGGCATCCGACTGTGCAGAGATTTCTGTAATCAAAAA
This sequence comes from Caiman crocodilus, assembly GCA_030014935.1. Taxonomy (NCBI): domain Eukaryota; kingdom Metazoa; phylum Chordata; order Crocodylia; family Alligatoridae; genus Caiman; species Caiman crocodilus. Next base: position 52,728,149 of record JAGPOW010001338.1, read on the forward strand.
CATATGTGAATGAACATTTATTATGATTCAAACTCTTGAGCACAGTTACTTTCAACCACCAAATTATTATGCAAATCGTAGAAAAGCTTTTAACTCTGCAGAAATTTGAACTGGGGGGGGGGGCGGGGAGTATCCATTTTTTTTTCATTTTCTATTTGCAGGCCTTTCAACATACAAGGTTAGATTTCAAGACTCTGATTTAAAAAAAACTCTAACACCCCCTCAAAAAAACCCCCCCAAAAACAACTCTAGCCATTGTTTATCTCACTGCAAGATATTTTTTTCCAATGGAGTGGGAAGACAACACAAGCTCACTTATCGTATAGTTGTGTAGTGAGCAAGTTAGATCTCCAAGCTAGTGCTGTGTTAAACTGATCATGAATTTGGATATGCTGTGGGAAGTGGAATTGGTCATTCACTATAATCTCAGATGTAAGAATATTGTCTCATCATGTTAGCAGATACTGTATTTTTAAAGTGTTGTCTTTCAGAAAACAGAAAACAAGTGTCCTGGTAATTTTTGTTCACTAATGATTCCCTGGCACATTTCATAACAATGAACAACTTGTCCTAATATCCTGACCAATTCTAATTAATCCCATTCTTTATAGTAGAACCCATTCTCCACTCCCCTTGATTTCAGTTGCCTGTAGTAGCATCCTTCATTGTGTGTGGTATGTTCTGAAAACTGCCTACATTTTTCTTCTTGTGCTCTCCTTACGCATTTGAAAAAACTCTGGGATGTTTACATATTAACTTTCTTATTTTGATCATAAAACATTTAAGAACTTTTGAGATGGAAAGCTTTATACTGAAGTATATAACTTTAATAATGAATATGAAGCCAAATTGTTTTCAATAATAAACTGACTTTACAAACAAAGTGAAGGGATGCACAAATTTGTGGTAGTATATTCATATATTTAAAGAACCCTAATGAGGCACATAACCGTCCATATAAAGTGTGCTCCAGGTTTCCAGTAACAGGACAAGGCCTCATCGTAGAACTGGAAAACAAAAGCAATAGTAACCCATAGTTCTTTTTATTTGAATAGTTACAGAGGAACTATTGAACTGTGGCTGAACAGAGATCTTAAAAATGAATGACTTCTAGGTAATGGCCTGAGTCACGCAATGTACTGAGTAATATTGTGCAAATTCTAACACTCCACTCAGCTAGCTTTCAATCTGGATTTAGAATAGCTTATATTTAATCATGGACCAGTTGAGCAGAGATGACCAATTTTGCCAAGATCTGTACACATAGGCCTGTGGCATGCATAAATGCAAACTGCAAATGAATGATAATAATCAGAAACATCCTCCACAATTTATTACTCTCACAGCTTTCTAGTTTCCAACTAGTCAGGAATGAAGGGCACAGCATATTCCAAAGGTTATTTGTTTTCAACCATTCTGGACCATCAGGGAAGATTTTGGCAAATTCCAAGGTCAGAGGAATAGCCCAGAGAACTCATCAGAAGTAATCGTTTCTTGAATACACAAACAAAATTTTAGCTCCGACGATCTCTAATGCAGCTTCATTATATAAAAGAGAGGTAATATGGCAAGTAGAAAAGAAAGAAACAGTTTGAACATTAACCTGAAACCTTCAGACGGACAGCACAAGCCATAGCATGGGATGGTTTGAACATACGTGGGACAAGATCTTTTAATAAGGTGACAAATTTTATGCCAGCTTCAGTTTTTGCATGATTAAAGATTATGAGGAGCAAGTTTCAGCAGTCCAATCCTGAGATGACAAAGACACAAAAAACTTATAGCTAAAAGAAAAGGGACAGCCTTGAGCCATACATGCACAACAGAATGCTGTTCTGTCTATTGCTACTGCTGTCTGATCTCTTAGTTGAAGCTGAGTCTAATGGTTTTTCAAATTGTAAACTACAGCAAATGGTAGACCTATATTTTCAAGGATCAAGGGCAGCATATTTTCACTATATTTGTTAGTGACATTTTGGAAAATAAAAAATGAATCTGGTATTAAAATCCAACTTTTTATTACTTGTGAAATGTTTAATTTGTGTACACGTTTCTGATAAAGGGCACATTTATTTATTTATTTATGAACTGTACCTACTGATTGCTCCAATTTGGAGTCATCAAATTACATTAATCCATAGCTCTGAAAAAGTTATGTTTATTAGTCACTTTAAACAAACATGAGTTCTATTTCAGACTCTATGCATCTTTTTGAGAGTTTTTCATAGATTCATAGATGTTAGGGTCGGAAGAGACCACAATAAATCGAGTCTGACCCCCTGCACAGGCATGAAAGAGTGCTGGGTTCAGATGACCCCAGTCAGATGTCCACCTAACCTCCTCTTGAAAACCCCCAGCGTAGAGGAGAGCACCACTTCCCTTGGGAGCCCAATTCTAGACTTTAGCCACTCTGTCAGGAAGTTCCTCCTAATGTCCAGTCTAAATCTGCTCTCTGCTAGCTTATGGCCATTATTTCTTGTGAACCCCAGGGGTGCCTTGGTGAGTAGAGCCTCACCAATTTCCTTCTGCACCCCCACGATGAATTTATAGGCAGCCACGAGGTCGCCTCTCAACCTTCTCTTGCAGAAGCCGAAGAGGTCCAGGTGCCCTGGTCCAGCCTCGTAGGGTTTGGCCTGCAAGCCCTTAACCATACGAGTGGTCCTTCTCTGGACCCTCTCCAGGTTATGCACATCCCTCTTGAAGTGCGGCGCCCAAAACTGCATGCAGTATTCCAAGTGTGGTCTGACCAGCACCTGCTAGAGGGAAGGTATTACCTCCTTGGTTCTGTTCGTCACGCATCTGCTGATGCACGATAAAGTGCAGTTAGCTTTTCTGATGAATTCATCACACTGACAATTCATGTTCATCTTAGAGTCCACTGGGACTCCAAGACCCCTTTTCGCTTTTGTGCTACCAAGCAGGACGTTTCCTAGGCATCCCTGATAATGGCATACGAGCACTTTGCAATACTGATGTTGCACAGAAGTTCCTAGGAGATGTCAGGGTCTCTGATCCTTTTTTACACAAAAAAGGAAAAGTAAGTAGGATGTTCTTCTGGTTGAATAGTTTATATATCCATTACATGATTTTATATTTTAATATTTTACTGATAATTAAAAATACAAGCAATCAAACAATTACAAAACAGAACAGATGCATGTTCTGCCTATTGTAACCACCTATTATATAATAAGAATTACAAAAGCTCCAGATTTCTATAAGAACTGATGTCCCTCATAGGAAGGTTTAAAATACTATAACAACTTAATTCTCTGCCTTCAGAAGTGGCTCCACTCATCTAATATAAAGCAGCATATTAAATAGTTCACAATAATGCATATATCAACACATGCACACCTCTTCTTTCATGCCATTTTCATCATTGCATTTACTATTTTAATAGCATACACAGCTATTAGAAGCTTAACTGTAGTGCTCAGCTGTTAAGCTACTTATTTGTTTCTTCTCTTCCCAATTCCTTCTGACTAGTACATGAGCTAGGATGATATGTTCTGAGTAAACACTTAATTTTACCTGGCTTATTCTTTGCTAGCATAGATTATTACTGCATAAAATCTGGTCACAAAGGCCACACACAGGTATTCATTTTTAACAGTGGAAATTTCTGACTGCAATCTGGGGAGCAGGTAGGAAGGAGACTTTCCCCTACTACTCCAACCTCCTTCTGCACCAGACTGAGAGGAGAATGTACTTGTGTTCATTTTTGCAAGACTTGCTCTCACAGTGGAGATCTTCTAGGTTGATACTTGGAATACCTTTCTCCCAAAGGGTGATGCTTACCCCAGGAGAAACTGAATGAACACTTGTAGGCTCATAGTTTCTACTGGGAGAGCATTGATTCTTCTGGTAAAAACAACACCTGATATGGCCAGTGAAGGGATAGGAGGTGCAGAAACCAAACAGAATACTGACTTACGTATCCCTGAATGAAACAAGGTCTATTGTAAATATATTCATGGGAGAATTTTTACTCTCAGAACTTGTGGCCATACAGACTAAGACATAGAGATACCCTCCTCAAAGGGACTTTGGATAAATGGCTAGAAGTGCTGTGGAGAAGTACAGTGAATGCTTTCCCTATAACTCCTAAACAGTATTTCTGCAAATGATGTTCCGCAACCCAGCATGCCAAGTGGATGTCAGAATACAATCTGATCATTAAGTGTGCAGCATGAGAAATGCAGTTGCTCCATGAAAGGCCAACAAAGAAGCTGTAACAATGTAAAAATGTTTTATTCAGGTCCATATCATTTTTATTTACAAATGACAAAGAAAATTAAAAACAAACAAACAAAAGGTCTTGCTCGACCAATTTCGTTTCCTTTTATGACCAGGTGACCTGTCACCTGCACAAGGGAGAAGAGATTGATGTCATATATCTTGACTTCAAAAAAAGCCTTCAATCTGGTATCCCATGATCACCTCTTGGCAAAACTGGACAGTTGTGGCCTGGGGTTCACCACGATCCGCTGGCTGAGAAACTGGCTCTGTGTTTGGACCCAGAGGGTGGTAATTGACAGAAGTCAATCGTCATGGTGCCCTGTGACCAGTGGGGTCCCCCAAGGCTCTGTCTTTGGACCCATATTGTTCAACATCTTCATTAATGATGTGGACACTGGAGTCAGAAGCGGGCTGGACAAGTTTGCTGATGACGCCTAACTTTGGGGCAAAGCATCCACAAAGATGCTCCTGAAGACAGGAGAGCGATCCAGGTTGACCTGGACAGGCTCAGCAAATGGGCGGGTGAGAACCTGATGGTGTTTAACACTGAAAAATGCAAGGTTCTCTACCTTGGGAGGAAAAACCTGCAGCATCCATATAGGCTCGGCAGTGTTACGCTGGCTAGTACTATCGAAGAAAGAGACTTGGGGGGCCATCACTGACCACAAGAAGAACATGAGCCTGCAATGCAATTCTACGGCTAGTAAAGCGACCAAAACGCCGGCTTGCATCCACAGATGCTTCTCAAGCAAATCCCAGGATGTCATTCTCCCCTTGTACTCAGCTTTGTTAAGGCTGCAGCTGGAGTACTGAGTCCAGTTTTGGGCCCCACAATTCCAAAAGGATGTGGAGACGCTTGAGAGAGTCCAGAGAAGAGCCACGCGCATGATCAGAGGTCAGGAAAACAGACTTTATAACGACAGGCTGAGAGCTATGAGGCTCTTTAGGCTGGAAAAGCACAGGCTCAGGGGTGATCTGATGGCCACCTATAAGTTTATCAAGGGTGATCATCAGTATCTGGGGGAACGTTTGTTCACCAGAGCACCCCAAGGGATGACGAGGTTGAATGGTTATAAACTACGGCAAGACTGTTTCAGGCTGGACGTAAGGAAGAATTTCTTTACTGTCCAAGCCCCCAAGGTCTGGAATAGCCTGCCATTGCAGGTGGTTCAAGCACCTACATTGAACACCTTCAAGAGTAAATTGGATGCTTATCTTGCTGGGATCCTATGACCCTAGCTGACCTCCTGCCCTTTGGGCGGGGGGCTGGACTCAATGATCTTCCGAGGTCCCTTCCAGCCCTAATGTTTATGAAATCTATGAAAAGTTTACTCATGACCTGTCATCTCTCAACGTTGTTAGAATTAGTCTAATCACAAACAAATACTGGATCTCTCCTTTCCCCTTCAAAAAACCTGAAGCAGCTGAATAACTAAAAATTCCAAAGCAACAAATCAGCATTAGGCGAAGAACAAAAATGTTTGTTTTCCTGGAAAGATACAAAAATGTCTTTGTCATTTTCTTCTTTTGGCAACAAACTGCCAGGTCTCATATATATGAGCTAAGGGCAAGAGGTAAAATGAGAAGTAAAGAAGCTAACTGCCTTACTTTTGCTTTCAAAGTATTGAATAAAATATATAATGTTTGACTCATAGTAAAGTATCTGTATATATGTTCTACTCCTTCAGGACACAGAGAAGCTTTCTTGATATAGAAACTGGAACAAGTACAGAAAATTTTCCATAGAGGAGAAAGGTCTCCTATCAAACTTCAGAGTTTCTTTAAAGCTAGGGGTCTCGGCTAAGTTTAAGCATGTGGAAACAAACTTAAGACAGGCAGGTAAAGCACTAGGGGTGCCTGTACATGACAATGGATACTGTTGCAACGTGCTGTAATTACAGCGCATCGGAGGAGACTCAATTAATCAAGTCTCCTCCGAAGCATGGCAATTATCGTGCTGCAGCAGCCTCCTGTGTCTCATGTATCAGCATCTCTACACTTCAAAATGGCAATGGGAGCACTTGAACGAGCTTTAGTTCAAGCACCCCCAAGGCCATTTTGAAGCCTGGGGACACTGATACAGGAAATGCTGCAGCACTTTAATTACAGTGGCTCTCAGAGTTGCTCTAATTAAAGTACCGCTGCCACCCCCACCCCCACCCCCAGAGCATGTGTAAAAGTGCCCTGGTCTTTCAATTTGTTCCCAGAGCTCGGACAAGTATTGTTATAAATCAGAGGCTTCAAGCATAGGGCCCACAGGCATGATATGGCCTGCAGACCCCTGTAATCTGGTTCTCCATACTGCTCTATTGACTCGCATGCTGCACAGGCTGACTCTGTGCCATCCACGTTGCTTGCTGGGGTTGGGTCTGTGCTGGCCTGTGATGCTTGCTTGGGCTGACTTCCCAGACCAGTCTGGATGGGTGCCATAGGCACTGGATCACGTATGTGAGTATGGAGTATATGGGCCTGATCCAGCTCTGCACTGCTAATCCAGCCCATGGGGCCAGATGAGCTTCACACCTTTGCAATAAAGCTACTATACAAGAAGTCACTCAGAGACACAGAGTTAAACACAAGCATGTGCATAGTCCTAACTTGATTCAAAATTTTCTGCCCTAAGTGGCTTTAAAAACAGATAGAACATCAGAATAACCTAACAAGAAAACAAATAAGACAGAGAATTAAGTGAAAACACTTTTTAGTGTAATCAGAAAGTAAAATCATCTCTACAATAAACTATCAATGAAAACACTGGTTGACTTACACTGTACTACTCTACCCAAAAGTAAAAAATAAAAAGAAAGAAAGAAAAAAAAAAGCAAAATACCACCCAAATTAACTTTTCTTGGCATGTCTATCTTACTGAGCATGACTAAAAATCACTTTTCATTGATGACATATATATAGATGCCCTTTGTAGAGCCTTGGTTTAGGAAGTTGTTCTGTATGTTACTAGAGAAAACAATGGATTGAACTGAACTTCCATTGAGTTCAATATGCTTTGGATCAAATGCTTAATGAAAAGCCATCTGAGAAATTAATTCTCTATGAAAAAATTGAAAAATGTATTTTAACTCCAAAAACTGTTTGAGTTGGAAACCCACAGATCCAAAAAGTAAGCATGCTGGTAACACCTTTTCTTGTAATGAAGTAAGCTTCTTTAATGACAAAGTGCAAAGGCCTCTTTGGCAGCCAATATAGACAATCAGAATAAAGAGAGACTCAAAAAATTTCAAACTTCTAAATTTTCAGCTGAAGATTTTGAAAAAGTTTCTTTATTAGCTTGTATATCAATCAGGGGACAGTCCTTGAAAATTCATCATTTTGCAGAAAGCATTTCAAAAGTTTTCTGTACTTTTTGAACAGATCTAGTCAGAAGATAGAGGGCATGGACATGCCCAAGTTACTCAGATCCAGTTCTCCTCATGGGACATTTCACAGCTTTCTTATTGCACTAAAAAATTACCTTTGTGCTTCCGTAAAAAGTCAATACTTTTCTGCAGTACAGTGGATTTATCCATCTTTCGAGCATTGCCTGGAAGCATGGAACCCAGTTCTTTGATGAGAACATTAAACTGATCCCTACGTTTCTTTTCAGACTTATTTCTAGACACTCTGAAAAAGATAAAACAACAATGTGTTTTATAAAAAGAACCAGAACTTAATGACTATGCCAGTATTTCAGATCTCAAGTTGTAATCATATCTATCAGGTCTGAATTAAAGTTGCAGGAGTCAACTATTAGAAAGATGCCTATTTCTGATAGTAAATATTCATTATTTACAGAATTTATACTTTCAGATTAACACATTTTTAAATGTTAGATAACAGACTACCTTTTTGCTTTATCCTTGTCATCTTCTTCCACCAGCCCATCAAAAATGCTACCATCATCTCTACAAGAGAAAAAACTGACAAACATTAGAGTGCAACAGTCAGCGTGCAATCATTATAAGAATGAATAAGCAAAAATCTCATTATTCAATGGTTATATCTTGTTATATGGTAATCTATATTTTGAAAAGCAAGCCACTTGCTGACCCTTCCTAAACAGTGGACATCTGATGCAGCAAAATGCCTTAAGTTATTTTCAGAATATAAGTAAGTGAGAACTCACAAATAACCCCATCTGTACGCCTATTTGACGCCACTCTTAAGTTTTCGATCTTCATGAACATTAACTTTGCTGGTATTCTCTTAAGTGTACCAATAGGAACTCTTTGCTAAGGTATTTTCAATGCCTGTTCTTAATCCCTTAACAATTTTAACGTACAGTTTGGGGTTTGTTTTTTTTAATATAATAAGATATACTCTTTTTATAAGTATTACATTTTAAGATTGAAAGAAAGAGAAGGAATGTATCCTATTTAAGCAATTTACAAATACGCAATTCAAAATTAGCTATAATATTCCCAATACAGCTTTAAAACATTACATAATACCTCTTCATCTCAAATACTGTATTTCCTTCTTTTTGTGTTCCTAAAGATGTTTCTAAGCATTGTCAGAATATACTTTCATTTAAAAAATAATTACCACTTTGTACTTGTTGCTTTCATAATTTCATTTAAAATGAAAAAAAATTCAAAACTGCATTTCTCATTTTCAAGATCATCCAAGTAATGAACTTTCTCCATTTTACCTCTCTAGTTTATGTTACCTAGTTCCATATCTACTTGGTATAGTCCTCCAGTTCTGACCTTCTCTTTCTCGTCTTAATTTTAAAGTTTGGGAAAATATGAAGAAGTATCCCTCCTCCTCTGATGCATCTAATAGGTTTCCCCCAATTTTACCATGAATGCTTCCCTCTCTCAACTTTCTGACTGATACACAATAGAGCAAACTGACATTCTGAGGATGGTGTCATCAATAAATAATGGTATTCTTTGGCACAAGACTTGTGAAATCAAAAAGTGCAACATTATAAAAATGTATGGTTAATATTTTCTTATTCTAGATCACAGCAGGAGTTTTATAGATCAAAATTAGAAACCTAATTTTAGTGAGTAATAATAGAACTTAATTTAATAACTTTTTAGTAACTAAAAAAATCTGTTTTAAGTGCTTTAAAAACATTGCCTCTATTCTCTGGATTAATGAATTTATAGTAAAAAAGGAACAAAAATGGGTAGTAAACTTTTTCTCATTTTCTGTAGAATCCAAAATAGTAATCTTAACAAAATGGGAATTTTGAGTTGCTAAAAGAACCTCAGTTTAAGAACTCAAGTAATCTAGAAATAAATCCCCAGATAGTAGTTTTCTCTTAAGGTGTATATTTATTAGTTTTCTTAAATTAAATCGATAAATTGTCAAGATTTACTTACAGGCAAACATAGGCAGAAAACATAACTGAAAATTAATTGAAATGAGGCAATTTCTAGACATAGCTCCAAATATAAAGCATATTTATTTTAAACAAAAACATCTGTCACTTGTAATGACACATTTATGTATCTCACAGGTCTTATTATAGATCTTATCAAAAAAACCTATTACAGTCCTGTCTGATTTGGATTCACTAATATTTTTATTTTAGCCTTAAAAAAGAAAAAAAATGTTATAACTATAAATAATTAAAAATGAAATCATTTAACAAAATACCTGTCTGCAATGGAGCTCATTTTATGGGTGCTTACGGTAAAGAACATAACACGTCACACTTTAGTCTTGTGGTAGACATTTGTACGACTGCCTGCATGAAAATGGAGGAAAAAAAGAGGGAAATATAATTTTTGTAGAACAATATTATTTATAGTTAATTCACTTCTATATTCAGTGATATTTTCTTATCCATTATATAATGCAGGATAGAGAACACACAATGAATTGCAAAGCAATCATCCTATAATACCACATGTTTATGAATTATGAAGTAGTAGAGATAAGGAGTAATATTTAAGAGATTTTTTTAAATGCAAAATTTCCTTGAGAACACTGTTTATATTAGACATGGGAAATAATAGATTGTTAACTCTGGTATTAAAATATTCTGAGTCATTATACAGTAGTTATATTAACTATTTCAAATGTAATTTCTCTAATGAGACGTTACAGGTGTGCACTCTACCACCCTCCCAGGTTGGGTTGGTCATGATCCATTAGGGCCCCCATGTCCTGCTGGGCTGCGAGAAGTCATGGTGCAAACTAGATATAGTATGGGGCCAGGGCCTGAGGCAGACCCAGGATCCACTCTCTGTACGTCCCTGCCCATGGAACTGGCATCCATTGCAAGAATGTGCAAGAAGCAGATTATGGCTCTGCCACTGCCCCACAATCCTGGTCCCACCCTCCTATCCTGTCCACCCAACCATCCCATCTGTCTGGTCAAGTGCACCCTGCCTAGAGGGGTCCTGGGCCAGTCTCCATGGAGACCCTGCCCTGCCCACTCCATCTGGTGTCCCTGATTGGTGTGCAGGGTGGATGGGTCTGGGGCTGAAAAGGTTCAATTGTTCTCCCTTCACTCTCCCCGCAGCCCTTGACAGCTCATCAGAACTCTAAGTCGTCCTCTAGCCCAAATAATTGCCGACCCCTGCTTTAAAAAATTAATCTTTCTCCATTTTTGGAAAAAGAATAATAGATTCCAAATTTAACAACCATGAGTGCAGGCAAAGAATTTGAGAAATTGCTTGTTCTGCTACTTTAGATCTGAGAGATTAAAATAAAAATGAGAGACTTCTAAACAAATATGTGCAGATATCCTGTTTTTCCTAAATGACCCTGGTCTTCAACTTTTGGGGAGACAAGAGTTAATCATGTTAGTTTGAAATGGGGGCAAAGTGTGCCTTAGCAACCTAATGTTCAGAAATGCAGAAGCTTTCTTAGGCAACAGCTTACTTTATCAGATATATGAAGCTAGTTTCTAAGGTGCCACCTTGCCACCTGTAACCAGGCAAGTTGGTTCCATTGTAATCAGTCAGTAATTTAGGCCGCCTTCATGCATTTGGGATTTTTGGGGTTGGATAATTTTGTTGAAGTTCACGGAGCGTTTGCAAGCATCTGCCTGTGTGGGTTTCTGCAATAGGAAATGAAAACTAAATCTTTCCATACCAAATTTATACTTATTTTAAAATGTTTTGTCTTCTCTATGTGAAGAAAAATGTAGTATTTCTTTTGTTTTATTTTAAATAAAAGGAAACAAAATGCAGCTTTCCTGGTAGAAGAAAATGTCCCTTCTACCAGGAAAGCTCCAGCCTAAATGTGTGCAGCTTGAGGCCATTGCTGCTAGTCCTGTCTCCTACAGCCAAAGAGAAAAGCCCGTATCTGTCCTTTCTGTAATCATGCTTCAGGTATTTGAAAACTGTTATCAAATCCCTCCTCAGTCTTATCTTCTTCAGGCTAAATAACCCTAGTTCTTTCAAGTCTCATCTCTGAGGTCCCTGATCATTTTTTGCTGCTCAGCACTGGACTCTTTCCAAACTGTTCATGTCCTTCTTGAAGAGTGGGGCCCAAAATTGAACACAGTATTCTATTTGAGACTTCACCAGTGCTGGAAGAAAAAAAAAAAAAGAATCACTTCCCTTGATTTACAAGTTAACACAAGGAAATACAATGCAGGATGCCGCTGGCTTTTTTTTGCAACCTGTTGGCTCGTGTTCAGTTTATGGGCCACTGTAACCTCCAGATCTTTCTCTGCAGTAGTGCACCCTAGCTAGTTATTCCCTAGTCTGTATTTGTGAATGAGGTTACAGTGAAGGAATTTGCACTTGTCCTTACTGAATCTCAACTCCTTCACTGTGGAACATTTCTTGAGTATATCTAGGTCATTCTGGATCTTAGCCCTGTCCTCTGGAGTGTTTGCAATTCCACCCAACTTGGCGTCATCCACAAACTTGCTAAGTGTGTGCTAGATCCCATAATCCAAACAATTAATGAAGATGCTGAAAAATATCAGACACAAGACAGACTCATGAGGGGACTCCACTTGGTACCTCTTCCCAATTAGACACTGAGCCATTGAGGACTACTTGCTGAGTACAAGGATCCATTTGGTTAGGTACTTTTGTGTAGCCTATATTTCCTTAGCTTTTTAATCAGAATGTCATGGAAGACTGTGTCGATAGCCTTGCTGAAGTCAAGGTATACCACATCCACTTGTCTCCTCTCATGCACAGAGACTGTCATTTTATCACAGAAGGAAATCAGATTGGTCAAGCATGACTTGCTCTTGGTGAAACCATGCCAACTGTTCCTGATCACCTTGTTCTCTTCCAGGTGCTTCATAACAGATTCCTTGAGGATCTGTTCCATGATCTTTTCAGGTACTAAGATCAGGCTGACTGGTCTGTAGTTTTGCAGATCCTCCTCTTCCTTCTTCTTGGAGATGGGCACTATATTTACTTTTTCCAATCATCTGGGACCTCCACTAGTTCCCAAAAGGATAGTCAATGGCTCCAAAATTACTTCAACCAATTCCTTCAGTACCTTCAGGGGCATCTCATCTGCTCCTGCTGACTTGAAAGCATCCAGCTTCTCTAATACCTAACCCTTACTGGCATTATAGCTCTGTTTGCAGGAGGCTTCAGAGGTTTGAATGAGCCAAAAACCTTCTTTTGTCAGCAGAGCTGAATCATTACCAGGAGATGCCTACCCACCTTGAGTACAATGGCAAATCCAAGGCCTCCATAATACAAACTTAGGCCACATACAGGCATTACATTGCTATTAGGAGAATCACAGCGTTCCTGGTAGACCTACAAGTGTACAAGCATTCACACAGTTTCTCACAGAACAAAAATGATGGTTCAAGGAGAAAAATGACCCATCCCCAACCAAGTATAGTTCAAACCTGGGAGAGTATCTCCCAGGAGACTAAACACCTGAATAGTTCCCCACTGCTTAACCGGGGACCAGAAGGAATGGAGAACTTGGGAAATGCTCCCTAACACCTTCCTGGGACCAGGTTCAGCCTGGTCTGGGAAAGGTTGGAGGAGCAGCTTTTCCCAATCCAGGAGGAGCTGAAAACTGCAGGGAAAGGCTCCAGTGCCTTCTCCAGATTGAGGTTACCCAGGTATTGCCTAAATGTTCCAAATGTCTTATGCCATTCATCCAGTTTTGGGAAAGATGTTAAACCCCTGAAGTTAGGTAATGTGTTAAAAAAATGCAATTATCATGGGGTATTGTACAGAGTAGTTAGAATAACATTTGTAAAGTTATTTGAACACTATAAAAATAAAGTTGCATACAGGAATATTATTTGCATACCCACTGGAATTCTAATAAGGGAAGTAAATAATTTAGTATATATAGTAATGTATTTATTCAAACAACAAAAATGTTCACTATGTGTATAATGTAAGTGTAATATTAAAAAAACCTGCTTACTTCTGAAAGCAAACTATTTCCGGTAACAGCATGAAATTAAAACGTAGAGTTCAAGAAAGACAGATTAATCACCAACTAGTCAACAGCTAAGGAAAGGTAAATGCAGTTCCCTTAGTCTGAACACTATGCATTAATTATGTAATTAATTACATGAAGAACTTTCAACACATTTGATATTCAACATTATATAGATCAAATATTACATCAGCTTTGTAAACTAGAAAAATCACATAATACTCTAGTGCTTTATAAAAGAAACTAATGCCTGAATAGCAAAGCAAAAAAAATTTCACCTGTGACAAGAGTGACCTTTTCAATATGCAGAATCAGAAGTCAAGTCAACATTTCCATATTAACAAAATGCTTTCAATATTATCAAAATATATACTTCACTGACTTTGGATCACAGGCAGATTATGTTATTTTCAGCCTAAATTTGGTACCCATAAGTTCCCAGACTACAGAAAAGACATGCCATATTAAGAATCAGAAGCAAATCTGCTTTTCGGTTCAAGGCTCTTTACATTCAAATCTGCCAAATACTGAGCCTTCAACTCTAAGTCTATGGGTCTGAGCAAAACCCTGCTAAAACCACTGAAAAGGCTATAATTGAATTTTATGTGCTTTAGATTAACCCCTACTGAAACAAAACCCTTACCGATTCCCTTTTGAAATCAAGTTCTCTAATGCCTTCATGAAAGTTAACAATCACAGGAACTCAATTACAAGAGCAATTTTACCTCTGACACTTTTGGGATGTTAAACTGAACTGTGATGTGATGGATAAAACACTGATTCTTCCAAAAAACGTGGGTTTAAAATTTATCCTCTTGTACAGAAGAACATTAAAACTCTAAAGAGTTAAAAAAAAGAAAGTTAGAATGACTAGAGCCACTTATTTTGAATACTAGCAAAATACTCTAGTCTAATCATCTATAAATATGTGATATTTTGCCTGTTAAATTGTAACATTTGAATCTACTTAGCTAAGACAATGCATCAAACAAGTGCTTCTCTTCAACAGCTGGAATACTGAGAAAAAGAAGAGACACATCTGTTTTTGTCTAAGATTTCAGTTTTACCCCTCTCTGTAGCTTTAGCATCATCCTTACTTCTAAACTCTCAGGCTGCCCAATTACTGAGCAACCAGTGGCCATGTAGTCCCTTCTTCCCTTGTACAGTGTGCAGGTGAACCAACCGATCATCCCACCTGACCGTAAGGCTGGGGACAGGAAGTGGAAGCAGGAGGAGGGAAGGGGAGCCCAGAGACACCAGCAGCAGCAGGAACAATGGGGGAGTAGCATTAGGTTGAACAGCCCTGACTTCAATCTCCAAATCTGCCTACTGCTACAGTCAAAATAGCATCTGTTGCCACCAGTACTTAAAACTCATTGAAGATCTCACTGACCTCTATATCCTTCTCTCACTGGTGACTACCTCAGTTCCTCTCCAATGTATAGAATGCCGCTGTCTAGTCAAAGACATGCAAAGACTCACTGTTATATTTCCCCTACCACCTCAGACAGTTATTTGTCTGCTTTTCTTTTAGAGGCCAAAATTACTTTAAGTCACTATTTGAAACTTATTTCCTACCTTTGCTCTTTCTTACTCCTTTCCTACCAGTCTCTCAACCACCACCATTCATTTTCTTTATGCAATCATTTTCTTGGTTCAAATGTATTCCCCACAGAGTTCATTTAGTCTTGAACAAGCCTTCTGTGCTGGCTTTTCTCTACATTTCCTCCCCTTTCCCTTGTGATAGACTAGTTTTGCTGTAGTATTTAGGGTTTAAAATGTGTTTATGTTGCATTACATTTGCATGTCTTGGTTTCTCCAGCTAATTTGTACACAAGGGGAAAAAGGTTAATAAGATCCATAGCTGCATACCTGCCAGACAAGACAGGGTGCATCTGCAGCAACATAGAGCTGAACCGCCTTTGCTGATGTATCAGGTGGATTCCAATCAACAACCATCTGGAAAAGATGTGGTGTCTCTCTATAGAGACTGGAGAATGTGGATGAAATAAGAATAACAGGGGAAGGGTCTGAACTGCGGAGTTTCTGCTTAACAGCAAGTAAGTGACAGTTGAGCTAACCTGAGTGCTCAGAGGCAGTGCAGACTGAACTGGAGACAGAGGTACTGTTCAATCCTTTGGAGAGAGCAAGAACTTTGCTGGCTGTACTGGAGTTACCCAATTAATGCCTTTGTTGAAGAGAAACTGTTTTGCTGCTTGGTACTTTGGGGTGCCCCTCTTCCAATTTGAAGAGGTTAAGTCTCCCTCTCTGAGAAGCTGAACTGAGGACAGATGCTGTGTGACCAGGGAGGGTCAAGCACTGAACAGCCACATCTCTTAGCTGAAAAGAGTCAGGGGCTCATCCCACCCTAGAACCCATGCCTGGGGCTGGCTTCATCAGCGGTGGCAACAGTCCCCCAGTACACGGAGGACAGTCTTCCAGTAAATAGGAAAGTCATCAGTGAGTCTACAGATAACTGAGGAAACCAGTCTGATAGTGGCTTGTTCAAACTGCAGATATGGCAAATGGTTTCACGGATTCATTGATGCTAGGGTCAGAAGGGACCTCAACAGATCATTGAGTCCGACCTCCTGTTTAGGCAGGAAAGAGTGTTGGGGTCTAGATGACCCCAGCCAGATATCTATCCAGCCTTCTCTTAAGGACCCCCAAGGTAGGGGAGAGCACCACATCCCTTGGAAGCCCATTCCAAATTTTGACCACCCTTACCATGAAGAAATTTTTCCTGAAATCTAGCCTAAATCTGCTATCAGTTTGTGACCATTGTTCCTTGTTAACCCAAGAAACACCCTGGTGAACAGAGCATCTCCAACCTTTGTGTTCCCCTAATGAATTTGGAGGTGGCTACAAGGTCATCATCTCACAGCCTTCTCCTCCAGAGGCTGAAGAGGTCCAGGTCCCTCAGTCTCTCCTGATACGGCTTGTCCTGTAAACCTCTAACCATATGAGTGGCCCTCCTCTGGACCCTCAAGTCTATCAACGTCCTTCTTGAAGTATGGCAGCCAAAACTGGACACAGTACTCCAACTGCAGCCTGACCAATGCTGCATAGAGGGGAAGTATTCTTTGTCATGCTTCTACTGATGCATGATAAAGTTCAGTTAGCTTTGCTGTTGATTTCATCACACTGATGAATCATGTTCAACTCAGAGTCTACTATGACTGAGATTCCTTTCTGCTTCTGTGCTACTGAGAGGGTCACTTCCTAGCCAGTAGGTGTGCTGGATATTTTTGCGCCCTAGGTGCAGCACTCTGCATTTGTCCTCATTGTACTGCATCCTATTGTGTACTGCCACGTTTCTAACCTGTCCAGGTCTGCCTGCAATTGTTCCCTACCTTCCGGAGTGTGCACTTCACCCCACAATTTAGTATCGTCTGCAAACTTGGACAGAGTACACCTCACATCCAAATCACTGATGAAGATATTGAAAAGTACAGGTCCAAGGATTGAACCCTGCAGGACCCCACTGCCCACATCCTTCCAGGTCGATACTGACCCATCTACTACCACTCTCTGGGAGTGACCACTAAGCCAATTTGCCAGTTTTGTGAGGAAGGAGTAGATCCTGGTGAAGTCATGTCACAGTTCTTTTCCTTTGTCTATCTCCTCTATCTGCCTCCACAGTGAAACAAGTCTGCTTGAAAAGATCGGTGCCTTGTACATCATTGCACCACTATGAATGATTTAATGCTCGAGTCTCCCGGGTTTTTATATTAATATCACTTTTCTTCAGGGGCTGGCTTCATGGGACAAACAGACTAGAGAAGGTCAGGGGTCCGATGCAAGTGCTCCCTAGGGGAAATCTGAGATAGCCTTACATTTTATTATCTTCAGGACAGAATGCTTTAAATTATTTACTATGTGTTGCACTGCACTGTTATTTTCTATTACTGCACTGTACAATGCTTTAACTAGAATATATACTAAAAAAAATATTGCTTTTCTCTAAAGGAAAGAATTACTCAAAATTTCTGTGCTTCACTTTTGCTTACTGCCCCTGTGTTTTGCTAACAGTTTAAAAATTTCTATTTTTACACAAGTAAAAAGTACAAGAAGTACATTTCAGATTCATTAAAAAGCTCTCCCTATAGCTACTGAAAGCTTTTAAATGGTTAATCACCACTGGTAAAAAATTAACATACTAAATTAAAGCAGAGCAGAGAGCTCTGCCAAAAGAAGAAAAACAACTACAGCATGACTCAGTGAACCCGCTCATTCTTTTCTGGCCTAATAACCTGCTAGCCCATTGACCTACTTTTCTGTTAGATGGTTAAAACCCTCATCTCGCATTTAGGCAGTTTTGTTCTGTTTGACAAATGTAAACATTAATAGTTGCAAAGAGCCCTGTGAAAGCCTAGATTACAGAGGATGTAAAATGAAGCCTATGTTTCTAAATTGTATGGAGGATGAGAGCTCTGCCAACCCTCACACAAGTTCTGACAGCTTAAAAGAAGAATATTTTACATCCTGTATTTGCAGCAGCTTATAGAATTCTTCTTCACTGCCAGGAATACACTCAAGTTAAACAGCACACAGCCATACAGCATAATGTCTAAAAAAAGTATTGTAATAAAGGTAGTTAAAGGAACACTTGAAGAGAGTATTTCAAGAGAGGGAATTAAAGACCAAACTGGTAACTGAACACACAAAGCTAAAAGAAAAGCTAATCACAGTGGAAAAGCTTTGAAAACCAAAACCACATAGAGCTCTAGTCAGTAGAAATGGTATGCATATGTAAGCTAGCAAAAGGGGCTGGACACCTACTCAACCTCAGTATTGGCAGACATGGTGTCTCAAATTATGAGACCAGCTTAAACTCATGAGATTTTATTTAATATTAGTTTGCTTTTATTTGTCTTAAGTTTCTGAACTTTTAGTGTGCAATTAGGGCAGGTTTTCAAGTTTTTCTCTGCAATCACAAGTGATAATATTTTTTGATGAAAACTGAGATTCTCATGCAATCTCCTGATTCTAGCAGCTTAGACTAAGAAAAACATGCAGTATTTCCAGACTTTTAGCAAAATTGAGAGAGTTGACAATGCTGCAACACACTTCTATGACCTGCAGTGGACAGAAAGGCAGTGAATGACTGGATGGAGAAAATGAAGAACTGTCTCTCAAAGAAATCACCAGTCAAAGCTGATTCAGGGTAAACATGAAAGTTTATACCACCTGGCAATGGGGTTCAGTTATGCAGGCCAAAGGAAATGGTGGTCTGGTTTTACCACCATAATTAATATTAAAATTGACATTACTAAGGTTCATAATCAAATTCAAAGTGACCCAGTCTCGTGGTTAAGTAATAATGTCACTCACAGCAAAAGTCCCTTCACAAGAGGGTTGAAAAGCAATGAGGCAGTGTAGGGAAGCTTGCATTTCCTCTACATATTTTGTCAGTAAAGGATGTGTGTCTTTGAAACTTTACTGTAGCACTAAATAACAAAATACATTTAAAATTGATGGTCTTGTTCAAGTATTTAGTATTTGCGAATTCTAGATTTGTGGATTCAAATATTCATGGGGGAGGGCAGAGTCAGGAGGCAGGCAGACAGCGAGCACCAGAAATGTGGAGGGAGACGGCTGCGGCCTCTTTGCCCCTGGCAGCAGCCGCAGCGGTGCTCAGAGGGAAAAGGTTGGTCTCCAAGCATTGCAAGGAAGCCCTGTGAACAGTGCGGGGGGGTACAGAGGTGAGAGCAGGGGGCCATTGTGGGGTCTGATGGGAAGGCCCGTCAGTATTCGTGGATTTCACCATTTGAGGGTATCTCCTGTAAATCTATTATAAGTTGCTTCATTTAAAAACATTATTGTCATATAATAGGGCCAGAAGGGACAATTATAATAATCCATTGTGACTTGCTGTAATAGCAGTAGGTCTAAGATTCTCATCCAAGAAAGACCACAAAAAGTAGAATTTAGGTTTCTAATATATTCTGAATGCCAGCTAGTTTTCTGATTTTTTAAAAGGTTTTTATGTCTTAAAACAGATCCTAGTATCCTGGCTTCTTCCTGGTCTCCATTACACAACTGTAATTTAATAAAGAAATAGGCTAATGATTTAACAGATCCTCTTATGATTTTACAGAATCAATTTTGTTGTATGTGATAGTATTCTGCATTTATTCAGTGACTTTCTTAGGATTGCAAACATCAAACGTATTAGTATGTAAAGGCATTTGTCTGAAGTCAGATGGTGAGTCAGTGACAGTCAGAAATACAGCTAGACTCTTCATCTGACTACAACAGCATTAACCATCTTTATGATAGAGATATATTTATAATCGCTACTTACGAGAAAAAAGGCTGCTATTTGTAATTTATACTAATATTCCACCTTTTCATGGAGTATCTCACTGTAGCAGATGGATGGAAGGGCAATCGCATATCTTGCCATGGCTCATAAGAGTTGCTGCCATCTCTTGTTTTCTGCCAAGCTCTCCCTCTTTTGCTTCTTCTTCCTTTTTCTTGGGTACGTCTTTAACTATTTTTCTTTTTTGCTTCCCTCTGCAAAAAAAATTAGTCAGAGGTAGCTTGGCCACGTTCTTTCATGGCTGAATTGAGCAAAAATACCATGGAAGCTGAAACCTTGGGCAAATACCTGCAGATAGGTAGGACATGCTGTCTCTTTACTAGCAGCTCCAGAAGCACTGTGCTGTAGGAGGTAAATAAGGGTCCTTCCTGCTGCTGTCACTGACCTTTTTGCTCCTCTCCTTCAAAGTCTGTTAAGATTCCTCAACTTAAGGCTAACATTCCAGCCTCTTTCTTTAAAATAAAATAAATAAATGGATATCCAGTGATATGATGGGGAGCCTGTAACTTTTCAGTGTGCCAGGCAAAATAAGCAAATGAACAAATGATTTGAATTAGAGCTATAAGAATGAAGGTGCTTTCGAGAGTGATAAAATAGACTCAGACAAGACCGTAAGTAAGGACATGACAAAGGAGGATTACTGATGAAGTTTCTTCAAGAACAAACCCCTGCTGAAGAGTATCTTCCCTGTAGTCAAATTGGTTGAAGCAGGAAAGATCTTTCATCCCTAATGATAAAAGATGTGAGAGATTACTGATGATCAAAGTATTGCTGGTAGTGAGCAGGTGAGAAGATGAATTTAAGCAGGTTTAAGGGGATCAAGTTGTAAGGAAAACATGAACAGCTGCAAGAGATCCTAAGTGAGTGTAAAGTCTGAAGACAGGTTATTCAGAAAAAAGTTGCAAGTCACAAAGAAAGTTGTATAGATTTTTTGAGGCTAATAAACTACATGAGTTTTGCAATTAGACAAAGAAATTCACAGAAAAAGAGGGGAAAAAAAGAGGACAAAACACAAACTTAAAATTATATTGGCTCTATTGCACTTTATGTACCTATCGGTTGTAGCATGTGGTCACAAGAAAAATCCTTTCAATGGCAGCAGTCAACAAAAGCCTGGAAGCCACCATGTAAGGGAGAAGAGTGAAAGTGACAGATGTATGATTCCTATCATTATGCCTAAATGCTTGTACCAAATACTAAATTAGTTCTATTTCCAATACTTTTCTCTAATATTTCACTGGCCTAAACTGTATCAATTTGTTTTTGTGTAATGTTGGTTGTGTAATTCTTTCTATATTTGTGACTGATAAGACTCCTGCTTTTATATCTTATTGTATATTTTCATAAGAATAAAAATCCATGTGCGGAACAAGATGAAAAGAAAAATCCTATTAAAAGGCTTTGTCACCAAAGTTATTTTAACACCTACTCAAGAAGAAAGGCTAAAAATAAGAAACAGAAGGCACAGATCATTTAAAAGTACTGACAGCAGGAAAAACCTTTACAAATTCTCAAAGCCTGATAAACCTGTTGAGACAGTCATGTGAAAGTCAGTATAAAGAACATTCCCACAGATGTCAGGACATTAGGGATGAAAGATCTTCCCAGCTCCAGTCAATTCTACTACAGGGAAGACACTCTACAGCAGGGGTTGACAACGTTTTTGGACAGAGTGCCAAAAATGTAGACTTATAAGATATTGGCATGCTGGGGTGGAGGATGGGAGAGGCACAAGGGGCCTGATTGTTGTTGTGGCAGTACAGCCCTGGCCCCTTCCTCATCATCCACCCTGAGGTGCACATGTACTTGTCACTGTAGCAAAACCTCCAGTTTCTTTTTTATTTATTTATTTTAAAATGCATTCCCTCCCCTTCCCCAATCATTCCTGACTTTTTCTCTCCCTCTCTTTTCCCTATAGATAAGTATAAGTAAGATGTAGGATAAGCTTTAAACATTTTTATTTTGGTAGCAAGTTTTTGGTTTTGGATATCCACTGTTGTATACTTTATTATTATTAGGTTTGTATTGATTTTTACTGCTGTATATTGTATTATTATCATTTTTGTTCTGATTTTTATCGTTTCATATGGACAGTGTATGGTTTTGGCCTGTGTTTGTAAGTGAATCAATGTCATGTCAAGTTTCCATTTTATATGTCAAGCCTCCATCTTCTGTCCTCTGCCTGGGCATCCGTTGCAACTGTATGAGTTACGTACCCCTCCCATGTAAATTGGTTCCCCAATGAATGAGTGTGATTGAAAATGATTGAAATACAATGATAGCAGGCCTCTACTGAATGGCCTGTAATAACTGGGCCATCACCTCGCATTAATTCACCCAGGAACCATGGACCTCACCCAGGAACAGAGACAAGATCAGCATTTGAAAGACAAAGGACCCTTCAAAACCAGCAACTCTCACCATTACAGACACCTGAAACTGCAAATCCCTGCATGGAGCACACATGCTCAGTACACCAGGGGCTGACCCTTGTCTGGGCATGCCTCCTGTCACTAGGGTCACACAAGGTCTGCCGCTATAAAAAGGGGCAGTGCCCTATAAAACAGGGCAATGAAGACAGACCCAGTGGGAACGCCATTTCCATCTGGACCAGCACCATGCCACATCACCTATCCAGAGGCACTGCTGGCGACCCCCCTCTGGACAACATTTACTGGACAAGGACTCCTTCCAGGCTGGATAGGTAGATATTACCTGCACACCTCCACCTACAATTTGAACTCTCTTTCTCTCTCCGTCTCTCCCTCTCCTCATGGACTTCAGCCCCTGCACCAAGCCTCTCTAACCCCTGCTGCCATTGTGTGCATGGGTGGGTGGGTGTGAGGGAACCAATTTGGCATTGTGTAACCATCTCCCCTGTTCAATAAAACCACTGGTCATTTGCAACCCTGAGTTGGGTCCTGTTTTACTGAATACCAGTCCCTTCCTTATCTTAAATTCCACCCTCATTCTCTCCTCTCTCTCTCTCAATTCCAGCCCCCACTGCTCTCCACTAGTTTCCTGATCTCTCAATTCCTACTGACTGTTCCCTGTGACTTTCTGCTGCTTTTCTCTTTCCCGTTGCCCCTGCTGCCTTTCAGTCTCTTCTGCCACTTTTTCTGTGATTTTCTGCTGTCCCCCTGCTTCCCATGCTCCTGCCTTTTCCCTGTGACTTTCTGCTGCCTTTCTCTGCTTTCCTGCTTTCAGTCTCTCCTGCTGCTTATTCTACAATTTTCTGCTGTCTGTCTCTCTGTTTTCAGGCTCTCTCCCTACCCCCCAGCAGCTTCCCAGCTCCTGTGGTTTTCTCCAGCTCCCAGCACCTACTGCCCCATTCTGCAACTTCTCTAGCTGCCCTGGAGCCAACCTCTGGCTCCCCCACACCCAGAGCCCCTCTTTAACACCCACACTTTCCCTTAACCCCACTTTCCCTCTCCAACACTTACCTTTTCAGCTCCCCCGTAGCTCTGGCTCCAGTCCCAGGCTCTGCACTGGCATGTTTCCCTGTTCTGCAGGCTTTGGGGATTGTCTTTTAATCAATTAAGATCAATTAACCTAAAGTTACCCCCGAGCTTCAGTTTTTCAGCCCAGGCCCCAGTAATCTAGCTCATCTGGGATATGATTTCATGGTTTTAAGTCTATATTTGCATTTCTCCCATCTTGCATTGTAAGCATATAATAAGTTTGTTATCCACTCAGTCCTAGGATCCTTTTGACATTACTTCTTTTTAGAAATTTAATTCTTAATTAGTATCTGTGCTTTTGAAATTCTTCTTCTTTAAATTCATGACCTTACATCCTTTGTGCTCAACTGAAACATTTTAAATGTCTTATTCCCTATTTACAGAATTTTCTGCACCACTTGTCAACATCTAATGGACTCTCACAAACAATATCTTGGTACAGTGAGTGGGTCAGGAGATAGGTAGGTAGTATGATTTTGTACTATTGCAGGTACAAAAATTAGTTCAAATACAAAAAGTAGGATTTTGATCCAGCTTTAGCCTTGTACCCACACAGACACCTGCATTTCATGACTTCATAGTAGCCAGGGTAAGGAGGGACCTGAACAGTTCATCTAGCCTGACCCCCCGCCACAGGCAGGAATGCATGCTGGGTTCACAAGACCCCAGACAGGTGATCATCTAATCTCTTCTTGAATTTGCCCAAGGTAGGGGCAAGAACCACTTTCCTGGGAAGCTGGTTCCAGATTTTGGCCACCCTAACTGTAAAATATTGCCTTCTGGTCTCCAACCTAAACCTATTCTCCATCAGCTTATTACTATTGTTCCTTGTCACCCCAGGTGGTGCTAGGGAGAAAAGGGCTCTACCTGTTTGCTGTTGATCTCCCCTGATGAGCTTGTAGACAGCCACCAGGTCCCCCCTCAGCCTCCTCTTGTGAGGCTGAACAGGTTCAGGTCCTTCAGTCTCTCCTCATAGGGCCTGTCCTGCTGCCCTCTCACCAAGTGGGTGGCCCTCTTCTGAGCCCTCTCCAGGCTGGCCACATCCCTCTTGAAGTGCAACGCCCAGTACTGGACACAGTACTCCAACTGCGGCCTGACCAAAGTCGCATAGAGGGGGAGCATCACTTCTCTGGACCGGCTTGAGATGCATCTTTGGATGCATGACAGGGTATGGCTGGCATTGGTGGCTCATATCCATCTTGGAGTCAATAATGACTCCAAGATCCCACTCCACCTCTGTGCTTTCAAGAGGGGAGCTCCCCAGCCTGTATGTATGCTGTGGATTCCTTCTCCCACGGTGCAGCACCCTGCACGTGTTCACGTTGAACCCCATTCTAGTCTCATCTGCCCACTTTTGTAGTCTGTCTAAATCTGTTTGCAGCCTCTCTCTCCCTTCAAGTGTGTCCACCTCTCCCCACATCTTAGTGTCATCAGCAGACATGGACAGCATGCTTTCCACTCCCTTGTCCAAGTCGCTAATGAATATGTTAAACAGTGCAGGCCCGAGGACCGAGCCCTGGGGTACCCTACTGCCCACATCTTGCCAGGCTGAGTCCAACCTGTCCACCACTACTCTCTCGGTGCGACCCATAAGCCAATTTTTTACCCATCAAACTGTGTAGGCATCAATGCCACAGTTGCTTAATTTATTGATGAGGATGAGATGAGAGAGAGTCTCAAAGGCCTGCCTGTAGTTCAGAAAGACTATGTCCACAGTGACACCATCATCCAAGGATTTAGTTACTTGGTCATAAAAGACAATCAGGTTGGTCTGGCAGGACCTGCCTTTGATGAACCCATGCTGATTGCCCCAGAGCATGATGTCCTCAGCTGGGCCTCCACAGATGTGCTCCTTGATGATTCTCTCCAAGATCTTCCCGAGCACCGAGGTGAGTCTTACAGGCCTATAGTTACTTGGGTCCTCCTTCCTCCCTTTCTTGAAAATAGGGACTACATTAGCCAGTTTCCAATCCCCCAGCACCTGGCCAGATCACCACAAAGGCTCATACAGCTGGGCCAAGGGCTCCATGATGATCTGTACCAGCTCCCTCAACACCCTTGGGTGGACAGCATCTGGACCTGCGGATTTAAAAATGTCTAGCTCTTCCAGAAGATCCCTAACTACGTCTGTGCTGACTGAAGGCCTGACAGAGATATCCCTGAGACTGTCCCTACCTCTGGTAGGTGGGATGTCCTGGTCCCTGTTCAAGAAAACAGAGGCAAAGAAACTGTTAAAATATCAGCTCTCTTTGCATCTCTGACTTTGGAGAAGACATCTGTAACACATCAAGGTAAAACCTACCTATGCCATATTTCAATTCAGGGGTTTTTTTAATCATATCATCTTTTTAAATAGTTATACACCTGCTTTGCTATCTCTTTCCTCACCTGGGTTAAATAAACAATTGCTAATTATTACAGCTGTGTAAAACTTCCACAGCTGTTTTGTTTTGGAAGCATTTCAAGTCATTCTGGTGCCCGAAACACAGAATCCAAATCAAAATGGAAGGGTTTTAAGAAGAGGGAGGGGAAAGAGGTGGAGAAGGACTGCTCTGATATTGACATCTAGCTCCTGGTTGAATTCCCCAGCTCTCTGATCATTCCTCAGCTCTTCCCAGGGGGTGCGGGACCCCTGATCTGCATGTGGGGTTTCAGCAGGCTACTGATGTAGGCTGGAACTAGCAGCAACTGTTTGGCACAGCCCACACAGAGCACCAGGAAGAATCCAAAGCTTTCCTTGCAGCCCGTTCAAAACAGATTCAGAGGAGATGAGGCCAAAACGAAACTGGACAGTGACTGAAACACCTAAACGAATCTTTGTCCTCCGAAACAGCTGAATCCAAAACTGAATCGAAAAAGCCATTTCACACAGCCCCACTAATAATCTAAACTGTCAAGTATTTAATATACTGTTTATACAATCTTTCAGATTTCCATTGAAGATATTCAATAAAATTGGCTCTAACAGCAATCCCCATAACCTACTATTGTACATTTCCACTCCTCTCAATTCAGTATATAGAAGGCCTGGAACCAAAGAGGAATCATCAGCATAAAGCCAATACATTTTACTGGTAAACTTCAGGTGAAGGGTTAAGATGGGTAAATTGGGTTAAGATGGGTAAATTGATATAAACCAATATTCCAAACAGGACAACCAAAATCCTCTTGGTAGCCAAATTAATATTTAATTTATAAATAAGTGGAATAGCTTCAAAAGGTGATAGACCTGCTCCAGAACACCTAAAAACCTTGTGGATAGGAAACTTGGGATGCTAAAAACCCAGCCTCAAGCTCTCTCTCTCAATTAAATTACCAGTGAAAGTTAAATAAGACACTGTAAACAGGTGATTATATTACTATGTATAGGCAATGTAGGTAATAGTTAAAGTCGCCCATCATTTCCCATTTATAAACAACTGAAACACTGGGGCTTATGTTTTTGCTCAACTAAGCATTTGTGCCAAAATGTTAATTCAAAGATTATTTTTTTTAACGTTTCAGAAAAAACAGGTTAACCATGTCTGAAAATGTAATAGAAAATGGATTGTTAATAGTGTGGTTGTTTTAAAAAAAGTTAAAATAACATCTTGCACCTCCCTACTGTGGAACATGACTGTAAAGGCTGGTCACCCTAGTATCAGATGCGTCTTTTACTATACCTGTGAAAACCTGACCAAATGTGGCCACATGATGAGTATTTGAAAAAGAAACACAAATCACAGAAATGAAATTACTCAGAATAAGCCAACCTGATTCTGAATAAATTCTCTGAAGGTGCTGTCTGCATTAAGTATACTTCATCCCAACTCCAGCCTTCAGACCAGACAGTACATGCACCATCTCTCAATGACTGAGCCTGCTGCATCCAGATACTCCAAACAGTGAACAGGGCAGAGCCTTTCTAAACAATTTCTGCTCCAGATTATTGTGATGGAAGGTGCCAGGATTCAGGGTAGGAAGACTATCTTATGTGTTCTTTATTATTTTTTTCTGTGTTCTTAACGAATGAGGAGAAAAAAAAGAAGAGGGGCTGGAGTGAAAGAAGCAGAATGTGGTGATAGTGTTGGGATCTGGCAGGAAAAGATAGGGAACAGCTTAGATAAAAATGGAGGAAGTAGGTGAAGGGTCTCAAGCCATTAGGTTTAATGGGGGAGAAGCACAAATGGAAGAGGCAACAGCAGGAGCAGAAAAAGCCACTGGTATCTGTTTCTCCAGAGTGTATAACTGAACTTAGAAATTTAACTTTTTTCATTCATTAGCTGACATTAAGTACCTGTGAAGTGTAAGAAAGTATATATTTAATTTGAATTCAGTTACTAATTACTCTAGTCTGCTATGGAGCTAAACATTGAAAAACTGCTGATGAACCAAGCTGCAGGTCAATTTTGTTCCACGTGATGGAATCTGTGTTTATTGTATTTTTTTTAAACTTAGGAAATGATACCTATAAAACATTTAAGTTAAAAGGATGTGACAGCTGCTAAGTCACTGATTTAGCTGTGACTGACTATCCCTGTTCTGCCTTTGTTGTGTTGGTACATTCACTGAAAGCCATCTTTTTTAACAGATGATTACCAACTGCATGGGCACATCTACATGTGCCTCTAAGTGGGCTTAGCCTAAAATCGCCATTTTTAAGTTGCATTAAGGGTGCATGTCTACACATACACACCCTTAATGCAACTTAAAAATGGGATGTCTACACATGCACCTTAAGGCTATGTGAGCCTAAATTTGATACCTGCTTTATGCAGGTATCAAATAGCTAAGTTGCAATGGCACAAGTGTATACAGGCTAACACGCATTAACACATTGTATGTCAATGGATAGACACTACATTAATGCATACTAGCATGTCTACATGTGCGCTAATGTGACTTAGTTATTTGCACCTAAATTTAAAGTGCAATAGTATGTCCCCGTGTAGATGAGACCCTAAAAATCACCTTAATGTACCTTAAGCAAAGGTGCATTAAGTTTAGGTGCACGTAAATACACGTGTAGACACACTCCATGTTTCTCACACCTGCCCTATTTACTGTGCTAGGAAATCTTAACTACAACTAAAATTGGTTCAAACTGTGCTATGAACATACACAGTGCTAAAAAAACCCCAAACAAACAAAGCTAAGTTCTTTGATAGCCTTATAAAATACACACTAATTACCACTAAGCCCCCCTCTATCTGTTACAGGTATCGCACAATTACCTTGAAACCAGCTACACATACAAAGTAGCTATCACATGATAAAAAGTTCCAAGCAGCCATGAAGCAGCCATCTCAAAAACATGTAATAAATGTATAACCCTAGTTGCTACTGAGCTTTAATTTGTGTGTGTAGCAGGGTCTGTCCTATGGCTAGGAGCCCCATCAGCTGTCAGGGCACTCAACACATGGGTACAACCCCTGATTTAGGGATTGCAGCTGCCATGACCAACCAAGCCTCGGCAAGGCTTTCTGGGCAAGCCAGTTCCATAATGTAGGTGTGGCTCCTGTTAAAAAAGCACAAAAAAACCTCCCACACAAAAGTTTTCCCTGTTATTTAACTATTTCATCATCCAAGGGACTCTGTCATAGGATGGAATATCTGGAGCAAGACATTCTCTTAGGTAAGTAAGGGTAACAGAATACCAAGGCAAACCTGGAACTGAAGTTGCAATGGTGAGCCAATGAAGGAAGCAGAGCAGAAGGGTAATGTGAATATACTGACATGTTGCTAAAAAAAAAAAAAAAAAAAAAAAAAGCAATGCATTTATTTACCAACATACATCAACCAAAATTTTGAATATTCCAATAAGATGTTGAGGACATTTTCACAGGGTATTTATATATCTAAAGAGCACTAGTATGAGGCCAAGTAAATCAAATAAAAGGATGAATTAAACCTGAAAGCTAATATTAAGATTCGTGAAGGGTGGCTTCACAGTTTCTACAGGAACAGAATTCAGACAGATAACATATTTTAATACTCAAATATACAAATATGGCTATATATTATAGCTACAAATAGTGTTGCAGGAAACTCTGAAAGAATTATTCTGCTTATGTGGAAACATAAGTATATAACAGATATAAGTAAGGGTCTGTTAGTGGGATACTTTTACAACAGCTGATGGCTGACAAGCTTTCTCCAAAACTCTATATTTTTAAAATGGATGCTTAATTCTCCCCATGCGGGTGAATCACACATACCTAAATGATTATTTAAGTGCTGGTATAGAGAAGACTATTTGTCCTGCCTCTCCAGCTCTTTAGACTATCACTTATAGCCCAAGAGTTTGAGCAGGGAAGAATACTAAGATTCCAGTCTATAACATCACAGCCCCAAATCAGCAGACTATATTACTCTATCTCTTAGTTTTTTCCCCCAAATATTCAAAACAGTTCTTTTCTTGCCACTCCTGTTGTGTGTGTACAGAAGAGATATCCTGAAGCATTTAGCCTTTTCTTTGCAAGGGATAATTTATTATGCTTTTTAACCAAATGCTATTGGAGCCAGCACAAAACGGGGGCAGCAAACAGGGCAAGCAGTTTTCAGGCAAGTCTGCTGGGAGCAAGAGGTAGAAAGGGAAGCAAAGCAAGGCACAAGGCACCAGACTCTGCCCAGGGAAAGTAAGCGATCCAGAGCTGCCTGTGCCTTTGGCTTGCTGAGCGTTTGTTTGGTAGGCTGTGTGTATCAGGGGCCTATGCTCTGAGAAGCTGGGTGTGTTGCTAACTGAGTGATTGCTGCCTATGCCTGACAGAAGCCCTAATGAGGGGTGGAGCCAGTCCAGGCCCAGCAGGGTATAAAAGAAGTCCTCCTGAGCAACTAAGGAACCAGCAAACAGGGGCAGCAAACAGGGCAAGCAGTTTGCAGCTCCCCCTCTCAACCTCCCCAACCACTTTGAGAGGAGAGGTTTTCACCTTCGTGCGAGGAAGCAGGGAAAACGGAACCATTTGGGGCCAGGGAACAGTAAACAGGCCAGCTTCCAGGTGAGTTTGTTAGGGAAAGTATGCTTAGAAGAAGGTCAGTAAGAGAAGAGACAGATTAAGAGACTCAGGGAAATGGCTGGAGGATGTCGCAATGCCAGAGCCACTGCCACTGCTCGCACCTGTGATGTTTCTGTCTAGGAAGGACTGGTCGCCATTGAGGCTTCCACCTGGGTCCAGGTTTGGCGCTGTGAGGACTGCAGCTTGCAGGTTCCTTGCAGTAATGGCCAGGTGAAGAGTACCTGTAACGTGAGTGGTGCCTCAGGGAGGTCTCTCTCAGGGAACAGGCAAGAGACCAACAGGAGGAAGTGGTGAGGCTCCAAAGCATCCTCTGCCATGAGGAGTTCATCGATCTGATACTGGAAAAGACCTCCAGAACCGTGGAGGAAGAACTGCTAGAGGCAATTCTGGCATTTGCTCCTAGAAGTGGCCGCTTGCTCCTGGAAGTGGCTGCAGTGATTGGCTATTGCAGGATCATCCAGGGAGACATCCCCTCTACCAGTCGGCAAGATTGGCTCTGGAGGGATCCCACCCCCTGTGGTCAGCAGGACTGGTCACCCGGGGAAGCGGGGGTGGCAGGCACATATGCCCCCCCTGACTAAGGCAGCATCAGCCACCCATGGTCTCTCACAACTTTCTCGCAGGCAAGCTAAGAAAGTACAGGCTAGATGAATGGACTGTAAAGTGGATAGAAAACTGGCTGGAGCATCAGGATCAGAGGATATTAAACAATATCTCAATTTCTAGTTGACAACCAGTATCAAGTGGAGTGCCCCAGGGGTTGGTTTTGTTCAATATCTTTATCAATGACCTGGAAGATGGCATAGAGTGCACCCTCAGCAACTTAGCAGATGACGCCAAGCTGGGAGGAGTAGTAGATGCATTGGAGGGTAGATCTAGGATTTAGAGTAACCTAGACAAATTGGACAATTGGGCCAAAAGAAATCTCATGAGGTTCAACAAGGACAATGCAAAGTCCTGCACTTAGGACCGAACAATCCCATGTACCAGTTTAGCCAGTTTAGGCTGGGGCTAACTGGCTGGGCAGCAGCTCTGGAGAAAAGGATCTGGCGGTTACGGTGAACAATAAGCTGAATATAAGCCAGCAGTGTGCCCTTGTTGCAAAGAAGGCTAAAAGCATACTGGGATGCATCAGTAGAAGTGTTGTCAGCAGGTCAAGGGAAGTGATTATTCCCCTTTCTTCAGCACTGGTGAAGCCACATGTAGGGTACTGTGTTCAGTTTTGAGGCCCCACTACAGAAAGGATGTGGATATATTGGAGAGAGTCCAGTGGAAGGCAACAAAAATGGTGAGGGGGCTGAGGCATATTACTTACCAGGAGAGGCTGAGGGAACTTGGTTTATTTAGTCTGAAGAAAAGGTAACGCTAACTGTATAAACCTGTAGTAATAAAAATTGGCTAAAGTTTTTTTAATTTTTACCCTAAGTGAAGCAGGCTTGAAGTTGGAGCTGTTTTGCTACCTTACATTGATAAAAGGTCATACAAACTTAACAGATGCATTGAAATAAATTAGATATTGAGAAATTCATTCTGACAATATCCTTACTGTTATATAACCAACAACATTTAACAAAACGGAAAGCTTACTTTTCTGACGTTCTGGTGGCTGCCACTGGATTCCTCCACTCTCCTCCCACTACAGATGCCTGTTATGGAAACAGTAAATTATAATTAACAAAAACTCTGTATCTCAGAATTTGAATCCTTGGCACCTACATTACACTCCTCCTTGCCCTTACCAAACAAAGACGAGAGAGATTTATTACGGCATTCAAAATAGTAGTTTCATATTTTATTCAGTTTCCAAGTACATAAAACTTTCATAAACATCTCCAAGACAGTTTATACCTTAAGAATTTGCTTCCATATAATTAATGAAAAACTTGGCCACAGTGGCCACAATACAAGGACAACTGCAAACTGATCC
Organism: Caiman crocodilus; assembly: GCA_030014935.1. Lineage (NCBI taxonomy): Eukaryota > Metazoa > Chordata > Crocodylia > Alligatoridae > Caiman > Caiman crocodilus. Next base: position 52,760,438 of record JAGPOW010001338.1, read on the forward strand.
GTTCTTTCCAAGTTATACGCAGCAAAAAGTTACTGTGTTTTACCTCGTCTCTTTTACCGGGAAATCTCAACAATCCATCTAATATTGTCATACATGGTATGTCCAGCTATCACGTGTCATGGGTTTCTTAAAAAATGTATGAAATAACGTTTTCTAAAATAATTATCTTATGATTCTTCCAAGACCTGAACTGTATGTTTGAACTAAGGCCAGAAGGGAATGGTTCTGGGGAAGTTAGAGTTAAAACAAAAATAAAAATTCAATTCACCATTTTTGCATTATGAAATCATCAAAAATTAGAATTGAAGGTGTTAGCATATTTTTGGTTGTAGTGAACATCTGGGAAGAAACACAATTCAATATGAAATAAAACAAATGAAAACAAACAAACTTTACCTATAGCTTGTTTTTCACGGCAAAACATCCCTTGACTAAATTTGGGAGAAGGATGGACTAATTAGATATACATAGTTGAAGAGTCACTATTATATTATATGTCATAAGAGCACATCAAAAGTAGCTGTCACTTTTTCAACATTATTGGCACCAATAAGAACTGCATGTTATTCTGATCCATTCAGCCATGTACAATGGGCATTACTTCCAAAGGACATGATAAAAAATCATAATCTTACTGTGACAAAAAGTTCCTCAGAAACAAGATTACTCGAGTAGGAGAGAGATCACAAAACAATACTACAGCGTAGCTCAGAGAAACCCAAGATAACTTTAAACCAGTTATTTAAGGTATTTAAGTTATTTATGAGTAACAATGTCGTCTAGTAGCATGGAGTTCAGTGTGATTTAATTGTCCTTGTTTCTTAGAAATGACTTCAGCATGGACTTCCCCAAAGGTGTGAATCCTATAATTTTCTGCAAATGTTAAGCTTCTCATTAAAAACCAAATGTTAACCTTTTCAATGTAATGATATAGCTGCCACAACATTCATATATTGTCCTGTGAATCCAGACTTGCCAAAAACTCTCACCAGTCAAAGACTAACAAATATATGAACTGATCCTGCCCTCACTTCAAGTCACCTACAATTTAAAGTAACATTTCTATATGAGCCAATTAGTTTCACACAGTGTACAAAGGGTAGGGAGAGAAGTTACACATAAACCAGTTTAAGTGATCAGAAACTGGTTTAAACCTATAACAGAACAGAAGCTCAATGCACATAAACCAGTTGTAAACTGGCTGAAACTGATTTAAGATAAACCTGGTTGAATGTAGTATCAGATTTAACTGATTTGGGTCAAACTGGTTTATGAAACTTCTGTTCCACGTCCCTTCCTGGTTCAAGTTAAATCACAGTCCCCCAGCATGCTTTCCAGCCCTGGGCTGGGCTGTCTCCTCCAGAGAGCAGGACTGGCCTGTCCCTCTGCTCTCTAACTGGAGCAGTGAGGGCTGGCTGACAATGGGGGTGGGGGGCAAGCCCAGCTGACAATGCAGCTCAGTCAGGGGGGAATGGAGACTGCTCCCTGCTCCCCCAAGCAAACCCCGGCTAGGGGCTGGGTCCAGGGAGGGGGTTTAAATACCTTTTCCCCCACTCAAACTTACTGCTGACTGCAACTGTGGACTACAAATCCCAGAGGCATCTGGAAGCAAGAAGAGGAAGTGATGAGCAACCCTGCAGAGTCCTGTTGCTATGACCATGAACTGCAAATCCTAGAGACCTTGTGTTGAGAACAGCCTCGAACCATCCTCCCAAGACATAATAAAAGAGGAGACCGTGAGACTGTTATGTGAAAAAATGCCCAGCTGCAGTGATAAGGAGGAGAGGGGTGTACCAGGCAAG
>JAGPOW010001338.1:52762339-52783236 GCA_030014935.1 Caiman crocodilus
TGCTCAGTAGAGAACTTCTTGCATCATTCCCTTGTAACCAATTACTGAACAGTACGCTTGTGAAACCTTGTAAACTTCTGTATAAAAATACCCCAGAAAGGATATTCAGTGTGCTTGTTACTTTGCACCGTTTGTTGCTAGCAATAAACTTTTCTTTTTACTTCCACCACCCTGGTGTGTATATTGGCGTTTGCATTCCGGGCGTGAACCCAGATTTGGACTGGGGCTCAACACTTGGGGGAAGAAGTGAACACACAGTCAGAGAGCCATAAGCGTCCCTCGGCTTCCGGCCTAAGTCACTGCAAGTCTGTGGCTGCATTTTCTGAATCAAAAGTAAACATTTGTTCACTTCTGTTTCAATTTAATCTGTGCAGTTTAGACTAACCTGCAAAGATTGAATCGATATAGCCTCAGGCTTTTTGACTGTCTGTCCCTAGCCAAACTGTGTTGTAAAATCCCCACAGGGCTCCATAATAGGAATAGGAAAGGTTTAACTGATAAGCCCAGTGATAACTGATTAGCTTATCAGTTATAGTTTAGTGCAGGGCTGGACACAGTCCAGCAGGGAAAGGAAACCACACAGTGCCCCACCAGGAACTGGAAGGCAGCAAAGCAGGCAGGATGGTGGGAGGGAGAAAGGAAGGGAAGGAGGGGGGAATTCATTTCTCAAATTCAGCTCTCCTAAATGAGCTGGTTTTGTTAATCTCAATTTTTCTAGCGTGTACGCATTATCTGCATTCATCATAAAAAGAGCATCATCATCCTCATTACATAAGAGGATGCCTCTGGTTTTATTATAATGTCTATTTGGGGGCTGTGTTGGTTCTACCTACTTGACTATTCATAGCACTTTTTGGGCCTCATTCAGAAATAGCAACTTAGGCCATTTCTACCACCACGGCATATCCGAACAAATACTGTCTCTCTTTTCTAGTCTGACTAATGTCTATGATTCATGTTCATCTCTAGCCTCCATCTTTTGTGTGTTCTCAACAGCCCCCCCAATTTGGTAGTAATATAATGTTTAAGCCTTTCCCTTCCAAACTGCTCTCAAACAAGTTAAAATCAGAACTACTTAATGCCAAAACATCTCAACAACCAATCCAGGTCTGTATGTGTTTAAAACAAAGTTGTATTTGACTACTGTTTATTGTGGCAAATTAATCTGAAACTATTCCTTCCTCTAACTAGCTGTCTCATTTGCCTTTTGGTAATCAGCACTTAACTCAAATAATCCAGAGCACTAAGGGAGATTCATAAAAATGCTTGGATCTCTCAAACTGCACTGATGGAACTGTTATTTAAAAATTCCCAGGCATACACATCCCACAAAGAGGAACCCACACAGACGATATTCAGATTTTTGGCTCTCATTTAAGTGGGTTAGCTATAAAATAAGCAAAATAGAATGAGGTTTTCTTTTTAAGGGAACATGCATTTCTGCTCAGCAGAGTATACCTTAATCTCAAAAGACTGTAAATGAGTTTTCAGTGATGCCATCGGTAAAAGGCAGGGTTCTGTTGCTACTCAACTTAACGCTGGCATCAAGAAATTAGGACGCCAACCACTAAAAACCTTAACAGAAAATCCTAAATCAACTATATAAATTAGATGATGTGTCTATGCCCTACTTCGGGAAGAAAGCTTACTGGGGCTAGCCATAGAGTTTAAGGCTTTCAACTATGAAACTATGTCTAATATGCTGACAAATTAATGAAGGGTACTAATGAAATAGAAACTCAAAGAAAATAGCAATATTTATGGTGCTCATAGAAAAACCAAGTCAGGATTACTTCAAGATATTCAGTGCTATTCAGAACTTACTGATTTAAAAGTTTCACATTTTTACTGTCTTCATCAATTTTGGCTGCTTACATACATTAAAGTTATTTGGTAGAATTCTCCTGGGTTTCTTTTCCTCCTAGAAAAAACTTGCCTGGAGATGCCACAATAGACATTCAAAGGCTGAGCCGTTGAAGAGCAGAGAGCTTGCAGTGCTGTTTCTGTAGCTGAGGTGGGGAAGCGGGCAGGCTGAATACTATGTACACATCTCATCAAGCTCTGCAGGCTCCCTCAGTCCAGGTGAAGTAGTGGGAACACAGTAAAACGGGGTGGAGTATGGGGGGGGGAGTCTATTTGATTTTGGTCCTTATTCTTTGTGAAAGTAATGCATATACACCCAGGTAATATAGAACAGATTACATTATTAGAGAGAAGCCAAATTGTTTTTTCTTCAGTAGCCCAGGATTTAAAATTTTTCTCTAACAGAAAAATCAATTTTCCTGTCATTTCTTCCAAAAAAGAAAAATTCAAGACCACAAATACTGATTTAAGTCATCATACTCCTTCTACGTGGACATATTCTATACAAATATGGGATCCAACACCTGCCCATGACAACTGCATATCTCACATGAGTGAACTGCAATCTAGTAACGGCCTCTTGTTGTTTATAGTTTGTGTTGTAGATAGGTAGGTTTCTAGGCCAAAGGAGTGCTTTATCTCAAAAAAAAAAAAAATCAAGTTCAAGAAAGTCTCACTGTCTGTATGCTGGCATATTTAATTCTTAAATGTATGTCTTACACAAGCCCTATATCATAAAATTAGGATCAGAGATAAAAGTACAGTAATTATTTTTTTTTTCCTATTTTTGAGTAAAGCATGGGATCAGTACTCCATAGTTCAGCCCCATACAATAAAATGCACTTAACCCTAAATATACAGATCCTTAGGGCTGCCAGTGCTGCCCTTCTTCCCATCTTACTAAAAAAAGTAGAAAACTCCACAGAAGGCTTGTTTGGTTTTAGTACTCACATTTTCAATATCCTTATTCCAGTTCAGATTTTTATTAAAACAGATTTCAAGTGAATAGTCCTCCTATGATTTAAAAAAAAAAAGGATAAAAACTATACCATATTTCCTTGCAGAAGACAGTTTTGTTTTTGAAAGGCAGAATGAAGAAAACAGGCTTTTTTTCAGAGTTATGGCTACATAGAGTAGGGATAGAGCCTAATCTTCAGCTTACTTGCTCTTCTTTTCCTGCATAGAAGTGACATAGGAAAAGAGAGACCAGGAAAAGCTAACAGACAGCAAAACTGCCCTATAAAAGGTTAGTCTGACTAGTGGAACATCAAGAGCATTAAAAAGGAGAGGCTATCTTTAACAGGCATGCATCCATTAACAATCTGTTATGTCAACTGACTCCCTCACCTGGGAGCTTTGCGGATCCTCCCTCAGCTTTGAAAAGCACCCAGTGCTGTGATACTTACAGTTGTATAAGTGGCGAAATGCACATCTGCTCATCAGTGCTGAGAATATGGTGCACTTCTGAACTAAAACAGAGGTGCACCACCACTATTTCCTGTGTGCTAACGTGCATTTCAACATTTATACAACTGTTTACAGCACAGCACAGTTCACCTCAGGCCACATGCGAAGCAGATTCCATTGAGTCTGCCCTGAAGCAGATCTCCAGCACGTTGCGGGACAGAAAAGTATGTGTATAAATGCCCTAATACCATAGATACTGCAGAGTGGAGCAGAAATCAAAATAAGGTGCTTCTATCCCAGGCAGAAAATTGACTTCCTTGATTAACATACACACAAATATCCCCCCAAACCCCAATTTTGGGAGGTTGATTTGGAGGGAGAGGGTGCATGTTGTATGCTAGAAGATATGGTATGCTCTAATAAGAAATGCTGTCTAAAGGCAACCTCAGAGAACACTGATAGATTCCACATTGATTTATGAAAACTTATTCCCCAAAATGTATGTACTGTAGTATGTCGGGGTGAAGCTCATACAGGTGCAGAAAGAAGCACTCGATTAGTTGGGTTGTTAAGGCTTGTGAACTTTAAGCTCTGCCAAACTTCATACTAGGAGCTAGAGGCAAAATCAGCCAGGGGAGTGGTGCTGGACAGTTCCCAATGGGAGTGAAAAGGATTTTCCAGGGAGCAAAATTGCACCAAGGACTGAAGACTGCTGAGTTGCTTGAGTCTGTGTACACAAGTGAAAGAGAATCCTATTAAGCAGGTAGATATGACATCAGAAGGGCTTAAAGGCTAAGTAGTCCAAGGAGTTGGGTTGCACTAAAAGTGGAGCGAAGCCTTTTTGGATTTCACCTCAGACCTGTTCAAGGCTCTGAGCAAAAACCAGTGGAACAGGGTGGCCTGACATCTCCCCATACCTGAACCCAATAAAATGAGAAACCCATACCACAAACCAGTAAAGCACATGATTTGGGGCTGCAAGTGATTGGATTGGTGGTAAAACCCAGAGAGAGAATATTATTAAAGAATAAAGAACTGTTGGACACCACCTGTGGAAGAGATGATATAAACAGCTCAGGGAACGCAAAGACAGGAGTACCCACCTCCTGACCTACAACATTTGGTTAGTAGGGATTATTATTACAATAACATCTAGCGGCCATGCCAAAAGAGACACGGCTTCCCTGTGAGCTTGGCTGAGAGTAACAATATTGTAAGCATAAATATTAGGAAGATGATAATTATTAGGGCTGCTGTTTCTCTCGCCTTACCCTGACACCTCTCTTTTCCTCAGTTTTTTACTTTCATCTTTTTCATCCTTTTGGGACTACTTCTCAATGTTGAAAGTTAAATAAGCAATACTTCATATTTATGTAGTATTTAAAATAACCAAAATGTCCACACAGACTCACCTAAAGTAACTGAGATTTGATTTACAGCATTAATTTTTTAAGGCTTTTTACAAAACGAAGGTTCAGGCTCTGCTACCCATCTGAGCTGCAGCAACTGCAAAGAAAAACAGCCCTATAAAGCAGTCTCCAAACCAAAGCTGACATACACTGTAAAATGAAAGGACTAATTATATTATCTGCATTCTTATTTCAGAAGCTTTCTTCTATACTTCGATTTCAATGGAAAACCAACCACAAGCTTAGCAGCAATTCTGTCTTAATACTGGAAAGCAATTCAGATAGCTGTATTTTTGCTTGCGCTGAATAAAAATACATGTTTTCTTTTGAATGTTGAGACACTGTGGAATAACTAGCTACAACATTTGTATGAATGGTACACATATATACGATAATAAATTCTCAAGGAATTTATTCAGTTTTGCAATCTCAAACAGTTATCTTGAACACATTTCCACTTGCTCTTTAACATATGCAAAAAAACCCCCACCATCATGAGGTAACCGGCTAGGATCTCAACATTTTGAGGAAGAGTTTACAAGAGCCCTAAGCTACGCACAAAAAACCCCAAAAGCTCTGCAGTCCTTTCCCCCCAGACCTAGAAGAGACTTCACCAACCAAAAGAATTCAAAACAAACAGTCTCTGGCAACATTCCTTGGTATGCCTTTTGGTCTATAAACTACAAAACAGAGCAACTTTTTCTTTCAGTATTTCTTCCCTGGTTTTAGTCAACAAATCTGTCAAGAATATATAAAGCCAATTATAAAAAAGTAGAATAGATTGTTTTGAAACACTCTAACCTTTTTATTCCTTAAACCCCAGTTAGTAATTCAGAGATTGTTCTCTCAAAACATTAATTTCTTACATCCCATTACACACATTTTGAACTAGTGGGTTGCAGTCCCTACAGTTTTCTTACCCTGTTGACGTAGTGATTGCGCTCCTGTTCCTTGTGCACTTCCTTGCTGTGGAAGTACAAGTGCCCACAGCATGAAAAGCAGCACCAGTAAAATCGTGGCAGAAATACATGGGTTCATATACAAAAATGGAGCATAACGAGGACCAATAGCTTCAAATTCAGGATTATCATCATAAGCAAATCTAGTTCGGGAAGGGGCGAGAAATATCAAATAACGCAAGTGTTCAACAAAATAAAATAAAAGAGCCTAAAGAAGTGGGCAAGAAAAGTGAGCTGCAATCTGGAAAATATACATTAATAATCAGAAAGAGGTATTCAATATAAGGAAGACACAAACCCATAAATAAAAAAAAACAACCCAGCAGGACCAAAGCTTACTCTTGGTCTAAAGCTTTCAGCTTACTAATAAGAAAATCCCCTTGCCCATTTGCAGTTCTGAACTGTACACAACAACATACATGCAAGTGGTGAAAACTTTACCACGATGTATTCTGATCACAAAAGCATAAAGCAGCACATCAAAAGGATTTCAAAGCTCAACAACAAATGCCCACCAGACCTGAAGGTTTACTTACAAGAAAAAGTAAGACGAACTTAGCATAGTTGGAGCAAAATGTATTAAGTAGATTATATTGCTCTACAAATGCTTGAAAATGGAGCCACCACAAATGGTTGCAGGAGAAGAGAGGGAAGTTCACATGATTTAAATCTAGGCCAGGGAAAAATATAAAGTGATCGCTAAAATTTCCTAACAATGGTATGTCTAAAGGAAGTGATAAAAGTCCAATTGCTTTTAATAAGTATTGATTTAACCACATTAACTTTCCCTAGAAACGCTGTCTAACTTCCATAACATTTCATTGATTTGGGGTACTTTGATGTCTTTTAAAGGTATTTGCTTTTTATGATCCAAGATGTCAGAGTTAACCAACTTCCCGGTTTTACTATTCAAGAATGAAGTTTCAGATCATTTTGTTACCAGAGTTGTGAAATTCTGCTAAGAGTTAAAAAAGCATAATCTGTTTTAGCCTTTAAAAATATTGAGAATGCTATGTATTGACTGTTGCTGTTAATTTTTATTTACATACATTTCAAAAAAAGCTCTTGATGCTGTATAATTTTAAGACTACACAACTCACTCCAAACAGTGGAAGGCACTGGCCATTTAGTTTGTTTTGTTACTGCCCATCACTACTACAATTCACTGATTAACCAGAAGCAAAACACTGTCCCAGAAAACACTTAAGATTTATATAGTTATGTTTGTCCAAAGATCTCTGAACATGTTACAAACAAACCTCACCAATGCTTTGTAAAATTATTTATAAAAAGTTATCTGGAGAAAAACTGAGACACAGATGTTAATTGATCTGCTTGGAGTTGTACAGGAAGCCACCTGCACAGACAGGACTAGAACCCTGGAATCCCAGCTCATGGTTTAATAATTAATGATTTGTGCTATGGCAGCACCTAGAGACCCCAATCAATAACAGGTGCCTCATTGCACCAGACTATACAAACACAGAAAAGATAAGCCTTACCCTGAAGATCTATCTACACATTCAAAGTTACAGCTTCTTACAATAGTCACAAAGTAGATAGAGCCCAATTCTGTTACTTTATACCCTCTTACTGTAGAATCACTGGAGTGGAACAGAAAGGACTTCCCTCCCCACACAATTTGACTTATAGCAATTTTTTTTTTTGGCAGCCTGACATGAAGATTTATTGCCACAGTTAATGTTTGTAAAATGCAATAAAAGTCAAACTTCTGAGACTTTACATTTGCCAGAGTTGCTAAATATTACTGTTGATACATACAATGCAAACTTCAGTTAACCAATTAGACTATTAAAAGCACTGCTTTTAGGAAGCACTAGTGCCAAGTGAACTAATATAAATGGTATCATAAGTCTACATTGGATATATGTAGCAAAACCAAACATTTCCTCTTCAAGGATAAAAATTTAACCTTTCAATGGTAACCAAATTTTAGGATCCATTCATATAGGAGACAAATACGTCAGAATAGGTTGCAATATATACCTTTTACAAAATAGTACAAGACTATTTGGCTACTTTGTTTTGCTTCTTATTAATCCTCTCACAGCTAAATGATCTTGGCCATAATCCATGAGTCCCAATAAGAGATTTCACTGTACTTGGACATAAGCAGCTTGTTTGGACTAGTCTTCAACATAGCCCACAAGTAGACAACAGTTCAGAAAAGCAATCAACAGACCATGCAAACTGGTACCAGTCCAGATATTCATGAAGTGAAAACAACAAAGTAACTGCAGAAACACAAATGGCACTACAGGAAAATCTGCCTTAAATCACATATCGAAGATTGAAGAGGGAGGGTGGGGAGAAGGGGAAAGAGATCAGTTGCTGAACAAAGGTACAATTGGAGCAGAACTGTATGTATTTGAGATGAAAGGCAAAAGTCCTGTATAAGCAGAGCTGTCCCTTGGGAGGGACGAACTAGGGCAACCAACCCAGGCCCCATGGATAGCACCACTGGCATATGCCAAGGGTGCTGTCGCATGCTGCCAACTTGGTGCCCCAGCCACTCACCACCCCACCCCACACTACGGTCGCTCGCCACCCCACCAGCTTCCCCCACCAGACACAGACTGATATGTCCTAGGCCTCACACACCCCTAGGGTCAGTTCTGCATATAAGACTTCCTCTTGTGACAATTTCATACTGATTTCATGGTGGTAACATTTTCATGAATGATATCAGCTATTTTGTTCACCACAACTACTTGATTAAATCTTCTGTTGAGGTAATTGAAGTTAGTGCTAAGAGATGCTCAACTAATTTGAGATCACTATAGCATAAGCATCTCTATCTTTCTGCAAGTCCCTGAGGGCTAGAGATATTTTAGCAGAGCTAGATAATAGGTTTCAATGTACTGGTATTATTCCTATTGTTGAATATCCTGACTTCTATATATGAGCTCTCAGCTATGTTTTAGTCATAAACTAGTGAGTGCTCACTTAGCAAAGTAAACGTTCTAGGTTTTTAAATTTTCAGACCTAGCTTTTAATACAGAAAAAAGTAACAGTAGGAATAAAATATGTGAAAAGGGTCTCCTGCAGAGACTACTTAATCTTGTCATAACCAAGTCAAATAAGTGCCCATGTCACAATAGACCGCATAGAACACTTACCTCTCTGAGTGACTGTCATCACCCCCAAATTTAGTCATGGAAGTGTGCTGTGTGACATCAGCCATTCCGCACTGTGCTTGACAGTCCATTATGGGCTGCCCCAAGCATATAAAAGTCCATGCAGTTTCTGCCCAAGTTGGAGAACTCTGCAACACGGCTTTGAGGAGAAATCTGAGGAAAACTCTGTGCATGTCCCAGAGAAAGATTGGTGGATTGATCACCCTCCAACATCTCCCCATCACCGCCCGCTCCTGACGTACCCCATCCTGCATGCCTGTTCTGTCCACGAACTCATCGACTCGTTTTGTTACCGTTACCTGTAACTACATAAGCGACCTTATCACCTGTGTCACCACCTTTAGCGGTATAAGTTATTTTTTTTTCAACCAATACACTGTCCGGCCTTTCCATCCACCCGCCTGCCTGACGACCGATTAATTCGTACCCCCTCAAGTCGGCTCTAGCCGTCTGAGACATGGCGTCACGAACAAGATCCAAGGGCATGGTGGTGGAGATTAATTTAATTAAGTGCTGCCCCTGGCGCACCGGGGGGTGCCGCGTGGATAACGCAGATGAACTCTGGGCACATATTGCCTACCATCAGGCGGTTGGAGGGGAAGGAGAGAACCTCCTCAGAGGCTACTTCTCGGTGAAGGGGGAAGAAACAGTCATCAAAGAGTGGAAGGCGAGCCTGTCCCCTGAGGCGTTTGGATGCATAATGGCCAGTGATCGGGTTCACTATAGGCCCCTAGACACAGTATCAACAGTGTCCCTCGCCAAAGTCAAACCAGCAGGCAGAGCAGACCCAACTCTCGTCCAGGAGTACACCCGCTGTATAAGATATATGTGGGAGGGCGGAGAACCGATATCAACTGACCGGTTCAATCCCCCGACCCTAATGCCGGGGTCGAGGGGCCACGAGCTTCTCTCAGAGCTCTGGGAAGGTTTGGAGACAGAAGGCTGCACCACAACAAGGTGGGCAGGCCCGAAATGGATTAAGGGAAAAATGATAAGTGTGTTATTCCGCACCGTAACAGCTTTATTGCGGGAGAACGCAAATCTAGAGGCCCAACTGCTCACAACCACCCAGGTGGCCAAAGAGGCGGCAGTAAAAGAAAGCCCCAAGCCGCCGGAAAACCCCAAGTCGCCACCATTCCAAGATGGCGCTGGGGAAGAAGAGAAGCACGCAAGAAGTTCAGAGCGTGCGAAAAGTCCCAGGGAAGAAGGGGCGGTTATGCGACCCACGGCCCCGCCCCCTGAGGTGACACCACCTCCGACATCCCCGCCCCCTTACGAAGGGGAAAGATTGTATCCACTCCTCTCACCAGATACACCTGCTCTCCCAGCAGCCGCTCACCCCATAGACTTGGTAAAGCAAGTAACCGACCCACAGGGTGCAACCCGCACCACTACCACCTATCACACCCACACTCAGGCCGAGCTACAAGAGTTGTGCAAGGAATAGAAAATAAAACCCACTGAGATGTTAGTCATCTGGTTGGGCCGCCTTGTGGTGGAGTACGGATCGGAGCTGTTCGACTTGGAGGAGGCCAGCTTCCTAACTCGTCAGGCCTCATGGAGTGGAGGACATGCTACTGACTTAGAACTAGTAGTGGGTAATAACAACTGGAACACATCCCTCCCGTCCCTTGTTGTGGGACAGATTAAAAATAAGTCTCACGCATGGCGTGACGGTAAACTGGGGAAAACCAGTTTGCGGAACAACTCATACTGGCCATAATATGGGTGTCCTACTGTTCTTGGAACCCAAGGGTACATCAGTTGGGGCTCACGTAGGCTCAACAAAATGGGGCCTGGCCCCATCGGTTCCTATGAAGTTCCAGCCACCCTCGAAACTATAGAAGCCTGCATAGAGGTTTATGGAGGGGAAAACGCTATCACCGGAGGAAAGAGCCATGTTCCTTTTAAATCACTCAAAACTTATGAAACAACAGCTACACATGCTAGTGGACGAAGGTCAACATCACCTGGCGGGTGAGCTAGGATTCAAGTTTATAGATAAGCAAAAAAATGAATAGCAGCCACCGGTCATGCCGACGGCCTTCGCAAACCTGACCCCGCTGACCCTCGCCCCTACATAGAGCTCCTCATTTGTAATCCCCATGACTCAAGTGACTGCTGCCAAGTATCTTTCCTCCTCGACACCGGGGCCCAGGTCAATGTTGTCATCAATACCACGTCTCACATGAAAACTGCTAAGACCATCCAAGTACAAGGTCTCAACGCTATCGCCACTACCCCCCAGATTAAGTTCCAAATCCAGGGACATGTACTAAATGGCATCCTAGGAGGCATTAATATCCTGGGGATTCCGGGGATTAAGGCGCTTAACCTCAAAAAACAGGTGTTACAGGCGCTTCCCATTAACATTCCAGAGGCTGATTGGCACCAACCCATGCTCTGCAACATTTCTGTTTGGCGGTACCAACCGATTCCGACCGAGAGCCACCTAAAGCACTCCCTCACGGATCTTCTGCGATGACTGGAACAACGACCTTGCATCAAACCAGTAACTGCCAGCACCTACCTGTCACCACGGTGGGGAGTTGTGAAACCTGGGAAACCCAACAAGGCCCAACTAGTCATCAATTATAGGGCAGCCAATAAGAGATGTCAGACACTTCAGCAACCCAACCTTGCTACCCTGCCACAATATATGTTTGAAATGGCGCAATTCCAAAATCATGAATGGTTTGGAACCACCCTAGACCTAAAGGATATGTTTTTCTCATCCTGATTTCCAACCCTGCCGGCATACTAAATATGTGCATCGAAGGAACCATGTACAAGTGGACAGTTTGTCCTCAAGGATACTGTAATTCTCCATCGTTGGCCACAGATGCTATGAACAGCACCTAGAGAAATTTCCAAGACATGCACACCGTTACACCGGAGAGCGAAATAATAATTTGGAGTTACATCGATGACATCGCCATATGGGTTGCAATAGCACCACTGTCGTTTGCATGACCGACCACTTGGTAAACCACCTCGAAAAAAAGGGGTGGATGGTAAACGAGGACAAGTCGCGTTTACATCCAGCGGCTAACATCGTGTTCCTTGACACACAATTCACTGGCCCCGCTAGACATGGAATTACACACGAACCACCCAACATCAACTTGTTAAAAGGACCCCCACCGATGCAGAAGAAACTTCCAACAGCTTTTGGGTCACATTAATTGGTACCGACACTATGTCTCTCCCGACCACCTACCACTCATTGCTAAATTTCAGCGACAAATTCAAAATAAATTCCAAAAGTCTACACCCTGGAAGGTAGGGGATCAACGAAACCTACACCAGCTATTAGCCGTCATTAAAGCTACACCGCGTGAAATTAACCTCAGCGAGCCAATCGTAGTATCCTTGGGATTCACTGCTAATCACACATGGGCCACAGCCCACAACATCAGTAATGAATTAATCTACACTGCTCATAAGACTCTCCAAGAGGCACAGCATCGATACGGGTCCATGGGAAAAATCCTCCTCGCCGAACAACTCGTTGAACCATTGGCTCCGGGGCACGGCAAACTCCACGCTCCTGCAGCAACCTTATTACCCCTTCTAAGCCCACAAAAGGTCAACCCGCACTTCCAAGGGGACCCTAAGACATGGAACACGATGATGTTATACCACCATTACCATTGGCACTGTTGGACACCAAAAGATCTAGCGCCTAGCCCCAATGCCGGCGAGACAGATGTGCTCACGCTTTACGGGACCATGGCCCCAGCATTGATAGCATTGGACAGAACCTCCGGGAACGGGGGAAGATACGGGTATTACTACAAGGCCCATCACGATGCACAAATGTTCAATGCTCACCTGACAAAGAACTCCGCCCAAAGAAATGAGCTACTTGGATTCCATGCGGCTATATAGCACTGTGTTGAGCATCATGACGGCACACTCCCTGTCCCAGTTATAGCAATTGACTTGCATTATATTTATAAAATCCTTACTGGTACGACTACTCCCACAGAACACTTGGAAGACTGGCAAAAGGTTTGGGAAACATTAGCTATGTTTATACGACTCCCGCTTGTTAAACACACCAAGTCGCACTACACCGAACCTGATCCGGTGCACGAAACCATCGATAAGCTCTTAGAGGACCCACTCCAAAGTGACGTAGTTCTAGCTATTGCCATCAACGATGCCAACTGGTCCCATGGCGGATCAGTTCCTTACCTGGCTCCACGAAAATTGGGGCCATTCCAGACCACGCACCAGCCATTGCTGATGGCGCCAGGCCATTACGGAACCTACATCATACAAGACCCGACACGATTGGGAGGAGGTGGCGCAAGCCTGTGCAGTGTGCGCAAAAGAAAAGTGTCATCGGACCCAACACAACCTCGGCGCACTGGACACCCGCCACTTCCTGCCAGGAAAAATCTGGCAAGTAGATTTATTAGGGCCTTTACCTGGAGCCAAACCACCAAACAAAGGACTAGCCATCATGGACCCGGGAATGCAATAGCTACAAGTCATCCCCTTGCGGAAGAGCAACGCCGCGGCCATCATTGCAGCCCATACTACCGCCTTCGCTGCCTGGCAAAGCCCTTACGAAATCCAGTCGGATGGAGGCCCTCCATTCAACTCTACTGCACTCGACAGATTCGCCCATCTCCATAACGTGAAGTGGCACCTCCACCTTCCTTACCACCCCCAATCTAATGGCGTAGTTGAACGACACATTGGACTATACAAAGAACAATTATGGCTACGGGGAAGAGGGACTTATAAAAATTGGACGAAACGCAACCATGACGTTCTCATATTGCTCAACGAAAACAAAACCCTATGGAACGAGAGGGAACAGCAAAAGCCACCAACTTGGCAGCCGAAATTCACTTCAGATGAGCTCATTTGAATCTCGATTCCACACCCTCGCCACAAACCTCTTCAGGTGCAAAAGGGAATTATCCGCAAGCACGAACAGTATCCCAATACCTACTCTGCACTCCTAGAAGAGAATCCAACCCAGCCGCCCATTATAGTTCATCACAACTGGCTAACTCAACGTTCTACTACTCACCCAATTTCATCGTAGCGAGCCCAACTATAGCTTCTTCTGTTTCTTCTGTCTCTCTTGTTTCTTCTTGTTCCCCTACAGGCCCAGTGGTGACGAAGCAGCAATCTGTGGCTGCCTGATCATGAGAACCACCGAGCACCAGACCGCGGCACACCCAAGTCAGCACAGCGATGGCCGCCTACTCACATGTCACGAGCAGGGTTGTCGCCCTATTCCTGCTGTTACCGACAGGTTCCTCGGCGAACGAAACTGCCTTTGCAACCTCTAACTTGGTCCTGTCCCTTTTATCACTCTGGGCGAATATCACGGGAGATAGTAGTGAGTCAGGACTCACCGCATGTTTACGCCTGCCCCTTTCTGTTAGCGACCCAGTGTTAACCTCTTTTGTATACCCTCTTAATGTTGGTAAATGGTTTAATGCCCAGAATGCCGATCCGAACCCCAATATCACAGTAGCTCAACATTCTTTTACATACCACCAACGCCAACACACCGTCTATTACCAATATCCTTGGCCTCACAACTTAACCTTAGCCAAAATGAACCGCTCTGTCTGCAGAATGGAGGCTATGTTTCTGCCTGCCCCCGTCCTGCTCTTCTATAACATTGCATGTTCAGAGATACCATGGGGGATTAACCCAGAAGGAGTAAAGTGGTCCAGGGATGATAATTCGTTAACCTGGAACCCCACAGCCATTACTCCAACATGGTACCTAGCCCTTCCCCCAGGCCCAAACAAAACAAGGGCATGAGATGAGTCTGGCCCGGTTCCATCCGTCCTTCAGTGGGCCTGATCTCTAGTCTCTTGGAACAAGTCACTAGCTATCACTGTATCGGATGCCCAAGATTGGCGCTCATATTTTTACCCCATCTTAAGGGCAGCCAGACATAGTCAGTGGTGCCATGGCTACAACACATCCGCCAACACAGCCGATCTACCTTGCGAGATAGCTTTAATCAGATGGAAAGGTCAAAGCTGTGCATTAATTAGTACACCGGCCCCTTTAGGGCTGCTATGGGCTTGCTCGGACAGACAGCTTTGCACTAACCTCCCGCTGCCCTAACAGGTGTCCAATGCTTTTTGAGTACAGTAATACTTTGCCCCCTGTTAAGCGTTGACACATCTCACCTGAGTAGTCCGGCCATACTTCACTGCCATAAGCGATGCGCTCCGCTGTGGAGCAAGTTAACAGAGGATGAGAAATTCAACCAAAAATTTGTGTGGGTGCTTGAAGGTTATTTTGCATGGGGAATAGGGATAGCCAAGGTGAGAGTTGCTATCGCCAAGTTAGCTGAACAAGTTGAGCTTCTAGACAATGGTACCAAAACATCCCTGCGGTTATTAAACCATCAATTACAGGTTACATTGCACATGACCATGCAAAACCGCTTAGCCCTCGACGCGATGTTACTACACCTGGGAGGCGTTTGTCAATTCCTTAACCTGTCTAGGGAACACTGTTGTATTAGCATACCAAACGTTACTATCCCACTAGATCAACTCAAACGCATAAAACAAATTGCCGCAGACACCAACAACGTCGCTGGGATAAGGAAGGGATGGTTGGCCGACATTTTTGGCTGGATGGGATGGGACACGTCATCTTGGTTAATGCATTTGCTAACTCCCCTCATTACCTTGTGTTTACCATTAATTGTAATAGCCATTGCTGAGCTCTTTATCTGTTGTGCCATGGCCAAGGCGGCATGTCATAACCAAGTCAAATAAGTGCCCATGTCACAATAGACCGCATAGAAAACTTACCTCTGAGTGACTGTCATCACCCCCAAATTTAGTCACGGAAGTGTGCTGTGTGACATCAGCCATTCCGCACTCTGCTTGGCAGTCCATTACTGGCTGCCCCAAGCATATAAAAGTCCATGCAGTTTCTGCCCAAGTTGGAGAACTCTGCAACACGGCTCTGAAGAAAGCTCTGAGGAGAAATCTGAGGAAAACTCTGTGCATGTCCCAGAGAAAGGTTGGTAGACTGATCACCCTCCAACATCTTCCTATCACTGCCTGTTCCTGACGTACCCTATCCTGCATGCCCATTCCGTCCACAAACTCGTCAACTCATTTCGTTACTGTTACCTGTAACTACATAAGCGACCTTATCACCTGTGTCGCCACCTTTAGCAGTGTAAGTAAAGTTAAAGTAATTTTTTTTCCCAACCAATACGCCATCCAGCCTCTCTATCCACCCACCCACCTGACGACTGATTAATTCGAACCCCTCAAGTCGGCTCTAGCCGTCTGAGACAAATCTCTGTGCCTCATTTCTCTCTATCTGTAAAACTGAAAATACTTTCCTGCCTTGAATGTTTTCTCTGACAATGGGTATTGTTATTGGAGACTTAAGGTAACACTTCCAAAAATATGGAGTGTGCTCCACAAATAAAGCAAACCGGCCTGTAGGTTGTTCTTTATAGCCACAGAGCTTATTTCAAAGAGTTCCCAGTTACACTGGTTGTGGAACAAAAACCTTTCAGATGAGGACCAAGCATAGACATCTGCCTGAGTTTACAGATATCCTTAAAAATAACTGATATAATATCTCTTCAATGGGTACTATTACTATACAAGCTTAGCAAACTTCAAAATACAGCTTCACATCAATTATATTTTGCTCTTATTCCCAAGCTTTTCTTCATAGATGCCAGGGCTAGATTTTTTAAAAATGAATGCTAAGATTCTGGATAACCATTTATGACAAACCATTTATGACAAAAGATTAAAATCCCATGGTTGAGAAATCTGTGCTCATAGAAAAGCCTATAAAGTTTTTAGAGTAACTTCAGGCAGACACTACATACATGAAAAGAGTGAAAGAACTTAATAAAGAATCAATATACAATGAATAGAAAAAAAACACTCCATCATTCTGAGATGCAAACTTAAAATCATTACCTAATAGGCAGGGATCCAGTTTTTCCACTTCCAACAGAAAAATATATTTTCCCCTTTAACAGGAGAAAGATGCAGATCTTACCCTTTAACAGAGGAAGAAGCAGCTTTTCCCTTGCAGGCTGGCAGAGTTCCAGCCTGCAGGTAGCTGCTTGGGCTGGTGGGAGTTGGGGGAGACCAACTGGAGGCAGGGGACACCACACACGGCTGGAAATATAACTAGGCAGGGTTGTGAGAGCAGCAGGGGACACCCCCCCCGGAAATACAGCCAGGCAGGGTGGTGACAGCAGCCCTGGAAGCTAAATACAGGTCTATGGGATGCAAGGGCGGGATGGGATTGGAGGGTCAGATCTTGGCGACTATGTCCCGGGGCTATGTGGGATGTAGATGGAGAGTGTGTGTGTGGCAGAGATGTGTAAAGGCAATGTGTATGTGGAGGGGGTGTGAGGTATATGTGCAGAAGAGTCTGTGGGTGTGTGTCTATGGCAGCGTGGGTACCTGCCAGCACTGGGGGAAGGTGTCCAGGTGCCAGAGCTATCGCAGGACGGGGGAATCTGAGGAAATGCTTGGTGCTGCCAACAAACCCAGGTCCATGCTGTTGCCAGTAGGGAAGGGGGAGAGGGTAGGGGGGGTCCTTTGGGAGCAGCAGAGAGCTGTGACCTGCCCAGCGGTGCCATGGGCTGGCACCTGTGCGCTCAGGTATAGTGGCAAGGCAGAAAGATGCTGCCAGGGGGAAGGTGCCATGCGCAGGCCACCTGATGCAGCTCAGGTGCCCCAGCCCAAGGCAAGTGCCACAGGGTGTCTTCTCCTCCACTTTCCAGCCTTGCACTTTCCAGTGCAAGGGCCAATCTCACTCAGCTATCACCCACATGAGCCAGAACTGCTGCAGCCACAGCCACCACTGGTGCCCTCACCAGGGGGTACCTCACCTTGGTGGCCATGGTGGTGGAGGGCTCCCAGTGGCAACAGCAGTGGAGATGGCAGCACCGAATCTGCTGGTGGCCAGGCTGCAGCCCCATGCCCCATAGCAGTCTGGGGGGACACCCCCCCACTCCATTACCCTGCCCTGACATGTCACCAGTGGGCATGTCTGCACTGCCCCTGTGCTATTCGGGGGGGCTCCAGATGGTGCAGGGCCAGTTCAGGCTTGCCAGAGCTTGGCCCCTGATGGCTCAGACTGGCCCCGTGTTAACAGGGGTCTCCCAAACAGCATAGGAGCGGTCTGGGTACATTAGAGCTTGGCGCATGGCCCTGATGGCACAGGGCCAGTCCAGACTAGCAAAGGTCAAGCTCTGGTGAGTCCAGATTAGCCCTGTGCTATTGGGGTAGAAATCAAGTTCCAAAAAACCCCACAACCTCCTAGCCCCACACATGCATGCACAATGCCCCACACTCTGGGGGCTGGGGTGGGGGGTCAGGAATGAGGGGCACCCCTGGCTCACTGCCTCCTCCTCCACCCCTGCCTAAACTGAGACAGGGCCCTGCCCAGGGGTATTGTGATGGCCCCACCTTGGTGCTCTGGAAAGTTGCCCTTAGTGCCCATCCCTAAGGCCAGCTCTGCCTGCTGGTCATGCTGACAGGGCTGGTGATGGCAGGGCAGGGAGGTGCAGGTCACACTGGCAGGCTTGAAGGGGACTGTGGCTTGGGAGTGAAAGGCACCAGCATATCAGGGTTGCTCAGCACCAGAAAGCAGCAGGGTGGACAGCCACAGTTGTGGGACCTAAATCCTGATGAGCAAAGGGGGCTGGGAGAGCTCTGATTTTCCATAACAAATCAATCAAACACCAAAATATATAGGTATTTAGAATGTATTTTATTATAATGATTGAGGTACTGGTAGGCTTCCAAATTGCTAATAGAGCAGTAAAACAATGTTCAACTGATAAATACACACACACACACACACACACATTAGTAGTGCTTCATTTTAACCGCAGAAAAACACAGATTTGTGGGGGGGGTAATATGAGAATTTTGGATCTTATTGGAGAATTTTGGGTTTTTTCAACAGATAAAACCTGGATCCCTGCTGATAAGTTTACTATGTATAGAGATAAAACAAACAGTGCAAAAGAAAATCCTTCAAAGGAAAAAATAAAAAAAGACACTGAATACTAACAAATAAAATGTTTAAAATGTGTAAAATGTTTTTGAAATGTTAAAATTAATGTTTCTGAGAAAAGCTTTATTATGATCTTGTAAAAACAATGAATCAAAGAACCATTTAAAAAGATTTATTAGCTTCAATTAATAATCTATACATTAACCCATACAATTATAATTAAAAGCTTAAAAGTATTTCATTCTTCTGTTACAAAAGCATTATCTTCTGTACATTTCCATTGTTTTGTTGCAATTATCACAAGAGGCTATTACTTAAAGAATTTGTATATCCTGAATTGTGCCTATCGTACTTAATTTATATAAAATCCTTTATTTATAGTGTAAAAGGTACTAAGCTAAGCACTTAAAAGTTAGTGCTAAAAAACACTAAATGCTAAAAAACAGTCTTAACTATGCAATTTTAATTACTGTGTAAACAGATTCCGTCTATAATTACACCTGTATTTCATTAATGAATTAATTAAATGATCACTGCCTCATTCATTATAACATTTCTAACTGAAACAATAAATGGGGAAGAGGTCCTATAGACACCGCAGTTAAACAGAATAAACATCACTCCGTCATGTGCAGCTATACTGTTCTCACAGGTCACCAGAGGTGGAATCTAGAGATGCACACAACACATTTCTACCACTCCAGCTAACAGTAGCTGCTAGAATGCCAACCCAGCTTCTGTGGAGACAGGGTAGGTAAAATATGGCCTACGGGCCGCATCCGGCCCCTGAGGCCATTCTATCTGGCCCACGGGCCCCTAAAAAAACTGAGAAAAATTAATATTTCTCTGCCCTTGGTTCTGTCAAAAATGACAGGAACCAAGGGCAGTACGACCCAGGGAAAGCCCAGCAGGCTCCCACAGCAGCAGGGCCTGCCCAGTCCTGCCCCACAGCTAGAGGCCCCAGGCACAGTTTCTGGGCTGGGAGCACATGGCTGCCCTGACATGGGAAACTCAGGTAAGTGGGGGGGGACCCCAGGCAGGGAAGGAGAGTGGTGGGGGGGAAGCAGACCCTCCCCACCCAATGCCATGGCTGCTCGTAGCCTGCGTGGGGCTGCCTGTGCCCGCTCTGGACAGCCCTGTGCAGGCTGGAAGCGTCTGCAGCATGGGGCACGGGTCGTGCGGCAAGGGAGAAGCTGTTTCCCCCCTGCGCTCAGCTTTTCCCAGGGCTCCTTCCCTGAGCAGAGAAAAGTGGCCCCTCACCTCCCCCATGGCCAGTGTTCCTCAGTGCAGCTCTCACAGCCCGCGCGGTGCTGTCTGGAGCAGGCACAGGCAGCCCCAGACAGGCTGCGAGCAGCTGCAGCGGGGGCCCTGTGCATGGGAAGGGCTGCTTTCCCCACCCCACTGCACTCAGCGTCACCCTGTAACCTGGACTGCCAGCAGGTTACAAGTTGGTGCTGAGCACAGGGAAAAAGTGGCCCTTCACCTGCCCCATGGCCAGCGCCTCACATTGCAGCCACTTGCAGCCTGCCTGTGCCTGCTCTAGACAGCCCTGCATGGGCTGCAAGCAGCTGCAGCAGGGAGCCTCAGCCATGGGACAAGCGAGGGGCCACTTTTCCCTATGCTCAGCACCAGCTTCTTCCCTACTGGTGAGCAGGGGGTCAGGCCTGAGTGCCACCCTCTGCCAGTACTGTGGGTGGGGAGCCGGCAGGAGCACGGGGTCTGCACCAGTGTCTTGGGGCCAGCACCAGCAGGGCCCAGAGCAGGGTGGCAAGAGTGCGGGATTCTAGCTGGCAGGGGCTCTATGGAGCTGGGCCAGCTCCCGCCACCCTGCTGGTGCAGCCTAGCTCAGCTCCACAGACCATTGCCAGCCTGTGCCTCGCTTTGGGTGCCACCAGTGCTGGCCCTGTGACATTGGTCCCAAGACGGTGACCCGGGGGCTGGGCTACACATGCGGTCCTCGACAGCCTGCCAGAACTAGCACGGTGGAAGAACGGGATCTTGGTGTCATTGTTGATGCCAAGATGAACATGAGCCGCCAATGTCAGATGGTGGTTGGGAAGGCCAACCGAACCCTAGCGTGCATTCAA
>JAGPOW010001338.1:52783336-52827496 GCA_030014935.1 Caiman crocodilus
TGGTCACAAGTTACTGGAGAGCAGGTTTAGGTTGGATATTAGGAAACACTACTTCACAGTTAGGGTGGCTAGGATGTGGAACCAGCTTCCTAGGGAAGTGGTTCTTGCTCCTACCTTGCGCATCTTCAAGAGAAGATTGGATAGGTACTTGGCTGGGGTCCTGTGACCCCAGCACTCGTTCCTGCCATTGGCAGGGGGTTGGACTAGATGGCCTGCTCTAGGCCCCTTCTGACCCTAGTTACTATGAAACTGGGTAAGTGGCCCTCCGCCCAAAATAATTGCCTGCCTCTGGTGTAGACCTTCCACTAAAGGAGGCAAAGTCCCAGCCTCTTCTGTGAGTGTTATGCATATTTATTTATTAGATTACAAGGAATGAAGTGCCACTTACAGTTCTGCAGGGAACAACATTCTTACTGTAGATCCTTCTGCTCCTATCCCCATCCATGCTGCTTTCCTGTCTCTATCTCGCTCTTTCTGCTCACCTCCTGCTTATATATTCCGCACCCCCTCTCACCTCTATCAGTTCCTGTCTTCTCCCTACCACCTTTTTTGTTTTCTTATCCTCCTTCCCATTCACTTGACTAGACACCAGCAGGAGAGCACAGGAGAGAGTCTTTGTATTTAGTTCATGCATGTAGCATCGTGATGGCCTGGAACAGTTCAGTTTTGCCTATCCACAGTAGCCCATGCTAAAGCACATGTAATCATTCTTTAGAAACAGTGCACATCCAGTCTGGTTATACACAGGTGGAAATTAATTACACTCCACAAAGAGACTCTTCTGAGATTTTAGCTGTCAAACTCTCACAAGCCTCTCAGATTGGGCAAACAACATTTTTACAACTTTACCTCTTGACCAAGTTGGGAAGAATTTTCATAGGAATGGTAAGACAGCTTGCCCCTCAATGCCCTGGAAAAAAACTTACTTCATGCTCAGAACAACCTAAACCTTTTTAACTGAAATTTAAAAAGTAATTTAATATGTAGGGCCCCTTCCTACACTAGTGTCTTATCTACACTTTGAATTGCACTGCATATCTGTTGCATCTTCTATTGGCAAAACCCCTACTCTGGATATAGCTCTGCAGGCAAAAGGTGATTTCTGAAGGCAGGGTAGATATGAATGGCTTATGCCATTCAGGATGATGCGCATAGCTCTGGTGATAGAAAAACTCCTTCTAGAAAAATGGCAATGACACTAAGGGGCACCTTAGTACTATCACTATGGTTAAAGCAGCAGCATCCACTGTCTCAGATTCAAGGAGGACTGCTTACAAATCACATAGCTCCCATTCCTGTAACTAGGCACAGTACTGCATCGACTATAAACTTGCAAGATAACTAACAACTGGCTGTGTCTATGTGAGCTGCCAACTGCAAAGTCATTACTCATATACACAAGTACTAAATTACTACAGTAACCAGAGTTACTGTGCAGTAGCATTTCCGAACAGCTTTTTCATAATGCTGACTGCGAAATCGCATCATGCTTCATGCCACCCAATGCTATTGCACAGTAGTAAAACTACTGTGCAGTCACTGTCTCATGTAGACACGGCCACTTTCTACAAGCATCCTAACTGCTTCTAAAAAAAATCTCTTTCCATTTTAAAAAAGTTGAAAATTCAGTGCTAAAACTTCTTCATAAATACAGAGTAAAAATTCCATGGTTGTATCATGCCCTTCCAGATCACTAAGTTCAGCAAAAAAACCCAAATATTTGAAAACAAGAAAATCCAAGTATAGGCCAGCACAACTTTAACTCTATCTTCTGAGTGGTGACCCAGTACTCCCATAACATACATACCTGCACATTGCCTTACAGACTGTACAGAGCAGTAAGAGAGTAAGGGCATGTAACCACCATGAAACAAAGCCTAATACTTTTTCTTTCCTAAAGTAAAATGTTTAAATGAACTGCACTAAACAGGTGCTATTTATTGTACAAACACTAAGCACGGTCTACAAATACAACTCCCCACACAATACATTTTATAGACCCTTTATCCTTACACAAAGGATGCCATCTAATCCAACCAAAGGCCATTTTCACAACCCATTTCACTGCTGCCAGTCCCAATGGGAAAAAGATCCCTGAACACTGCTAATGAGACACATTGTAAGTTCCCCATCACTGAAATGAAACAAACTGCACCCCAAAGAGGGAATATATGGGTATACTCCAATAACGTAACATGTGGGGCAGAGATATGCAGACCTCTGAGGACAGGGACTGCAGATCAACTGACAGCTCTGCCAAGCTTCTGCATCCAATCCGCTATTTAAATCACTAATGCTGAAACAGTGGGCACAGCTGGAGTGCATCAAGATATATGTAGGAGCAACCATCATCTCTAGGGACCAAAGGACCAATTCTGTACATTGGTCTGCAGTTTTGATTTGTGTTCAACTCACCCTTAAAGAGGGGCAGGAAATACAACTAGATAACCTTAAGGCTACACTAATGCATTTTTGTCAGACAATCTTAAAAAATACCATTTTAAACCTGTCCTGATTAATATTTAACGGGGGGCCTCTCCAAAAACTTAGCAATGAGACCACTCAACCACGACCACTCACTCACTCAGTTCATGGACTAAAAAGATCTAAGAGGTTATCTGGATCCACTCAACAGCTTCCAAAACACTGACAACTATACATGATGCATCATTACACTGCCATATTAGCAGGGGTAGGAATACAGAAGTGTTGCTTCTCATTCAAAAAAGGAGAGAGAATGACAATCAGATAACAGTTACTTTGTGTTTTTTCCACCTCTCTCTGTTTGTCTCTCCCTCCTGTTCCTTGCCTAGGAACTTCTACTCATTTTTTCAGAATATCATCTTGGGCCATTAAGCTTTTCCTAAAAAATAAGGTATAAACCATATTTTCCTCCCCACTTTCACATTGGTCACAAATACAGCCATGTAGTACTTCATATGCATATGGAAGCACCGTATAAAGCTCTCTGAAAAGATACATTTGCCAGATACAAACTCTGGAAATGGATATAAAACTGTCTCTTCTCTGTGCTGTCTACTTCATACCACCCTCTGGACTTTGTGGCCCAGGAGGTTTCTTTCAGTTCCTTCATTCCTAAAACAGGGATTATAAAATGTGTGTATATTGTGACTCCATATTAAAACAGAAAATGTTTTAGAAACTTTCTTCCTTCTGTCTATTAACAGGAGGGTAAATCCAACCTTCACACTACAATCTGCCATGTAGCAGGGAAATGGAAGACAGGTGAGAAGAAAAAAAGGACAGAAGTAGACAACATGCACGAAGGGGAAGATACAGATGGTAGGTTAATTGCTTCTTATAGACACAAAGAAAAAACCTATTGTATTTCTGATATATCCAAAGACAAATGCTGCAAGAGCCGTACATGAGATGCTTGACAACATGGCTATTGTAAACAGTGGTGTAACTCAGGAGGAAAGGCTTGGGAGTGGAGAGGGGCAACCACCACAGGTGCCAGCTTGAGGGGGAGGGCAGTTACTACATTTTGTGGCCTTTGTTCTGGACCTGAATTTTGGCTTGGCCCAATTACCATACATGCAAAATAGAAAACCACCACAGCATAGCTCATTCTCCCAGGTTCTGCACTAATTACAATTTATGAAAAAGTAGCATACATACGTTACACATTTGATGCAGCAAGTTTATTATACTTTCATGGACATACCCTCCCCCACCAGATTTCAAAAACCCAGATTCTTTTCCTGGCTGTAGTGAAATTTCCAACTGCTAAGTGCAGTTTTGGAGTAAATGTAGTGAAGAGAGGAGAGTTGGATAAGTTGAGAAAGGGTATTAATTATTTGTAATACAGTAGCATGCTAATGCCTCAAATGAGGATCATGGCCCTAGTGCACTAGAAAACAAAACCAAGAAGAGACTTGAGATATATTCTGAGTTCTGTAGCTGACCTCCTACATAACCCCAGAAAAGTCGCTTCATTTCACATAACCACATTATTTGTAATGGATACAAAGACTTGGCCATTGCACAACTGTAGTTTTGAAATCATAGCTTAAAAAAATGACTGGGCTTCTACTTGGATGTAATTCACTAAATATGAAGTTAGTTAATAAATAAAGTAAGAGAGCATGAAAGATGAGAGCAGAACAGAGAATAACACGTAGAGGAAAGGAAAGGCAATCTGAAGGAAAATTGAAAGAAAATGCAATGAACACAATTCTGGAAAAAGATGCACCATAGGATCTCGAAAGAAAACAAGGCATGAAGCCAAAAGAGAGAAAGAAGGAAAAAACATCAGTATAAATACTATTATCAGGACTCACTGAATGGTATTTAAAATTATTATTTAATAGTATCTCATTTATTAGTCACCATTATTTATTTAATAAATCATGCTGTGGTGCATCTAATTTCATAGGTAGAGACCTGAGAAATTAACTGTCTATATCACACATCTTTTAAGTTTGCATTTTAGCTTTAAAATATTCAATTAAAATTTGGTTTCATGGTATAATTATGTATATTTTAGCTCTAATGTAAGTTGATTTTTCATATTAGGCATGTAAGGGTAATGGCAAGTCTCATACTTTTAAAAGCTGTCTACCCCATGCTCTGTTTAAAAAACCCCATAAGATTTACAGAGTGATTGAGATGAAAGGTCCTCAAGTTTTTGGGACCTCATCCAAAGACTGAAATCAACAGGATTTTGAAGAGACTCCAGAAGAAGAGTGCTCAGAGCCACTCTCAGACTCCCTGTCTCAGGCAGGCTCATTGGTGCACATTTAGGGCTGCACAAAAGCAGCTACACTGCCTAATTTCTGGGATTTGGTGCCCACAAAGCAAAGCAAGTGGGTAGGGCTTGCATGCCAGCAGCATTCCCAGGCTCTGCCTGAAGCTAGTGCAAACATGCCTTTGTTCAACTGAAGTCGAAAGAACTACTGACAATCCATACAGTAAGTATATGCCTAAATCTTTGCAAGAACCAGGATCTATACGCAAGCCCCTCAAAACTGAGAGTGAAATGGTACTCTGCTCAGCAAATGGCATACTTAGAATTACCAGCTGGAGAAGCCCAATAAAATATGACCAGCTTTTACTTATTTAATTAGGATTTTTTTTGGTATAATGAAGTATATTTTAAGGCTGACATAATTGTTTTAGTCTTGAATTTGTGAGCAGAAAGACAAATTAAAAGCAAATAGAACCAGAGGGTTTAGAACTGGAGCTAATACAGTGCTGAGGTAAGGAAGACAAGGTTTTCTATAATCCTTGCTTGAAGTTCTAAACTCCTCTAGCTATTGAGAAAAATCTTAACAGGGAATAAAAGGAAGATCAGTAAAGCATTTTCTTAAATTTTTACCCATTTTATTAATGCATTCTTCATCTAAGATTCTTATTATATATATAGCTATCCTGTTAGTTTTCAGCTTGTAAAACCTATTAGAAGATACTGGAAATGTGTCACCGGAAATACTGAAACTATTATTTAATTAATTGTATTTACCCTGAACCAACTGCATTATTACTTTAAAAGAACTAAGATCCTTATTGCAACCTTCAGAGGTTTCCTAGCACACAATTCATTTTTAAGTTAGCAAAACAATTCAATAACCTCTTTCTTTCTTCCTGTTCTAGCACAGCTATTCAAGGACAAAGTACTCAGCCTCAATTGGCAATCACTCAAATGAGGTTTCCAGGTATTCCATAATTCTCCAATTCAACAATACCTTCTTTAACCCTTTCTATTCCATTTACAAAGCAAAGGTGCCTTTTCCCTGACTGGCTGTGGCTCTCTGTTACCAGTGATACTCCACAACTCCACCAGCAAGTGATAACAAAAACCACACAATTACTGTCACCTGAAATCTCAACCATCTCTACTCAAAGCTTGAAACAAGATTTGAGAACGTTCTTGAACTAGGGCATCTTGTGCAGCAGTTTCTTCGTTTACCTCTCCAGCATCCAATTGGTCATCTCATCTCTAGTTCTCACATATTTGCAGAACCTGATTTCTCAGAAGCACCCAGCACCCATAGCTCCAGCTAAAATTAAAGGATAATGTAGATGTGCAAAACTTCTAAAATGAAGTTGCTGGCATTCCCAACAATGGGGTAAAAGTAAAGATACAAACTAAAAAATTACCTTAAAATACTTCTACTGAGAGTTGGACATAACCAACTTTTTGAAGTCTACTATACATATTTAGTGAAATTCTGCTTTCCATTTTAAAAAAGTGTCACTGGTGTGTGCTTGGTTTTTATACAAACATTTCACGGGCGCCATATGGGTGGGGTACACCAAAATAGCTTACTTATGATGGTGGCACCGAAGCTGCAATGAGATCTATACAAGAAAACTTTTGTAGTGTAAGAAAAGCACTATCAAGAAACTAGGGCCTGAGATCTGAGCAAACCTACATCAATCTTATCCACAAATGAAATCAATTGGAACTGACATATTTGATGTAAATGCAGTGTGGTTCTGTTCCATCATGTTTTATTATCTAGATAATAAGTTATTTCCAATGTTTTGGCTAACTTCTCATTTGCACTTGTTTTCTTAGTGAGGGTTTCAGATAACCCCTTTTTATGTATCCTTGAAAAAGACAAAACATGAGAGAGATTTCTGCTTGCCAAAAAGACACAAAACCAGACTTGACCAATTTTGAAATGTTTGTCATTAAAACACAATTATTGAAAAAAAATCTCAAAATTAAAGAGAAGTTCCACAAAGGAGTAACATTACCAGGACCTAGACTAAAATGGCACTCTTACCCTAAGGAAAGTTTATGGCTAGCCTGATGTTACTCAGCTTTGCACTAACAAAGAAAACAAGAAGTCTGTCCCTTAGTGTTTCTGGACCAAACAGGATTGGCTACGTATTTTAC
Organism: Caiman crocodilus; assembly: GCA_030014935.1. Taxonomy (NCBI): domain Eukaryota; kingdom Metazoa; phylum Chordata; order Crocodylia; family Alligatoridae; genus Caiman; species Caiman crocodilus. The sequence continues at coordinate 52,790,205 of JAGPOW010001338.1, forward strand.
ATAGCTAACATTTGCTCCTATGTACAAAGTTTGATTTTTTTTTTTAAATAAAGAATCTTTACATTGCACCTGAAAACACGCAAAGGCAGATGGTACCCATGCCTGCATATAAATTTGGTCTAATTTTATCACATAAATTAGACTTTTATCCAACTTTTATCCAACCCTAATTCTGCTTTTGTGCAATCTTCGGGGCATTACACCCTAGGTTTTTTTTTACTTTATAAAAGCCCATTACTATTTGTGGTCTCTATGTATTTAATCAATAGATTCCCTCAGGTAGTTGATAGCTTGAAGAAGTTTGTCCACAAGTAATCCCTAAAGCACCCTTTTTGCCCTGCTACCTAACACGTAAGTGGAAAAAAACACAAGCCAAAGGACCAGGAGAGGCACAGATGGAAATGACAATGCTTGGGGAAACATAGTGTACATAGACTGGATCTGTCTAAACAGATTACAGACAGGTCACTGTCACTTACCCATCTACTGGTTCTCACATTGGCATAATACAGACAAACATGTCTTCAAATAAAAAAATGGCTTTACTTTTGCTTTATAAATCACACTATAATGTAGGATAAAACAACACACCTAAAAATAGTCTATGGGATAAGGGAAAGTTCTGGTACATTTTTAAAGCTGGTCTGTGCAGGTTTGCCATATGATCCTTTTCTAATTTTTGACGATGTTAACAATGTAAAGACATTAAATAAGACAACTATAAACTATTTTAAGTGTGTGCATGCAAAGGAAACCACAATTTAACCTACATAATTAAGAGCCAATTTCATTTAAAGGTAGTGAGAGACCATCTCTTAAAACTCTGACTTACATTAAATATTGGTAGTGATTCAGTCATTTTGTCAGCTTTGATGTATAAATGTATGAATTGTATTAAAATATAGGTAAGGTGAGATAAATCAGTAAAATGGTGTCAGGTTTATGTAAATGATGAGCTGGATATAAGACAAGAGTTAAGACTAAACTGAATTTCCAGTCATAGATGCTCCTTATTTTATAGTTCAAACACAATATAAGAAGGGCATCCTGTGCTCCAATGCTTGTCTAACATCTCTCCCAACTATACAGCTGGTCCAATAAAAAAATCTTTGCTCCCTTGTTTCACAATTAGTCTTTTAGACATTATATGTTGGCATCTGAACTTCCTAGGCTTTTAAAGGAGTTAAAACAGGTCTCAACACAGTAATAACCCTGTGCTTTCTTTCTTGACCTCTTATACCCTCAAGATACTTTACTGTCTCCTATTGTCTCTTTTTACATACATCAAATTCTTCAACATCATTTCTAACATCATAGCTCTTTTCCTTTCTACATCTCCCATAATCTCCCAATTTCTTTCTTCATTGCTTTCACCTACTCATGTGACTTTTCACAGAATTTCTAAATCTGAAACAACATCCTGCTTCCCACCTGTCAGGCATGCACACTTCTTCAAACCCCTCCACTCCTTTGGCCTTGCTTTTCATTATTTTCTCCTTCTACATTCTGTTCCTCCCTACCTCATTCTCTGCTTACAAATGTCATCTTGCATGATTCACTCATAATGGCTCATTTATTCATTTTAATACATGTCCTTTTTTCTTCACATTCTATATTAGTCAAATGTAGATCACAAGCTCTTCAAGACAGGAATCATGTCTTTTGAATCTCTGAAGCACCATGCAATGTTAAGCAACATATAAATGTTTAATAGACATTCTGCTTCTGAGGTGGGAGATAGAAAAAAGAAAAAGACACTACTTTAAAAGACCATGCTCATTATAGAAAAAAGCACTGCATTCAATTGTTTAAAAAAAAAAAAAAATCTCCCTGGACCCAGCTGCAGTGAGCATGAAAATTTCAGGCTAAAAGAATATTTAACCAAAATTACTGGAAATGGAGCTGGTTATCTGCAGTGTTTATTATGTTATCCTAGTCTCAGGCTCAACCATGATACTGCTATATGTAGCTCAGTTATACATATGCAAAAGAGGGTTGCAAAAAACAAGCTTCATCAAACTGAATCATTCTATGAAAACTGACAGCACATAGGAAGGGGGGAAATTTTTTTTTTCTTTTTAGTCTGGCAGTCCTTGATAACTCACTCGACTGTAATTCATGTAGCTACTTGCTCTGCGGCTGATGCAGAAAGAGGAAAATCTTGTTTCTTTTAGAGCAGTAGTTGTTACAATGAAAACCAGTTTAAAAAATACAGAACACAAAGCCACAATACAATTTTGTGGCCTTACAATAATATTTTAAAATAGAATGTCCCAAGTCTGGTTTGAAGTTAGTGGATTTGATTTCAGAACATCATTTAACTTAAATATGTTATTGTTTACTGATGGCTTAAAAATATATTAGCAGATGATGAGCATGGAATATCTGGAAAATTAATGAGAGGTAATAAAAGAGCAATATTTGTTGGACTGTATTCCTTGAAATTGCCTGACACTATTTTTGTCAGCTAAACAGAAACATGGACTAGCATCCTCCATTACAATTTAAAATTATCTAGCAGCTGAATGCAGTAAGGTAAATTTCAATGTGAGATTTACAGATGGCAGAAGATATGGGTACTGCCAACACAAGCAAGAAAGAAGAAGAAAGGAGAATCCCAATATCTTTCATGGTTCCATAAAAAAATTCAAGCCCCCCCCCAATCTTACAGTACACAGGGAGCCATGTATATCTTATAGCACATGGCATGCACTACAACAACCACAGTCTGGAAGCACCAGGCTTCCAGGAGCCTATACTAGAGCATCTTTTTAGGAGTCATTTTTTAACACTAACATCTGCTATCTTACTAGCAAAAAAACCCTCAAAAAACTACATGCCCTGTAGCCATTAATGTCTGATAAATTGTCAGAGTTCTCTATTTAATGCCACCTTTATTGTTGAAAGTTGTGTGTCAAATTTAAACTATAAATTGACGTTGTCAACTTTGAATCTATCCCAAAGCACTAGAAAAAAGATGCAGGTAAGAAAGACAGAATATACAAATCAGAACACGGAGATTTAATGTGGTTCAGGTAGACGTCATATGTTAGTCTAGCCTTTGAATTAGAGAAACAACCATCTTGTCTGGTAATAAAAGGACATTGTGGAGTTCAACAGTAACATCACATACAACTTTATCATTAAAAGACTCCCTTTCTACCCCTACAGCTTTTGATGAGGAAAGATTTTCAAGTGTCTTCAGAATTAAGAGAAGCTAGAAGGTTTTGGTGAAATACATTTTCTGATTTCTCTGATCTCTCAAATTTTCTTATTTATCAAGGGCGACCTAAAGCCCCTTTCCCCATAGTATAATTTCATTTCTCAAGAATAGTTTTTGTACAGACTTTCCACAATAAGTATGTATATCACAAGTTATTCCAAGCAACTGGCATTCACATGCAGACATCCTTCTCTAGCATTATGATTCAAAGTAATTATATCCAGGACTTTGATTTTAAGAATCCAATAAATAAATGCAGAATCATAACAGGCTGAACAATCATTTCTGAGCTAGAAAAATAAGATGCTTATTAACACAAGGAAATATCCTGCTTACACAAATAACTATCCTTTGTGAAACGAATTAAGAGGAAACATTTTTGCTCCTCATTTAATTTCAACTAGAAATATATGTGTCCCTATACTTTTGGACAATCCTGGATGCCTGCTAAACCACCTCAAGCCAAAACATTATTGGCCATTATATAAACTACTTTGCCAATATACCTGGATAGGCTGAACAAACAATATTAAATCTAGTACTAGTAATATAGCTAGAGCACCTTGACATAAAGTTAAATTAACACATAAAATAATACTTTTGTAATCAGGACACAAAGTAATTTATTCATCATCCTTTCTTGCAGCTCATAAAGATTAGTCTCAGCTAAAAATAAATGTTTCAAGCTATAATACCCCAAACCAGACTGCACAAAAGGAAGGAAACATGGGCAGATGCCCAAGGAGTTTGCTGGAAGGAGACAAAAAAAGGTGGAGGGGAGAAGAGGAAACAAGTATGGAATAATATAACCCTTGCACAAATAAGAAAGATGGGGGATGTGTGCAGGCAGATAAATAAATTAGTAAAAAATATGTTTTCCCCCAAAAGTGGGAAAAACTGGAATGAATAGCTTAATTAAGCATGAAAATTATTTTAGGCAAACTGACTGGTATCTAAAAGCAGCAAGTCTCCTTACTAAAAACTGTCTAGTCTTCCTTATTCAAATGGACATAAGCCCCTTATTTTTGTAATACTCCAGTCACCCACTATAGGCATATGTGACAACTCTCATAGTAGCTTACAGTGGTATTGGCAAAACTAACACTTTTTAAACAGTAGATAAAAAGAACAGCTTTCAGCTTGCAAACAACAGCTCCCAAATATATCACAAGATAAGTCACTTGATTGCAACTGGTCCATCTTACAAACTGCTGAGCCAATTCATGTGCCAAAGCAGCAAATATTCCCTATGAAATGATCAGGCAGGCACAAGTCATCGCTGTGACTGAAAGCTATGTACATTTTCAGATATTTTTAAAGAGATGGCAAATACAAATAAAAGTACCACTAAACAGAGATCTTACAGATGTCCATGCATCTTTCTGCAAGACAAATATTTAATATTTCTACAAGAAATAAGAAATTAATGTTATAAATGGGGAAAAATGTAAAAGTTGAGAGTAATTTTTGTGTGACTATAGCTGACCTCAAGTTTCTATACTTTCAATTTTGGGAATGCCACCATTATAAATAACAGAACACAAGATAATAGATTTTACGGCCGTTGGTTGAAGCCATGTTGGTCTACGGACAAAGGCAGAGAAGGTTCTTTGGGTGAACATGATATCTTTTATTAAACCAACTAAATAGTTGGAAAAATGTTCTTTGCAAGCTTTCAGGGTTTGTACTAGAACTATTTTTCCAACTATTTAGTTGGTCTAATAAAAGATACCACATTTACCCAAAGACCCTTGTCTGCAGATAATAGGCATCACTTTCATTCACTGAATTGGGGGTTATAAACCTGACTTACGCATTAAGGCTTAGTTTCTTTCACTTTTACATATCATTGGAGATTTTACTCTGTAGTTAACTGAAACAGAAAACTTGCCTTTTAAGTTGTGGCTTTACTGTTTTCATTATTGGTAATATTGTCTTTATTTGAACCATTACAGCTATTCAGAAACTTTCATAAAATATACATTAGTGCCATTTAATCAACTGTTATATTGCAGTGCTGCTGTTATTTGCCTTGATCAAGTAAACTTATTTACTGTTGCTATTTGACAAACTCTACCAGCTTTAGAATGACCAATACTCTCCATTACATCAAGCACTTTCCTTGTTCACAAACTATGGGCCCAACCTCACCATACCTACTACTATTCTAACACTTCACTTCTGCATTGGTCAACACTGTTCATCTTATCGCCACTCTTCTCCATCGCTTTTGTATTAAAAACATGGACAAAACAAAATAAGTTACTAAAAATATTAAGACTAAGCACTAGGAAAATATTTGTGGTAAGAGCAACCACAATCATAAACTAAGCTAAACCGCTGAATGCTTGTTCCCACCCACTCTCCTCCCTCCTTTGGTACCTATCGTTTTTTGTGTAAACTTCAATCAGGTCCAATCCTACAAATTCACACAAAGAGTTCTATTCAAGCACAGAGTCTTTTCTTCAGCTATCCCTCGCAGTTGAGAATGATTGTCTTATTTGTGTGTCCAAAAATGGCTAATGAGGCCTATCCAGGATCAACAGACTACTGCAGTTCAGTCACATGTTCCTGTGTGCGTTGGGCAGTGCTAGATTCTTGATTTGGTCCATAACACTATTTCTGCTTCTCCCGCCTTTCCATCTCTTGTTGTTGCCATGAGGTTGTTCAGAGTACTGAGATCCTTACAGCAGACACTTCCTCCATTCGGGGCGGTCCTCAGCAACAGTCTCCCACAAGTTGCCTTTGACACTGCATTTTTTTTTAAAGCTGGCCTTGAGGATGTCCCTGAAGCACTTTCTCTGCCCTCCTCTTGAACATACACCTTGACTGAGCTAGGAGAATAAAACTTGCTGCAGGAGTCTGGAGTCAGACATCCAGATGACATGGCCAGCTGAGTGAAGCTGATATCAGATGATCATTGCCTAAATACCTGTGGTGTTTGCTTGCAGGAGGACGCTAATGTTGGTGCATCTGTCTTCATATTGGATTAGAAGGATCTTCTGCTGTGCAAAGCTTTGATCCCTAATTCAATCTGGCAGAGATTTGGCCTGATTCGGTGGCCAAATTTCCAAATTCAAATCAAATCAGAGGACTCTTTAATCGCTCTGAATCGACTTGGAGGGTTCCAATTCAATTCAGAGATTCGGCAATTCGGACATAGAAACAGCTTTAAATGTGTTTTCTATGTACCTCTAGGTAGCAGGAGCTTGTGAGTGCTGCAATGCTGGGGCACACAGAATGTCCCACAGAAGCACAGGTGGCTCCCCAGCGCATTTGTCAGCAGACCTGGAAGTGTACCAGAAGCACTTCCAGTCAACTTCTGGATCCACCAGGGACTGGGGGATCCCCCTGCATTCCCCCTGCCCTCAGCTCAGTGACTGGTGCCTCCTGGGTCTGGTGGGGGCACTCAGGGTCCCCCTAAGGCCAATGGCTAAGCTGGGGAGGTGTGGGAGGGCACCCTAGCATGCTCCCCGGCAGACAAGGAAGTGGACCGGAAGTACTTCTGGAACACTTCCAAGTTCACCGCTGAGCACATGGAAGGCCCCCCCGTACTCCTGTGGGATGGTCCATCCACCCCAGCGTTGCAGTGACCATGAGCCATGTCTGCTACCTCAAGGTATGAAGAAAAAGTTTTTAAAGCTGTGTCTATGTCTGAATCACTGATTCTCTGAATCAGCATCGAATCATCAGATTCGGATTTGGCCAAATCAAATCAGGGACAGTGATCCGAATCAATGAATCAAAGCACTGCCCCCGATTCAGGCCGAATCTGAATCAAATTGTACCCGCTTCGCACACCCCTAGCATTTATGGTACTTTTCCAACAACTTTACATGTTTCCTAACCTGTACGTTGTCCATGTCTCTGCTCTGTACAGTAAGGTGGATCACGACTACTTGATAAATCATGAGTTTGGTTCCAGATCTGAAGTCATGATCTTCAAACATCCATTTCTTGAGGCATTCAAAGGCTGCACTTGCATGTTTGAGGTGATGTTGGATTTCTTTGTCGATGTCACCCTTCTGTGAGAGATGGCTTCTGAGGTACAGGCAATATTTAACAAACTTGTTTCACTGTGGATCTGGATTACTGGAGCTGGGGACTGCTCATTAGAAGCCCAATGCTGGACAACCTTCACCTTCTGAATATTAATGTTAATTCTCATGCAGAGAATCCTATTCAGGCACTGTAGCCACAGTGAAGGAAAAAGGACTATTTCAGTAATAAAACTACTTGGGAAAGAATTTATGTTAGATCAGTTGCTTATAAAATATGCTTCCTTGGATGGTGACTAAAGGCTAAATTAGTTTTTTTCCAAATTGTGATTGGTATACCTGTCTTTGTTGAACTTGTCCTTTACAATTGTCCTTGTTGAAACTCCTGAGATTCCATCTGTTCCAATCATCCAATTTGTCTAGGTAACTCTGAATCCTAGCCCTATCCTCCAGTGTATCTACTACCCTGCCAGCTCGGCATCATCTGCAAAGTTGCTGAGGGTGCACTCTGTGCCACATCTATAAGGATATGCAGCAAATGTCTAGAGGATACACAAGAGGAAAAAAATGAGAAAGGGAAAATATAAATGGAGGAAAAAGAAGAAATGATGCACAAGTACAATATCTCTGAGGTTGCTGGATAGATTACAGTGCTGTTATAGAGTTCTTTTTATTATTCATAACATAGGATCACAGGAATAGAATCATAGAAAATTAGGGTTGGAAGAGACCTCAAAGCAGGACCATTTCCAATTAGATCACCCCAGCCAAACCTTAGTCTAGCCTGGTCTTGAAAACCTCCAATGACGGAGCTTCTACCACGTCTCTAGGTAGCCTGTTCCAGGATTTTAATACCCTCCTAGTGAGAAAATTCTTCCTAATATTTAACCTAAACTTCCCTTGCTGCTACTAGACACCATTGCTCCTTGTTCTGTCATCTGCCACCACTGAGAACAGTCTAGTTCCATCCTCTTTCAAACTCCCCTTCAGGTAGTTGAAGGTTGCTATTAAATTCCCTCTCAGTCTCCTCTTCTCTAGACTAAATGAGCCCAGTTCACTCAGCCTCTCATCATAAGTCATGTCCCTCATCCCCCTCACCATTTTTGTCACTCTCTGATGAACTCTCTCCAATTTTCCCACATCCTTTCTGTAGCAGGGGGTCCAAAATTGAACACAGTACTCCAGATATGGCCTCACCAGTGCTGAAGAGAGGGGAATAATCACTTCTCTTCACCTGCTGACAACACACCTACCAATGCAGCCCAGTATTCCATTAGCCTTCTTGGTAACAAAGGCATACTGCTGGCTCATATTCAGCTTACTGTCCACTGTAACCCTTAGGTTCTTTCCTGCAGAGCTGCTGCCCAGCAAGTCAGCCCCCAGCTTGTACCAGTACATGGGATTGTTCAGTCCTAAGTGCAGGACTTTGCACTTGTCCTTGTTGAACCTCCTGAGATTCCTTCTGGTCCAATCCTCCAATTCATCTAGCTCACTCTGAATCCTAGTCCTACTCTCCAGTGTATCTACTACCCACCCTCTCCAGTCTAGTGTCATCTGCAAAGCTGCTGAGGATGCACTCTATGCCATCTTCCAGATCATAGATGATGATATTGAACAAAATGTCTGTGAATACACAGTTATATATCAAATTTAAGAGTGGACAAAACTGAAGAAAGTTTTAAAACCACTGGGTTCTGGAGGGGCACCCACAGCCCTGAATTGAGAGACTACATTCATTATTTAAAGAAAAAGAGTTAGGTACATCAACATGGGGTTCACAATATCAGGGAGCCATTTAAAGTAGGCATCAAAAATCCTGAAGAAAGGGATGCATTTCCTGTCCCACCACAGCTTAGGCACCATAACAAAGAGCAGAGATATACAACTTTTAAGTGCATGCACAAGTGCCCCATCCCTCACTCTTAACTCCCTGACTGCAGGCTTCCCTGCAGTACCACTGGTGTTCCAGCTGCAAACTCCCCCAACCTCTCAGATTGTCCCAATTACAAGATGCAGAGGACAAGAGAGGGAGGGGAAACCAGGAGAATCTAGCAGCTGCCACAGCCAGAGCTATAGGGAAAGGTGCAGTCAGGTAGGAACTTGGGAACCACATATTAACCCCTCACAGTATGCATGTGGTCCATGGGCCACCAGTCAGACAGCTCTGTTGCAAAGTGTTAAGAGTGATTTCATAACTCTCTGGTGTTAGGGGGAGGGGAGCTCTAGGTTCCAGTTTCAATATGCAGGCTCCAAAGACTGCTTATATACTTTGCATTTAAACAACCAAGGGATAAAATACAGCAACAGTCCTTGAGGCAGGGCCCCTCCTCACTGTTAAATGGTTCAACTATTTTTGCATCCTTGCCTGCTCATCCAATGAATCTTTAATTCTTTTCTACACAATGGAACAGCTTCAAAAGAACCAATAAACTACTGTATAAGGAGAGACATTACTACAACTTCTTCCTGTGATCCTATTCTTTAATAAAAGCAACAGCCACACACTAATTTGTACAAAGCCTGTAAGCATTCATTAGGCGTGTTGTGAGCACATCCAGCTGTACCGGACAGAGCCCCTCAAAAAGACAAGTGGAAAATGCCTATTTCAGGATCCCAGGGAGTTTTAGCTACCAATCTGATATGACTGCAGCAATTCGGGGCATGTGTAGAAGGAAAGCTTTAGTCACTTAGAAAACTTTGCTGATGAAAACTTAGGTCCCTGTGGGAACAGAAACCTTGTAACAATAGTTATGAGGACTAGAGACCTCGATTTGGATACCTAAATTCTGCCTAAGTCCCACTTTGGTACAAACTTTTTTTCCCCCCAAAAAATTATTTTTTTCATATATCTATAAACTGAAACTCTAACAACCTGCCTTGTGACCCCTATGGATCACTTGATAGTCCAAAAACACACGTTTATAGTTACATCATTTGTAGTCCTATTATAAAGATCACATTGAGCACCCACGCTTCCACATGCTCGTGCATCCATCACTGTCTCCTTCAAACCATCGCCATTACACAAAGGACTACCCATGATATTGGTCCAAAGCCAAAAGGCTCATGATTTACAATGTAGTTCATTAGGCTGGGCCCCAGCAAAGTCAAAATCATGTCAAGGCTGTAGGTGACCCTACAGCTCAGCACTGCTCATTATATGTATATAACTCCAGATACCCCTCACAAAGGATCCATGTACTAATTAGCCTCCCACTCACAACTGGAACGTGGCATTCATGTCATAAATCCTGGGATCCTCCAAAAATGTATATGCAGATGAAGCACAGGGCAACTTTGTCTGGATTCACCTCATGGAGGGCAGGGAAATACTAATCACATCAACTGGCTGAGAGAGGGGACGACAGAGGGATTCTGGGTGAACTGCCTGGGGCCCCACCTGGTCAGGTTTACCATACATTTTGGGCTCCTATACACATACCCAGAGTCTGCTCTGATGTACTGGAAATCCAATGTGTCAGGGCAGACTCAATTAATCGAGTTTGCTGAAGCACGGAAATTGATGCACTCTGGCAGCCTTCCATGTTACATGTGCATCACTGCACATCTGTGTGGTGAAAAAAAGGTGGCAGCACACTTTGAAATAAATCACATGCAATGAGCTTTAGTTCAAGAAGACCCACTGCTAGTTTTTCAGTGCAGGGACATGCAGTGACACTGATACATATGACATGCAGACACTTTTAATTAGCGCACTTTACTATTTAAAGCATCTGGCACTGCGTCCCACAGCATGTGTAAAAATGCCCTTTAGGTTGATGAAAAAAAAGGAATCATTGGAAATGGAAAAGAAAGGCTCGGCTCAGCTGTAGGGGTAAAGAGGAAATAGAAATGTATGTAATGTAGTGGATCATCGTGATCTGAAAAAGCCAGCACTGAGGGGGAACTGTGCTCAATATCTCATTCAGATAGGTCGCACTAAGCTATCCTTGTGCTGGCTTCCATGAGCATGTTTGCCCAATACGGCCCAAGTATTTTATAGTCATGCTCAGTGTTGACTGCACTTAATTAACTTCATAGTAGATTTCTATTACTAAGCACATGCTACTTTTGGCAGCAGTTTCATGATAAGCAATGTATTTAATGAGGTTTCTTTGTATGCAAATGTAAGATAAATGGCTTTTTCCTTCATGTTAATTGGGAGGGGGAACCTCATCCTGTATTCAAGTAAATATGGTAATACACATAAAAAATATTGCAATCACAGTTAAATACTCAAAGATAAGATACACCACAGAACTAAGCTTGCCTGTACATCACAATGAATTCTAGGGCAGAGGCACAGAGTCCAATGCAATTCTCCAGGGCAGAATTCAACTGCTTTGATCACAAAACATCCTCTCTCTTCCTGAGATCCAAGGTTTTTCCCACCTCACACTTTCAAATCCTGCACCAAATGAATTGGATAACATTCTCCATCACTACAAAACCCAGTTCCACCCCCAAAATATGGTACATCATAGGTACTGAATGAGGTTTCTGCCTTCTGGTCTAGGGTTCATCCCTTTAAGGTATTGTGTACACAGTGCACTTTATTTAGACTAGCTGTAAAGGGAAGCAGCATACTCAGTCACTTTGCTGGGAATGGCACATGTGCAGTCCAGTCACATATATGAGCTCTTAGGAGACACTGTAAAAGCAGTGCAATCAACACTTGAAGCTGCAAGGGGCTCAAATATGCTCAGAGAGGATGAAATCTTTGCAGATTTTAGCTTTATTAACTCTCTTCTGAAAAAGTGAAACCTGCCATTTTTCAAAGGCTTGTTAGTGAGCCAGATTCGGATGGATATTCACAAGGATAACAAACGTCACACTCCTAATACAAATGTGATCCTCCTGCTAAATTTCAAGTTCCCAAGGAACATGGATTGTTCCAAAGAAGCTATTTCTTAGTTTTGAAAAATGCTTTTTTTTATCCTAGGCTTGATTTAGAAATAGCCTTCTTGGCTGTAAAAAAAATAAAAGATCAGAGACAAACACGTAACATGGACAATTTCAACCCAAACAGTTAAAGTTTGGCAAAGTTAAGAACAAATGAAAACAGAGACTTATAGCAGGAAATGCTGGGCAACTTTAGTAATTTGTGGTGCTTCCCACCCCACCTACACTATGGCAATTTTTAAAGCCTAAAGACTTCCAAATATCTGAGGTTTCAGGAAGATACACAGCTCTAATACAAAAAGGGGTTACATTTCCAATAGTCTTTTTAATCTCTATTGCAGAAAAAAATCAAGTTATGAGAAACAGGCAACAGTTATTTAAAAATAAAAGCATATTCCAAATGCCAAGGAAAATAATAACCTGTTTAAGTATTACTCCACAATCACAAGCAAATGTAATCAGATCAAGTTGGTGTTTTTGAATGTTTATTAAAACACTTGAGTAATTTGTCACAAAGTTACCATATCCTGCCTACTAGCATGTATATTGAAGCTGCTAAATTTAAACAGAAAAAAACAAACCAATAATATTTGTATTTCATATCTAAATGAATACAAACAAGCAATGAAACTATAGATATCAAAGTGATCTGAAACCTAAAGCATGTAACTGCATTTATCACCAAATTACTCTCATTTACTATAGTGATAACATAACAAAAAAAACAAATAAACTTTGCCTAGCCAACGGAAATATGAATCACCACTGAATGAGGGAAATACAAAGCCTCACAAGCAAAACTCTTTATCTGACATCACTAAAAACACTTCATACCTTTGTGCTCCAAAATATTTTAAAATAATTCAAACTAAAACATAAGAACACTGTATGTCATCAAAATACAGATGCAGTTCTGTTTAGGGAAAATTTGATTATTTAACTAATCACTTTTCCTGAATCTGAGGGTCCCATTTGGGAATTAAATTCAATATGTTAAGCTAAGCTGGAGCACTAACCACGTATTCTTCTTTACTCCAACTCTTCTAATGTTCAAGCCTAATGTTACTAAAACAATGATCTAATTTTGCTTCTGCCCCTCACTATTGCAGGCATTCTCTTTCAAATGCCATGTTAAAGCATTCATTTTCAAGCCAAAGCAGAGTACTATCCTGACAGCCACCTATGAAGATCTGCTCTTGATCAACCAGCTAACAAGGGCACCTATGACAACTGGCATAACACAGTCATGCTTCTCTCAGAGCTATACAGGGAATAGAAGAACCCCATGGTCAGCACTCCAGTGGCAATATATTTGCATATTAAGAATACTTAGATTTCTCAAGGCAGACCTCACTGAAGTGTATTCATTATTTTAATTGCTTCTTAAAACCCTTTGGAAAAAAAATCTGTGCATTATGAATATATAGATGAAGGATACAGGCTTACACATCACTCTTTACCTAGAGAAAAAGAATTCAAAAGGTAAGGTTTTACAATGCAAAGTACCCTACAACTAGAAATTTTCAGAGAAAACATTTCTCATCTGACAATGTCAATTCATCAAGGCAAAAACTATCCACATGAAAACATCTGTCTCCACTTAAAAAATTCTGGCAATTTCAAAGCACTTTTTCTAAAATGTCTCATTTTGACTGAATGTCTCTGAACTGAATCTGGCCTTTTCCCTCTCTTATTGCAAAAAATTGAAGGGGACTTTTTTTGTCTTATTTTAGAGTAGGAAGAAAATTCAAATGCTCAAAAATGTTCATAGGATGAGCACTGTTTCCTACACACAATGGATCTCTGCACAGAATCCCACAGACCTTAAGGAAGCAGTGCCAGAGGCAGAATATTAGCCTAGAGCAAAGTTTGAAATGATAACCAGCCTCCCATAGTCTTTATTTACATTTTAGAGCTGTAAATCTTCAAGCAGCCACCAGAGGGAGATTAAGCAGTCCTAAGAATATAATTTACAAAGAGGAAAATATAAACAAACTATGCATAATGGAAGGACTTAACACAGGAACTTATTTTTCTTGGCACACATGGGTAAGGCAGCAGAAAGGAGCAGTGAATGAGACCTGGCTGCAGGAAGATTCATCCCGGCTATTAGAAGTGTGTGCTGTTGTTCATACCAATCTAGAACAAGGCAAAGCAATTCCCCCTCCCCAGGAAGCACTGCATCACTATGCACACACAAGCGCATCTCAGTCTCTCTCAGTAAGAGTCTGAAAAGTTAAAAGAACCTAACAAAGATGCTCTGGAGTCATCTTTCAACCTCCTGAAGCAGTTTCTCTGCTTGGACGCTATAAAAGGATGAGGCAAAAAATCCTCCAACAAATGCAAAAATACAGGAAAAGCGCTTTGAAGTGAAGCCCGGCGCACACGACGCGTTTAGCCGACTGGCCCGTCCCGTCGCACGCAAAGGGTCCGCGTCCTCCCACCCTGCCACAGCCCGTTCCCCAGGGGCGCGGAACACACGAGCCGCACCGAGTCCTCGCCCGGGCGGACCGCCGGCAAGACCCGACCCCCAAGCCCTGTGGCCAGAAGCAGCACAGGTGGCCCCGAGCAGCCCCGCCCCACAGGACAGAGCTGCGCCCGTCGGCAAGGGGACGCACTTCACCTCCGCCGCTGCCGCCCCGGCCCCGGGCCTCGGTTCGAGCGGCCCCGCTCGGCCACAAACAGCGGAACGAGGCGCGCGGGCGGCCGGGCAGCAGGGACACGAGCCGGGGGGCCTAGCAGGTCTCCCAGGGAAGCCCCCCGGCCCCGGGGGCAGGCGCGGTAATCCCCGCCCGCCGCCGCCAACCGCGCTCCCGCCGCCGGGCTGTCAAAATTTAATGGCTCCTTAACGCGAGCCGGGACCAGGGGAGCCGCCGCGCACCCGCTCCCCGCGCCGCGCCGAGCCGACCCACCGGCAGCCGGAGCCTCCTCTCGCAGCAGCAGCAGCCGCAGCAGCCGGGCCTGCCAGTCCCTGAGCCGCCCGCAGAGCGCATGCGCCACCCGAACTGCCGGCAAACAGGCCGCAACCACAGGAGTTTCGCGCCACCGCGCGTGCGCCCGCACGCACTGCAAGCGACCGCGGCCAAGCCCGCGCGCCCCAGCCGCCGCCAGTGCGCAGACGCAGCCGGCCGCAGCGCACAGCGGCAGCCGGCTCGGTGAGTCCCTAGCCTGGGGAGTGCGGCTGCGCAGGCGCAGCCAGGCCTTCCCTCCCGGCGAGCCCCGCGCGCGGGCGCAGTGGAGCGCCGCGCTGCCCTGACCTCAGATTACCCCGGTGGAAGCGCAAGAGGTTTAGAGAGGAGAAAATGGCGTCGGTGGTTTCACGCCTGGGGTCGGGCGGCTCTGGCGCAGTTGGCGGTGGAGCCGCTCTGGGGCTCCGTGCTGTCCCAGGCTGGGCCAGGACGCTGGCGAGGCACTCTCGGGGCGGCTGCGGAGACTCCCGCGCCCCAGCCCGTCTGGGGACTCGGCCGCGGCTCCTTCGGAAGTGGCTGGGGCCGGCGGCAGCCCCCGGGCGCCCCCTCGCTCTGCATGGGGCGGCCGCGACCCTCGGCCCCCTTCCCCCCCGCGCTGAAGTGGCTCCGGGGCGTCGTGCGGACTTAGTTGGCTCGGGCTAGCAGGAGGGAGCCCGGCGGGGCTATGGCAGCCCAGGGGGCATGGGCCGGGAAAGGCGGCAGTCGGCTGCCCTGTTTCACCAAAGTCTGTAGCAGGATTGGAACTTGATTAGGATCTAGATCCATTTTTACCCATGGCAGGAGGGAATGGTTCCTCAGCCTCCCAACTACCATAGGTTTAAATGTATCACATTTTAAATGTAAATGAGCTTTGCTGCTGGTATTTAAAAAAAAAATTGGACAAGTCTGGATATAAGGAAAAACTTCATGGTTTGTGTAACCAGCGTCTGGAACAGATTCCCAGCAGGAATCCCAGCAGGTGGTATAAGCACCTACCCTGGAGAGCTTCAAAAGATGCACACCTTGCTGCGGTTATTTGACCCCAACAGTCTTTTCTGCCCAGAGCAGGGGGGCTGGACCCAATGATCTTGTGCTGGCTATGAATCTGTGGAAGTCATTGCTTAAACGCCTGGAAATGCGGCCTTTGGAAATACGAAACTAATCGTCTGCGGCAGTAGCTGTAGAGAGAACATTTTTATTCTGCCAATGTTTTGGTGCTCTAAAACTCTACATAAGACTATACTGTCAGTCCTGACACAACACAGACTTAACCCCCTAACCTGCCACAGCTAAAGAAGGAAAACCACAGCAGCCAGTGTTGTTTCTATGAAATGCTTTTCAGTGTGTGTTCAAAAGATTCTGCTTCAAGGGCCAGGCCCCTACTACAGCAAAAAGCAAGCCCCACTCAGTCCACACCAATCTGACGATGGGGAAGCATTCCTTCCTGACCCCATATATTGCCATGGATCTGACCCTGAGGGGAGGGGCAAGACCCTCTACCCAGGAACCTCTGGCTTGGCTCCCAGCAGGAGCATTGGCACACTTGAGTCAAGGTCCCCAGCCTTGGCTGTAGCCAGCACCTGGTACATCTGGGAAGGCTTAAAAACGCCCTGACACATGTAGCAAAAAGTGGGGGGCAGGGAAGGGGGCATGGCAAGGGCAACCAGCAAAGCCCAGAAGCATAAGAAATATCCCTAAAGTTATGTTTTTGTGTATTTTATGTTGACTTCCAGGCTGCATCTGGATACAGCTTGATGACAAGTGGTTGTGGGGCTGGGGGGAATTCAGTCATCACTAGTAAATAGAAATGCATCAATCGCTATTTTTGAGCATTAAAAATGTAAAAAGTAAGACTGACTAAAAGGATGTTAAGCTAATATTAATAGACACAGTGTCTCTTCCTAATTAGACAAAGGAAGAATTAAGTTTTACCAGTGAGAATCAAATCTAGAAAACTACTAAAGCACAAACCAAAATATAAAATGATTTTAATCAAGATTTCTTGCTTGCTGGTTTAAAATTGATATTTTAAATCAAATCTACCCTTTTTTCTTTATCAGCCAGGCCTTAGAGCTTTTTGTGCTGTAATTACAAATATAAGAAAAATACAAAAAAAATTGTCAGTTTAATAAACCAATATGAGTTTGAAGAACTTGTTTGATGGTTTGGGGTTTTTGTGATGGAAAACAGATCTATTGCAAAAAATATACTGTTCTAGTACAAAAAGGATATCACTATGACTGGTAGATAAATATAGGTGGGGGATTTTCTATGCTCAGATTGAGAGATTGTACCTTTTACTTGGCTGAGTATTAGGACAATTCTGAAACTTTTAGAGGTCGGTCTCTTACTCAAATCTATCTTTGAAACTGCTCAGCGATTTCATGCTGGTTAATTTTTCTTTGCAAAAATGATTTATCATCAGAATAAATACATTGAAATATTGAATAAATCTCATGAATAACATGTCCAGCAGCTCCAACATATACCTGTGACATTTCAGTAACTACTTAATGCACTGCTGAAAGCTGCACAAATTCTAGTGATGAGCACAATGAAAACCTATATAGAACAGAATGTAGTAGAGAACCAATTTTCATTAGAGAATAATGTTTTGTTTTGAGTATGTTGATGAATCCAAATATTTTTTTTATAAGGATATTTATTTCATTTGGTGCTTTTAGCTGAACCTAAAGCTTGCTACTCAGGATGGGTGGTAAATAAGGAGCCTACTTGATGTTACTGAAGTATGTACAATACTTTGCACCATGGCTTTCATCGGAAGAGAGTATTTTATAAAAATTAATTAAATACCGTCCTAATGCAAAGTAGGTAGGGGATAACACAAGATCAGTAACCTTCTGTGGTAGAGGATATGCTACACAGCAGGAAATAGGAAATCTAGGAGATGCTGCAAGAATTTAAGACATAAATATGTAATTAATCTGAACTGAACTTTGTCCAAGAAACCACGGTTAAACCAACCCATACACATATTTCCTTTAAGATCTAATAACCAGGAGTAATCAGTATTACAAATGACATCTTTAGTAGTAGTAGCATACTGTGCACGTGTATCATTGAGGTATGACCTAAAGAGAAGAGCTATGCTTACTGAATCACAATGAAATTTCTTTCAGTGCCCAAGCATTCCTTGAGCACCTTTCACCCTTTTTTGAGATCTGACAAGATCAAAACAGAAGACAGTACAGTTGCACAATAATATGTTTTTGTATTTTCACCAATAGCTATTGCCCAACCAAAAGAATATTTTTTTTAGTTCTTTAAAAATGTAAAGCATTAAGGGCCTGATCTCTAAAAGGAGGCAGGGGCAAACTACTTAATTCCATAACTAAGATTTTATTTAGTAAATATTCGTATATGCTATGTCAGAACTGCTTCGCACTGTGGTGGCTGGGCGAATGCTGGGGCCCTTGCCGGGAACCCAGAACGTCAGGTGGGTACTTTGACAGGTGGAGTGGAATTAGGCATGGACGCGTATTGGTTGCAATTACATTGTTTACTTACGCTACTTACTGATACACACAGCATAGGCAGAACTGGCTAAGTTGCAGTTACAAACGTAGTTGCGGTTACACATGTAGTGAGAGCTCTTGAGACGAGACGAGACGTTCCATAAACGAATTACCGAGCGTGCAGGGAAGGGGGTACGTCGGGAAGGTCGGTGACGGCGAGTCATTGGTGGGTGATCAGTCTGCCAAGTTTATTCCAGGGTGCATTCGGAGTTCTCCAACGTGGGCGGAATTGCTTTCATCTTTATATGGTCAATAAACCAATTGCAAGCTGCCAAGTAGGAATAATTTGTAACCGGCCAATGGTGGTGCACGTATTTGACTAACACAACCATTAAGTTGGCAGGAACTTTTCACTGCACCGGTGTTTTTCCACTGTGGCGGGAAATTCCTCTGTGCCATAGGCATTCAATTAATGGGTTCTGACATGCCCCCTTGCCGATGGCACAGTTGGAATTATAGCATATGCAAGTCGTTTAAGTCGTTGTTGTCTCGCTCAGGGGTTCATATGGCAATCGTGCATATACATAAGCAGATAGCAAAACAAGTTTGTTCTTAATAAATTGGATTAAACAACAACCAACGCAAATGCAAATACACATACTAATGAGAGGGAGTAACAAGGTGATAAGGGGTGTTAAAAGGTTTACAAACCATGAGGTTGTATCCCAGCCAAACCAGGTGAAAAGTTCAGATAACCATCCCTGTCTGATACCTGAGATTCTATTTGTATCAGTAGCAACTTTTCAATTCGCATCGATTTGGACATTCAGGGTAGTGAGACATTTGGAATGCTAATACAGCACATGTTGCAGGACAGATTGAGGTACTGGCATAAGCCTCCTTGTTGGAGAAGTATTGCATCTAGAGCAAGGCGGTTTTGCAGCGTCATTCGTGATGTTGCTTGCAATTGTTGGTTAAGTAAGTACAGGCTGTCAGCGGTATGATTGGCAAGTACCTCTAGTTGCTCTGCGAGTTGCACAATAACTATCCGGGCTTTGGTTATTCCAAATCCCCAAATAAACTGGCCTTCTAGCACCCATTTTATCGCTTCATTAAAGCGTTCGCTCCAAGTGAGGGTACTCCAGACTGCCCCTCTTTTTTGACAATAAAGAAACATTGGGCTAGAGGGTCTGGAGGTGCTGTCATATAAGGGGGACAAAGCGATACAGTAGTCAGGAAACATTGTATTTCAGAGAGTGTGGCTGGGAGTGCCATGTATAAGTGTCCATCTGAACAAGCCCATAACATTCCAAAGGAAGCGGGGGTAACCAATTGTTCGCAGTTGCTTGAGAATGCATAGGCTTACCAGGTCCGGTTAGGGATTAAGAGGCTTTTGTTATGACAGGCGGAACTTACTAACGCCGCAAGTAAAATAAGGTAATGAATACCAAGGCTTGATTACTGGACACTTTGACCGCTAAAGATGTATTCCAAACAACTCTAGATGGGGGCTTTCGAAAAGGTGAAAGGATAACAAAGAGTTTTACTTTCAGGTTAGGACAAGTATTGCAAGGTGGGAGTGAGAGGTACCAGGGAGGAGTAATGATCCGTGGGTCCCAGGTCAGGGAGCTATTTGGCCTGGACCAATCTATGCCTTGAGGGTGTGTGGCCGGGCACTGAACGTGCCCGCCACTTCTGGAGGAGATTGTGGTGGCGGGGTGCCGAGCCCGCCAGCCGCTGGTGGAGAGGGAGCGGTGGGGCATTGAGCCCGCTGCCACTGGTGGAGAGCATGGCAGGGCGTTGAGCCCACAGCCACAAATGAGAGCACGGCAGGGCGTTGAGCCCGCTTGCCGCTGGTGAGGAGAGTGCAGCAGGGCAATGAGTCTGCCTGCCGCTGGAGGAGAGTGCGGTGGGGCGCTGCGTGTGCCGACCACTGGTAAAGATAGTGGCAGGGCACCGGGGGTGCCTGCCCCTTTAAGGCCCTGGAGCAGGCAGCCTCCAGGTGCCTGATAAGGGCAACCATTTTGTGATCAGGGATGCCTATATAAACTGGGCAGTTGTGCTGCAAGAGGCTAGGCAGCATCATTGCCTGGCCAGAGATCTGTCAAGAGAACACTCGGAGGTAAGGGGGAGCTGCAAGGGAATGGTAGGAAGCTCCCAGTCCTGGGCATGACCTGAAACTGCACCCTGCCAGAAGTGGGTGGCCTGGTGGGGCTCTAAGTGGCGCGGGAGCCCCCACAAAATGCCAGGCCAGTTACCACCCCAGTGAAAGGCAAATCGGGGCACCATAACCCCTTTGCCCCCACCGCTGGGTGGGTAACCCCGTTGGTTTGCATTCGGAGGGCCCAGAGGGTGGACCCTATGAGAGAGAGAGTGAGGGGCTAGAGACCAGCCTGAACCAGAAGAGTACCCTCGACTTGCCCATGCTAGGGCCAGGGCTAAGGGAGCCAAAAGGGCTGGGCGCCCACCGTGAGGGACGCCCAAGAGCCGGGGGCCTGTGGTCCTGACTGGCCTGGAGGTGGGCCAGGGCTAGGTGCCGGGGGACCACACCTGAGAGGGGAAGGAGGCACTGCGGTTGTCCTCAGGAGGCGGGGATAGCAGTGCAGTTATGTTTTCGGGGGGCTAGGTAGCCCAGATGATGGCAGAGAGGCTGCCTGACTGGAGGGTTCGTAGAAGGGTCCAATATGGAGGATTTTGGGGCCCAGCATGGGGCCAGTGATTAGAGTAAGACGGAAATGCCATCTGTGAGGCTTGGGCTGCGGTATGGGGATGGAAGGAGCCACAGATAGTGTCCCTTGGCATTGGGGCACGAGTGGGCAGCCTCCCGCTTATTAACAGCAATTAATGAACCTTAAGATCAAATCATGGCGGGCGCAAACAGGCGGGCAGTTGGCCCACCGAGATAGGCGGGTGGGCTGTAGAGTGTGGAGAACGGTCCCGGGGATGCCCGCCTGTCACAAGGTTGGTTCCCCAGGTGATTCTGGCACATGCTATCAGTTCAGATGCTGGTACACTAGTTTGGCCGCCGTTGTTTGTTAAGATACTGTAACTCGCATTACAAATTTTGTCAGTTGTGTTGAGCTGGACCGAAGTCAAATTTTGTGGCCAACTGTAGCCGGTGGTTAAGAAAAGGTGGCGTATAGTGATGTTCATTGAGTTACACGGCTCTTTGGACTTAGTTTCAAACCAGTTGGCAACATCCAAAGGTGTTAGGTTGGGAGTGAAAACAAGTTCGTCAACAGAGAGGGGAAGGCAGAGACAGGCAGTAAGACCGTCCCTTCCTGAGTGATCACCTGCGGCATCGGCCCAAACCGATAACAAGGTTAAAACAGTATTGGGGGTTGTGGAATTTTGCACATAGAGTGGGGTAACTAATGAAATTAGGTTAGTTACGAAAAGTCCAACTGCAATGGCTTCGGTAGATATCATGGTGACGTCACGCGTCGATGTTCGCGGTGGTGCTCTTTCTCCATCAGCCCGGCCTCACAAGCGTCGAGCGTCGTATATCTCAGAGTTTGGTGGATCTGTGGCAGAAAGACAAATTTAAAAGCAGTAAATTTGTCTACGACATTGTGGTTGCATGGAGGTATGAACGGCAGGATAGCCAGTTGTGGTGAGCAAGGATTTGCTGCTGTTTTTCGCCTTCATCGAAGTATATGGAGTAGGTGTTTGGGTATGGCTCTGCGCTGATAACTTTTCTTCTGTATACTCACGGGTGTGATTGGTGTGGGTGTGGAATGGTGATCCACATGAGTTCGTCCTGCGTGAACTTCGATTGCCACTGTTCTGGGTGTCGGGGAGTAGACTTATCCCATAGGGTCTTGTCAGCATTGAGCAAGATGAGGATGTTGTGGTTTAGTTTCGTCCAGTTCTTGTAGGTCCCGCTTCCCTTCAAGCGTAATCACTCTTTATAAAGGCCAGTGTGTCTTTCTACCACCCCACTGGATTGGGGATGGTATGGGAGGTGGAGGTGCCAGGTGACGTTATGGAGATGGGAGGGCTTGCAATTTTTGTTCCTTCAGCTGAAGTGCCTTGATGACGGGGATTCCCAGGATGTTGATGCCCCCTAGGACCACCTCGAGCGCTTTACGGTAACCAGCTACTGAGAATTTGACCTTTCTCTTGGTTGTTGTTGCATTTAACCCCTGTACCATGGTGGTTTTCATGGTTGTCTTGTGGGGCGTTGATGGAGTTATAACATTAACTTGGGCTCCTGTATCGAGGAGGAAGGAGACTTTGCTTCTCATCGTTGGATCGGTTGGGGCATAAACGACGACTCTCGTATAGGGGCGAGGGTCTGCAGGGTCAGGGCTGAGGGCACTGCTGCCGGCCCATCCGGCAGCTGCTACTTGTTTTTTGGCTTCTCAGCATACCTAAAACCCAGTTCGTGTGCCAGCTGTCCTTGTCCTGTATCCCTTAGGACACGTAGCTGTTGTTTTGATAAGCTTCGAATGGTTTAGGAGAAATCCGAACATGGCTGTCTCTCCTGGTGTTCTTTGAGGTGGCAGCCTTGACTCCGGTCATGGGTGGTCGGGTTGGTGGTGCCTTGGCCTTTGGTACTCAACCGGGTATGCGGTGAGACAGCTCGGTGCGTCGGCTGGGTCTGTAGTCGCTGACTTCATGAGGGCTTGTAGCCACAGGAGTTGGCTTAGGATGTTCCCAGCTGGTTGGGTGGCTAGTGTGTTGAGGAGGAGCCAGAGGGTAATAGCGCTTTCTCCCCGTAAACCTCTACGCAGGCTTCTATGGCTTCGAGAGTAGCTGGAATTGCCCCAGGGTTTCGTAGGTGGCGGTAAGGCCACTCCCCTGTCTATGCAAAACAGTTAAAAGATGCCTCGGCACAGCTGTGTTCAGCACATTGCAAGCACGGATGCAGGGATTTTCCCCTGTAGCGCAGGAAAAGTTTCGGTGCATGGTCGTAGCCTGCCAGACCTTGCAGCTGCACCACCGAGTGCATGCTTGCGATTGGCTTACATTAAATTATGCATACGTGTCAGTTGGCTCACTGACCAAATAAGAGGCTTGGGCGATGCCCGCCCAAACCAGAGGAGAGCTCAGATACACGAGGAGAGATCCCGTGTGCGTTTCCAAGCCACGAAGGAGGCCTGATCAACCGACAACAACTCCCCGCCGGATTCATCCGACGCCCCATACCCTGCGTGAGTGTGAGCTTCTGTGTGCCCATGTTCCTGTTTGAGTTTTGTAACTTCAAGGAACATGCCTACAGCCTAAGGACTGTAAATAAAGGTTGTTTTGCTTCCAACAACCTGCATGTCTAGCGCCTCAATTCTACTGTATCAGCGGCCCCATTCCGCCAGCATTTCTTGGCCCCCACAGCCCCATTGTGCTGGGCTTCTGTCAGCCCCAGCTGATACACTTTTGGGTTCCAACAGCAGCATGAAACCCCTACTATAGCTAACAGGAGTTGTTCCGCAGTGGCCCTTCCTGGCCGTCTGTCATGCCACGCATGAGATTTATGATTGATTTGTCCTGCAACGAGGGACAGTAGTGGGATGTTCCCGTGAACGTTGCCCATTACTAGTGTTAGGTCGGTAGCGTGTCCTCCACTGCATGAGGCTTGCCAGGTTAGGAAACAGGCTTCTTCTAGATCTAGTAATTCAGAACCGAATTCCACGACTAGGCGACCCAACCAGATAACTAGTGTTTCACCGGGTTTTATTTTCGATTCTCTGCATAACTCCTGCAATTCAGCCCAGTTATGGGTGCGATAGGTGGTGGTAGTATGAGTTATGCCTTGTGGATCAGTTGTTTGCTTAACCAGGGCTATGGGATGAATGGCCACTGGGGGTGGCAGTGTGTCAGGTGGAAGGGTTAGGTATAGATTCCTGCTCAGTGGTTCCTCCCCATTGTAAGGGGGCGTCGCCCTAGGGGGCAGGGCTGTTGGCTGTATCCCCGCCCACTCTTTTATGGTGCCGCCTTCTTCTTCCCCGCTTTTGGGCTTGCTGGGTACTTGCCTTTTTCCTCGGTGCAATTTTCAGGCAGCGGCTCAGGACTTTCTTGTACCTCCATTTCCTCGGCAGCCTTGCCGACCATGGCTAGCTGAGTTTCCAAATTCGCATTCTCGCAAAATAGGAGCGAGACTGTGCAGAACAGTACATTAATCATTTTCCCTTTGTCCCATTTGGGTCCTGCCCACCTAGTTGCGGTGCAGCCCTCCGCCTCTAGATTTTCACGGAGCTGGGTGAGCAGTTCATGGCCATGCGACTGGGGTGACCGAGCCGGACAGTTAAACTTGTCAGAAGGTGTTGCTTCCCCGCCCTCTCATACATGTCGGATGCAGCGGGCGAACTCTTGAGCCGGGGTCAGGCTCGCCGTGCCTTTTGCTTTTACTCGCGCCAGGGACAGCGTTTCTGCCTTGTCCTGCAGCCTGTACATGATCCCCTTTCTGCTTATAACACACCCGAAAGAGCTTGGGCCTAGCTCCCTTGAGGGAGAAGTAACCCGCGACCAAGGTTGAACTCCTCCCACTTGCCTGATGATAGGCAATGTGCGCCCATAGATCATTTGAGTCAGACGTTAGTCATTCCCCACTGCGCCATGAGCAGTTTTTAACTAGTTCCGACTCCATCGTGTCTTCCCCAGATCCTGTTCGTGACACCATGTGGTGGTCGAGCGAGTGCTGCGGCCAATGGTGGTGCATGTGTTTGACTAACATGACCATTACGTTGGCAGGAACTTTTCACTGCACAGGGGTTTTTCCACTGTGGCGGGAAATTCCACTGTGCCATAGGCATTCAGTTAATGGGTTCTGACACGCACATCAGGGTTGAGCAACTTGGCACATACCCAAGACCAACTGGGATTCTTAATAAGGTATTTTCCCCTATCTAGTTCACCTGGTGAGCCCAGTGTGCTATAAGTGCTCAGACAATGCTTAATGCATGTCTGCAGGCTTGGTCTCCATATAAAATAAAGAAGAACTGGGAGTAGACTTTCATAAGACCCTTTAGAAATCTAGCCACTGTTGGATAAGAAAATATAGAATGTTTGTTGACTGGGGGACAGAATTT
The DNA here is from genome assembly GCA_030014935.1 of Caiman crocodilus. Taxonomy (NCBI): domain Eukaryota; kingdom Metazoa; phylum Chordata; order Crocodylia; family Alligatoridae; genus Caiman; species Caiman crocodilus. The sequence goes on from JAGPOW010001338.1 coordinate 52,815,780, forward strand.
GCTGATATAACTAACTAGATGAACTCCCTCTGAGTTCACTGACAACCCTGAGTTAATTTAGAGGATGATTTTGAACATCTGGAAACTGAATTGTGGAAGGTAACAATTGGTACTCATGTGCCCATCCTATCAATCTTTCCATTGGTCTAAACAGATGTACCTGGAAGTCTTTTCTACTATGAATGAGGATGAATGCTCTGGACTTTCTATTAACATGCTTTCTTATGTCAGCCAGGTATCCATACCATGACATGGAGAGTGCATGAACTGAGTTTTAAAAACTGGCTGCAATTCCACAATATATCCAAATGTTACATGATAAATTGAATGGTTTATTGATAGTTGCTCTTGGAAGGCAAAGCTTGGTAGAATCCTGCTTGAGCTTGAAGGAAATGTTTAAAGCAATTTTGATATAAACCAGCACTGCTCACCATTTTGATGCAGGGCCAGTCCAGATCAGACCCAGCACCCTGGGATCAGGCCCTGCACCATCCTTGTCATGTACCACATGTTGGTATCAGGACCCACACTGTCCTGTGCACCCAATCTAATACACAGGGCCAGCCCTTGGGGCTCCCTGTGTATCTGTGGAGAGCCCCTTGGGACAGATGAGTTGGTACCAGGGTCTGGATCTGACCTGCAGACCTGACTGGTGGCTGAGCACCCCGCTGTAGACAATGGGATCAGAAAATGCATCAAAAAGTAGCCACAGGGTTCTAACTCCTGGAGCAAAAGAAATCATACTTCTGCTTTTATCTGGTGATGAGGAAGTCCGTGGTATAGAGACGGATGTGGCTCCACCCTATCTGACTAAATGGAATAAGACTGTAGCATTGTCTGTAGCTATTTGTACTAAAACAGCCTTGCTGATGGAGAGGAAGATAGAACGTTTGACAAATTGCCCTTGCCTCCACTACATAAGCCTTGCCTCTGTCAGATGTTCAAACAGGCTTCCTACTCCATCACAAGAGATCTGGATTGAAATGTAGGGAAGAATGGAATCCAAACACTATTTTAAGAAGAAAAAGATCAATCACAAATTAGTTGACACAAGTTGCCTCTATATGTGCAATTAATGCGGAGCAATAAATTCCAGCACATATTCTGCCAGTTTATTGCTCCAAGGCACCATGTTTGAACATGTGCTCGGGACCATAGCAGATTGAGATGGGGTGGAGCAGCCCTAGCTGGTAGGGGATCTGGGGGTCAGCCTGCCAGCCTGGAGCTGCTCTGACCCCACTCAGTGTGCTACAGAGGGGCTGGCTGGGGTATGTGCAGGGTGAGCTGGCAGGTAGCCCGGCACTGAAGCACCCTCATGCCCCAGCCAGCCTGGTCAGCATCTACACATGTGTTGCTGCACGATAAAGAACTCTGCCATAGAACAGTACTTGCATTTACACATACTACCCTTGGCAGAGTTAACTAGTTTACTCCATCCTAATAGCATGGCACATGTAGATTCTGAGACATTTATAGCAGAGCTAATTAGGCAACTGCAGTAAACATCTCATGTAGATGCACCCACTGATGACTACTTGGCTACTTGACTTTAACCACACTTGCATGCAGCACAGGTGAACCCTCACATGCTGGAGTCATTAGAGGCAAGACACAAATTTGGACTAGCAAGGTGAAGCAAATTTTATCAAGGTCCTAGGATAAACCTGTAGTGCATTCAGAATGACTTGCAAATGCCTGTGGGTAGATAAGCTATTACTATTGTAGCATCCAGAATGGCTTCTATAACTTCTAATTTTAGTCTCAAGATCTGTGTTGACTTATCTTTATTTTCATGGTTGATCAGGAAAATAGAGTTTGCTGAATTCAGTCTGTCATTTATGATTTCCCTTAAATAAGTACAGAAGTATTTTAATGCTCGGCTTCCTTAGGTAAACTGCCACAACCTCAAGTTTCTTCATTAAAAAAAAAAAAAAAAAAAGAAAACCTTGATGCGTTGGCAGGGCAAATTGTACCAGAAATACCAGTTGTTTACTTGGAACCTGAAATAATGCCTTTGTTCCAAATGAATTGCAACATGAAACCTGGCATTCTGGAGCCTGAGTGTGGTGCACCAATCATTCAGAACTAAGAATGAGATGTCAGAGCTAAAGATGTTGTAATTCTAAGATATGTCTAATTCCCTCTCTTGTGGTGAGGAATTAGATGATAGTGCCTCTGCCAATGCTGCTCTGAGTGAACTAGGTGTGGGTTGAGGATAAAATTGCTGAGGCTGTGAAGGAACCTGTTCATCACAGTTTACTTTCATGAGTGCCGAAGCAAGAAAATCAGAAATATATCGGAATACTTTCCTAGTTAAGAAAGATGACCAAAATCAAGTATGAAGAATGTCACAGTTTGGATGCTCTTCAGTACCTGAACAGGTTATGATGGTAATGACAAGTAAACCATCTTCTTTTGAAGGCTGGTGGCACAATAAATCATATCTTGTCACTCCTGTTCATCATGCTTTATGAATGAGATATCAAATGGGAAGCAGGTCAGTTTCTTTCTGACCTAGTTTGTAAGTGGAGATCCTCCTAGGCAGCCTACCAAGGTTAAATGAGCTTTTTTAACCTTCAGAGGGAATCAGTTTTACTTCTCTTAAATGAGCTTGCCAGAAAAAGGCAAAAAGTTGTTGAGCCTTTTCTGTCCTGGTTTAAAATCCAGTTTCCCTTCTCCTAGACACAGCTGGTCCACAGCACCTTCTTCTGTATTATCCAATGCATTCCCTGCAAAGAGGGACTTCTCCCATCTGCCACTTGGGACAATGTGTCCCTGTGCTGTTGTACTTCAGCAAAGGAACCCAGAACAGTACTAGAACAAACAACTGAACTACCAGTTCATGGAAAATAATTAAGTGATTAAAAACAGACAACATAGATTTTCTTTTCTCATAGAATAATTGGCCTAGTAGTTAGTATGAAAGAAGAAAACCTCAGTGGTGGATGAGGTGGAAGAAAAGTGTAACCCTCTTTTCAGCAACTGTAAAGGCAGATGAAAGCTGCTGCAGATCAAGGGTCTCCAGTCATCTTAGATTCCATGCCATTGGACTTAAATCCCTATCAGTCAAGGACCATGTGTTTGTTGGCATGTAACAACATCGTCATGCTAAAAGAAGTCATGCACAGGCATCTTCCTTATGAGAATCATATATCTCTGCACAACAGGAAAGTCCTATGGTGATTGGCAAGTGGCAATGGGTACAGGACTGTGAGATCTGGAAGTTCCTAGTCATGGACTGGCATGTAAGTGGTGGGTGTTTGCTTCAGTTGTCTCATTCGAGGCAGAGGTAGTAAGAGCAGTTTGGCAGCTGCACCCATGACTAATCATTCCCATTTAGGATCCATTTTGCTCACCCCACATGGGGAGGGGACTAGAAAAGATGCCCCAAACATAGCTTGTCTTGATCAGTTTCTGACTGGATAAGCGATTGCCTCTATGTGGTCACAAAGAAACAAAAACAATTTTTGGAACCTGGAACGTATAAACCTTAATGGACTACACAAATAGTGATTGCCCTGAGCAAAGGACAACTTATCTCATGAACTGAGGAAGTTCAACATCAACATTGCTGTCCTATCTGATACTTGATGTGCTGGAGAATGACAACTGAAAGAAGAACGAGGATACACCTTCTGGAGAGGGAGAGCAGAAGAGCCACAGACACATGGAGTTGATTTTGCCATCAAAAACTAGCTTGTGAACTGGCTCAAAACTCCCAACTGGCATCAATGAACACCTCGTGATTCTCCATCTGAAACTTGTCACAAACCAAGAGGCAACAATTGTGAGTACATATGCCCTGACTCTTGATGCTGATGAGATCATGAAGGAGAACTACTCACAGCTTGACACCATCCTCTTAAATATCCCAAGGGAAGATAAGATCATCCTTGGAGATCTCATGGAGATTTTAATGCCAGAGTGGGAAATGACTCAAAACTTTGGAATGAAACTATTGGAAAAGAAGGCATTAGAAATTCAAATGCTAATGGGGTCCTTCTCCTGATGAAGTGCGCAGAACACAGACTTGTCATCACAAATACCGTGTTCTGCAAAGGAAGAAGTTCAAGACATCCTGGAAACACCCTAGATCGAAACACTGGCATTTGATCAACTATGTGATTGTTCAGACACATGATCACCATGATGTCCTGATTGAGAGCCATGACTGCTGACTGTTGGACTGACCACCACCTCATCCATTCCTACATGTCCATCAGGACCGCTCCTAAATGAAGAATGCAAAGAAAGCAGATCAGGCACACGTTAAACATCGAGTGCTTGAAGGACCCACTCAAGCAGAGAGAATCCCAGCAACTCCTGAATGAGACACTACCAACAGAGCACCCAGAAGGAATTGAAGAGCACTGGACAGGACTCAAGACAGCTGTTCTCTCATCCTGTGAAAATATCATAGGATACAAGACCAGGAAATATCAAGACTGGTTTGACGAAAATGACACTGAAATTCAAGGTCTCACTGACAGGAAACATAAAGCTTCCTTTGCTTGGCAGAATGACACCAACTCTGGCATCAAGAAAAATGCACACCAACAAGCAAAATCAAAGGTGCAGAGGAGAACACAAGAACTGAAGAATGCATGGTAGATTCAGATATCAAAAGAAATCCAACATTTTGCTAACATCTGTGACACTCATGGCTTCTTCAGTGCTACCAAAGCTGTCTACGGCCCTAGCACTCAAGGCCTTAATTCTCTATCCTCTAAGATCAAAGGATGGAACAACATTCCTCAAAGACAGTGAGTCTACCAATGCTCACTGGAAAGAACGTTTCCAGGACCTTTTGAATCGCGACTCAACCATCGATGAAGATAAGTTCAACAACTTTTTGCAAAAAGCAATCAGAAAAGACCTCGGTTTGCTGCCTACTCTGGCAGAGGTTGGGAGTGCCATCGGGAAAACAAAGAATAACAAGGCAGCCAGTGTTGATGGGAATACCTGCAGACATTTTAATAGGAAGGAGGAGCACAGCTTACATGTCAGCTTCACATCCTCATCCTTAAAATCTGGAACAAGGAAGAAATCCCAGTCAACCTAAGGGATGCCTTTATTGTTACCATCTTCAAGAAGGGGGAGAGAGCTGATCGTAGAAACTACTGAGTCATCTCAATGTTGGCCACTGCTGGGAAAGTCATTGCCCATATCCTTGCTGACTGCCTTCTCCCCCTTGCAGCAGAAATTCTTCCAGAATCTCAAAACAGCTTCAGACCATCTCAAGGAACTACAGACATGATCTTTACAGCATGTCAAATCCAGAAGTGTTGTGAGCAAAATTGACCTCTCTACTTGGCCTTCATTAACCTCTCTTAAGCCTTCAATTCTGTAAACCGCAAAGCCCTATAGAAAATCCTGTCCAAAATTGGCTGCCCAAAGTGTTCTGAGACTTCTCCATAACAACATTTCAGCAAGGGTTCTCAGCAATGGGAATCAAACAGAATCATTTGAGGTGAAAACTGGAGTGAAGCTAGGTTGTGTCATTGCTCCAACTTTGTTTTCCATCTTCATCTCCATCATAATGCACCTTGTTGACAGAAAGCTCCCACCTGGAATTGGCATTGTGTATACGATAGATGGAAGACTCTTCAACCTCAACAGACATAGGTCCAAAACAAAGACCACAACAACATAATGACATAATGGAGCTCCAGTATGCAGATGACAATGCTGTCACTGCTCAATCCCTCCAAAACATTCTGAATGTATTCTTGGAAGTCTACAGGAGTATTGGTCTAACTCTAAATATCAGGAAAATGTAAGTCCTTTATCAACCTGCTCCAAATACAAAAACAAACACCCCCTCCATTCAAATCAACAGAAAATTGCTGGAGAACTTCACCTATCTTGGAAGGCATCTTTCATCAAAGGCAGACATCAACACAGAAATACAACACCATTTGAAATGTGCAAACACAGCCTTTGGATGCCTGAGTAAGAGAGTCTTAAATCATGACATCCTTGCTGAAACAAAGCTCTTGGTTTATCAAGCCGCTGTCATTTCACCTCTGCTGTATGGCTTGGAAACGTGGACCACATACAGAAGACATCTCAAGAGCTTGGAAAAGTATCACCAATGGTACCTTTGCAAGATCCTTCGGATTAGCTGGGAGGATTGTGATGGCCAGAACCAAAGAAATTAATAAGCAATAAATATGTGCTTCTTGGAGGCATTTGTAATTTTTGCCTAGTATAAAGCTTTATATTTTTGTAACCCGCAAATGAAACTTGTAACTGTTTGTGAAACTGAGTAGGCCTCAAAGACAAAGCTATAGCTATAAGATTAGCTGACCTAACGGTTTTTTGCTCAGAATTCAGCCTTGATGATAAAAACTGGATTCAGCCACCTGACCTATGCAGCACATTCCAGGAAAGCACGTCTCAAAAAAACATAGAGAGATCTAAAGGGGTTGGATTTAGGTGGAGTAATGTTAATTTCAAACCTGAAGATACTGCATTGTAATTTGCTTATTGGATAAACCCAAGTCTAGGCAATAACCTTTTATGATAATTTTTAACACCTTTTAATCCCATAGGGTAACAACTATAAGGCAAGATTGTGAGTGGCTCTAAAGGCAACAGATTAGCATAAGATAGGTATAAAAAGTGCATGCATCAGGTGACCAGCAGGAAGGAGGGGACAGAACAGTCATTGCTGTTCCACACCCGGACCCCAGACTCCCTGTGTGAGTGAGGATCAGATCCTGATCAAGGGATCTTCCCCAGTAATCCCTCTGACATTGATCAGGGATGCCTGACTTCGCTGGAATCAGCTGGTGTACACCTGGCATTGAGGGATTGGCAATAAGTTGCCAACCCATGTCTGTCTATTCATTGTTTCAAACAGCCCAGTGGCTGATACTCTGGCAGTGCCCAGTTGGCCTACGACAGATTGGTCTATTTATCTGTTGTTATTATCTGTTATTATTTACTATTAGCTCTTTAATACTGCATTATCTGCTTATCGCATTTATTTTTCTGTTAACTATGTGTGTGAGCTATAATAAATATGCCATTGCTTCGCTCTCGAACTCTGCCTCCTCAATCCTGAACCAAACAGCCCCATGGCTGATACCCTCACAGTGCCCAGCTGGCCTGTGACAGAGGATAGAAGCACAAACATCAGTGTCTTGGCTGAAGCAAATTCTAACAGCATGGGCTGACCTGCCCATGATGTTCGCATGCCTGACTCCCGCCTCCCAAAGAGAATCTTTTTCTCACAGCTGAAAAGTCAGCAATTACCAGAGGGCAAAAAATGCTCTTCAAAGATACCCAGAAGAAAAACATAAAGAAGTGTAACATCAACATCAACACTTGGGAGACCCTTGCTCAGGACCAACCAAAATGGAAGAAGCCTCTTTGGGAGGGACCTCAACACTTTGAAACAGCTTGTTAACAGGCAGAAGCAGAAAAAAGGAACAGGTGAAAAGAATGTCAGAACACCTAATGCAGCAACACAGTGCCCATCTCTCCTCAAAACCTGTCCTCACTGCAACAAGATGGGGATCTAGAATTGAGCTATGGAGCTACCTGTGGACTCACTATTAAGATCCTTGCAAGACAATCTTACTTGTTTGTGAGTGATCGCCCATCATCAGTATGGAAGCATTAGACGTGCTATAATTTGACCTTTCTAAAGCTTTTGATACAGTCTCAAATGACATTCTCAAAAGCAAATTAGCAAAATATGATTTAGATAAAATCTCAAGGTGAGTACACAGCTACTTCAAAAGCACTTGTTGAGGTAGTTGTAAAAAGGTCATTGTCAAACCGGAAGAGAATTTCAACAGGATTCTATGAGCACATAGGTTCAAAAGGATTCTAACCTGGGCTCAGTTCTATTCAATTTTTCATAGATGATTTAGCTGATGGAATGGAGCAAGGAAGGGGGCATGGGGGAACAACCTTTTTGGCAGGCATGCCACAAATTAAGCCTGCACAGTGTCACTGATTCCTTTACCTGGCTTGATATGCTGTTCTGCCTTTTGCTCCCTGTGCTCACTTCCTGATCTGATACTCTGCTTTTTGCTCCTCACCCTTTCTGGTGCTGGGCTGCATGTCACCTCCCTAGTCTTCTATGTGCCAAGCACAGAGGCTGCCTATGCCATTTGTGCTGTAGGTTGCATATTTTAAAAAATTTATAGATGAGGTCAAACTAAGGTTAGAGCACAGGATTAGAATTTTGAATGATCTGAAAAAACTGGAGAAATTTTCCAAAAAAAAAAGGAAAACCAATCAAATAAAATTCAGAAAGTGCAAACTCTTCCACTTATGATGGAATAATTGTGTGCACAAATGTAGGGGTGTCTCTTGCAAATCAGGAGAAATGTTTCTTCCACTCTATTCAGCACTAATGAGGCCTTACCTGGAGTACTGATCCAGTATGGAGAAGAGAAGACTGAGGAGAAATTTGGTAACAGTCCTCAAATATCTGAAGGTCAATTATAAAAGAGGATGGAGACAGACTTTTCTCTGTGGCTGTAGAAGACAGAACTAGGACCAATGGCTTCAAACTGCAGCAGTGGAAACTTTGGTTGGAGACCTAGAAAAACTTTCTGACTATGAGGGTGGTTAAGCATTAGAACAGGCTCCTTAGAGAATTTGTGGACTATCCATCCCTGAAAATTTTTAAAAGAGGGCCAGGTCAACACTTGGCTGGCATGGTTTAGTTAGGATGGTCTGGGAGCTGGACTACGTGACCCTGTGAGGTCCCTTCCAGCCCTACTTTCCTATGATCCTATGATAAACTAGAAAAAAATGTCTGAAATTTACAGGTGTTAATTCAGTAAAGCAAGCACAAAGTGTAGCTCTTAAGACTGAGAAGTGAAATGAACAAATACAAAATGTGGAATAACTAGCTAGCACTATTGTATTGTGTGCTGATATGGTCTCAGTTAAAGTAGTATAATAAGTTCTGGGCACCAAATATGAATAAGCTTGAGTTCAGAAGACAGTAAAAAAAATGAAAAAGTAGTTTACAAATATATGTCCAATGAAGAAGAGTTGAGGATTTGTTTAGTCTAGAAAACATAAGGCTATGGAGGGACCTAAATACAGGCTTCCAATATGAAAAAAGATACTTATAAAAGGATAGCAATCAATTTTCCTCTGTGCGCACTTGGAAAAGGACAAGTAATCAGCTTAATTTGCAGCAAAAAAGATGTAGTTATGTATGTATGTAAGTAAGTATGTAGTTATTAGGAAAAACTTTATATGGATAATGGAGCTCCAAAACAGGCTTGTATAACCTCTGTCATTTAAGGTCTTTAAGAACAAGACAGGAAACAGCTGTCTAGGATGGTCTAGGTCCCGCCTTTGTATAGGAAGCTAGACAAAATTATCTCCTGAAACTCCTTGCAGCCCTACACTTGTACAGGTCTATGCCTTAAATATCTGATGTACCCTTCCTTCAGATGAACAGGCATATGGTGACCTTATTTTAAGAGTATTAAAGCCTTTCACAGAAATCTGTTCCTATACTCTCTGGGTTCATACATAGTGAACTGAACATTTTATTATGAGTAGGTATCTACCCAACTCAAGCAGGTGGCAGGCTTATTTCACAGGGTGATCATGGGGCTGGCTACCATTTTCACAGGCTGATCAGCCAAGGGGTCCCAGTATCTCCACACCTCACCATTGATTGACTGTCACAGCTGTCCATCATGTGGCTAGGGGTGGGCCTGCATGATAAGCTACCCTCTCAGGCAATCAGCAGCAATAGGCTGGGGTGACAGCCATTGTGCGCAGCCCTCATGATGGCAGTCCCCAACCCTGCTTTTCCCATAGTGGGCTGCCTCTAAGGGCCAGCATTTTATTTTCAGTAAGTTTCCTTTCTTCTTTTTCTCAGCTTTCACAAACATCACCCGCTTTGCAGGATATGCCATATTTCACGATTTCTGTGAAAATCCACAAAATTGTGATTTTGGTAGGACTCTAATTATGAGTTAATTCCAAATAAACAAAAACAACTTCCTCAAAGAAAAGAAAATCAAAATTAAAAAAAAAAAACTCACTAACACTAACCTAACCTGAAAAATCATAAGTACATGTTAAATTTATATAAAAAACTGAATATTGTGTTTACCACGGTAGACACTACAGACTCTGACTCCTAGCTATAAGTGCTAAGAATGATCTGAGCAATGTTTTGGGTGGTCCTTTTACATCCTCAGATGGAGAGAGCAGGATGTGGACATCATCCGAAAGGAGTTCACCAGACATAACTAAACCTACAGTGGCATATATGTGAGCAAACTCTCAATGTTAAGAAAGCTGGGTTACTAGACCAAAGCAGACCAACAATCATAGAATCTACAATGTTGAAATAAGCATTTTTTCCTATTTCACAAATGACCTAACATCCTCTTTTTACTTCTTTAGGGAGAATTTCAGTATTTCATAGTAAATTTTTTATTTGAATTTTAAATCTGTATGACAATCATTTTTACAGGAAATGTAGATTTGGACAAACCTTTTGAAAGCTAGAAATGTCTAGACATTTCTTCTGCATGCCTCAGTTTTAAACAGCCTTGTTAACTGGTTGACTTGCTCCACCGGGCTTTAAACTAAGCCCGCCGGGGGATGGGGGGGCTTCTGCCACTGCTGGCCCACTGATCAACCCTTGCAAAGCCAGCAGGCCAAGGCACTTAAGGGAGCCCACCCCTGCCTCAGCCCTGGTACAATCTGTGGGCAAGGCAAGAGCCCCCAAGGGGGCACTTGCCTGCCTGTACACAAATGCCAGGAGCTTAGGGAATAAGCAGGAGGAGCTCATCCTCCTGCTTAACACAAATAATTACGACATCATAGGAATAATGGAGACCTGGTGGAACTCCACCCATGACTGGACCATGGGTATAGATGGCTATACCTTGCACAGGAGAGATCAAGTAGATAAAAGGGGTGGGGGTATAGCTCTCTATGTTAAGGAAAGCTATGTGTCCCCGCAAGCTGATGTTGGTGACCAAGGTGGACAACTGGAGACCTTCTGGGTTAAAATCCGTGGGGAACACGGCACAGGGGACGCAACGGTGGGAATCTACTACAGATCTTCCACTCAAAGGCAAGAACTTGACCAGGAGTTTGCCCGGGAACTGGCTGAGGCCGCATGCTCCAGGACCATGGTTGTTATGGGTGACTTCAATTACCTAGACATCTCGTGGGAGGATCACTCGGCAAAATCAGAGCAGTCGCAAAGCTTCCGGTCATGCATGGATGACCTCTACCTGACTCAAGAAATTTACGGGACAACAAGGGGTAAAATGCTGCTCAACCTGGTACTGGCTTCTGGGGATGACCTAATTGGCGACCTAGTGATCGATGGGAAGCTGGGTGACAGTGGCCACAAGCTGATCACCTTCACCATCAGCTGTAAAGCTGGCAAGTCAGTCAGCAACACTGAAGTCCTTGACTTCAGGAAAGCCGACTTTGACAAGCCCAGGAGGCTTGTCAGTGAGGCCCTAAGGGACCATGACCCCAGGGGGAGGGGAGTCCAGGAAGAGTGATTGCTCCTCAAGGGAGCGATCCTAAATGCATAAGCTAATTCTATTCTATCGCCGAAGAAAGGCAGCAAAAGGGCACAGCAGCCCTCCTGGCTCTGCAGGGATCTAGCAGACCTCCTGAGGCTAAAAAGAAAGGCCTACAAAGGATGGAGGATGGGATTCACCTCCAAGGAGGAATATTCTGCACTGGTCTGGTCC